>CAHIKZ030000816.1:0-632500 GCA_903632075.3 Acanthosepion pharaonis
AAATAAATAAGTTAAATGATATTCCAACCAAAGGTAAAATTAAAGATTCCTTTGAATTTCTCGAGCCAACAACATAAGAGTACACAGTACGCAGCTATTCGCTCAAACTGAAACTAAAACGATCTTTAGTCTATCAAGGTCGTGGCGTTCCACAGAGGCCTGCACGACACAGGGAACCAACTTTCCTTGCGGTAGATAAAGCTATTGATTCAATGTATTTATTCCACCACATGTCAGCGGATAGCGTGAGGCCAAGCAGGCGTAACGAAGCGCTCTCGAGGCTGATGGGAGGCAGTGAGGTAAAGGAGCACAGTTTCGTTTTTGGAGGCATCAAAGTTTACAAGCCATTTCCTGCCCCAGTCAACCACAGATTGGAGGTCCTTTTCGAGATCTGCGACCAGGTTAGTTTTGTGAACAATACCAGATTTACTATTGAGGCAGGAGTAAATAGTAGTATCATCCGCGTAGATGCCTACTTGGGAAACTGATAACATCGGGAAGGTCATTAATGAAGATCAGGAACAGTGTAGAGACCAATATGGAGCCTTGAGGAACACTAGCGTTCGTGATAAAGGAGCTGGAGAAGAAGGTCTGCATGCCAAGCCCTATCAAACGTTTTAGAGATATCTAGAGCCACGGTTTGAGCTTCTTCATTATTGTTAACTGCTTGGTATACAAATTCAGTTGTGGCTGTGAGCACGTCAGCGGTAGATCGGGCAAAGCAGAAACCATATTGCTTGTCGGAAAGTAGATTATGTGAAATATGGTGCTTAAAATCTTCGACATTGATTAAAGCCTCGAAGACTTTACCGAAGTGTGGTAGGAGACTGATAGGACGGTAGTTAAATGGGTCAGAAGGGTCTCCAGAGTTCTTAAGGACAGGCACAACATGAGGACTTCCAACAGGCTGGAAAGCAAGAGTCGGTGAGGCAGGGGTTGTAAAGTTTAGAGAGGACAGGAGCCAATTCAAGAGCAGATTTCTTCAGGACAATGGCCAGTACCCCGTCCTCACCACTAGACTTATGGGAGTATAATTTAGAGATGATGCCCAATACCATCGTTGGGGTTATGCGCATATCACTCAATAGAGCCTCAGTTCTAGAGGGAAAATCAAGTGTAGGTAACTTCGTTAGAAAAAAAGTAAAAAGTACAGAAAACAAAAAAACGCTGTTGAAACTAGACCTTTTGGGGGCTACAACCTCATCGGAGGTTCCTGCGTAGCATACACCGCACATGTATATTATTAGTTAATGGCTGACAATGTAACATCAGTTTAAAAATAATTTTAAAAAATGGTGGCTGGCCATAAAACAGTGCTGAAAAATGACAATGGACTTAACGGGGCTCCAAAAAACGACTTCGGCTGGTCGGGGGTAAGACGCGCTGTCTTTGATTTATTTGATAAAGATTATGCAAAAAAGAAAGTTTCAGTGATGAAATATAATTCCTAAAAGACCCAACAAAGGGCACCCCCCTCTGATAAAGAAAGAACCTCAATATTTTTTTGGATAAAGATGGTATCCTGAGAGTGGATGGGAGGATAGTTAATTCCGACAGATATGGATATGTAGTTCTTTACTCCATACTGTTGGCGAAACACCACAGAACTCTTGATTAAATAATATCATAAGCATTTGGGAGTCGGTACCACCATAGTCCAAATCAGAACATCGTGTTTCTGGACCCTACAGGTTAGACCGGCAGTAAAGGCGGTGTTAAGCAAATGTACCGTTTGTAAAAAGTATAACAGCCTGGCATTCAAATATCACCCCCCCCCAAGAAAAACAGTTTGCATAAGCGTCGTGTAAAACTGATAAATCCATATGAGAACACGGATATCGTTTACACAGGTCACTTGTGTGTACAAAGAAATGGGAAAGCAGAAAAGGTATATACTTCTATTGAGTCTACTTCCCGGTCTCAGTTGTTAGATGCTCTCTCAGAAAGAGAGAATTTCTTAGCCAACTCCAGAGACTTGTGGCATGAGGAATATCTCTTAAGCCTAAAGGAAAGTTGCAAAGATCTGCATGATATAGATTTTGATAAAATGCAAATTAATTACATAGTGTTAATTAAAATCCTGCAAAAGCCAGACCATTCTGGAAACTTGGCAGAGTCGATGAACTTTTTTATGGAAATGACGGAAATGTGCGTTCAGTACGCTTAGCCAAAGAAAATGCATCTTTTGAGGACCATAATATACAGCATCTATATCCGATAGAACTTTCCTTGACACATATTAAAAAGAATTCTAAACTAGAAAGTACAGTAAAGAATTACAAAGCGCCGATAAGTCAGGACATCCGAAGATAAGCAGAAAATTAAGAAAAATTTCAACAAAGAATTTGTGTATTTAACAGTGGTGCTGGGTATGACGTTAAACTACATCCATCTTCTTATTGGTCATAACATTTTGACCAATCACTGGACCTAGGAATGACGCTAAACTACATCCCTCTTCCTTGGTCATAGTGGACTAAATAGTCCTTGGTCTTAGTGGACCAAACTGTCCTTGGTCATAATGGACCAAACAATCCTAAGTCATAATGGGCATGTACTTAATAAGACATTTAAACAATTTACATGCAACTCAGCATAGCTTTTTCATTGCACTGTACTTATCGTCTCAGCTTGTAGGAACATTTTATAAAGTAGTCATTGAGAGCATAAAATAATGATGTGGTTGTGATTATGTCGTTAAAACTGCACCCATTTAATGGCCTAACATTACTGACCACAGCAGTCCTGGGCATAACAAATCTTTAACTGGATCAAACTTGTCATTGAACAAGATATTTAAACTGTACCTAGGGTAGTGAAAATAATAGTGAATAAATAATTCACTTCAGTTGTAATGAAGTAATTAAGGTTGTATACAAGATTTAAAACAAGTGCTAACATGCACTAAGAATGCTTGAATGGGCACAAGATTTAAAACAATTTTTTTACATCAGCACACAAGTGTTAAATTTTAAAATACCACATTTTTACAAAATGCAAGGATCACTTGAAACAATGCAAAGTTTTACTGTTAATGTTGGAAAAGATCAACTATTATTGTCAGAAACACGTTGCTGCGAGTTAAAACTGAACGTAAGACAAGAAGACCGTTAATATAGGTTTTACAACCAAACAAATACACACGTTACAAACAAACATGAAGGTCTTTTCAGGAGTTTTTCGCCTAACGGGAAAGGGGAATAATTAGGTGTCTCTTTGCGATACAATATAGTATCTGACATGGGTAGGAAGGATCTAAGGGGAGGTGATAATTTAATTTCCAACACAGACGGTTTTCAGTTCATCAATATTTTAAGTTAAAAATCCTATCTGGAATTCTTCAAAAAGTCCTGGTTAAGACTTTAAACTAAATCCAGTGAGAAGGTCCCACTTGCAGGACTGTGTGTGGAGTCACCCCTTGATAAGACAGTAATCTATTTACATGTCATCTAGTATGATAATACGAATATAATAATGATGATGAGAAAATAATATGATGATGATATACAACTCAGTAGAAATTTTGACAGCATTATATTTGTCATCACTCAGTCAGTCAGTTAAGTGCTGTACGTGATACACGCTTGAGCAATCATGTATCGTTCGACATATGACTGACGAGGTTGATTTTTTTTCTGCAGTAGGTTGCCATTTCTTTCTGTGGTAGAATGGTTACTAACCGAGGCTAAAGAACCGTGTCTGTCCTGCTATTTAACCCATAGCTGCAGGGAGAAGAGATAAATTCAAACCTTTTCCCAAGTGAATCTAACGAACTCGGCTGGAATTCGTACTGAATTTAAAGAAATCATCCAGCAAGATGTATAAACAGCATCAACAGGACATTGCCCAAAATTGTAATTTCGGAAGAAAAACATCTATAAAAGAAGTGCAACCAAAGTGCACTACATTTGAACATTTGATCTGCCTCATGATGACAGGCTATCATGGAAGAATTATGGTTCATCAGAAGTAACCAATAAAGTAACTGTGTTATGCACACACTCTTAAAACATATCTAATACAATTGAAACATACAAAACAAATAAATAATAAAATGTAGTGTCATGAAAACAAATACAAATGACAAATATAATAATGGAATAGCTCATACTTTTTACATTTGTTAAATAAAATTTGATTGTACATACAGTACATGAACCAACAAAACAAATACAAATGCGAAAAAAAATCATAGTCATGATAAGCGGCCATAATAATGAAGAACATATAGTCTTGTTAAGATTTCTACAAGGTTAATAGTCAAGCAAACACCAAGCAATGTAGGTATTGAATTCCTTTATTTTCTTCTTTGTTTTCTGTCAATTATTGTAATGCTTATGGTAAAATAAAGATTTGAATTTATGTGATGGAATATTCCATACCTACCTGTCACTCCTCCGGAATAATGCATTTTTCACGCATGATCGCCTCTTAACTAATCAGCATCTTAGTTTCAGCAAACTAGGTTTTTCATTGGCTGAGACCTTAAAACTATAGCAAGTTTGAGCAAAAATACCTTTTCCCGCTCAACGCTTTGGAGCCGATTTTGAGACCACAAACTCAATAAGTAGAAGCGTTTCGATTCGATTCAAACAGTCAGAACTTCAACCCTGGAGAGATGCTAAACAAATCCACGCTAGCCAAAACTTTGAACTAACTACACTTTTCGCGCGCTAATTCTACCACTTCGTCCCCAGCCCCTCAACCTCCAGCGTCTTCCTCTTTGGGATGAGCCGAACTTAGAGGTAACTGGCCGTACGCTCCCTGAGTACCCGTGGATTATTTCGACCGGTCAACTGGTCAAGTCCTGCTCGCTGCTCACGCTGTGTTAGTTTTTAGATCCAGTAAGCGGGGTGTTGTCCATACGTTCACGGTTGACTGGGGATGTGGACACGGCTGTGAGAGTTGGTGCTAGGAAGTTTTAGAATGTGGCAAAATAAAACAAGAAATAATATCTGCAGAAGCCAGACAACAACGGAGGAAATATTGACGTCTTTTATATAAGAAGATAACATCAGAACAGAGGTTACAGGGTGAATAAAGACATTTAACATAAATGAAAAAAGAAAAAGAAAAAGACAAAATGCATCCAACGAATTCCCAACAGAAAGAGGGTTTGTGTGTGATAAACGCGTATTGAATCGCCTGGGGTAGGTTTATGACTAATAGTCCAGTCTCATACAGACTTCCCAGAACAGGGGGAAGTCTTTTTTCTCTCCTCCAAAATTCTCCCGCAAATCTCTCGACTCACTGCGACGACAGTCTCGTGACTCTCTCGACTCTGCTTTATTAGCAAAATCTCGAGTTAATATAGAAAAAGGATCAGTTGATCACAATTGACCCTCGGCCCGGCACGTAGCTACCACGAGTGCCAAAAACTATCCCTTGACATGTACACCGATTCTCCAATTATTTACTTTATCTCAATCACGAGTTGTTCTCGCTTCACCAAAATTATACTTTGGGATATCTAAACATTGATTCAACCTTTTAATCAAAACAAATACTGTTAAACAAAACCAAGCATCTCGCCCATCCCCATTGTTTACTTGTGACCCAGGTTTAAAAACATCGCCTCCTGCCCTGAGATCGTGTTTCTCATCGGTAAACACACATCTTAACCCAAATTGTTCTTTGATATATAAACACCGTTTTCATTTCCAGTCAATAAAAGTTATATTTGCGTGTGTGTGTTCATGTGGGTGTGTAGGTGTATACCTCTCTCTTTTACAGACTCGACAAACAGCACTTCGCTCTCTCAGGAACATTATTTACAACATACTAAAGAAAGTGAATTGACCCACTACTAAACAGTATTTGTAAATCTCAATCCAACATCAAGACAATAGCTAAAGGTACACAACTCTTACAAACTTTGAACAGTAACTTTAACAAACGCACACATACACACTAGTGAGTGAACTCCGACAAAAGACATTTTGTAATACGATAAAACATCCTGTTTAATTTCATAAACAAATCCTAATCACATTGAAACTCAGCATAATCCTTCTACATATTTTATTACAACTGGTCGCACTTGATAAGCAATATCTATCTTGATTGTGTATGTTCAATTGATATAAAATGAATGTTATTTGTTAAACCTTTAATCACGTTGTCCTCATTTTTTATTCCACCTGAATGATTTTACCTTCAATGTTCTTATTTTTATATTTGTTGTGGATGAATGTCTTGTGAACACCTACAATTCTAAGCCTTCTGATAACTTAATCTTCTAATACGCAAAATACATTCACCAATCTGCAACATATGTATATATCAAATATGTAAGAAAAAACCCAGAAAGGACTGACGTCATGGTTAAATATTAAGTATTATGTTTGTAGTTGGTTAGCCAATCTGTATCGATGACAAATACAAATTAAACTACTATTTTTACTAAATCAAATGCAACAAAGACAACAAGAGAAATAATCAAATAGGCAGAGATTTGTTTTAACAGAAAATATTTTAAATTAACGACAAGTACACACGATATAATGAAGTTGTTTAAAACTTCTTGGTTGAGTTCTTTGTTGTGTGATCAAGGGTAATATAAAATGTGTTATGCTATAGATCTGGTAAGGAATCAAACAGTTTATGTTGATGGTGAAATTGAATGAAATAGATTGCTTGACTTGCTGTAGAGTTGTCTCGCTTCAACTGATATAGTTACGATTTTCATTATGTTGTTAAGATATTGAATGAGTTGGTTTCTGAATCTCGTCTTGGTTGAATTCGTCACTAGATGAGTTGATGTTGAAAAGAAATTGAATTCCACAATCCGGGTTGATGTTAAGATAGCGAGGAAGTTGGGTTTCATGGACTCGTGTGACGAATTGATTATTTTAAGGACTCACTAAGTCGCGTCGAATTTTCATATTTATGAGTCTTCTTGATCATGTGAGGGCTCAAGAACATGTTTACATTTTTTGGCGTGTTGACAGGTCAACCCGAGGTCAACCGTGCGGACGTAGTCAGAAACATGACATTATTATTTCTGGACCAATCAGAAAACATTGTTTCGTACTGAACTCTGGAGCCGATTTTAATGGATTTAGCACAAACTGAGAATACTTAGTTGTGATCTTCTTTTAACAGGTTTAAAACAGAGAATGAAGAATTCTAATTCTATATGTTGATTCTATGAACTGGAAATATGCAATGAGACGCTGTATTGCATATTTTTCCGTGTGTAGGAGAAATTAGGTTATTGTAGTTGTAAAGAAAAGAAAAACAAGAAAAAATACTTTCAACTTATAGTAGCAAGAAACGACTGCAATAGATTTCTTCTGTCTCTCGAGCGCAACACTTGTAACCAAATCACAGTTCAAACGATAGTCCGTCGTAACAGTGCAACAGACAACGTAGAAACGACAAAATGGGGTCACAAATCCAACTTTCACTTCTCACCAGCAAAAACTCGTGTTCGTCCACCAAGCTCAGAAAAACTAATCCCGCATAAGCGAAAAACAACGGCTTTTGTTTACCGAGAGATCTTTCTGATTGGTTACGCCATTCAGGGGAATGAAGATTCTGGTCCTTAAAGTAGATTTTTGCTAACTACTTTTTGGTAATTTTTCTTCGGCAGATCGCACACAAAACACGAACTCTTTTTCGAGGTAGCTGATTATCTCTTTCACTATACTCCCCCCTGTCACATAAGTGACACTCAGGGGCGGGCCTATTTATTCTTGAGCTTCTCCGGAGCGAGGCGACTGTTGGAGATGTTTGTGCGGTATGTTCTGAAGTCTCGCCTTCTGAGGATTCTTCTGATATGACAACCTCACGCACAGAATCTTTGCCATCTGACGAGGTGCTAGTCCTACCTCCGATGGTGATTATTCTTTCACTTCCTGAGCACTCACTGCTAGTGTCACTTGCTGAAGTATCTGAACCTACATAGGGACGCAAGTCTTTTACGTGTCTTGGCATTCCATCAATCAGCACAGTGCTTGAGTTACTTATTCCAGTGACATGCCCCACCCGGTAGCGAGTTGTATACCGGCTATGTGGGGCTTTTACTCACACGCGATCGCCCAGTTCATACGGCGCTCGTTATTTTATCAGTTCAGTTGAACGCATCGCGTCAATGCCTCTTAGCCGGACTTTGTACCGGTAAATCATGTTGGCTGGCGCAGTTGAGGGTGATACATTGTTTTTAGGGGTAACGTTGTGCCAATGCACCGCTTTCATTATGGAACATTGCTTCCTAGCAGCGATTCTCTTGATGCTTCGATAGCATCGCTCTATTATGCCATTTTCTGATGGGACATATGCGCAGCGAAATCTGAGGTGGACTCCCCACGAATCTAAAAAATCTTTAAATAGTCCACTGCGGAATGCAGTGTCGTTGTCAGTGGGGAGTTCCGTCAGAGGTCTACGTTCAAAGAACGGAATCCTGTTGACGCTGACGTCGTCAAACAGTGAACCGGGTTGGGCCACAGTCAATCAGGGTTAGATAGTGAGTTTCATTATGATGGGTGATGTCCATTCCAACACGGTGCTACACTTTGCTCCCATTCAGTTGTCCTATTGGCTATTGCACAGGTGCTGGGTCGATGAACTGACACTCCTTGCATTCTCTGACAACTGCCCTGACAGCAGCTTTGGATACGGAGATATCAATCTACCTCACGAAATATAGAGTCCGTTTTACACCGGGATGTCCGATTTAGCAATGCACAGATTTTAGTAGATCTGAGTTACGGTCGCTCGCTGATGTTGCACAGACATGTCCTACCGGCTCTACCTCTTTCTTAACAGCGTCAAGCCATTTTTGGGGTACCCTTGTTAAATTATCTGCCCTGTTCCGATTTGATCTATCCATCTGTATATCCACTGATAAGTTGTACTCACTTACCAACTTTCCGAGTGTGTCTATCCGCCTTCGAATGAGCATTTCGCTCGCAGCCTTTGTACGTATCCTGGCCTTACCCGTAAGTGTGTCTACTATCCACTTGTGCACGCATGCGGAATCCGTGAACAAATGCAGCACCTTTGCATTCCATTGAAGGACCGCGGTTACTCCTTTGATAACGGCGTCCAATTCCGACAGGTTGATATGTTGTGGTATCCTTCTCGGGACGCAACCAACACGCGTCTTCTACGACAGTTCCATCTATTTCAAGACACACTCCTGCTGCAAGGGAGCTCGCGTCGACCCAGACGTCAAATTCACATCCGTCAACGCACCATTTACCACGTAAGTGGTCGTCTTGACGCACCCTGGTAATGACTTCCGCTATCATTTCTCTAAGGGGAGCATTATTTGTTTGTCATCCCAGCCTAAAAAAAGTCACCCTACGTTTGTTAAATGCAATTGCAATGCGGATCCAACCTCCCACAGGAAAATGTCCCACCAGATTTTCACATAACGAGGATACGCTGCGTCGTATCATGTCTGGGAGCTAGCGTCTACGTTTCCAGTAAAGCACGTTGTGCTCCCCCAGACCTGCAAGCCGAGCACACGAGCACCGACCTCCAGTCGTTATGGGTTCTTACACTCGAGCCCAAAGTCAGTAAGATGCTTTCTCACCTGCGCAGCGGGCACTAAAGATGTCGTCAATGTAAGCTGACGTCGCTTGATGAATTGTCTCATCCTTGGATAGCACAGCATCCACGATGGCTTTCATGATGGCTGGCGCCACATTGAGCCCGAATCCCATTCGTGTTAGGCAGTATCTCCTCCCATTAAGGATCACCGTCTGAAATGGTCGCAGTGACCGATGCACGCGTACCTGCAAGTAGGCACGAAGATCAATCACAGAGACATTAGACACCTTTCTTCTCCATTATCTCAATTTTTGTGCGCACACATCATCATGAGGCGTGTATGTGTCTACATGTTCGTTCAGTTCTCTATAATCTAGTACAGGGCGCACATTTCCCTTGTTCTTCTGTACCACGGCCATAAACGGGATGAGGCCTCTTGGAGGACCAAGCTCTTCCTCGGGATACGGAGTCAGCCATCGATTGTACAACTACATGTGCAATTCACGCTGGTATTCTTCACGTTGATAGCGGCACTCTTTGGCAATATGATTCGACTCAGAGCACCGATAGCAGGTGACATCGCCATGGCGACGGATGGATGGGGTCGGATCCTCTTTGACTTCAATTGGTTGAACGACTGCGGCCACTGGTTCATCAGCCTCTTTTTCGTCGATCATGATAGCACGGGCTCTGGCCAACACTTGGTTGAGTGTCATGTCTTCCATTCTGGATGATGCGAGGAGTATGATTAGGCAATCCAGACACGAAGGCACAGGTCATCCATTCTTCAGGAAGCGGTGCGATCGGTACAGCGAGCTTCTTTAATTCCTCCAAATATACGTCTACTGTCTCGCCAAGCTGCAGACGCCGCGCCTGGAATTGGTCATAGGCCACGAACCGATCAGTTCCAAACGCGGTTAATAGAGCGCGCTTTATTTACTCAATGTCCCTTTTCTTTTCTTCGCTCAGCTGCCTATACACAACAAGGGCGCCGCCTTTTCAAGCACAGTGGAAGAATCCGTTCAATCTTCGTGATCTCGCATAATTCGCAGACCAGTTTCACATTTTCGATCCATTCAACCACAAATTGTCCACTCGTATCACCGCTGAATTCGGGGATCAGTTTTATGTCAAACGGTCTTTCCGCGATCTTGCTAGAGACAAAGTAAGTGCCGAAATAGCTTGTAGTTGTAAAGAAAAAAAAAACAAGAAAAAAAAACTGTCAACTTATAGTAGTAACAAACGTCTGCAATAGATTTCTTCTGTCTCTCGAGCGCAACACTTGTAACCAAATCACAGTTCAAACGATAGTCCGTCGTAACAGTCCAACAGACAACGTAGAAATGACAAAATGGGGTCACAAATCCAGCCTTCACTTCTCACCAGCAAAAACGTGTGTTCATCCACCAAGCTCAGAAAATCTAATGTTATTTATTGTGTAAAAATACACAATTATGGCACACGGCCGTAATGGGGAGGGGTTGAGGCTGGTCGTCACTAACTATCTTATACCTAGCTAATCCGATTCACGACCCATTCAGTCATTAAAATTTGCCCATTCACCATAAAAACTCGCCCATCACCAATCAATCCTCCATACACCATAATACCGCAATGGTCCTACCAAACGCGCCCCATGCCATAAAAATTCAATGTCAATAAATAATTATATATAAAAATCCATGATGACATATGGAGAGGGAGGGGAATGAACCCCAAAACAAACTAAATACGAACACAAGTAAACTAAACATAACTGTTGTGGTAGGATCCACCTAATTTGCATAGTGGAGTACCGACCATATAAATATGGTTGGTACCGGGAAGAGAGGAAGGAATCAAGAGATTCAACCAGAGACTCTGCCCGACTGCGACTCAGTCAACACATTCTCCAGGGACGGTCTTACCAGGAATATACAAAAGACTATATGTAAATATTGTGTACACTTTCTTGTTTCAATACATTTTGTTCTAAGTACATTTTGTGTTGCATTATTATTCCATGCATTAGTCAAGTTTCAACAATAACTGATGTTAGTAGTGCCCGTCCAACCCTCAAAAAAGAGAGGCCGTTGTATTCTGCCCATTTGAACAAAATCAAGAGGCTCTCTTGCTAAGGGAGTGGGAAAAGAGAAAATATATACGGACATGGGAAATATAAAATCTGACCCAGTCGAGGTGAAAAGGGGGTCAAAACAAACTGGGGAGGTTGGGAATCTTGACTTGGATCATAACCAAAGATGCAGCCGGGAACAGGCCAGGAACAACACTTACTCACATTAACTAGGTACACAAAAGCTTGTCTAACCTAACCAAGGGGAGAGCTCCGCAGGAAACCACCCCGGTGTGATTTAAGTTGACTTAGAAGAGAAAATCAAGGCTAGCCTCGTTCAAACACTTCGTTCGCTGAAGACTGTCAAATGCATGCGTTTTCTATCAGTTCTAATCTTCATCTTGAGCTGATGCTCAAAGAATCGGACCAGATCTTGATGAGAAAGACGGCTGCCTCGTAAAACTTCCTCCTGTCGCGTCGTCCAAATCACCATTCGGGCTGTGGCCAGCAGCGTCAGAAACACCATTCGTTTCACCCCGGAATGCGGGCGCGACACATTGTTACACGCGCATGCGCGATCAATGGGCACGAGCTTATCGGGAGCGAGACGAGCCGTCAACTCGCCGAAATGGTCCTATAAGGGGCGGACCCGGGGACAATGGTAGAAGGCGTGCGAAGCGGTTTCTTCTAAACTAAGGCCATCCCGTTCACATTCTGACAAATCCGCCAAGCCCCATATAAAGACCTTGTCATTGAGAGGCAGCCGATTCCGAGTCAATCGCCAGGTAAGCGAAAACTCAGAGTTACTGAGATAATCTGCCGCTGGCGCCCAAGACCAGAAAGAGCCGAAACTCCGCCTCTGACAAGCCGAGCTGCTCACGTCGGGAATTCTTCGCGACCCCCTCCACTAGAAGAAGAAGATAGACCTTCCGAGGCCGAGAAAGGTCACTGGACCGAGGAACAGCCAACAAGGCCGACCGACACTCGCGAAGGAAATCCGATTGATCCCGGGGTTTACGATGGCGCTCGACCCGCGAGATGGGGGGAACGCATCCCTAATAATCCCCGTCATAATCGAATCTCCTGTTAATGCGCGGCATAGGAAAGCCAACCTCGAGGCAAGTTTGTGGCTCACCAAGTGTGGCATTCCCATCCCCCCCCCATGTCGCGGACGTTGTGCACAGACTCGTCTGTCGATCCGATTCCCGCGTCCCCTCCATAAAATGGAGGATAGCGAGAGCTCGAGCGGCTTCCTATGGTCTTTACAGAGAGGAAATAGGGACAATCGATAAAGGACAATCGGGAAAACGTAAGTGGCACACGCCTCCGCCCTGCCCTTCACGGACAACCTCCGTCGACGCCAAGTCTGACCGGCTGCGACTACCTTTGCTCGTATTTCAGACCAATTTTTCTCCAGCTGGAGGTCGGGTCCAAACCACACTCCAAGAATGTGGACAGGACCGTCCGTCCAACTGAAGGGCCTCGGAAGATCGACCCCCTTCCAGGTACCTAACCGCAAGCCGGACGACTTGTCGCGGTTAATCTTGGCCCCTGTCACCTTTTCGTACCAATCAAGCGCCTTCAGTACCGCCTCAATGTCGCAGAAACCGCCAAAAAAAACGAGTTCCGCTTCTCCCGGTCGTTGGGCGCATAAACTGGAACGACCCGAAACGAAACACTTTTCACGGCAATATCGGCCACGATCAACCGGCCCTCGGCATCGGTATGCACAAGGTCCAACTTCGCATCAAGAGTACGCCTAACCAGAAAAGAGACTCCTCTGGCCTGTCGGTTCCCATATATGCTGAATAGACGACAAAGTCGTTAGACAGCATACAAGCATCGACGTTGCAAACAAAGTGGGTCTCTTGAATCGCGGCGACATCCACGCCGAACGACAAGAGATCACGGAGCAGGTGAGCAGCCTTACCCCGATCCCTCAGGTCATTCGCATTCAAACTGGCTATCTTAATAGACATCTTCTAGGCCTGCAAAATAAAAGAAAAGTAAGCGCAACAAAACTACTCACATACGGGCCGGAAATCTGCAGCTGAAATAACCGACGGATTGTCCCAGGCTCCCTGTGCCCAGCTCCGACGTCATCCGTGCATCCGAGACAATCCCGTCGACGTCAATGGGGTATGTTAATTTTAGGACCCTGTATAATGAGGGGTGGAGACGTACCTGGACCTTCCCTGCACAATATCTCAAGAATTTTTTTAAATCAGCTGTGCCGGTCTGGGCAATCCGAATGTCGGGAAAGGCATCTTTGGCCTCCTGTAAATGGGACGATACTCTTAGATGCTTCCCCGCATCCCTAATGCACGTGATTACCCCTGAGGTCCGAGGGAAATTCCTGGGGTCCTCTACCGACTTCCTGTCAGCAGATACTATCTTAAAAAGTAACCCCAAGAGAGCCTTTTTTTTGAGTTGAAAGGTCTCTCTCTGCCTCTTTTCTATCCACTTTGCAAATGTCTTCCACCTTGCCAAAATATTTTCCCCTTCTTTTTCCTGGATGGGTGGGGCGGGGTTGAAGTTGACAGCGTGGCAGAAGTAGATGGTTGTGGAGGTGTAAAAGGGGTGGATGACGGAGCCCTAGTTGGTGAAGATGGAAGACTTCTTGAGCGAACATTAATGTTCTCAGCCTCAACTTGCAAAGCAGGAAGAGATGCTCTTTTGTTTCATCTTTCTTTTGTTGCAGGCTCTCCTTCTTTTGTGGTTTCAACTGTTGCTGTTTTTGTTGAACCTCACTCTGCTGCGGCTGCTGCTGCTGATTTCTTTGTTCGCGTTGCTGTTCCTGGCTCTTTGGTGGCGAGTGACCAGACTTTTCAGGCTCTGACCTCTCCAGGGTTTGTTGTTGTTGTTGCTTTGGGGTCTCCTGTTGAGGGGTATGGCTTGATGCTTTCCGTCCCTTTTTTGCCACCTCCCTCCATGCATTGTCCGGCTCATTGTCAGCCACATCTACTTTTTCCGCTGCTGTTACTACTGGGCCAGGCTGTGATGCAGGTTTTTTTTCCGGGACATACTTTGGACATATGTCCCAACGCCCCACAAGCCCAACAGTATGGTCGCCTTCCCTCAACTGATTGGCATCATTTTGTCCTTGCACTTTAAAATGTTAGGAATCTCTTGGAAGCTTTTCCTAGTCAAGGTTACTTGCAATACAAAGTCCCCCGAGGCAATTCCAGATTTGCTCACTGTCGCGTTTACCTCCTCCACTGGACGGTATTGGGCAAAGAAAGCCCCCAGACGATCGCCACTGATGTCAGCTGGAACCCCACTGGACGGTGATTTTGGTCAACCTCGTCCCCATGTATTCAGTTTGGAAGCGGATGGATGTTGTAGCCAGGGTACTTCCTGCTAGCTTCTTCGCCTCTTCTTCCGTAGCTAATTACAGGTCCCATAAGGCATTTGACCTTCTGGCCAAAATCTTCGGACCTATGTGAAGGCTCTTCGGTGCTTCCTCCATTGTTTCCCTGCTAACCCTGATAAGCTTCCGGGTTTCTACGTCAGTGGTCAACAGGAAAATAGTTTTTGTTTTTACTGCATCTAACGCTTCCGGTATCGTTAGAAGCTCATTTTCTTTAATGTAGGCATCATATGTGCTTCTTAGGCCGTGATAATATAGAAAGTCTTTTTTCGGCCTCTTTTCACCCAGGCCGGTTTTTTTTCCGGCGATGGTGTTTTTTGGCATGGTACCGTTTGTGCCTGAGAATTGTCAGCCATGTTATCATAAACACGGCCGAACGAATAACAGTTTTGCCTGCTATGTAAATTACTCTTTTATATATACAGGCATAAAATATACGGGATGCGTTCGTAATAGGCGCCAAATCTTATTTGGCGCCTAATTACGAACGCATCCCAAGAACTCGAAGGAGACAGACGTCTTTAGCTGCCTCCGAGGAATGGTGTCCAAACCACTTCAAACGAGAAGGCTCGACTCTAAAGAGAAGATATGTGTTTGAACCTTCCTGATTACCTGCGAGACAACCAACCTTTGTGCTGTAACCTAGAAAAGGTTACTGAATGAGGTTGGAAATGAAATGGTAATCTTTATAACACCAACAAAATACATTACTCGCTACTATTACCCCCACTTACAATAGTGTCCAACGTATTTATGTGATTTGGGACATATCCATTAACATTCACAGGTACGGTATATAACAGTTTGAATGACAGAAGTTTAACAAACTGTTTCTACTGAAATGTATTGGAATTGATCCAACTGTTTGATTATGCCCGCTGAAAGTACGATTTTAGGCTACTCTCATTTCACGTTTTGATGTATATGTTATTGTTGTATAATACCTTTAAACTATTCAATTGTCTCTTCTTTGTCAAAATTTTATTTAACCATAGTTAAAAGTAGCATATATACATATTAGCTTCAATACCAAATATATTGATCATGGAGAAACTGTTCTCTGGCTTTCTTCGCAGCACTTCCGTTAGGTCTTTCAGGTTTAACATTGTTAGTTGCTCTTGGGGCAGTATTTCATTTATTTAAATCTCTATTGTCAATTGACTCAACAGCTTCAGGGGGCAGTCACCCTCTTAATCTTTGGAAAATTCTGAAGTGTCACAAGAATGATGGGAGTGAGTATTGATGTTTGCGGAAATGTGTCCGGAAGCTTCTATCACACAATTGTTACTGGACGTACTTTCTTATCGTCTCCAGGGATCAATTATATAACTCTTCCTAATTGACAATAAAGTCAACGTTTAGCAGGACTTTTGTATAAAAATTTATTTCGTACGAAATCCAAGTTCTTGTGCCAGACACAAAACTTAATCTAATAGGAACAGCAAGTCACAATAATAGGCGCAAAATTACAAAACGAAACGACCACTGCGTAAAATCTCAAAAAGAAAAAAACACATTTATTATACAGTATTAAAAAAAAGTACAATACAAGGTTGCACAAAAATGTCCTATTGTGCGCCTTTTACGGCAGGATAACAACTTTCTAAAGTTACAAAAAGGGACTTACTATTAGATATAAGGAATGTTCTGCTCTGGGTGGTAGGATCTGCCTTGAATCTCTTGAATCCGTCGGCTCTTTCTTTCTCCGTGTTGATTTATGATCTCCTCGTCTTTGAAGCGTGAGCGCTAAGGCTTCTTCCTCAACCGTTAATTGCTTTCTTGTCAACGGATCATTTTTTTTTTGTTCCTATCCGCTAAATATCAGTCCTTTTATTGAACAAAGGAGCATCATAGCGGCTCAATTCAAGTTTTCACAAGACCTTGAAGAGATCGTCTCTCAGTAAGTAGAAACCTGTTGCGGACCCGGTAGGGTGCAGTGCTGGATTATACTGAGTGGCCTTGTGCCAGACACCACACTAAACTACCGAGTCTACAAGCAAAGTAAAAATGCGTGAATGGACAACGAAGAAATGTGAAAAAAATCCACACGTGCATAAATAAAATATATTAACAAGATAGCCTCCTCGGAATGACTGAAAAAGACTGGATTTCAACAAGAGTAATCTTTATTTAATACAGGAAAAACAAGTAATTTGTCCCGTGGTAGAGACCAATGAAAAAGTTCCGCGCCAAAATGGAAAAGCAAGATGGCTAAAGGCGGGAAAAGGTTCTTGAAGAAAAAAGGTTCCAGTAAGTCAATGTACATGGTAATATTCATACAAGGAAAAAATACTCACTGCGAGTTTAGGTAATGTGAGTGAATGTTATGTACGTATTTTTTTTTCTTTCTCTTTTTTTTTGTGTACTGGTTCAAAACAGATTTCTGACGAGACTCAAAGTGGACGACGGATTGTTTTGTATGTTCTGCATCGTCTCGGAGGAGGGCTTTGAATGACGAGCCAAAAAGGACGAAAAATTAATTATTTGGTATTCTCATAGTCTTGTGAAAGAAATTCCGAATGACGAGCCAAAAGTGACGAGGAAAAAATTATTTGGTATTGCATCGTCTCAGAAAAGGATTCTTGAATGACCAGCCAGAAGGGACGAAGAATTAATTATTTGGGGTCGCATAGTAAGATATCCTTCGTCAGTCAAACTGAAATATTGACGTGGATAAAAATGAGTCTGCCCAGGTCAGAGTCTGGAACACCAACTGACTTTTTTGAAACAACAGTTTGTCGTTGACGTCACAAATTTTTCGCGGCAAGATTTCAAAAATCTAATTTGCATAAACAGTAGTAGCAAGTCGCTTGGTTGGTGACCAAAGCAGTTACTACTGTATTAGACCGAACGAGGGAGAAAGGGGGGTGTCAAAACGCGCGCGCGCACACACACGAGTGTCGGAGAAAGGGAGGCAACTCGCGCGCGCGTAAAATGTCGTAGATGGAATAATACATTATTCCACAAACCTTTCCTCTCTATGAATTAAAAAATGAATGCTCAACAAATAAAATAATTTGGGCGGTATCAATCGCCTGACCCAAAAGGGCTATAAAAAATGTAACAATTTTTACACGAACCGTTTGGCGTTCGTAAACATACACTTCTCTCAAAAAACGTGTATTAAAAGAAAACAACTCAGACGATTATACATTTAGATGATTATAACAATTTAAAAATAATAACATAATTTTTTGATGAGCACTACATCATCAACTTTGATTACATTATTAAAATTATTTTCATGAAAATGTAAATGCTGGTTGTGTTGAAAAGATTAATATGGCTGCGTGTTGAAGAGCATTTAACATTTATACATTTTTGAATCAAGGAAAAACAATGGAAAACCGATTTTTGTTTCAACGATAAAATATATATTAAAATCAACAAATACAAAACAATTTTTGTAATGTGTGAATATTAAAGAGAAAAAAGTAGTTTCCCTTTATCTGTTAGCTTGAATAAGATTAAATGTAATTAAGGAAGTTTCTTGAATAGAATGTTCAAAGTTCTATGTTGAAATAGAATGTTGTATTCAGAAGAATATACAGTTAATTCAGTTATGTGTCATTTGTATAACTAATAGCGTTGTGTGTAACTTGGCTTTTTCACAGAGAACTGATGGTGAATGTAATTCAAGTTCTGTGTCTGTGTGCGCGCAGTGAGTAGAATGAATAGTCTGTGTAGACGCGTGTGAGTTGCTGAGTTCTACTGTCTATTTTTGGAACGAAACCTCGCTTTTATTATTACTGGTAGGCTCCGGGAACAAAGGCGGGAGAATTTTGAAAGAACACAAAAAATATCTGATTGGATGAAAAATTAACCAATCAGCGATTTTATAACAAAAGCATGTTTGATAAATTAACGGTGGGAAAAATTCAGTGTGGTGACTGCGATCAGTAAATTGTCCTGTGATAATTAGTATTTATTATTTAACCAATCACAGTTGAGAAAAATGTAGGCGTGGCAAACGTAGTAGTAGTCACGACAAAGGTCCTTACACTGCTCTCCTAACTTTAGCAGATATTCCTGAAAACCAAACTTACGGAACTTAATAAGCATGTGTTCACGTTTTTCTAAGCTATTAAATCTGATCGAGTGGGAGGGTGTGAAGCGCTAATATCTTGGTTGTTTATTCTAACCATAAATTCCGTATTAACGTAAAGACGTAAAAAGCTGTTAGGGGTTAATATCTCCAATGGTGCTCAGTAAAAATGGCAGCGGTAAAAATGGCAAATTGCCATTTTTAGGGTTGCCATTTTTAGGGTTGCCATTTTTTCCGTTGCCATTTTTACCGCTGCCATTTTTACCTAAATTAATCTCCAACATTATATCCTCAGAACACCTATAAGTAAGCTGTCCATCATTAATGGTGTTTTGTATGTCCGAAGGGATTCTTAATAAGTCAAAATATTTTATTTTTGAACGCCCAATAGTTTTGTTCAAATAAAACTTGATCACTTTAATCAAATGTTCCCATGTATTTTCCACCCAAGCACGATACAACGGTATATTGTAAGATATTTTATGTTATGTTATAATAAGCGTTGGGTTGTGAAAGGAAAGGAATAACGAAGATTAGGTTTTTTGAACAACGTGTATTTGTTTAATAAATAGGGTGTCCAACAGAGTTATCGGAAATTACAATTTCTGATGCTGCTCGTCAAGGTGGCAATCAGGTGTAATGGTGGGTCGATTCGTGGTAACGAGGTTGCTGTAGCGGGTCGGCCGATGTTCTCCGAAACGATGGTAGATGGTAGACCGAGTGGGTTGCATGCTTGCGGAGTCGGAGTCGTTGTTTGCGGATCGCTTGCTTGCGGATTCGGAGTCGCTGCTTGCGAATAGGGGTGTGTTTCTTTGAAATGGTGGTATTATGAGTGGTTTGCATGCTTGCAGAGTGGCTTGCTTGCGGAGTCGAAGTGGTTTGCTTGCAGAGTCGGTTTTGCTTGCATGCAGAGTCGGATTTGTCGAGGTTACAGCGCTGGGTGTTAACCGATTTCTTGCGTTAGTTTGACTGAGGTTCGCGCGTGTTGGCCGATCGAGGTCACGGTGATGGGCCGATTCGTGGTAGGGTGCATTGGTTGTCAATGTGACGAGGGATTGGCGTAGCTGGTAGGCCTGTTCCATGAAACGGTGGTAGCACGAGTGAGTTGCATGCTTGCGGACTCGGAGACGCTCGCTTGCGGAGTCGGTACTTCTGGTAGGCTTGTATTTCTACGAAACGGTGGTAGCACAAGCGGCTTGCATACTTTCGGATTCAGAGGCACTGATTGCGGGATCGGAATCGCTTGTTACGGAGTTGGGTTTGCCGATGTAACGGTGTTAGCGACGAGGAAAGCTTGTAGCTGGGTGATGTCGACGTTGAGATGTTATCAATCGCGACGGATGGCGTCTTGGGCCTGGCGGTGTCGAAGCTAGATAATCGGCTGCTGTAGTGAGGCGGTTTTGCCGGGGTGACGGCGTTGGCGATGAGGAAGTTGAGATGATACTCTGTTGGATTAGTCACGCCTGGGAGTGGTAACGTTCGAGTTGAGAGGAACGGTCATGATAGCAGTATCCTGCGTGTCGGTCAGTGGACTGACGGCCCGCAACTACTTGTGGTCGTTATGAAAGACCTATTCTTAAGCATATCTGGCAGTCCCCAAGCGCATCTCCTTTTCGGCGAGAATGTTAGCGAGTAGTAGTTGAGTACTTAAGTAAAACAAGAAACAACTTAAATAGAAGATAAAATATTTACACGCGTAAAGAATTTCATTTTTATTTGGAACTACTGGAAAAATGCAGATACAGAAAATTTGACACTGGGAAAATATTATCAATTATAGTTCATCCAGTAACAGAATAAGATGGGGTGGTAATAGATTTCATGAAAGAGAACACTGACAGTATCTGAATTTCAGTTTATCCTAACACTTCCCCTTAAAGTAAAATTTATTTACGCATTTTAATCATTCAAAACACAGTCAATGGGAGGTAACTCATTTATAATAATAATAATAATAATAATAACCGTTGAAGTTCAACATTTAATAATGATAAATTTCTTTAATTTATTTTTACTGACTGGTTTTGTGAACATAACTTCAATATTGTTGCTTGAAGTTACATAATGCAAATGTTGAAGTGTATAGGTCAAGGAAAAGTCTTAAACGCAAATTATAACGATAACAATATTTATTATTACAAAAGCTAATACAGACATATATGTCCTTCCCTATATAGAATGTGTAGCGTGGCTTATCAGAAGGGGTCCGTTGTTGATACATATAACAGGTATCCATTTCATCAGAACAGGTCTGTGATTTCTTTCGTCTTAAGCTGGTCCTTTGACCTAGGAGCAGGTGCCAGGTCCTTGTGTGGGCGTCTTTCATCTACGCAGGGCCCTGTGTGTGTCGGAGATTTCGATAATGTCAATGTTACTTCTGTGTAAAGGGAGACGAAGTTTTCAACAACCCAACATATACTGCCATATTGAATTTGAGATTTTATATATTGATATTTCACGGCAATGTGTTTTGATCTTTGCTGGTGTGTGAGTTTATTTGTGAATTCTATTGATCCGTGGTTATCATCATACAAGGTTGGTCAGTTCTTTAAGGACATTTGCATAAATTTAGTAAAAGACATTTAAGTCATGAAAAATGAGATTTATTTGAAAAATAATTGGCATGAATAATCTTGAGACTCTTTTTCATGCATCTACTTAATTAATTTATTGTTAGCATCGACTACTACCTCAATACAAAATCTGAAATGTTGACATGCCCAAATCAAATGATCTGTATCTATTTTGAACATTGTGCAATTTATGCAGACTTCAGAGATTTTATAGTGTTATGGGAGCGTTGATTAACTTCCCTCTCAGCTATGTCTCAGCATAGAAGTTCAATGTATTCAGGTCTGGAGAGCTAGGACGCCATATGTTTGGAGTGATATAATTGTGGCGATTGTAACTCATTCATTCTGGAGATGTCTTGGTCTTATGATACAAATCCAGAGTCTTGTTGGTAGGTGTACGGTCTTCCTTTGCTCATGCTCTCTACCTAAGGCTTCACAATGCTCTCCAACATGATATCTGCCTCATTACTCACAGAATCGTCACAATTTCTGGAAATTTTGTTTGCAGGACCATTGGAACGTTCTTAGGGACACTGTATAATCATCTTCAGTTGAACATTTGGTCCTGATCAAAGTTTTTCTTATCAAAGAATAACCAAAGCATTTAGTATTTCAACTTGCTTAACAAGCGCTTTGCTTGGATCAGACGGTTATCTTTTGTCTTTGCAGAGGAACAAGAAGGAAAGAAAAGTAGCGAAATTATGCGAAATTCTTTTTGATATAAAAATGAAGAGAAAAATTAAATTAATGCGAGAAGAATGTCTCAAGTCATGTGAAAAGTTTCGTTTCAGTTCCTCGCAACATGCGTTGAAGTTCTCGCCAGTTTCAAATTATTCGCCAATTATATTATCGGCCGCTAACCAAGTAGGGAGTACTTTAGACAATTTTCTCCCAACAATTCAAGAAAGTTAAGTAAATTAACTCTCTTTGTCTACTTTTGAAAGTATGCAAATCATATACCCCTTCGGTGAGCAACGAACTCTGTTACATTTGTTTTAAACAATTTTAGATATTACTAGCAGTAGAGCCCGGCGTTGCCCTGGGATGTAACAGTAAGAGATAGATCAAGTATCGACCATCATAAAGACTGAAAAATAAAATTGACAAAGATTATTAAGGTTGACGGACATGCATGTCTTAATTTTTTTTTTTTTTTTACGAATTTGTCAAACCCAAACTCAAACAAAAACATTGTTTTTCAATCGTTATGAGTCTACCGATTGAATAGAATTTTTATTATAAACAATTGTCTTGTAAATGGAATTTTTAAAAGCATTCTGAATGTAAAAATAAAGAAAAAAAGTGTGCAAGACAATAAGAAACACTACCTGCCAAAAAAAAAAAAAGTGAAGTTTTGTTGAAATCGGTTGAAAAATGTAGGAAATCTGATCCCATGTATAAACGAACACACACACACACACACACACACACACACACACACACACACACACACATACAACCTGGGTTTTATAATAAGTATAACTCGATATGAGTTGTCCCCCTTTCATTCCGGTGACAGTGATGCCCCTTAATCGTGTTTTCAAATTGATTTCGTGCAAAAACAATTGTGTTTTTCCAATTTTTGACGCTGTTAGAACCACCGCAAGGTAATTTTACGTAGTCCTGTGAAATTTTGTTGAAATCGGTTGAAAAATGTAGGAAATCCGATCCAATATATAAACGAACAGGCACTCGCACACAACCTGGGTTTTATAATAAGTATGATTTTGTGTCAGATCATTTAATATTGTATGAACATTTCCTCTTCATGACTATACTTTAAAATTACGGGCTTTAAGAATTTTTATTTATTTTCCTGAAACGAACTACTGACACTACTTCAAGCATATAAAATCGTGAATAAATTTATTTTGTTAGAATTACCTTCTTGGTGTGGGTAAATCAACTGTTCATTTTAGCCACTAAATTTCACGCCACTATACACTATAGAAGCAGTAACAGCCCTTAATAAACTTAGTATCAGCAGCAGCTCTGGAGGTATAAAAACAACGCGAATCCTTAAACTATTTCTCTTTCGAACTATGCGACATGAACTTTTCGCACTGAGCAAAAAGGGCTGTGAACACTTCACACTAAAACACGCCTACACAGTAAGTCACACTCAAATATATTCATTATCATTTCGTTGTGTATGTAATTTACTTCTAAGAAAAGAAACTCTTGTCTTTAACTTTCCTTTTGTTGGGTTTATTTAATAAATATTATCTTGCATTATAAATCAATTAGTCTGTTATTTTGTGCATGTACCCTTT
Organism: Acanthosepion pharaonis; assembly: GCA_903632075.3. Taxonomy (NCBI): domain Eukaryota; kingdom Metazoa; phylum Mollusca; class Cephalopoda; order Sepiida; family Sepiidae; genus Acanthosepion; species Acanthosepion pharaonis. Next base: position 23,813 of record CAHIKZ030000816.1, read on the forward strand.
CACCACCATTAATGCACTATTCCAACTTTCATTCGTAAATCTAGCCCTCTGATTGGTTAATTTCTACCAATCAGGTCGCCCGCACGTGCACTTCGAAGTTTTGGCGCAAAATCGCTCTGGATCCACCCACGCAATTATGACTTCTTAAAAAGAACCCAAAGCACGTGTGACCACGCAGAGGCAGAAGCAGACCTGGGCAGATCATTTTTCGACCGCTGACTCAAGCTTAAAAATGTGACGACTACTAATTACCGTCTCGCTAATCGAGACAACAAATCTTTCCCGTTCAATATCTTCTACGAACTTCTTCGTCATTTAAGAATCTCAAACTATACATTCTCTTTGATCATCTACGATAAATCAGTCCGTCGAACGAACACAGAGATATGCTAACATAATCTACGTCGCTTGCAACTGCAATCTTCCCGCGCAAACTAAATCACAACTGACTCACTCGCAATCCCAAACCGAAGAAAACTCTGTGAACACCGAAACTTCTATCCGAACAACTTTACTTATCTAAAGTGAATTAACACTCACTTGTTGGGATTGCTATGGGTTTGTATTTGGTATCAGAAGGTTTTTATTTTTAGATGGTTAGTTTTTACGGGCATGTTCAAAATATTTATCCGCAACAATATAGACATTCATAAAAAAACGAATCAATCAACAGGCAAGTGAGTAAAAAACACCGATTATCAGATTTCAATAGAACAAAATGCATTTATGTACAAATATACAATTTTGAGAATAAAATTGATTTGAACTTAAATGGACAAATGAAAATAGGTGTATTTGGCTGTGTAGAATATTATTGTGAATGTTTGAAGGTGTTTGCAATTGCTATTCAGATTTGTTCACAGAATTAAACTAAGTGTCCAGTTACGTACTAAATTGTCCTTTGTGCTAGTTCAGTTATTAATGTGTGTGCGTAAGTATGTTTGTATAATTGGCAGGAGTTGCGTACCTTTAGTTGTGTGAGAATTTGATTGTTTGTTTACTAATACTTATTAAGTAGTGAGAAGAAAATGTCACTTTTCAAAGTATTGTAAGTGATGTTCTTGAGAGAGATAGAGTGTGTTTGTGGATTGTTGAGTCAGATATTTTGCGCGGCAAAGTCCTGGTTGGTCAGAGTTTTGACTTGCGTGGGTCAGTTTGGTATTGTAGAATCAGATTCCCACATTTTTTTAAATCTTAAATTTTGTGCAAGTTAAACACATAGAGGTTCCCAGCCAAATATAACAACTGATGTATTTTGATTGGTTGTAAAATATTAATTAGGTGCCGTCAACTACGTCCGAAGGTACCGACCCAAATTTTGACCTCTAGTTGACGCCATAAAATGTAAACATGTTTACGAGCCTCCCCACGTGACCAAGAGAACTAATAAAAACGAAACTTCGACGCAACTTGGTCAGTGGGCACTTAAAATATTGAAACCAATTCACTTGACTTCATTGGAAATCAACACAGCAAAGGAGACGAACTTTATCTTCAATACAACAACAAACTTTGTCAACCATCTCCAGGCTTAACGCTCACTCCTGTCAGAGTTAACTCCTCCTTCAGCCCGGTAACCCTTTCACCAGGGGTCTCTCTTCCCTGGCTATAAATAGCTGCTGACTCTTCACCTCCCTCTCTTTTTTTCCTTCAGGCCTGTGCACTGACACCTTGAGGTAAACTCTCTTATTCCTAGAGAATTTTCAGCTATCAACCTCGAAATGTAGTCGTTAACAAGGGATAGCGTGGAAACACGCTAAGCAGAATATTCACACACGCACGCACACACAGAATATTCACACACGCACGCACATACAGAATATTCACACACGCACGCACATACAGAATATTCACACACACTTCGTCCTTTGTACTGTTTCCGTGTATTGTAACTTGTTATTAATATATATTTGTATATACATATATTATCGGTCTTGTTTTGTTTGTTTTCTTTACCTTCTGTTTGATTATTTATCTTGTTGTTGTCTTTGTTACATTTGATATTGTAAAAATTGTAGAGGGTCAGTTTTCATTTCTATTTATAACCAATACAAATTGGCTGACCCACTATAAATTGGTGACCCCGTAGTTCAAATGTGCAAAGCAATATTTTAAAAACAGCATTTTATAAGAGAAATACTTTAGTTGTCCCGTTTTAAACGAAAATAATGGAAAATTCTACCAGCGAACATATTGAAGCGGCAATTTCCATCAGTCTACCGACGTACAACCACAACAACGTTCAAGTGTGGTTTGCGCAGTTAAACGCAATTTTCAATGCAAGAAAGGTCACGTCTCAACATGCCCGTTACGCTTTTGTAGTTGAGAAACTTCCCTCAGATGTAGTATTAGAGGTAGCAGACCTCCTCAGTGAAGTGCCGGCGGAGAAACCGTATGATACTTTGAAAGATGCTATACTATACCGCACGGGCGAATCAGAGGAACGTCGGTTGCACGATTTGTTTAACAACCTTCATTTGGGACACTATAAACCTTCCCAATTGCTTAGAAAGATGAAAGCTTTACTAGGTGACAATACCATGTCTGACACAGTCCTCCGTAAACTATGGATGGATAAACTGAGCCGACAAACATCACAAATATTAGTGTCACTTCCGGACGATTTGGACCTACAGCGATTGGCAGAAATCGCGGACAAAATATATGAGAATAAACCTCCGGGAACTGCTTCTGCGACACCACTACAACCTATTGTCTCTTCAGTCCGTGACTCACAAGAGTTATCGAAAATTAAAGATTGTATAGCAGAGCTTACCTCACAGTTACAAGCTCTACAAACCGCTATGCATCAGCAAAATCGCACGCCCAACAATTTCACTAGTCGACCACATCCATCACATCATACTAGGCGAAGATCACGTTCCACATCCAGAAGCAGGCCTATATTTAATACCTGTTGGTATCATTTTAAATATGGACAACAAGCGCGGCATTGTACGAAACCGTGTAGCTTCGACATAAACGCAGCTAAGGATAACAACACACAGCAGTCGGGAAACGACTATCCCGGCAACAAGTAGAGACGTTTGTTGCCGGAGGGATGCCAAAAAGTCGTCTCTTTTACATCCGAGATGAGAACTCCGGATACTTGTTTTTAGTGGACACTGGGGCACAAATTAGGGTCATACCAGCCAAGCCTAATATGTTGACTAGAAAGACAGATTATACGTTACAAGCGGCGAATGGATCTTCAATCCAGACATATGGTGAAACCTCTTTAACCCTAAATCTGGGATTTAGGCGATCTTTTCCGTGGGTATTCACGATAGCTCAAGTTCGAACCCCAATCCTAGGAGCGGATTTCCTCGCCCACTTTAACTTGTCCGTTAATATGTCTTCCCTTTCTTTGGAGGGTAAAACGACCAACATTACAAAGAAAGGAATTACATCTATTTATACGAGCACATGTATCAGCGCAACTCTACCTGAAGCCAACGGAATGCAGGATCTGTTACAAAAATATTCTCAAATTACAACACCATTCCGGTATACAGAAACCGTTCGACACAATGCTGAGCACCACATTGATACTACGGGCCCACCCACGCATTCATCTCCACGGCGATTGAGGCCTGATAAATATAAACTGGCGAAAGACGAGTTTCAGCACATGCTGGACCTCGGTATAATTAGACCTTCTTCGAGTCCTTACTCATCTCCTCTTCATATGGTTCCAAAACCGGACTCAGGAGCTTGGAGACCTTGTGGCGACTTCCGGAAGCTGAATGCTACTACAATTCCGGATAAATACCCCATCCCGCACTTGCACGATTTCGCAGTGGGTCTGCAGGGCGCCACAGTCTTCACCAAACTTGATCTGGTGAAAGCATTCCACCAGATACCAGTGGCCAAGGAAGACATCCATAAAACAGCAATAACTACTCCTTTTGGCTTATACGAATTTGTGAGAATGCCATTTGGTTTAAGGAACGCTGCACAATCTTTCCAACGGCTTATAGACGAAGTGCTGAGAGGTTTACCTTTCACCTTTGCCTATATTGATGACGTCCTGATCGCCAGTAGAAACAAGACTGAACATCGTCACCACGTTGAACAAGTTTTCCAGCGTCTACAGCATTTTGGCCTTAAGATTAACGCAGAGAAATGTATTTTTGCTGTGCCCTCGCTTAAATTTTTGGGACACGTCATTGACGAAAAGGGAATAACGCCCTTACCTGAGAAAATAGAATCTATTTCAAATTTCTCATAACCAACTTCACTCCGGCAGTTACGCCGATTCTTAGGCCTCATTAATTACTACCGGAGGTTCATTCCTGGTTGTTCCCAGATTCTGATTCCCCTCCCAGATTTACTGCAACAACAGCGTCAGAAGAACTCAAAGATTACCTTGGAAGGCGAATCACTGACTGCTTTTCACAGAGCCAAAGACGCCCTTGCCAACTTTACGAAGTTATCATATATAACCGATGATGACTCAATGATCACACTGACAACAGACGCATCAGGCGACTCCATAGGGGCTGTGTTTCACCAGGAACAGGGCGATGCTAAAAAACCTATTTCGTTCTTTTCAGTCAAGCTAAACTCATCTCAGAAAAAGTACAGCGCATTTTCAAGGGAATTACTGGCAATATACTTGGCAATCCGTCATTTCCGTCATCTTTTGGAAGGACGGAATTTTGTGGTCTATACAGATCATAAACCATTAATTTATGCTCTGCACGCCAAGTCGGACAAATATACCCCAAGGGATATCCGACAATTGGATTATATTTCCCAATATACGTCGGATATCCGCTATGTAAAAAGGGGCTGACAATATAGTAGCTGATACCCTATCGCGATCAACGATACAGTCAATTGACGCACAGACCTTGAATTTCGACTCCTTAGCGGAAGAACAAAAGACTGACACTACTTTGGAATCAGTAAAGAAAAAACGTCACTACAGTTAAAGCAACACCCTGTGCCATTTGGTAACACTACTGTCTATTGTGATGTAAGCACAGGATACTCTAGGCCCTATGTACCACCTTCTTTGCGAAAAAAGTATTCGAACATTTCCATTCTCTGTCGCACCCTGGTCGAAGAGCGACTACTAAGATGATTAGTGATCGTTTCGTTTGGCCAAAAATGTCCAGTGACATAAAACACTGGACACAGACTTGTTTAAAATGCCAGCAAACTAAAATACAACGGCATACCAAGTCTCCGCCTGGTACATTCTCTAGGCCTGATGGTAGGTTCACCCACATTCACGTTGACTTAGTGGGCCCTTTGCCCGACATTGATGGGTACCGATACTTATTAACAATAATCGATCGTTTCACTCGTTGGCCTGTAGCCGTTCCTTTAAAAAGTATTTCAGCGGAAACGATTTCCAGGTGCATTCTTAGAGAGTGGATCTCTATCTTTGGTTGTCCTTCAATAATAACCACTGATAGAGGTTCCCAGTTCCAGTCAGTCCTTTTCAATGAATTTATAAACTTGTTAGGCGTAAAGCACATTTCTACAACCGCCTACCATCCATGTGCAAACGGCCTTGTGGAACGATTTCTTAGGCAACTTAAGGCAGCATTAGCAGCAAGTGATGACTCCAGGACTTGGCTGGAAAACCTACCACTGATTTTACTGTCATTAAGAAATGTAGTCAAAGAGGACTTAGGATGCACTACAGCAGAACTAGTTTTTGGGAGTACGCTAACACTCCCTGGACAGTTCGTGGAAAAAGCATACTCCTTCAGACCGACTACCTATTTCGTCCAGGATTTTAAACAAAAATGGAAAACCTAGCTTTTACTCCAACGCGTGCCGAAACAAGGGAGTTCTTTATGCCTAAAAATTTAGACAGTTGTGATTACGTCTTCCTGCGAAAAGATGCAGTTAGAAGACCCTTAACCCCCCACGTATTCTGGTCCACATAAAGTAATTAATAGAACGTCCAAGCATTTTACTTTACTTTTTGCACGGAAAGCCCTAACACAGTGTCAGTCGACCGGTTGAAACCGGCTTACATCGATTTATCTCATAAATCGCTTCCTGACCCTGAGCTAACATCTTCGACCCAGCCAGCGCAGCTTGCACCTTCTGTACCACCCGCGGAAGTTACTACTAAGTCTGGCAGACATGTTCATTGGCCTAGTAGATTGAAAACGTATATTACATATTGAGAAAATTTTCTCTCAAAAACTTTCACAATCTGCGGGGGGTGGTTATTGTAGAATCAGATTCCTACATATTTTTAAATCTTAAATTTTGTGCAAGTTAAACACATAGAGGCTCCCAGCCAAATATAACAACTGATATATTTTGATTGGTTGTAAAATATTAATTAGGTGCCGTCAACTACGTCCGAAGGTACCGACCCAAATTTTGACCTCTAGTTGACGCCATAAAATGTAAACATGTTTACGAGCCTCCCCACGTGACCAAGAGAACTAATAAAAACGAAACGTCGACGCGACTTGGTCAGTGGGCACTCAAAATATTGAAACCAATTCACTTGACTTCATTGGAAATCAACACAGCAAAGGAGACGAACTTTATCTTCAATACAACAACAAACTTTGTCAACCATCTCCAGGCTTAACGCTCACTCCCACAAAATATTCCACAAGAATCTCTGGTTAATGAGCGATAACAATCAGTGAGTCAAGAACAATACTTTTTTCTATTTAATACACAAAAAAACATCTGTTTAATTTTCCTATAAAAACAAATATAGCTAACTAAACCTTGTCATTTTTCACACATACAGTACAGTAGCTCAAATTCTTTCAGTAACACACACACCAAAAGAACTCTATTGTGTTTATCAACTTTTTGCACTATATATTATGTATTTGTTGTATTTATAAAAAATATTTATTGTTGAACAAATTCACATTTTCTTCTACTTGATTATTTCTCTTGTTGTTGTCTTTGTTACATTTGATATTGTAAAAATTGTAGAGGGTCAGTTTTTATTTCTATTTATAACCAATACAAATTGGCTGACTACTATAGTATCTCTCTAGGAATGTAGATCTGACAATATTTATTATTGAAATACAATAAATGTGGCACAAGGCCGAAAAGGGGGTTGGGATAAAGGACGGTCATCACTTGTCTTAGTATAAAACTTAGCTAGCCACAACCACTGACCCTATCATACAAAACAATATTCCTTTCACCAAAACAACACATTTATCCATACCTTTCTTACTACGTTCACCAAAATGCCTCTTTGACTCAATGAAAATCCTAAATACTCCCCTAATGTACAAGTATTGTCTGGGGGGGGGGGCATAAAAACAACAATTTTTTAAAAAGATCCCCAATGAGTATATACAAAATGACAAATATAATTACAAGAAACTAAACAAAATTAGTGTTAGTACTAAAAAACCCCACAAACTTTAAATGTGGCAGAAATATTAGTTAACCGGACGAAATCGATGCGGGACTTATGAAAATAAAAGACACACTCATTCCTCCCAAGCATTCACACAGGCACACACTCATTCATACACAACAACAAATACGAAAACACACACACTAAACGAAAGGCGCCCCGCATCCACCAGAGAACTGACATCACTGACCACCTAAACGAGGGAGGGGATGGGGAGTTAAACTAAAGGAAGAAAAATGGGGACAGAAATAAAAGGGACTAATGAGCAAACATGCCCTAGCTAAGTTTACTGAAAAAGAGAAAAACTAAAACTCAAAAAACAAGACCTATGCTAACCTAATTTCGGGATGGGTTGCCTATGTTGAACCCAGGAAAACAATATCCTAATGCCTAACCGGCATCCAAATGCCACTCAAGGTCAGCCCCTTTTACTCGGCACATACGCGCAAGATTCACCCACCTTTTGCCAAATTCTGATGAGGTGAGCCGCCGCCTTTCCGTCCTAATCTTGACTTTAAGCAGATGCTTAAAGATCAGTTGGGAAGAAGTGAACTCCTCGCCCTCATAGAATCCCTTCTGACGCGTCGTCCAAATCACGACTCTCATAACCCCTAGTAAGCAACAGAACACATAGTGTTCAGCCTTCGTCATCTGCGGCACCACATTGCAACAAACAGAACCGGCTTCTAGGACAAAAATCTTTCCCCGCAGCATGCGAACCATGAGGCCTTCAACAAACTTGCACAACGGCACTACTACCCTGCACTGAAAGAAGGCGTGACCGATGGTCTCGACTTCCCCCGTACAGCGACGACAGTTTGGATATTTCTCCAAGCCTGCTGAACAAAATCTCTTGCCGACCCAGAGGGCTTCACGAATCACCAGCCAGGTGAGTGATGCCTGATCGTTATTGAGGCATTTCAACCCAGGCGCCCAAGGCCATATTGAGCGAGCCTCCTGCTTCGTAAGACCGAGCTCGCCAATTAGATCATCTTGTACGGCTCCCCTAACTAACACTTGAAACAATGCCTTGCGAGACAACGCCTGGGCGTTGGAGAGGCCATCCGAAGCCCGTAAGAGGAGCTTTAGAGCGCGACGACATTCACGATGAAAGGAGCACTCGGCTCGTGGTGTACGGCCGGCCTCTTCTTCGCACGAGTGCACACTTCTCAGGGACGGGAAATGTTTCTGGACGTCTTCTTTCCAAAAGGCACCCTCCTCATCCGACCCGCGACACATTCGGTCTAGAAAGGTAATGCGAAGCATATATTGACGAATCTCAATGCTAGGCATACTCAGACCGCCCTCAGAGGGATGAAGGCAACAGATCTCGCGAGATACCATATGGGCCTTGCCTCTCCACAAGAAAGAGAACAAGGTCCGGACTAATGACATTAGTCGGGCATACGGGAGTGGAAGCACAGAGAGTCGGTACAGGAGGATCGGATGGATGTGTGAAACACATACTTCCGCCCTTCCCTTCAGGGAAAGTCTCCTCCGAGACCACAGATTAACCGCGATCTCGGCCTTTCCTTGTGCCTCCGACCAGTTCATTTCCAACTGGAGATCAGGACCGAACCAGACGCCGAGTATCTTGATCGGCACATCCGTCCAGAGGAAAGGTCCGGGAAGAGAAACTCCCTTCCACGCACCCAACCGCAAGCCCACAGACTTATCGCGGTTGATCTTGGCTCCTGTCACCATCTCATACCCACTGATCTCTTTGCTGACTTCGTCAATCTCAGCTCTGCTCGACACAAGAGCCGAAATGTCGTCAGCATAGGCAGAATACCTGGCTGAGGTGGTAGCCCCAGGCAGGGTAATTCCGCGCAGGACCGGATTCGCCTTTAACTTTCGAAGGAATGGTTCCAACGCAAGAACGTAAAGCAGAGGCGAGAGCGGACAACCTTGACGAATGGAGCGAGACAATACGAAAGGCTTTGATCTTACCCCATTCACAAAAGTCGGATCCAGGAGCGAAAGTCGGCTCCGAAACCGGCCGCCGAAAGGACAGCCTCCAGAAACCGATGGTCAACCCTATCGAAGGCCTTGGACTGATCTAAATTGATCAGCGCGGCTTCACTGTCGACTTGTTCTAAGATCAAGTGTACCATATGAAGGTTATCCTGAATAGTCCTGCCCTTCACAGCACAGCACAAGTCTGTTCGGGGCCAATCAGACGAGACAGGACAAGCTGCAAACGGTTGGCTAAGATCTTCGCCAAAATCTTTAACTTAGTATTTAACATCGTTAAAGGGCGAAAGTTTCCTAACCCATCCCCACCGTTCTTGTCCTTACGCAGCAACTTGATCACACCCCTGGTGAAGCGTTGAGGTAAAGACCCCTGCTTCATCCAATGGTTGAAAATCAGTTCCAGCAAAGGAACAAAAACGGGCGACAGCCTCAAGTACACTTCGTAGGGAAGACCATCTCGTCCCGGAGACTTATCCTGGCCAACCTGCTTCAGCGCTTCCCAGATTTCCGACTCTGTAATGGGACCCTCGCAACTAGCCGCTTCAGCTGCCTCAAGGCAGGGAAAGTCAGCCAAATAGGCGTCGAACTGAGCAGAGCTCAGACCGGGCTCCCTGGTGAAAAGATCCTGAAAGTAATCCCGAAAGGCCTTGCATAAGCCCGCGTAGATCTGACTGGTGAATTGGACTGAAATTCGTCCTTTTATTTGATTTGGGAAACCAAAGTAGGCTCCCAGTGGCCTGGCGGGAAAACAGATTTTTGACCATGGATAGACATTCTAGGGTCATCTCGACCAATAACAAGCCGAGTTTCACAATGTGTGGTGTGGATTGGTCAAAGCTAATTCTTATAGAAGAGTCTATTTTTAACGGGGGTGAGTAGACAAACATTGACGATTCTATAAATACCCCCTCCAGATTAATGGTCAGCGCAGTTTGGACATTAATATGTATAAAATGTAGTATACTTTGCTGGCCAGTGAACGCGCCTGCCGGACCTGGTCCGTGTAGGTGGCTTAATTTGCGGTTCAGGCGTAGAAGATGTGTGTTTGTGTAAAGTCTCTGAAACTGGTGTTTGCTGAGTGGTCACAGCTTTGTCGTCATTGTTGATGTAAGCTGGTTTTAAGCGGTCAATGCTGACCGTAGTTTGCTTGCCGGCGAGATCTATAACGAAGTATTTTGACGCTCGAGAAATAACCTGGTGCGGTCCAGTGTAGTTAGGCGTTAGTGGTTTACGGACCATATCTCGGCGTAGAAATACGAAATTGGTTGTATGCAGATCAGTTGGAACGTAATAAGGCCTGTGAAAGGCTCTAGTCGGCGTATAAATTGTTTCAGACATTTTTTGTCGGAGGTCGCTGACAAACTGGCTAGTAGGTAGGTTGTCTGATACAGAGCCGAAAATCTGTCATGGCAAGGTTAGGGGAGTCCCGAAAACCAATTCAGCACTAGTACAGTTCAGGTCCTGCTTGACAGTGTTTCTCAAAGCCAGCATGATCAGGGGAAGTTTATCAACCTAAGTTGGGCCGTTGGTAGAAGCAGTTATAGCGTATTTAAGCTGTCAATGAAATCTTTCCACAAGGCCATTGGAACAAGGGTGATATGCTGTAGTGGAAATGTGTTTAATCCCTAATAAATTAGTGAACTCATTAAAAAGTGCTGATTGAAACTCTGGACCTCTATCGGTAGTGATCACTGAAGGGAATCCGAAAGTTGTAATCCAGTTGTTAAAAATAGCACTTGCCACTGTTTCAGCTGTAGTTGATTGTAGAGGGATGGCAACTGGCCATTGCGTAAATCGATCGATTACTGTTAAAACGTATTCAAATCCGTTCACATTTTCAAGTGGACCCACTAAATCAGCATGCAGATGGGTGAAACGACCTGACATAAAAAATTCCTTCTGATTTATCTCAATGCTACAACAAATTCCTTAGTTTATTCTGCACATCCCCAACAAACGTTGCTCCCCGACTTTATGGCGCCATAATTAGGGCAAGGGTAGTCAAATTCCCTTTTATATTTTCCAGTTCTCTCGTTCGTCAGAAAATATATTCTTGTCACTGATAAAGCCTTGGAAGCTGAATTTGAAAGCAGGGGTGAAAGGTTGGAGCAAAGATCAGAAAAGAGCCTAGAACGTAAACTTGTAAAACAATGTAGTAGTGGTTCTCAAATTAAATTCTAATACTTCATACGGACAATGTCTGCAAACACTGGAATAAAATAAACATTCCTTTGTACGAAAGTAATGGAAAAATTACTAAAGAAATATCAAAACAAACTTTATCTGTGGTCTTAAATAATAAAAAAAAATGCTGCCAAAATAAATTGAGATGTGCACATCCGGACAAAACACCTTTCGTGGAATTAAATTTTTCATAATTTTCAGATGATAAATGTGTATTTTATTTATTAATTGTAGCATTAATTCTATATTGGCTTAAAAAAAATTAGATAAGTGTTAAGTTAGGTACCTCCAGGAGATCGCTAAAAAAGAGCATAGCATGATAAAAAAGACGCCAAACTTGACGAGAACAAAGTATTTTTTTATTTATCTGTAAAAACTTTCCTTCTTTTTAGAACATTCTAACTTTTGATTAAATAAAACTTTGTTTCTCTTTGTATCAGCAGAACTTTAGCACGTTTTTGTTTTTGTATGACAGACATTAATTTGGAAGATCTTGCAAAAATAAAAATAATTGTCGGATGTTAATGAAACTTTCAGAAACTATTCACAAATGATGGAAATTATTATAAATAGGTTTTCTTTTTTTAAAGTCATGGAAAAAATATTTTTTTATATTTATTCCCCCCGTCCCCCAACTAATTTTCTGAAAAAAAAAAAAACTAGAAATTCAATGCCGTTCAGGTAAGTGGTTATATTAGCTAAAAGCACAAGGCTTTGAGGAAAGCAAATCATGTACAGTGTAACCCGGATATAAGAGAGTTGTCGGGACCGGAGAAGAAGTCTCTTATATCCGGGTTTCTCTTATATCCGGGTTTGGTCTATTTTATATACATTAACACAGGCTCTAATTTGGGACCAGAGAAAATCTCTCTTATATCCGGGTTTCTCTTATATCCGGGTCTCTTATATCCGGGTTACACTGTATTTTTTAATCGGACCCCCTACCTGAAAATCAGCTCTGAATTGTAACTTACAAAACTTAATAAACAAAGACATTATTTAATTTCAAATGCTTTTAGTTCCTTTTAGTTGTTTTTATGAATATGGATAATATTGTCTGAAAGCAAAAACTATTTCGATAAAAAATGAATTTTTAAAACAATTTTGTTATTTGTTATTTAATTATTTTTACATTAAAGTTATTAAATATTCAAAAATTAGTGAAAACGGCATTCAGTTTTTAGTCAATGGTGTTATTAAATAGATCTATTTTTACACCATTATAAATTGTATATCTTTTAACAATCAGAAGACCTTCACTAATTAAGAAATGTAATTTTGTGTCCATAAAACGGCTATAATTAAAAAGTACGGAAGCTCAGAAGCAATAAAACGTCACGTGGATTGAGAGTAGTATTTTTAACCGTTGTCCGCTGAACGGCATTTTATTATTGCAAATTCTTCGTGCGAAACACATGTGGGGCATTTTGAATTAGCGTTTTTACTAATAAAAAAATTTGAACAACATCCTAAGCCAGTAGCAACAGCAACATTACAAAAAATTGAAAAGTACCATTTCATTTTTATACATATTTCATTGCAATTTATTTCAATTTTGTGAATTTGTTTTCAGTGAGTTTTCTTATTTCAGTTATTTTTTTCCATTACCCGGCTTTTCATTTTCATACTGAAATTATACAAAGAAAGTACCATTTGGTTTAAATTTTTTTTAAACAGTAAAATTTTTTTTTCTTATTATTTCAAAATTTCCAAAATTTGTTTCCTGCAAACAAACTCAAACCCTTCAAATTTTTCCAGAAAAAAAGTGCTAATTCCTTCAACAATTCAGAACAAAATAGTCTAGAAAAAATCGGACTACAAATCACAAAATGACCATTATCTTTCATAAAATTTGGGCTCCTTTCTTCGCGCTTACGTAAACAAATGTTTCCCGATAAAAATTTTTTAATAGTTAAAACGTGTTCCGGTCGAAAAATAAAATAATATTTAAAGTGCTCTATTTTTTCGTCCAAAAAAAAATGCATTGATTTTCCCTCCTAATTATACTCAGTAGAAGAGCCGTTAATTTTTCGAGCCTGTTAAGCCATAAAAAAACGCTATAAAAAGGGGTTCACACGGAAGTTCAACAGGCAGTCAATAACAGGTGGTTATTAATTCATTTCCATTTTTTCTTTTAATTAAAACAGACTGATTTTTGTCACTCTTTTTAATGTATTTCCTTTTTTCTATGTCAGGCAGTCGATTGCTCCTTATTAGTTTCTATTTCAGCTAGGATGACAGCAATTTATTCAACCACCGTCAACATGTGTGAAAACTATGAGAGATTGACCTAGATCCGAAAACCGGCTTATGAACTTTACCACAAGGTAGCTGTCCCAAACCCCACGTTCCTGTTGAAATAAACCACGTAAATCTATTTCTGCTGTTGTCGTATTTCTGTTTCGTATTTCTTTCTTGCAACCATACGCTTGTCTATAACACTGGTGTCAGAAGCGTACAGCAAGAGAAATATGGCCGACTACACGAGCTTCACCCGAGCCGAACTATTTACTCTCATCAAGGAACAGAAAACACTACTATTCAACTTGAAAACGGGACCAACACAGCCTTCCGAAGCCACGATACAGGAAATTCAAGCCGACATAAACGACATGCTGACTGCCCTAAAATCAACTACTTCAACACCTCCCACCGCTCAAACAAACGGCGATTACAGCTTAATGATGCGCCAACAAACTATACGCGACACATTGAAGCTAGAGAAAACTTTTCACCCTGGACACGACGTGAACCGATTCATCACGGCCCTAAACAAAGCATACACAATCCACGTCACGCCAGAACTCAGCACCTATCCCAGCCTGGAATGCGAATTCGTCAAGTCTGCTAAAGATTTACTGGACCAAAGTATCTTTCAGCAGATGGTTGACTCAAAAAAGGACATATCCACCTTCGAACAACTGAAGGAATACTTATTAGGAGCCCACGGAAGCCAGATGACTAACTTCCAACACCTCAGTCAAGCCTGGGACCTGGAACGGCGAGACGGCGAAAAATTAACAGACTTCGCGGGTCGACTCGAAAATACCCTTAGAGAGGCAGCCGTCCACATAAAAAAAACAAATAAAAAAAGACAAAAATACAGACTTAACAGTCGATGGACTTATTTCCATCATCGGCGCTATGCTAATGAGCGAAAAGGTGAAAATTTGGAACTCAAATCTCTACCCACATCTCGTCAAGACAATGGAAACCACTATTCAGCCATTGGCATAGCCTCCGAAGCTCAAATATACCTTGATCGCGGTGTAAAATCCAACGACACAACTTCGCACGACACTGTGTATTTCACACAGAAACCACAGCGGTCAAACCAAAGAAACGCGCCACTCCGACCCAGCAGGCAACCAAACCCACAGCAGACGGGCCTCACCAACCCTCCCCGAACATGGCCACCATCCGACACGCAGAAACCATCAGCACACACCACGAATCAGCGTGTGCAAGAACTACCTCAGAGGTCGCCCCTGCCACCATGGACGCAACTGCATATATCGCCACCCACCTCGCACTCGGGCACAGGCCCATATCGCCGCAATGAATGATAATATACAAGCCATAAGTGATGTGGAACAGGATTTTCGCGTTGGGCAGGACGAGATGTGATGCCTCGTTTGCCATGCCCCTACGTCAGCCATCACACCTTCAACTTTCAAGGACTCGCTCACCATTCACTGCTCATCCAGTCCACCTTCAACTTCAGGGACATCACCTTCTCTGGCGTCGCAATGCTAGACTCTGGATGCTCCACCTGCATCGTACCAATATCTCAGTTACGCAGAGAAGCCAAGAAACTCATGACCCGCTCCGACGTTGTAGTAAAAGGAATCAACGGCAGCACCACCGCCCTCGGCGAACTGACTTTGCGACATCACCATCAGCAGTCGAGACTCACCCACATTCAAAAAGGTTAACGTGCTGGTAACTACCCAAACCACACCAATCCTGATCGGCCAAAATATCCTACGTCACAACACGCTCGATTCCTATCTAATCGACAACCAAAATGCGACTATAGAATTCAGACGCACACTTTCCTCAGGATATACAACACACACAGCCGCAATCATATCACCGTCATCGTCAACCAACGATCCAGCATATAGCGCCCAAGCTGACATCATCCAAAACCAGCCTACTATGGAATTACAGCCCAACATCCAGACACTGGATCAAAAGCTAACCTGGCTAAAACATAACACGGGACTATCGCTACCAAACCACCCGAACCGAGACGAACTAGAGGCCACTGCAAACTTACTCATTCGCTACGCTGACATTATCGGCACCGAAAGCAGCAGCAAAGGCACATTCATCCGACCCATCCGCATACCAACCAACGGCCAGTCTCGCAGCCAGAAACAACACCCGATAGCCCAGGCTTTGGAAGCAGACGTAGATACCGAAATTAAGCGTATGGCTGATGAAGGTATCATTGAAACCTGCAGCGACCCCAAAGGCTTCAATAGCCCTGTATTTGCCGTACGCAAGAAAAAAAACGGATCGATTCGTGTCGTTGCTAACTTTAAAAAGAACTCTCAACAAGGTCTTAGTCGATCTTGACCCTTACCCAATGCCAAGGATCGACCACTTGTTCAACAAAATCGGCAAAGGCAATAGATATTTTACTACCCTTGATCTACGCAGCGGCTACTGGCAAATTGAGATCGACAAGCGAGACCGATACAAAACAGCATTTACATGGAAGGACCAATGCTATCAATATACGCGCCTGGCCTTCTGCCTTACATCTGCCGGACAAATCTTCTCCCGTTGCATAGCAGAAGCCCTAGCCACGGTCACATCCCGTGACAACATTTCTTCCTATATCGACGACAACCTGGTCCACGCTAGGACATTTAGGGAGTACATACTCTCCCTCGAACAATTTTTACTGCCCTCCGAAAATTCGGACTCAAGCTGAATCCTGATAAATGTTCCTTCCTCGCATCAGAGGCAAAATTCCTCGGACCCATAGTAAACAGCGAAGGATTCATGGCTGATCCAGAATACGTTCGTGCCATCAGGGAAATGAAACCTCCAACATCAAAAAAGGAATTACAAAGCCTTATCGGCCGTTTAGTGTGGATCAGACAATTCCTAGAGACACGTCTTCACGAACAAATCAGGTCAGATATGTTTTCAAAACTTATGGGTCCCATACACGAACTCAACAAGGTTAATAAACCGTTTGTCTGGACACAAAATGCCGACAGAGCCTTCAAAAAATCAAGGACCGTCTCTCTTCGCCACCCGTCATCTCGTTTCCAGATTTCTCCAAACTTTTCACACTCACCACCGACGCCAGTGACGTCGCATGTGGAGCAATCTTAATGCAAGAAGCCGACAACGGGAAGAAAGATATCATAGCGGTCGCTTCCCATACATTCAACTCCACGGAACAGAACTGGTCCACGACGGAAAGAGAGGCATATGCAATAAAGTGGGCAATATTGAAATTTGATTATTTCCTTCGCAACCGCCCCTTCGTCATCTTCACCGACCACAGATCGCTGACATATCTGGACCAACGAGAGTTCAATAATGCCAAAATACGACGATGACAAGAAGAAATTTCATGTTATAAATTCGTCTTGGAATATGTTGAAGGCGAATCAAATGTATGGGCTGACATGCTCAGCAGAGGCTGCGGACATAAGAAAACGAAAGCCCCGAACGACCCTACAGCGGCAGGCAGGACATTCGAGGTAAGCGGTTCAGACCTCCGCGTATACATCCCATCTTGGTGCCTCGGCGAGTTTAACGGTTTACAGCTCATTCCCAAAACTCACACACCACAAAACGCCTGCACCCACAAGCGCGTCACCAACGCATTTTTCGCCTATCACTCCACCACCACCATCCCCACTGAGAGAATCTGCAACCACCTCGGCATCGCAGATGAACAACTGAAGGACGACGCCCTGGCAAAGATCATCAGCGCCCTCCAGTCACCCACCCCAAGCGAACCTCATATCGATCCTGACGACCACCGAGCTACGCTTTTCAAAAAACATTTCCACCAATTTTTTCTAGAACCAGGCACCTCCGTTTTGATGATAAGAGACAGTAAACACTCTCCGAGATTGGTTGTACCATACAAACTACGACCCAGATACCTCTACCAGGCACACGAGGGCAACAACCACTCAGGTGTCACCCGTATGCGAGAACTCCTTTCCAGCTACTGGTGGGAATTCAAAAACCGCGACATCAAGGCCTATGTCGATTCTTGCGACACGTGTGCTAAGTGCAAGGGCAACTACGGTAGACGTATCCACTGGCCCATTGGCCACTGTAAACGAGGAAAGAGACCATTCGATCTCGTCTTTATAGACTTTGTCACAATGCCCAACTCAAAGGGAAAACGCTACATCCTAACCATCTTGGATAGCTTCAGCCGACATTTTACAGCCATACCATGCGCGAGAGACCGTGCTATCGACGCCGCCCGCGGATTGTACCATTTCTTCCTTCGACACAGAGAGATTCCACGCATAGTATCCTCTGATCGAGGCACACACTTCACTGGAGAAGTCTATCGACAATTCTGTAACCAGATGTCAATCACGCAAGAACTTCACTGTCCTTGGCGCCCGCAAAGCTCAGGAAATATCGAGAGACAACATCGCACGATGAAGAACGCACTTTATATGTTATGCGAAGACAGGAACTGTGAATGGACAGACGTTCTAGAATCTGTCGTTTCGTCTATGAATGCCACGACCAACAGCGCCACCGGTGTCTCCCCGCACTATGCCATTACCGGCCGTCACCCCAACATCGGCCTACCCACACTACAGAGAAAAGAAATCACAAGCGACGATCCTGGAGCATATGGAATGCAAATTAATGCCCTGCTAAAGCAGGTTCACCACCGCGTCACCCTGGCCAACAATGAAACCGACCACAAACTTGAGACTAACTTAAATCGCCTCACATACAAGGACCCAATACAAGTAGGCGACAAGGTTTTACTTCATCGGCCACACTCAACTGTAGCCCAATCCTCTCATCTGCCCTGGATAGGAAATTACACCATTATAAAAACGAACAATATGATGTGTCAGGTGCAAAACGATGATGGTGATACAATCTGGATTCACCGTGCACATATCCGACGACTGGCTCCACGCCCAACACATCTTTCTAATACAATCCCTCTGCCTCCACCATGTAACAGTCACCAGGATCATTCTCCTCCACATCCCTCGGGGACACATAATTCAGCAAATAATTCCATACCAAAACAAATGCCAATAAGAAGAACACGAGGACAACTTCCCACACGCTTCAGAGACTTTATCATGAATTAATCACCCAAATATACACGAATAACGCTCACTGTAAATCAGACCGAGATCTGGGGGAGCCTTGTTATAAAATAAAATAAGACATATCTTGGCTGATTTACAGGCAAATACTCAAAGAGAAGCGGAGAACCAAAAAGGATGAACGGGACAAAGCCCCGTCATAAAAAATGACCATTATCTTTCGATTTTACAAATGAAAAATTTTTCAAACTGCGGCCAGTTTATTTTTTTTTAAAATCTACGAGAATTGTTCCCGACACACGTGTTCCGGTCGAAAAATAAAATAATATTTAAAGTGTTCTATTTTTCGTCCAATAAAATGTCCTTTCCTCCTAATTAATTTCGTTTGTCTATAACATTAATTTTTTTTTTTCTTTGACATTTCCAAATGGCCTGTTAAGCCATATTTTTTAAAAAATTATTGAAAAAAATACAAAAAAAAAAAAACTTATTAAAGCATAGAGAGATGGAAAAGGGGCCAAAATTAATTTTCACACATTGGAAGTTGAATTTTTAAACAGGCAGTTTAATTTTCTTAAATTTGAAAAAAAACAAGGGCACATTCTGGCAACCCCAATTGAGACAGTAGCAACCTGACTGAGGCACCAACAATCCCAATGGAGACATCAATAGATTGAAAAAATTAAAAATGAGTATCTAGACAAAAAAAAAAAAAAAATCATAGTCATGTCGAAACAGAAGGTAAAAATTAATACTACTGTTGAACAAGATCAAAAAAAAAAAAACCAAAACAAAGGTCCACACAATTGTCACACAGGAAAATCCATTATGCTTGTTTCTTAAGTGGAGTTGCAGCAAAGAATGTTCCGGAACTTTTTCCCAAATATTTCACTATTTTGCCGGAACCAGCATCAACTCTGAAACCACAGTTGGACGAACATGGTTTTTATTCAAATTTAAAAGCAAGCATTTCTATTCTTGCATCGTTTTCATTCAACGATTCTGTTTGACTGATCAGGCTCCAGTCAAATGAATAGGATAAAGGACCATGGATGACAAATTTCTATATTGATTTGAACAAAATGCCAAACCCAATTAACACCATAGACATAGTAATTTGAAAGAAATTTGTGGATTCTACAAAGCAGAACCACCTAAATCTTTGTTTTGTTTACCACAAAAACAAAAATGTGTTTTTTCCAAAATAAAAGAAAAAATTGCGATCCTGTTTTAAAATGTTTGACCCAAATCGGGGAATTATCAGATTCAAAGATTTCCGTACATATTCATTAATGTATGTATTGTGTACTGAATGGATTATTTTACGTGGGGTCTATTTCATTCCACATTTCGAGATCTCGTGTACTTTTTAATCTGGGGGTGTGGTGGGGGATGTTCATGGGTTGTTTTTTTTTACACTTATGAGTTATATGAAGAAAAATACCTCAAGGTGTTATTTCAGTAAAATTCATGCAACATCAAGTGTGATCATGCAGAAAATTTATGACATCTTACCAAAAATAATTCAGTAAAACTCAAGACAAATTTTTATTTTCTGACAGTTGATGATGAAAGAAAATAGCGTTTTTATTAAATTATGCAATAATAAAGCACATTATTTTCTTTGGGATTGGACAGAAAAAACTACACTTTTACTGATTATTTTTTACAAAAAATAATTCTTCAGCACGATTTTGAGATTCATCTTGTTCTTGTTGCTGTTAGAAGAGTTTTTTTTATTATTAAATAAAGATATGTTTGAAGATATTTTCGAGTGTGAACTTTTTTAAAAAGAATTTTAATTTTTTTTCATTTTAGCAACTGTTAGATTATTTTTGGTATGGATGTTCAAAAAGGAAATAATTCTAAATTACCGTTTGACTAATTTTAGCTATCGGAGGAATAATGATTCATGATAATTCAATAACTCTTAGTCTTAAATTCAGAATAATTAAAAATACACATTGGATGCAATTAGATATTTTATGACATCAAAAAGATAAGAAAATAATAAAAAATAAAAGCAATGTATTAAACTCAAAAGTATCAGTTAACTAAAAAACTACTACATGTAAAAAATAAAATTATTCATTCTACTAAGCCTCATAAAATTGTATAGAATAAAAAAATATATATTCTCAAATTAATGGTTGAGGTTACAGATAAATTATTTTAAGCATAAATACCAATTTCTTGATTATTGCACTGCTGGTGTTCCGTATTTTTTTAAATTCCTTTTTGGAAAAAAAATCGCGCGGTTTTTAAGAGGAATTAACCCATAATTTATAGTTGTTCACACGCTACTGTACATAAATGTTATTTTAACTGTTTTTTTTTAAAAAAAGCATTTATGTTTACAAAATATAGTGAATCAAACCTTAAATTTACGAATTGATTTCAAAACATAGGACAAACATTTTTTAGTTAGAGAGCAGTAACTTCCTTATCTCAGAAATTCGGATAGAAAAATTATTTTTATTTAATTTTTTAATAATAAAAAATAATTTAATTAGTACTAAAAAAATGAGTATTTTTCTAAATGAAATAGAAAATTCAATAAGTTCTGTTGATTGAGTTGACTTATGATCTATCCGAATCGTTTATTTTGGCCAAAAAAAAAAAAAAAAACAAGAAATTTTTTTATCGTCATTATTGCATTAAACTTGATAATCTTTAAAATAAAACGTCTCAGAGGAAGAATACAGAAAATACACTAAATACAGGGACTCGGACCCCAAGCTTCTTTTAGGGCATCACCCTCAAGATCAAGGGCGTAATAAGGAGAAAGGGAGCGGTAATAACAAAATGGGTGGCAGATCGATAAGACCGAAGGAATTGACATTTCAACGTACTAAATGAAAGGAAACTGTAAAGAAAACAGATGGACCTTTATGATTGTAAACTAAAGCTTTATTCTAAGCTATTCGACCACCACGTTTTTTTTTGTTTTTTTAAATAGTAGAGTAGTTCGAGGGGGAGACAACTATGCTTATCTTCACCATAATTGAATTGGTTTGTCTTTACTTTTTTACCGAATGTTTATTACTTTTTTTTAAAGAAATACAAGTAGTTTCAATGCAAATCAGGATACTAAATTTTTTTAAATGGTAACTATGATGACATTTTTAATTTTCGTAAAATACACACACACACGCGGACAAAAAGTTAAAGTCTTGGACTTTGAAGAATTAAATCTAATTTTAGAAAGCCACTTCAATCACTTTCACCACAACGTTCGTTAACTTTCGAGAAACAGAATCCCAATGGGAAACTATTATTGTTTCATAAAGAACAACAAAAAAAAAAAACTACATCGGAAAAATGCATAAAACTAAAAAGCACAAAAAAATTCAGCTTGCTTATCTTAATCTTTTGTTTTTGTTTTTTTTATACCAAGTTAACAAATAGTAACTCCGGAACTAATATTCAGTACGGTCATTAAATTATTCATTTTAAAGAAACTATTTTAGTTAATTTCATTTACATTCAGTTAAATTAAATATTTTGAAAAAAAAAAAATCCATAATTCATTTTCTTTTCTTTCTCGACTGAGAATTTGAAGCGGAAGTCACGTGCTGAATGTATGAAGGAAGAAATAGTGGTTTATTATTAGTAGAAAACTCTGGGGGACATTCAGGACATGCTTTATCCACTTCTTGCGTCACGCATTGCTTTGGCCAGGTAAAATTTCTTAATTGCGCATGTTTATTTGACGCTTATGTTTTTTGTTAATTTTTTTTTTATAGGAAGAATAATTGATAAATAGAATAAGTAGTTTAAATCCCCTCTTATTTTATGACCTTAAACTTAAAAAGTCGAACAGTAGCACAAATTGTGAAAATATTAACAATAAAAATATATTTTCATTCAAATTCAAAAATAAAACTGATACGATTTATTAATTTTCGAGAAGTTATTCTAATGATTGAATCAGAATGTGTAGACTAGTTCATTGTAGAGGACTACAAAAGTAAGGTAGAATTATGAAAGTGAAATTAGAGAGGATTTTGGTTCCACGCTTAAGAAGACTGAATAATAATAAAAAAAAAACTTAATCCAAATAAAATTCTTCTAAGAAGAGTAATCTTAAAATGCAGACCTTAAACTTGAGATTTTCTTAAGAATACTGATTATTTCGGAAATAATTTAAACTTACATCTACGGTCCAATGAAAACTTGTAGTTTTTCGTCTTTAATGGTTATTGAATTTTTTAATTGGTGTAGCTAACGATCTCCGACGTCTAGTAAAAATTGTGTATCCAACGAAAATGTTATATCTTGTATTGTATTATTATTTAAAAAATTAAGTGAGTTCTTACAATTTTCCTCACTTCCTCACAACATAAAAGTCCAAATTTCTGTCTTGCAAAGAAAACACTTAATCTGAATTCTGCTACGAAGTTAAAATTTTCCCTTGAATCTGCAAAAATCACATAATGACCACCAGAAAACTAAAAAAGAAAAGAAAAAACTTTGTAAAAGTAAAATGTAAACAAAAATAAACAAAGAGAATTTTATGCAAAATAATAGTTACTTGAATCTGAATATACTGATTTACCCAAAAAAAAAAAAAAAAAAAAAAAAAAATCCCAAATTATGATTAAAAGAATAAAATTTTCACTAAAAAAATTTATTTTTAAAATTTAGTATGTATGGAGGACCAAAAATGTTACAATTTAGAAATTTAGATACCTCCATGAGATCGCTAAAAAAGACCATGATGAAAAAGACGCCAAACTTGACGAAAACAAAATTTTATCGTCTAAATGTTTATGTTAAAGTTTATGTTATTATTATAAAGATGAAAGTATTTTTGGGATATTTTTCTACATTTTTTAATTGTTCCTAGCACGTCTGAAATTTTCGTTAAAAAAATTTTTTTTTTTTTTTTGAGTCAGCAAAACTGACAGATAATCAATCATGTCAATCATTTTTTTCCATTTTATAAAAAAAAATAATCTCAGTTTGAAATTCTTTTAAAAATCAATTATAATTCTTTTTCAAAACTTATTTTAAGAAAATCAGGAATTATAATGTTTATTTAAAATATTTTGAAACAAGCATTATTTAGTTTCTGCTCTGAAAAGGTGTAGTTTGAAAATAAAAATAAGCAGGTCATAACATTTTGCGTCACTTGAATGACATATTGACAGATTATGTGAGAATAATTTATTCTACGGAAGGAGGGAAGTGAAATTATTTAGATTTAAGTGAACAAATTATTTACCTCGTTATTTTTAAGGAAAACTTTCAGTGCACTAATTTTTTTTTTGTACTTAGCTTTCACCTTTACATTTACAATGCTTCATGGAAAATATATTATAAAGAAATTAAAATAAGACACTTGAGAGTGAGATTAAATTTCATAAGAAAGGTATCTAATTTATAGGTACTTTTCTTATGCAATTTTATCAGAAGAGTACATAAAATACTATAATTTTATGTACATTTATTACATTTTACTGTGTTATTTGTATTTCCATTCATTTTATTATTAATTTTGATATTTCATTTATGGAAAAATGTCATAACTGAGATTAATATAAAAATAAGATCATATAAATTTCATAAGATGATACTGATACTTGTAGGTATCCTTCTCGGTTGAAATTGAAAAATCAAATTAAATTCTCCACATGTGTTTCGCAAAAGTAAAGGCCTTAACAGCAGAGAACAATGCTTAACTCAAATAACTTAATTGTATTCTGGTTGATCTTCCGTACTTCATAATTACAACCCGATTATAAACACAAAATTACATTTCTTAATTACTGCTTTAATTAGTCAAAACGATACAATTTACAATGCGCTAAAAAAAGATCTATCTCATAAGGACATTTATGAAAGTGGATGTGGCTTTTAACTAATTTTATAATTTTTTAACAACTTAAATGTAAAAATCTATTATAATTAAAGAAGTAACAAATAGTTGTATTAAAAATTCATTTTTCATCGAAAAAATTTTTTGCTTTCAGAAAATATTGTCCATATTCATAAAAACAACTAAAAGCAAATAAAAGCATTTGAAATTAAATAATATCTTTGTTTTATTGAGTTTTGTATGTTACAATTCAGAGCTGATTTTCAGGTAGAGTGGGGTCCAATCAAAAAAAAAAAAAACATGCTTTGCTTTCCTCAAAGCCTTGTGCTTTTAACTAATATAATCACAACTGAATGTGACTGAATTTCTAGTTTTCATAAAATTAGTTATGAGGAGGGGTAATAAATATAAAAAAATAATTTTTTTCCATGACTTTAAAAAAAGAAAACATATTTATAATAATTTCCATCATTTGTGAATAGTTTCTGAATGTTTCATCAACATCCGACAATTATTTTTATTTTTGAAAGATTTTCCAAATTAATGGCTGTCATACAAAAAAAAAAAAAAAAACGTGCTGAAAATTTATGTTATTTTACTAGTTCTCATGGAGGTACCTATAGAAATTGGTATTGTTTATGTTAAAAAAATAACTTTAAGAAGATACTTAGTTTCATTTCATAGGCTTTTATGAAACTTAATTGAATGGATAATTTTACTTGGAAAGAATTTAATTAAAAATTAATGTTACTTTTAAGTTTAATTTATTGCACTTAGTTTTGGTTATTTTCTTTCCTATTTAATACCATATATTTTAATTTTACCTGATGATGTCATTTTTAATTATTCTGATTTTAAAATTTATTAAACCAAAAGAAGTGCTACAAAAAAATGGTAAAAATTGATACTTCTAATTCACTACAGTCACAGAATTATTTCCTTTATTTAATATGAAAAGAACATTTGAAAATATGATTATTTCTTGGAGAGATACATTTCTGTAGTATGATTGAATAATCAACACTGGAAGTAGTCAACCTACTCAAAATATTCAAATTGAGCACTGAAAATCATTTCTACCAATTTGGTTATGTTAGTTGCTTTGGTGTGAGACTTTAACATAAATGAAAACCCTATTAGACTGTATTTCTTATGTGAATGGAGACTTAAATGTAGGAAAATGTTTTGCTTTTGAAGCAAATTATAACAAGCAATAAAAAAAAAATAGATGTGAAAGGTTGGTTTTCATCTAAGAGTGATATTGTGGGATTGGATGGGAGTCCTCTATTATGAATTGCTTCTGAAGATGCAAATGATTAATTTGAACAAGTAATCTTTGAAGAAATGACATTAGAATGCACATCACTATGGCTGCGATATGTAGATGACACCTTCCTATTCTGGCCATGCCAGGGAGAGGTCCATGTGAAGTCAATAAGATACAGTTCATAATGGAGAGAGAAAACAACAGCAACAACGAACTCGTATTCCTGAATGTACTAATATCTCAAACAGAGCATGAGTTCAAGATATCCATAAACTGTAAGCCAACATTCACCGGACAATACCTCAACTTCAACTCCCACCACCTATACAGTGTTTTTAAAAGAAAGTTGGGGGGATTATCCACGGCTTACTACATCAAGCAAAAGTCATAAGTGGCAATCCAGAGACATATGAACAAGAGATGGTCAGTATAAGTGGTACCCTATCAATTACCCAGGGTACTCGGCAGAAGCTCTGACAAATAGAGGACTCTCATCTAATCCCACAATATAATTTTTAGATTAAAACCAACCTTTCACATCTAGGGTTCAGTTTGAAATTCAAATCACCTGAAGTACAACAGTTGAAATGTGAATATGGTAATTAAGATGAGGACAACAGTCTGAACAATGTAAATAAATACTCTTCCCAATTAAGATAATTAAAGGCAGTAGTTGATGAAAAACTTTCAGAAGTCTCAGTCTAAATTTGCCTCAGTTTGACACATATTTGGTTCATTTTCTTTGCCTTAAAGTGACTGAAGTAGCTGGGTGTGTGGGCCCCCTAACAGGAGGAAATCTGGGAAGCATTGAAGGTCGGAAGATGACAACTCCAGAAAATGGACTGCTGTACAGATTGTCTGCTTGCTGAATGGAACAGAGTAGTATTCCTAAACATTCCACCATGGGATTAGTGAAGCTGTTATGTAATAACAAAAATGGAGGGGATGGGGTTTAAACCATAACTATGATTGTAATGTATGCTGTGTATCTAGCTGTAATATATCTCTTTTGCTTAGCACTTCCTGCTGTTATGATATAGAATATAATCGGCTATTCCTATCACTGTATGCTGAATGTAAACTTTAGCCAGTACTCACAGTACCAGCTATTACAGTTCAGTGAAGGATGTATGAATTGGGTGTGGCTATTTTCACCATTCTCCTACACCAGTTTGTGTTGTCTAGTGGAATCTTTTATGTTGTGTACCTGCTGAGATGAATTATGTAGCATGTCTTGGCATTTACTCGAACAAGCTGTGGTTTTTCTTGGTCCAGGTGATGTCTTGATCTTTGCAAATTTCTTAATTCAGCTGACCTACCTGAAAAGCAGAGAATTTCTAGCAGATGGAACAAACTCTGCTGATAAAGCTATCAACAATTTATTAATGATGAGAAAATATAAAAGTTGCAACAATCACAATTATGTGGTTCAACTTCAGTAAATTCTTTCCTTTCACTGAAGCATGCTTGAATTTCAATAAAAACTGATGACCATGTGATCTCTTCGGAGAATTTTTTTTCTCTCGGCTCTCTCAAATTTGGTGAACTGAACTACCATGCATCCCATTTCAATCCACACTTTATCCAACTAAGTCAACATCCATCTGTACGTATTAATAAATTCCATTCTGTTATGTGGTGTACTTCTATGGTATTAACATTTCAATATTTACATCACTAATCATTAAGCACACACACTTTAGAAGCAACATTATTCAACAATGAGGGGCCATTTTCACATAACACATGGGAAACACTATTTGTGTTAAGACCCTGTCTGCTATTAGGATTAGTTCACATCCCATAACAGATTGATGACATGGTTATATTTCTGTAATTTCAACTTCAAACCATGTCCTTTATTTGATCAAAAACTACCTAATGGTAGAAGTGCTCTTTTATATCTCTACAAAACGCCAATATGTCATTGATATATTCCATTGCAAAATCCTCCAGTCCACTCTACTATTAACAGGAACTGCTGGAAAATGCAACCAGCATAACTCTAAATTGATATAGTCTCATATGACATGCCAAAGCTGTTGTTTCCTTATCAGCTTTGTGTACAGTATCCTGCTCTCAAATCAAGTGGCTTTCCCTAACAAAGTTTAGATCCTGTCAATTATTGATAGGGGGTAAGCTAGCAGCTTAGTGATCCCATTCAAAGCCTGGAAGTCAGCACAAAATTTGTGTCCTCCATCCTTCTTTGTAACCACTACTATGCGAAAACTCCAATGTGATTGTAATATCTCCACAATTAATGTGTTTAACATTACTTGGACTGTTTGTTCCACCAACTTTCTTTTGTGAATTGGAGTTCTATATAGTCTTAATTTCACTGGTGGGTGGTTTGCTGGTGTCTATTTTTATTTTTATCAGAATTTGCTATCACCTCCTTTGTTGACTCTTAGTAACTGAAACAATTTCTCAAAATCTGGTAGATTTTTGTAGGCTTATTTTTGTCAGTTCTCCCCTCCTTTTCATATCTAATGCTCTTCTTGACATTTACCATTACTATTATATTCCAGCTTAGACTGTTTTGTTAGCTGTGTTTACTATCATCATTGGAACACTGTCTATATTTTCTTTCAACAATGTTCCCAACATATTAACTTCCTCACCTTCATAGTGAAACTACATTGAAGGGATCACCTGATAGAATTTTCCTACTTTCTCAATAGGGGATTCTAATCTACCAGTGCTTGTCATTGCTGTGCTAGGAGGTATTTTGATGTGTTTCAAGCATACTTTAATTTCCTTTTCCTTTCTCTCACCCAGCTGTAAAGTCAAGGATCCAAAAGAATTCAAGCCCTCATTCTCTGGCTAATTCAGGGGAAATGTAAATTTGTTGCAGGGTTATGTTTTGTTTACCAAGATTAACAGGTATGACAATCATTCCTTCCAATTTCATTTCACTACCATCTGCCTGGGTATCTGTTAAATGGATTGGTTTCAACCAATCCCTTGCCAAATTTATAATTGATATAGCAGACTCCCATATCAATTAATGCTTGTGTGTTATGTCTCTCTTGTCTCAGGCATAATTTCATAGGTCTTTGCATTGTTTTTTCTTTGCCTTAGTTATCAAACAATCCCTCTGTTCATAACCAGACTTGCACTCTTACAAGACTTCACTCTTCTTTCCTTCCCTCTCTGTTCTCATTCTTCCTTGAGAGTTCTTTCCTTTCACTCCCTTGCAGTGCTTAGCGATTACTACCGGATTTTGTTGACATTTGCAGCAATATCTCCTAATATGTCCTTTATTTTCACAGCAAAAACAGTCCATCTTTGGGAATTCTCTGCATAAATGATTTTTGATGCCACACATCCAACAGCTAAACTTTCTTTTATGAATTACATTTGTTTGGACCACTCTTTCACTAATTACTGGGGTGACCCCTGGGAGTTCTCTTCTCATATCAGGGTTAATCTTCTTTTTTGTGGATGGGGATTTTCATTGTTCATTCTAAACTTTTCCTACATACATACACTGTCATCTTGGATGGTGTTCAGTCAAGGTGATCCTTATATAGTTAAGAATCAGCGTCTGTTTAATGCGTCCACACTTACTACACTTGGGTTTTTCCCAATCTGCTGCCACTGGAGGCAAACCCCAATTTGTTGGACATTGCTTTACTCTATGTCCTTCTCTGTTACATATGAAACAAATTAACCCTCTTCAAATGACCTTTGGTTATGAACGCTAAGGCCAGTGGGTTTCTGTATACTATTAGTCCAAGTCATTGATATTCCAGTGCTGTAATAAAAAACTTTACATCCAACCAAAGGCAGAAATTATTATTTTTGATGGTTTTTGTTGCATGATATTGTACTAGTGGCTTCAACATTTGTCTTTAGATGATACATTGTTATAATACCACTTTCAAGTGATGATAGGATATAGAGTATTCCAGAAATATTGGCTATAGTAGATACTTATAAACAAATTCATACTGCAAGTCACCATTAGAAGAGCTGATGCAGGAGGACAAACTATCCAGAAAGTTTTCATCAGTTCCAATAAATGTATTTTTATCCATTTCAGTGTTTTTAGTGTGAAGATAAATGAGTTTAAAGGTTTACAATAAGCATTTGTTTCAAGGATTGATTGATGATTAATTTCATGAAACAAATTTCTAAGTTTTGTAGTAATTACTGTCCTTTTAAAACAAGTTATAAGTTGCATAATTTTATAATTTTCCACATTTAGATATGTCTATGTCAAATGCTATTCATATTACAGAGAAAAGCATCTCTTGTTGAAGTCCTCATCCTAAAATTAGTAAAGTTTCAATGAGGCATGTACCTCCATTGGATACTTTTTATGGCAAATTCAGGATTGTATACTTTTGACCTGTCTTTGACCTACTTTCAAATTGTGCGTCTAGCTCTCTTTACATGGTGTAAAGTTGATTTTTTCTTATTGATGTACTACTGAAAAAAATAGCATCATCTTTGTTGTGCTAGGATTTGTATAAGGTAACCAAAAAAAGTTCTGTCCTTTTTTTTGATTTGTCATTGAATGAAGTTGAAATATATACGAAATGCGTGTAGCAATTGTTTTCAAATTCGGACAGCCGGAAATAGGAACATCAGATGTTATAAAAAACATGTGCACTGTGCCCAGCCATCAGTTATAAGCCAGACAGTTGTGAGAAAGAATGGAAGTGTCTAGAGATTTCATTTGGGGCTGTTTGCTTTACGACTTCAAAGTGGGCTTATCAGCAGCTGCATCAAGTCGCCGCATATGTCAAGCGTTTGGGGATAGTGCTGTGGGTGAACGTACTGCAAGGCGTTGGTTTTGAAAATTGAAATCGGGAGATTTGTCTCTCCATGATGAGCCTTGCAGTGGACGACCACAGGTCTTGAATGATGGAGTCCTGAAGGCGGCCATTGAAGAGGACGTGTGGTGAACTTGCAAGACAGTTCAACGTTTCCGATGAAACAGTTAGACTTCACCTGTACTGCCTAGGTAAGACGTACAAACTGAGCAAGTGGGTTCTGCAAACGCTGTTGGAGGTATCGCTGCTTTCTCATAACCATACCGCATCCTTATTCAATTGAGTGCTTACCAGTGATGAAAAGTGGGTTCAGTACAAAACTCCCAAGCATTGTCTCCTCAGGATGCTGTCCCTCACACCGCAAGACAGCGTATGCACCCACACAAGATTATGCTTTGTGTCTGGTGGACAGGTTGTCAAGTGGTTCATTATGAACTGCTACCAACAGGCCAAATGGTCACTGGTGACCTATACTCGCAGCAATTGAAACGCGTGCAACAGGCATTGCGCCAGAAGGAGCCAGCACTGGTGAATCGCAAAGGTGTGCTTTTTCTCCATAACAACGCCAGGCCGCATGTCACGCGAGTGGTCAGGGATACCATACAGCAACTTGGGTGGGAGACTTTGTGCCATCCACCTTATTCACCTGACCTTGCACCATCTGATTACCACCTCTTCCACTCCCTGGATAATCATCTTCGTGGGAAATCCTTCACCAATGAAGCAGACTCACGGACTTCTTTGTGTCTAACCTAACCCCCCCAAGTTCTACCGCAAGGGCATTGAACAGCTGGAGACACGTTGGCAGAAGGTGCTGGATGCCGATGGCGAATACTTCGAAGACTAAATATAAGTTAGACATACTGTGAAGCGTTTTTTTTTGTTTTTTTTTCCTTTAAAAACGGACAGAACTTTTTTGGTTACCTTGTAGTAAGAAGTTGCAAGGCATTAACTGTTGAAATGAAACTTATAGGAACAATCAAAATTACCCTTCCTTGTAAAGTTTCAACTATTTTGTTTTTGAGAAAAAATTTTCCCAATGTTTAGGTTAGTCTGATCTAATAATTATTGATTCCATTAGTATTTATTTTACTTTAAGCTTTCATATATGACATTACATTTATGAGTTTTAACTAGTCTGAAGCAATAATCTGCAGTTATACACTGTTAAAATTGGCTTCAGGCCCAATAGAAAACATTATGGAGAACTTATGGAAAGTTCTGACCACTTTTTAAAAATTTATTGCCAATTGAGCTACCAAGACTTTTAGATATATTGAAAATAAAAATTTTAGTTTGGAATACCTGCAAAAATGGGGAACAAATTAATGTTAAAAATGAATTTGGTATTGGCATATTGATTTAACTTCTTTTATTTGTTTTTATTTTATTTTAACTATTTACTCTAAAATGCCCTCTATAATTTTGTGTATGCAAGGCGAGCTCCTTACAGATTTTTTTCCATTTAGCATCAAACACATGACCACACGAGCATGCACATAAACAAATCCCAAAAAAGAGTAAACATAAATAGCAAAATTCTGACCAGTTTTCCATGCTTCACAATTTTTTTTTTTTTTTAACAAAAAACAGAATACTGGACAATCCTTTGTTCATTCTTGGTCACTAGCTTCTGTGACCAAATGTCAATACCTCAGATGCCAGTCTGTATACAAGTCACTCCAACAGTAAACCTCTCCAATATCTTCTCCACTTAAGTCAGCAGGTACTACCTCTGCAATCCAATTGCCTCTTCACTTGAGACTTCACAAAATGTACATATAATTCATTGAAAAACAAATACTGGTACAAAAAAATACACAATACATGCCAAAAACCCCATGCCACAGTGTCAAACAATTTCATAATTTAGCCACATTCTTGCCACCTAATTTTTACACGTTAAAAATGCGATGATCTACACTCCTCTTTCACTCACAGTGACACAGGACACATGGTTCATTATCCCCCTATTAACCAATTAATTAATTTTTACTTACATATTACCAGATTCACTTTAACAGATCTTCACAAGTTTTAACACTATTAATTTCCTATAGTTACTGTTATTGCTTATCTGCCTATGTGTGCCCAAAACTCAACTCACATCATCTCAAATTCTTCTGATTTAAGACATTTACTATGTTTAACTTAGTTTGGCATGAGGTTGCAAGAAAGGGACATACAGTGAAGACTGAATTTTCTACTCAATAGTAATAATGAGACTGACTCACTAAACACTACATCACAATGGAATGCCCTCTTTAACACCATTTTAACATAAAATGGCTTTTTAATTGGTGTTTTTAAAAAAAGTTTTCAATCTGAATTTAACTCTTCTTTAGTTGAAGTTGAAAATGAATAGACTGCATATTTATTTTGGTGAGCAAGTAAAAATTATAGTTGGGCTGGCAAGTTTTCACTCATCCATCTTATTCACTTTCAGTTTATTTCTTATTCTATTCTTTAGTGAATTCTTACAAAGTATTCCAATTTCTTAGTAGATAGCAAGTCATTTTGAGGTCTACCTTGAGCTATATGTAAAATTACCCTTTAATTTTCCATTAGCAAGTTTTATATTTTCATTTATTAGTGATAAAATTATGGATACATGCAGGTTTCTAAGAGAGTTATGTAATAGATTTATCTTTTTATTCATTTCAATTAAAATTATTAATATTTAACTGTTAATGATATTTTGTATATTATGGTAAAGGCAAAAACACTAAAATTATATTAAAATTACAAATATTTAGAAAGCAGTGGAAACTACTATTGATGGGCTTTACAATTTTTTAAAAAGAATCGTTATTAAATTTTATTTTGTAAAAATGAACTTTGTATAACATGAATAATTATGAGTAAAAAGAGAGTAATAACACATTTTGATCATAGACAGAAAAAGGCACATATATTCCACTGCAAAGTACATGTTTTCTTCAGTTTTCAACATTTTAAATAATTAATAACTTGTCTTCACCACTTGTGTGGAGCTTTCACCCATGATTGGTCTCCTCTCTTTACATGATCCTTTCCACAATCAGGTGGTAATATTGCATCCCTTCACTCTGAATTGGTATTGGTGAATCATATTGGCATGTGCAGTAGGGGTAGAGGGTATGATATCAATTTTGACCTCTATCTTCAGATTTGGTGTGTACCCATTTCTTTTTGAAGATTTCTATAATACTAAGCAGAATCCGAAGAAAAAAATGATTTGAGGCATTTCTGAAAAAATTGCTGCCCTTAAAACTGAACATGCTTATTTTGGACCATTAATTCTGCTGAAAATCTGAATATTTGATCGTCTGAGACATCTCATGTGTCAGTCAACAAGAATCATGTTTTTCTGTTGTGCAATATAATTATGATGAATAGTACAACTGTATTAGACTAAAGATTGAGGTTTTTCATCACTTCAGTAACCAAAGTGACAGAATTCATCCCAACCACAATATCATTCTCATCCTTCTCAGTGGAAGAACTGTTTTGGAATAAAGTTGGAATAAACTGTTCTGCATCCTTGTTAAATATAATATATTTGAACATGGGAGTATTGCCTGAAAGAAGTGCACATAAATTCAGCAACTGTTCATCATGACTAATATTGTTGATCCTGAACAAATCTAGGTGTTGAAGGATATTGGATTTGTGATTATCGCAGTAATATGACAATTTGATACAAACAATCTTTTAAAACATTATCCCAATTTGCCTTAAGAATATCATGAAGCTCTTCAACACTGGTTGCTGGCCCATTCCAACTTTTGCAAAGTTGAAGACATTTTTGGTTGTACCTGTGATTGTTTCTTTCCTTTCTCAATGTTCTCTGTGATTTTCAATTTGTGGAGTTCTTTCTGGTCACTCACTCATTTTCCATGTTGTCCAAAACATTAACAATTGAAATGAAGCTTTTGGTTCATGTGTTGTGAAATGTCTCTAATTGGTACAAACTTAAATCATTCTGGATTCCTTTTGCTACGAAACTTAGCTACCAGTGCTCTTTTCCCAAACAGGTGACATTCTGAATCAAGGTTATTTGTTGGCAAACCAGCTCGCTCCTCTTTTGTCAAGAGATGTAATTGAGTTGCACAAGCAGTTTTATCTGTGGGATCACCAAAGCCATATCCCCTTCCTGTTTGTCTTCTCTGCACTTCAGCAGCATCAACACACATCATTTTAAAAATTTGATGCACTATTTCTGTGGTTGGTTCATGAACCTTGACATAGGGTATTAACATAAGAAAATGTAATGTTAAATTCAATTCAATTAATTTCAACTTCAAATTTGACAGACATCATGATCTGAAAAATTCATTCATGTGTCCCTGGAAAGGTTGAAACATGTCATCTAGGTTCTGAGTATTGAAAATTTGTGCATGAAACCAAATCAACTCACAATAATACACATCTTCACAAATGACAGCAAAACCAATCTGATCACTGATTGTATTCCCATTCAACATCATCTTCCAACTTCCTGTTTTCACCAAATTTTTCAAAACTTTCCTGTTTGGATGCAACATGCCCCTGAAACTTTTCCTGTTTCAATGGCCTCTTAATTTTGGCCTCCAAAATGTGACATATCAGATTTTAATTCGGATACATTAGAAGAATGAGTAGCTGTGTGAATAGCATCCATCTTACTCTGAAGTGGTTTTGTGCCTTCCTTACACACTGCGTGACCTAAATATTGTAAGTTCCTGTTTAAGGAACTGACAATTGGCACTATTTAATTTCATATTTTATCCAATAAAATGAGCAAACACTGCCTTTAAGGCCTGGATTAAATATGAATCATCATCAAATTTTCCTGTTGTAAGTCATAACAATTTACTTACATTCAAGGACAGTTACGTTCTTATATCACTATTTTCTAGTTTCATTGAGGGCCAAAATCACATATTAAAGTTTTTAGGGTAGCAATTCAAAAATGCATTAGATTGAAGAATTTTTTCAGATTTTGATTTCTTTTAGTATTATGTGTGAAAAAAATGGTTATATGCAGAATTTGAATATAGTCCCTCATACCCCTTATCTCTAGGTGCAATAGTGAGTGATGTGTCATTATTTGGCATGATTTTGTGCTAATACCACGCCTCTATTATCGAACATTGCTTTTTTATGGCAATTCTCTTTATGCTCCGTGACATCTTTCAACTATGGCATTGCCTGTGAGAATATATGTACATTGGAAATATAAGCCCCCCCACACACACACACACACGCTCAGCTATTCAAGAAATCTTTAAACAACTTGCTGTGAAATACAGTATTGTTGTCGGTTAAGATTTCTGTCAGTGGGTCCCATTCATGAAAAAATGGTTTGCATCTGGTGGATGATGTTTATCAAATCTTGCTAATGCAGAGGTTGCTATATCACAAATCAATTAATGTAAGATAGTGTTGTCCAACATAATGGCTAAATCCTAAGCAGATCCATACTTCATTCACACTTTTGCTTCAATGACCAATGAGTTTGGGCTGGGTTAATCAATTCTTACATTCCCTGACAACTTCCCTGACTGCCTCTTTGATGCTGTAAGATGGATTTGTCTTGTAAAGTACATTGTCCATCTGATACCAGGATTGACACTCTGGCAATGTACAGTCTTTATGGAGAGTTTTTTTTTTCACCATTGAAGTATACATAGTTTGTATTGGTTCAACCTCTTTCTTCATTATGCCATAATATTGATGTGGTACCATTGTCTGCCTGATTTTGATTTGCTGTTACTAATGTATGGTTACTGATAATTTGTACTCTTGGACCAATTTTTGTTCGAGAGTGTTGAACCAACTTCGGATCAGCATCTTGCTTGTCACCTTTGTATATATATATTCTTGCTTTTCCAGTGTGCATGTCAAACACTCACTGACACATGCATTTGG
The DNA here is from genome assembly GCA_903632075.3 of Acanthosepion pharaonis. Classification (NCBI taxonomy): domain Eukaryota; kingdom Metazoa; phylum Mollusca; class Cephalopoda; order Sepiida; family Sepiidae; genus Acanthosepion; species Acanthosepion pharaonis. The sequence goes on from CAHIKZ030000816.1 coordinate 60,402, forward strand.
AGTCCATGAAAAGGTGAAACACTGTAGTGCCAAATTGGTGCCATTCACGATAACATACAACTCTGCCAGATTGATATGTTGTGCATCATCTATGCATCCTTGATAACACTTCTATTGATCTCTTACAAAACCTAATTGACCCACATTTTCTTTTTTATCCCAAGAAAGACTATAAAACTAAGTGTGAAAGAATCTGAAAAAAAAAGTTGAGAGAGGATAATAAAAGAACAGGAATTTAAGAGTCAGAAGATGACGATTGTAGTTGCATTTAAATTTTTGAAGATCAAAGTTGATTGGAAATCCAGAAAAGAATTTTACAAGTGAAAAGTGCAAGAGAAGAAACTGTTAGCATAGACCTTATGATTACATCTAGCAATTGGCATTATTTTTGCAGTACTTTTTCTTTCATTGGGATGATCAAATGGTACCAAGATTGTTTTGTGTAATATTTTGATTTGCATGTAACACAAAAATAATATCTCCCATAATTTGTATTTTGATTCGTCACCTTTGAAACATTCTTGGGCTTATAACCATGGTCAAATGTAAAATAAGTAACAGTAGTCTCCAATAAGCAATAACAAGAAAAAGAACAGGGCAAAAAATAATATAATGCAAGCAAACAATATATGCAAGGCAAATTGACAGTAATAAGGCAAAGCAACAGCTATATGGCAAAAAGTTCACAAACTAAGAATTGGGGTTGACATAAAAACAACTTTAGACAAGTGAACATAGCTTTCTGACTTCAAGACAGATTGGGACAGCATCAGATCAAACTGAGGACAAGCCTATTGGCTAGGAAAATTCCCATTAAGCTTCTGTGTGCTTCTACCTATAAAAGGAGAGGGGAAAGTGTTTTACAGTTATTCTTAATCAAAATTGAAATCAACAGATAGTTTTATCAACAATTTATTAATGATTGGAAATTAAAAACCTGCAAACCTCACACTTATGCATTTTGACTATTCTTCTCATGAGGTATTGAGAGATATGTTATGGGCGAAATCAGGTGTGCTGCCAACTTCGCTGCTGCTAGAAAATTTGACAAAAATGGACTACAACACTATCCATAAGATTTCAAGCATGACTCTTCGTGTCTCCCTGTCTGTCTCTGTCTCTCCATCTGCCCTAAAATGGCATGTGTATGTGCTCATAAGTTAACATTAGAGACTTGGATTAATTTGGTATTCACACAAAAACTCTCTTTGTTAAAGTATTCCCCATTAGAACTGCCTGTGACCCATACTTTGAAAGTATCCAAGACCAGACATTTGCATTCCAAACATGTACGATTGCTACATAGGATCATAAAATAACATTCCCCAATTTCATCTGAGTTTTGCAGAGTTTTTGCAAAACATATTAATCATGTCATCATGATTTTCTTGGATTTGGGGGTCTAAGCAGGTTATCTCAGTTAAACTGGATATTACTGAATTTTACTTGGTTTATTTTAGGATCAAATCCTCCTGATGCTTTCATTATAATTATTTTATAGGTTCAAATTAATATTTTTAAACAAAAACGTTTTTTTGTTAGGTTTCAACCTTATTAACCACTCTCTTATATTGTTCTCCATCTAATATATCTACTTATTCGTTCAGGTTTACTAAGTCTCTCTCTCAATACCTCAAGTCACCAAACAATATTTCAAGCACTTAGTCAGGGCCACTGTCCTGCTACACATCCAAGTGCTCATTTAGTTTTGGGGCTATATTTTACTATTGTTTTTCTGCACCACCACCATCACACAGCTTTATAATATTGTTGAATCCAAGCAACTAGTCAAAACAAAATATTTGTCCATCTACTACCAAAACTTTGATGCTTAGGGTTCTGTTTTGTCCATACCAAGCTTGATATTTCCAACTCTGCTGCATTTGAGGGTATTTCTGTTTACAGTTAGCATGTCCACTACCTTCTCAAGCCAAAATTGACAGACTGCTTTACTTGTGACTGATTGTGAACAGTCAGTGTTCACCATTCCAACTCTCTTGATTGCATTCTCTTGGACATCTCATTCACATTTCACTTGGGGAAAAATACTAGTGCTTACATTTTGTGTCCTTCCACTTTTCCCCAGACACTCTGAATCAATTTAAAGTAACCCACAGCATTGGGAGCTTTGCACTGTTCCAAGGGTCTTTTGTGGATGATGGGCATGTGTAGAATTCTTTTAAAAAGTGATTCAGCTTCAACTGGTAAAGTGCTATCTGCAGCTATTTCCTCACTCACCATTTCATTATGGGTCCAGTTCGGTCCAGTAGCTGACATAGTCATTTCTTCCATCCTGGAGGATGCATGCAAAAGTTGCCACAAACACACATGCAAGTATACTTGCTTGGATATTCCACTGAATAATCCTGCTAGCTTTTTCAAATCTACTAAAAAGACATTAATGCGCTTATTTGGGTGCAACCCTACTGCATAAAGTGCTTGTAGGCCTAAAAATAATCATTTGAACTCATTTTATCCAATTTTTACTGTGTACTGATCTGCTGATAGTAAATATTCTGCTAGTTAATCATCAAGGAGGAACTCATTCAATCTTTATTCTACAGAGATAACTGACAAGTTTTGCATTTTCCATCCATTCAGTAACTGGCTGTTTGGTCACATCAAATTCTGGTATAAGCTTAATGTCAAACATCTTATCTGTCATTGTGCCAAAATAACTTCTAGTGAAGAGTTCTAAAAGTGACAAAAATTCTCAGCTTGAAATTTGCAAATCTAACTCATAGGTCACAAAGCCATCCTCCATACTTTGCAACAAACAAAAAACTCACTCTCTCATTGCTCGAGACACTTGACTTGTATGTAAGTCAGGAAGTCTGTGCTTGGTTAAGGTAGAACAAAAATTTGTATGATGTTCTCTAATTAAAGAGAGAAGTCATGTGAGCCCTCTTTTGCCAGCACACTTAGGCACACTTGTCATTCACTTTGACAAGGTAAATGACCATTTTCTTCACATGGCTATATTTTATTATATATTAACAATGTTCAGTGTTTTTGTTGCTAAATATTTAAGGGTATTTTAGTAAGTAATTTCTGTTATTTATAGATCTGGCTTTGGCAAGAAATTGTTAGCACCTGCCAGCTATGGTCTGATTTCATTGGGTGTTCATTGCAAGCATACTTTGCCTGATCTCCCATATGATTATAATGCTCTGGAGCCTTACATCAGTGCAGATATCATGAAATTGCATCATCAAAAACATCATGCAACATATATCAATAACTTAAATATTGCTGAAGAAAAACTGGCAGATGCAGTGGTTAAAGGTAAGATGTCTTTTTTTAATTTTATCAAATTTACTTAATTCCTTGACAGAATTTCAAATCTTGTTTTACAATTCTTTTGGAAATTTAGTTTAAAACATGTTTTAAGTGTATTTTTTTTTTTAAATCTTAATCTCAATATATCTTTGATTCTTTCTCATTGTATATTTTATATTTGACACTTTTGTGTTTTTATGAAAGCACATTTTACTTGGTTCATTTCTGTCTTGAAACTTTTGAGAAAACTCCTGTAATTTGACAAAATCTCTAAATTGTTGTTTTTGATAGAAATTGCATACTATAACAAAATTATATGTGTAATCAATTTTTAAAATATGTTCGATATTTCTGGAACAATTCAATAGATATTTTTGAATGAAAATAATTAAAAAATATAATAAAACTAATACTTTTTATTATAAACTACTTTTGATTTTTAATTTTTTGAAAATTCTTGTAGAGTATGTATAATTTGTTTTAAAGAATGGGTAACTAATACTTCCTGAGTTATATAATTGAAATTAAAACATCAATAGAATTGTCTTTAAAGCTTGCTTTCTTTCAGGTTATTTTCATAACAAATAGATTCTTTCTTTAGTTTCTACTCATATTTAAAGAATAAAATTAAACTCAATTTCTAATATTTTGTTCTGAACATAAAATCCAGGTTTGAGATTTGAAAGTTTTTAATCTGATTGCAACAAAAAATGATACTCTGCATAGAAAATCTTGATCTTGATACAGAAGTGCACATAAACTTCTCTACTATGATAAAGATTTTCTATGCAGAGTATTATTTCAAAATATAAAGTAAATAACCATTTACAAAAAAACTGTTTGTGAAGGAGCTGTTGAATTTGTTGTTCATATTTCTTCCCAGCTTGTACTTTTATATGTGTGCCTAATATAAATATTCATATGTATGCAAACTGTGCTTTTCCTTAGTCCAGAAAGATTAAACTGTTTTGTTGTTATTAATTATTGAGAAATATTTTTGCTTCTGTATAAGAATACTGATATCTATCACTACCTTTACAAGTATTTCTAATATGCAAATGCAAAAGTACTGTTAATTGTGTATTCAAAGTTTCTCAAAAGGTGTGCAGAAAAATGAAATATGAAAATATACATAGGTCAGTACCAAAATTATAAAATTTTATCTTATATTACATGGAATAAGTATTTTGTGTTAGTTGCCTTCAAAAATCAATAAAAATTATCTTTACAAAGGAAAGTATTTTGTTTATTACCAAGTATACTTGTTAAATGCAATATTGATATAAGGCCTGTCCAGAAAGTATCCAAGCATTTTAAATATCTCAAGAACTGGTTTTGCAGCCATGATATAACTTGGAAACTAATCAGAGGGGATCTTATTGCACATGTGTGAATAGACCCTCTACCATTGGATTACTCAGTTGACTATGATATACTATTAAGTGACTTTGTGTACTCTGTAACCATTACATTCTTTATGATAATATATGACCATTGTGGAATTACTTCCACTTGATTTACCAAGATGCTATTAGATTGCACTGTTTAGGAAGCTATTAAAATAGGACATTTCCTCTTTTTTCTTCTAGCATGGAGTAGATGTAGAGTATGGGACTTGTTCCCCTGACTGACTGAACTCTTTCACATACACAATTTCTAATAGCTAGATTTTAATATCTTCTTTCTCTTCAGCTATTTTGACATGCATACAGGTATATTTTATTTCTTGCTAGTCATTTATTAGCCACACATATAGCCTTGTTGAAATTTATTCCATTTCTTTTCACCACTACAAGTAATGACAATCCATTATTTTTGTGTGAAAATTTTGTTTGCCACTGCTTTTAGTCCAACTGGGAATAGATCTGTAACTCCATTTATAACATCTTATGCAGTGCATTTCCAATTTCGCTCCCAAATCTAAAATCACAATTTCAAGGAAATTCCAGACTGAACAAAATTAACAAAGACAACAATGAAGCAACTGATAATCTTTGAAAGACTATTTTCAAAAGTGAAAGGCACACTGGGATAAGAGTTTTAGGCCCTAAGAGGAGTACTTTGAAGTGGACTAAGGCACTATTGCATTAGGTAGGCTATTTGTTTGTTAATATTAAATGGCTCAGTCATTTCCCGACAGACATTGTATACATAAATTTATTCAATGTTCACAATAATAGACTTTTGTATTTAATAATTGTTTAAATGATGATTTTTTTTCAGGAAAGTCATCTATTTTATAAATTACTTATTTTTGTTTTCAAACAGTTATATTTTCTTGTATATTTGAAAGTAAGCAACATTTGTTTTTATATAAATAATACTTACTTTTATATATGTATATACATTTTTTTCTTACCAGGGGATACCTCAACAATTATAAGTCTTCAACCAGCTCTTAAATTTAATGGTGGAGGACATTTGAACCATAGTATATTCTGGGAAGTGCTTAGTCCACATGGAGGTGGTGAACCTGAAGGAAAATTAATGGAAGCTATTGTAAGAGATTTTGGATCTTTTGAAAAAATGAAAAACAATTTGGTAAATTCTTCTGTAGCTGTGCAGGGTTCTGGATGGTGCTGGCTTGGATATGATGTAACTGCAAAACAGTTGAAGATAGTAACCTGTGTGAATCAAGACCCATTAAAAGCCACTACAGGTTAACAATTTTTTTATTCTTATTACTATTACTTTATATATATATATATATGATCTGTCCAGAATATATCCAGTCATTTTGAATTTCTAGGGCCTTGATACAACTTGGTAACCAGGGGGACCTTAGTGTGCATTACTAACTCTCCTGTTGGGTTACTTAGCAGTGAGTCGCCATGGAGTACTGTTGCATTTATAATGGTCAAGGGAGTAGATTCTTCATGCCTTATGCAAGGTTTATGGTAAAACATTGCATCAACCCAAGTCTATCAGATCAAGCCCTGATTTGGTTTCCTGTGACTTCTGGATTGTTCTAAAGCTAAAATTGTCATTGAAATGTTGTGGGTATGTTTCAAGAGCACAGTGAAGGAACCAGCTGGTGATGATTCTAAAGCATGACTTTGCAGAATGCTTTGAAAAGTGGAAAGGGAATAATTTGAAAAGAACTAAGGTGCTCAGTGGTTTATTTTTTGTTAATATTAAATGGCTGAATATTTTCTGGGTGGACATGTAATATATTATTGAGTATTCATATCATTATTAACTGGTAGCTCCATCATTCTTTTTAATATTTTAATTGTTTTCATTTACACTGTCATCTGTATGGTTTCATCTCTTCTAATTTCCAGTTTGTCTTTCTTCATCTCTTTGAGACCATTTTCAGCATTCCAGTAATGACTAGTACTACTGTCACTTTCATGCTTCACTACTTTATGCAAGATAAAAATATTTATTGATCTGTTCATTTTCTTTCATATCTACTCTGGGGTTTTCTATGGAACAGCAAAATCCACTATCTAGCATATTTTCTTATTTACTATTTGATTGGGTTCCCCATTTGAATCTGAGTCTCGGAGGGTTTTATGTGCTTCTTTCTTGAAAACAGATTCTGGTTTGTGCATTGGTTTATATGATCAAAATGCACTTGCTTGCACAGTTCCCAGTGAATTACTTTTCCTGCCTAGTCATGTTTATTATGTATTCTTTCTGGGCTAATTTGCTACAAATACAAATTTTCTTTATTTCCACATGGTCTACATTTGCTCTTTTTATATCAACTTTAGCCTTTATATAATTTGTTCTTATGACATTGTTTTGGGTTGCTATTAACTTCAACTAAGTTTCTCTCTACAGCTTTCCCTGCATAGTCATGTCAAACTTGATTTATGTCACACCTTTGATTTGTTTTCTGGGTCATTCCATGTCAATTCACCAGGGCATTACACCCACCAACACTGAATTATTTGAAATTTGGCACAAATGTTCCCCTGCATGAGTTAGGAAAGTGTGCCAAATTATTTGGTGCTAGACTTTACTGTTCCAATTTTAAGGGGAGGGGGGGTGTATAATTTTCCTATTTTGCCTCTAAATTGAGGCCATGCAACGTCCCGGAATCTCAGTGTTTTTTAAAAAATAAAGAAAAATACTTCTATATCTTCAATATTTCTGAAATTTGGTATGTAGGGCAAATAAGAAGTGTAGAATCCAAATATTTAACTATTTTAAGCCTACACTTGATAGAAAATTTTATTTTACTCACCCAAATACATGACCCCAAAATCAACAACTTTTCACCTATGTAGCTTACGGTCAATCTATCAAAAATATATCCTCTTCAATTTTCATAATATTTTTTGCCTAACATCTGCAATGCCTGCTCAAGTTCACCAAAAAATTTTATGAGGGTTTTAAGTCTATTTTAGAAGATATGACCCTGCCAACTTTAGAGTCTTTTCCTATGAATGTGCAGGATTTCCAAGAAAGATTATAATTAAAGACAATCACCCTAATGCTCCTTGACCTCTAAAATGTTGATATTGTGCTATTCTTGAACTATGTAACGAGCATGTGCGGAAGCATCCTTGAACTGTGTGTGTCTGTTTTCGCCGGGCAAACCTTGGAGTACCATAATGGACTTGACCAAGGACTTACAAGAAGACGATGCGTGAGTTGTTTAGTGTCTTTTTTTGGGCGACAAAAAGCCGTTGCGGTCGGTCGGTCGTCCGTTTGTCGGCAGCAGTTGTGGGTGCCGTTTGCTGTCATAAAGTGTTCGTTCAGAAGAGAAGGTGTTTGTTTCAGGTTCGCAAGAAGGCATTTTTTTTGTTTTTTTCTTCTTCCCGTTTTCTCACACAAGCTATTTCAGCATTATGGTCCTCGAACTGAAGTTGATACCACTGTTCAGTGAGCAAAATGTAACTGTGTGGGTAGATGCAAGCTCCTTAGCCCACGGTGTGGTTGTGTGTGTTGCGAGGTGTCAACCTTGCATTACAATGGAAGGCTAAAACCATTCATTTACAGACAGACTCAGTATGTGTGCATCACTGGGTAGCTGACACCCTGTCCAGATGGACGAGAGTGCGCACCAAGGCAGCCTCCAAGATGCTAATCAGACGTTGGCTAGCCACACTCCAAGAGTTGGCCTTAGAATACAAGCTGGACATTGATGTAGAGCTTGTCAAGTTGTGCAACAATTGAGCCGACCAACTTACTAGAGTACTACAGTGATGGTTAAATGAAATGCGCAAAATAACAGAACACAGAGAACCTATGTGCGCTGTGGCTGAAGAACAAGATGTTGCTCAAGTACAAGCCATTCATCAATCCAGCGGACACCCTGGTGTGAAGAGAACACTCTATTTCGTGAAGTTGATCAACCCAATAGTAACAAAAGCTGAGGTGCGAGCAGTGGTTAGGGGATGCAAGGAATGCCAGTCAATCGACCCGGCCCCTGTGCGTTCGAAACCGGGCAGGCTTGATGTTGTGGAAAATTGGCACAGGGTTGCGATGGATGTAACCCATTTCAGACATCAACTATACCTGACGCTGATAGACTGCGGCCCCAGTCGTTTTGTCATTTGGAAGCCCTTGCACCGCCAAGACTCTGCTATCATCATCAAGCAGTTGGAAGTAGTGTTTTGTGAAAGAGAGCTGCTGATTGAGTTGCTTATGGATAATGGCGCAGCGTTTTGTGGAGAGAGGTTTGCCGATTTTGCAAAGATGTGGAATGTACAAATACGATTTTGCTGTGCCCACATACCATCGGGGAATGGGATAGTTGAGAGATTCCATCGTACAATAAAGTGCATTGCAACGAGAACACGGTGTTCAGTTTTGGAAGCTGTATATTGGCACAACGTTACCCCAAAGGACAATAAAACAGCTTCAACTGCATCTGTGAATGCAACCTACACCTACAGGGTCCACATTATGAGTATCGACACAGCTTTGGTGAGTGATGACACAGTTGCCAATCCTTATACGTTAAGAGAGACTGTCTGGGTGAAAAATCTGCACGGAAAGTGTACAACACAGTTCAACAAGGGTATGGTGACACAAATTAATAGTCCACATTCCGTCTCTGTTGATGGAATACCACACCACATAAAAGGAAGGATTATTCCGTCAGCGACCACATTAATTCTTCAGATGATGATGAAGCCCCGATGGTATATATAAAATCACAGGAAGAGCACACCTCAGAGAGTAGCGCACCTGATGAACCTATGCAGGATGAGCTCAGTGAGACATCTGAAGAGAGCATCACTGAGGAAGCGCTTGAGACCATACCACTGAGACGAAGCACCAGGCAGAAATGGCCTGCCCAACATTGCAATTTGTGTGATCTCGAGATCAGGAAGGAGTGTAACGAGCATGTGCGGATGCGTCCTCGAGCTGCGTGTGTGTGTTTTCGCCGGGCACAACTTGGAGTACCATAATGGACTCAACCGAGGACTACAAGAAGAAGACGCGTGAGTTGTTTGGTGTCTTTTTTGGGCGACAAAAGCCGTTGCGGTTGGTCGTCTTTTTGTTGGCAGCAGTCGTGGGTGCCGTTTGCTGTCGTAAAGTGTTCGTTTGGAAGAGAAGGCGTTCGTTTGAGGTTCGCAAGAAGGCATTCGTTTCAGGTTCGCAAGAAGGCATTCATTTTTGTTTGGCAAGGAGTTTTCTTTGGGTTTTTTTCCCGTTTTCTCACACAATAAGATTGTTTTTTTAATTTAAAGACTCTGTGTATTCATTTTTTATTATGATTTTCTCTTGAATAAAACAAAATTCAAATATTTGTTTCATGAAAATAATTTTGAAAAAATTATTTAAAAAATGAAAATTTAAAAAAGTAATGAAAGTATTTCCTTCAACTATATAAATATGTTTAGTGCCAACTTCAAATATTATGTTTTAAAGATTCACATTTTGAGAATGAAAAAAAATCAAATGTTTTTTTGTTTCATGAAAATAATTTGCCAAAATAAAATTAAAAGAAACACAAACAGAAAGAATTTCTTTTAACTTCATTTGTTAAATGCCATTTACAAATTTTCTATGCACTGTTGATTATCATACATGAGGCAATGTTTACCGCTTTTTAAAGACAATCTATCTGTACAAAAATAATATCTGCAAAATATATTTAAATTTTGTTTGGGAATTTGGAGGTTCCTCAGGTTTCTGTATTGATTTGTACAAAAGTTCTTTGTTGTCTAGTTCACAATATTAATTACCTCTACAAATTTGGGAGATCCCTTCTTTCTGGCTACAGGTAATATCCTACCCATATAATTCATTTCTTTTCTTATTTTTGCCTTGCACCATTACTTTTAGATAGGTATAGGTAATTTCTCCCTCTCTCTCTTAGTATCTCATCTAAGCCTGCAACTCTGGCTGTCTCTTTGACAAATCTGATTTTTAAACTGAGTGAGTGAAAAGGCGGTCTTAACTTTTAGTCATTAATTGTAATTATCTTAATTTTCATTAACAAATTTATTTTATTTTGTACTTTAACCGCCCTTGTCTGTTCCAGTTAATATTTTATTTTAACCCTTTTTCTTTACCAGTGTCACAATAGTCTTTCCTTGCACTCTTAAGTATCCCAATTGTGAAGTGAACAGTTCTCAATGCTGATTTCTCTTTTTCTTCTTTTAACATAGCAAGCCTGTTAATGTAATCTAGTAAATATTTCTCTTCTTTTCTTGTCCAATTTAAGAAGGGTCCAGATTAATTCACTACAGAAATTTGATTTATTTTTCTGTTTCTGCTGCAGGGTTTGATTTAGTATTTGTCTTGTTCATTGGAAGTATTCCTTACTGATTTTTTTTCTTCATCTCTTTCTGTTTGATGATATGTACTTAATTATAAAAAAAAAAAAAAAAATAAATAAATAAATTTTCCCAATTTTTTTAAATTCACTTATCAAACTACTGAGTATGAAGAAAGGTGGCACTGATTTTCCATTTCAAATTTTCCTTCATTCCATTTCCACTTTTCGTAATTTTTTTTCCTGTTTTGATTGTATTTTGTTGGTAAATTGCCATAAAATAAACTAAACAGAGAAAACGAAATTCTGTAGTTTTATTACATGTAAAGAAATATTTTTGATAAGAAATTAAATGAAAATCAAATCAGAATTAAAAACAATTAACATGACTTGATAAAACAATGGAATGCTGCAGTGCATAATTATCTTTGAGGCAGATTTTTAATTAAAGATTCCATCTTTAAAAAAAAATATTGTCAGTTCTCTAGGCTGTGACATTAAAATTCTTTTTCTCTGACTTATTTGTAGTTACACGACTCTATGCAAAATAGGGCAAGTCCATTTTGCCTATATCACTATTGAACTATAGTACATGATCTCTCTCGAGGTGTGTTTCTGCTTCTTTTTATTGTGGATCTAGGTTTGGACTCCTCTTCAGTCTGATCTTCCAATTTCATGACTGATTTCTACAAATTATCCTCCATAGTTTTGTTTTTTTTTTTTTTACTACTATGTTCACTTTCTTCATTAGAAGCACTCCTACCTTCCTCCCTTTCAGGTTCCTCCTCCTCTTCCATCTCTGTTTCTTCGTTGTCAATTCTAGGTTTTATTTAATCAGAATTAGCCAATAAATTCTGTCCCCCTGTTGCTATTATAGCTGTATTATGTCCTTTTTGTGCAATAAAGTTAGCTTTTTCGGGACTTGATTTTTTTTTTATATCACGTTTTTTCATTTTTTCATTAATGGAGAGAGACTTTGCATTCTACCAGCATGTGGAATATTTTTTATAACTCTGTAATAGTCTCAGTAGGTGTCTCTGGATAGGGAAAATGCCTTCAACCCCATTTTCATTGTCTGCACCATTCTTTCTGCTACTCCATTTGATAACAGGTGGTATGGCAGTGTTTTATAAGGGAGGCATCCAATTTCAAAACATCTATTTCCATGAGCCCATGACTTTTTTTCACATTTCACTACCAAGATGTGATTAATTTTGAAACATGTGATAGTCTCTATGGTTCCTTCAAAACAACCTAATGTTTTGATGAAAGAGTCATTGAACTGCCTTAATTTAAGCCAACTTTTCTTTCATTTGGGTTTACCCATTTGTTCCCAGAAATTTATGGGGATTAGGGTGACATCACTCCCAGTATTTACTTATACAGGAAAGATTATCCTATTCAATTTAATTTTTTCTCTGGCACTTTTTTCTCTTTGTCTTTATATTGCAACTACAGCTATATTTTCCTGAAGGGAGTTTAAATTTTCTAACCTTTCTATTTTCCTTTTATATTTGCACACAGACTGGAAAATGATTTTTCTTTTCACAATTCAAACATATTTTTATCATAGTATTTGCACCATACAAGGTAATTCGATATGCTGTATGTTTCAGCTTTACTCTTGGATGTATTGAATTTTTCAATTAATTCTAATTGTTGTAGAAACTCTATAAATGCATCCAAGGACATTTTAGTCAGTTGTAACTATTCTAAAATTTTGTTTATACATGTATCTTCTTGATCATTTCTCCAGTGCCAAGTTTCTCAAACACATAAAATATGGAAGTCTCTTGTAGCTTGTGTATATACTGTATTATTGACTCATTTGGCTCCTGTTTGTTCACAAAAAAATTTGTTGTCCTCTCAGTAATAACCAATTTCTTTTTTGGATTAAAATTTCTCTTTATAATATCCAAAATTTGTTAAACAGTCAAATCCTCCAATTCTCTGTGATGCTATGACAGAGATCTTTCTGATGGGCCTCACACCCTGCCAAAGCCAGAAAGAGATCTGTATTCTTGTTCTCCCCTCTTGCAACTTTATGGTCTTTGAAATTCTTGGTTTGCGCCTGGGCAGTAAAACAACAAATCCATGTTTCCATAAAGCCCGGCTCCTCCAATGGTGTTAAAGATCCTATCAGTGACACCATATTGTGATGTCTGTGCCAAGTGATGACTGACTTAATGGCAGTTGCTTGATTCTATACAAAATAGGGCAAGTGCATTTTACCTATGTCACTACAGTTAGCAATCCAATCCAGAAGAGGAAAACTGCTCTAAATTTGCATTCCAAAATGCCAGAATGTTAAAAGAATTTGCTGAATCATCTTGGTAATTCACCTAAATTTGGAACATTTCAAGATCAACAGAAGTATCTTGCAAATACTTAAGAGTTATAAAACTGTCAATAGCTTATACAGGGTAACTGTCTCGGATCAAACAAACAAGTTGCCTTGTGACCATCATGCACATGGTGTGCATTCAGATGTTTATTCAATTTTGAAACTGATATCATGAAAAAATTTTGAAAATATGAGATGACCCTATCTCTACATTTTCTAGTTCAGATAGAAGACAGCCAAATGTTGTTTCTGACATACCAGTATCTTTTACATCTTCCATCATGTTATATACAGTACATGCAAGTGGTGACTTAGTCTTATCTAAGCTGTCATTAAATGGTTGCAGTTCTCATTAATGAAACACAGATTGAGGTGCAAACTATGGTAGGATGTGTGGTATAATCAACTATCATCTAACTCCAAAATCCTATTTACTTGCTGGGCTATGACTCTTTCTTTCTTAAAGAATCCCTCATAAAATTGCACTTATGATTGGCTGTATCAAACCATGAATTCCATCTAGTTGTCACAGTGGGACAGCTCTACAAGTCAATTACAAATGGCTTCAAGCCATTTCTGGTATCACTGTTTTTGACTGGCAACACTATCAAATGCTGGTCAATATGAGAATACAATGATAATTGTTAGTAAACACATTTGATAATACTTCCCTATTAGACTGCTGAATTTGATACAATATTCTCAAATACAATATCAATTGGAGTTATAGCCCATATGCATTCTTGACTTACAATTTGAGAGTTGCATTTTGTCATGGTCACAACATTATAGAGAAATGACTTCCCATTTGCAATCTCATTCAAAATGTTATGCTCATGGCAATCAGTTGTCTTCTATGATACTGACAGGTTCATTGGTAAATTTGACATTCAGGGCAGCAAACTGACAGGCAAACAATTTGGGCAGATGAAGTTGCCTAACACACTTAACGCTTTGGGAGAAAATCACCTTCCTTGCAATGCTTTAATATAAATTTTGTCATGAGGATGTCAGTCAAATTGCACATTTTCAAAAAAAATCATGTTTTTTTTTATTTTTTTAAAATCCTGTAATCATCCCATGTATTTTTAGACCTTGCCAAAATTGTAATTGTCTTCTGTTTTAATGTAGATATTTTTTGGGAGACCATTTTACCAAATAGATTCTTGATTTTAGGTGATCTTTGATTGTGTCAACCCTAAGGAGACAGAATTTAGAAAACATACAATCTTCTGCATAAAAATCATCAGGAAATTTAGCATAAATTTTAGATACTACGGTCATTCATCTTTAGAGGAGCAGGTCCCACTGTTGTATGAACACATGATTTAGATGTTGCTCCCCCGAAAAAAAATCTTCAAAAAATATAAAAAAAGAACATTTTGGAAAATAATAATGTTATTAAAGGATTGATTTTTTTTTTTTAATTTGAGAAATTTTACAGTGATGAAATTATAAATCTGATAGATATTAGGTAAATTTGTAGAATATGAGTCAGTCAAGGACTAGTTTATTGTTAAAGTGGACACAGGAGGATAAACAAATAAAGTAATAGGTTTTGGTGTAGAAATTGGAAAAAGTATACAAAAAATGAAAACAAAGATTACAAAGTATTCAGAATATTCTGAAAGTATGAATGGAAATGATTGTGACCTAATGAAAGTTATTGTGAATAACTTTTGTGAAGTGTTTTGATGAAAGAAAAAGTTTAGAGTTCTTGAATGATATGTGAAAAATGTCTACCTTTTCAATTTCTACATCAACACCTACTACATTATCTATCTACTTTCCTGTGTCCATTTTAGCAATAAACTATGGATGTTTGCTCCAGTTTGGCTGCTATGAAACTAACCAGTGTCTTTGAAAATTACAAAAACATTTAATAATAAATTTGCATAGGGCCAATCAAAATCTTTCTTTGAAAATTTGACAACTGATTTTTATTTTTTGTTAAACAAATCTTTAAGAATTTATATATAACTAAATTTGCATGTTGATTTATTAAAGAATGTTAAATTTTTAATAAACCCAGAGACAGTCATTAAGCTTTGAAAGAATAAATAAAAGTATTTTGAAAGAGTACCAAATGATTCATTCTTTAAAATTACATGGAAAATCAAATTCCATTTTAGATTTGTGATTCCACAATTATAGAAAACTGGTCTCCCATAACTAATTTAGAACAAATTATACTGCTGTAAAGATTATTTATTCTGATTTCCAGTAGGACTAAATTTATGGATAAACAATGTCTTTAGAAAATACTTTATTATTATTTATTATTTTTACCCAATTTAAAAAAATCATCATGGAAAATGTTGAGCAAGAAAGTGCTTCCAATAGTTTTTACTGTGTATTGAATACCAGAGGTCTCCAATATATGATATCGAGGAAAATGAAGATCTTAGTAATTCTTCTTTACAAGAGGAGTAGACAACTTTCAGTCAGTAAGCCAGATCTTGGGATTCAAGCAATGTATGTATGTTTTATCATAATTTGATTTTTTTCTCTTGTTCTGAGTGTTTCACATGACATTTTGTTACATTGGCTCCAGATACCATTTTGTTTCAAATGAATCACTTGTAAACATTGATTTAGATTAATCATATTAAAATGAAGTAATTTTCTTTTTTTATTATACTTAATTAACTACCATTCATCATCTTCATAGTTTTTGTTATAAACATTGTGACTTTTATTTAAAAGCAATATTGATTGAAATAAATTGTGACTAACTTGAGTTCTTTAGTTTCTAATTGGCATTCTTCATTAAGTACAAATAACTTTCTTGTGTATGTTATTCAATGTTTTAAAGCAAGATATAACTAGATGCATTTAAATGTGTAATTACCATATTTCAAGCTATTTGTCGTTTAGTTTACTCATTGTTCACTTATTAATGTGCGACCTAACCTGAAGAGTTAGTTGCAGGATGTATATAGCAAAAGAAAAATTAAAGTGAAAAATGCTACTTAAATTTCTGTAACCAACTTTGTTGACAGTAAAATTAAATAAATATCCTTCATTTTTAATTTTAGCATTTATCCATATGAATTCTGCCAGTATTTACTGCTTCTCTTAGTTTTTTTTTGTTTTCATATACATCATACAATACTTGTGTTGATACTGAATATTTAGCTTATTACAAATTCTTGAAACTTAACTAGAAATTCTGTCATCAAAGTTTAGATGTCTGTTTATCATGTTTACAGTTCAGTTGAATTGCTAAGAACCAAACAATACAACAAAAATGACAAATTATTTTACACAATTGAAGTTTACTGAGACTTATGTCACTGATGAGTTGGTCAATCAGATAAATTTTGCAAGTGTCTGGAAATACAAAGATAGGGCTGTATAAGAAAACGGGTTACTAGTTTATGGATTTTAATGAAATGTCTAATTTACTTTTGTCTAATAATTTTGCCAGAGAATTTTTCTTTGTTACTTGCTCTTAATCACTATGTGTAAAGATTAATTATTACTTGTTCAGAAGTACTTTTGATTTTTCTATATTTTATCACATTTATTTATTTTTCTGTATATTTTGTATAATGCAATCTTTTCTTCTGTGACCTATTTCTATCATATCTTAGATATAATAAATCTCCACTTAATAGCTTGAGTGAAACCACCAAAATATTTTCTCATAAAACTAAAAGAAAACAATTTATATTTGTTTATGCGGGTTAATGAAATTTTAAAAAAAATTTACTTTCAGGTCTCATCCCTTTGTTTGGTATAGATGTCTGGGAACATGCTTACTATTTACAATACAAGAATGTACGGCCTGATTATGTGAAAGCAATTTTCCATATTGCCAACTGGAAAAATGTTGCTGAAAGATTCAACGCTGCTCAAGTTTCATAAGTCTTTCTTCTGCTCTCCAGTTACTTATTTACAACTGCAGCCTGCATCTACCATATTGTGAGAAAGCCTCGTAAAAGTTTGTATTATGAATAAATAAAACTACTGAAAGAAATCTTACAACAAAACTAGGTGGTTTTGAAAAACTAATAGAAGTTTGTATTTTATAAATAGAATAAACATTTAAAGTTTTGTCAGTTTAGATTGTCAATTAATTATACATGTCATTAACAACTGTTCATGTTGTTAATATTTACAGTAAAATTCTTATTACAGGTTATCACACTGATGGAGCAGTCTATATTTTATATGGGGATTATTGTCTTTTTAAATTTTGTATTTAAAATAATCATACTTATCAATATAAGTGAAAAAAGAAAATGAAATTTGTATGTAAAAAAAAAAACAAAAAAAAAAAAACAAAAATAAACATACATCCACACAAATTATTTACTTCAAGATATAAGGGTGGAATTATAATCTAAATATAAATAAGTGCTTAAAAAATATTACATTTAAATTATTATGTATATACATACTTAAATATGGATCTAAATGAATAAGGACACCAGTAAGATGTTAATTTATAACCACAGTTATATAAAATACTAAAATTTACTATCCCATTCTATACCAGTATGTTTGATATAGTATTTACATGAAAATTATGAAAGTTATGTTAGAATTCAGTCAGTTATGTGCCATGCGTGATACATGCTTAGTCAATCATGTATCTTTGATACATAACTGACGAGGCAGATTTTTCCCGCAGTAGGTTGCCATTTCTTTCTGCAGTAGACCAGTTGCCATACAAAGCGAAAGAGCCCAGTCTGTCCTGCTATTTACCTGTGTGTGTGTGTGTGTGGGGGGGGGTTATCCATACCTTTCCCAAGGGTATTAGCATGTAAATGAATGTAATGGATTCAATTGGAATTTGAACTCTGCTCTCAGATCCCTCAATCCAAGCTGCTATCCATTACTCCACCATACCTCCACCCATGTTATGTTAGGCTTACATAACCATAAATACGTCAACAATGCATCCAATCACTGTCCATTAATATTAAATAATTTACATAAATCTGTGCAATTTACATTATCTAACTAAGCTGTAAGGAAATATTGGATAAAAATAAAATTAAAATATATAAAAGCCTTAGAACAAAGTAAATAAACAGGGATAATGTGTTATGGTTTAACCCCTTTTATAGCTGTAATGTTCAAACAAATAATAGAATTTTCCTAAATTTAATACGTGAACACTTCAATAATTCTGCAATATTAAAGATTTCTAACAAAAATCAAAAAGATCAGCTATGTATTAGAAATCTATATCTCATCATAACAATTTTATATTGAATAATTATATCGCCAACAAAAATATCAATAATAAAATTACAAAAAATCAAATGTTCTATAAACAGCCACTGTATGGCTGAAAATATTGTATATTGAGCTAGCATAAATTCTGATAACAATGTTAGATTTTATTTTGGGTCCACTGAAACTCCTTTTATACTTTGATTCAATAACCATAAAACTTTAAATAATGTGAAATACTTGGAGAGACCTGTGCTATTAATGTATTTTTGGCAATTAAAGAATGGTGATATTACACCCATAAACCATAATTACATGGGATATAACTAAAACCAAAATCTTACAATGGGAAAAGTGAAAGATGTAATTTATACTATGTAGAAAAATTAGCTATTTAGATAACCCCAATTTATTAAACAAAAGAAATTAATGGTCACATCTAGACATCAAAATAAATACCTGTTGAAAGATCTTGATCCAAATTAATTTCAATTGTATATATTATAACTTTCTTTTAATTTTATTTTTTTATCTTCAGTTGAGTAAATATAATTTTTTTTTGTATCAAAGTCTTTTCATTAGCTCTGATTAGTTAATTTATGCCTATTTGTATGTAGATCTTGATAATTTTTTTTTTTTTGTATGTATGTTTATTAGCTTTGATCAGTTTTTTTTATACCTATTTATTTGTATAACTTGGTAACTTTTTTTTAATATCTCTTCATACCTCACAATTAATAGTCATATTTTATAAATAGTTACATGTTTTTCATGTAATGTGCCATTTATTTTATATGAATAGGATGTACATGTTTATGTGTGGAATTTGTTTTTTTTTGTCTCATGTTTTTGTGATGTATCTATAATTTATTTTTTATTCCTAGATTTTATGGTCCAAGAAAATCATAAACATATTTGGTTATATATATGTTACTGACATTTGGAAAAATTTTCATGAAAGTATGTTTCGAAAATAATACCCAATAATGCATTTCGCCTATATATCTTCATCAGATAAAAATGTGTTGTGTGTGTATGCATTTGTGTGTTTAAAGTAATTAAATCTTATATTATTTTACCCAAGCTGGCATTGCTTGAGACTAAAAAAAGAAAGAGAAAGAAAACTCAGTAGTAGAACTCAGTAGTAATAGTCAATCAAATTGGTTTGTTAACTATTACTTCATACTAAGGCATCCAATCTTTGGTGCAAATCACACAGCTAGTCATGAAATTGGGTCGGCTATTGTCTTCATCTGAAATCATTGTATACTAGGTGTAATTCAGCTGTCTACTTTAAAAAAAAAAAAAAAATTTAAAGATCAATTGGTAAATATTTTCGATGATGCAATATGATGTTGTGTTCCTCACGATACCTTGCTCCCTTTTTCCAGATATCTGAAAGAAAAGGTTCTCCAGTGTTTTCCATATTGGTTTGATTGTCAATGACAGGCTACCTAAAATTATTCAAATGCTCAATTAGTTTTGTATTTTTGCTATTGTTATGACAACAAAAACACATTTAAGTATCCAAATAATGTTATGTTAATGAATCTTTTCAAAATGACAGACAATAATAGCCTATCTGAAATGTTTTAAAATGTCACATTTTCTGCTACTCAACATCCCATGTTCTTCAAATATGCAATATTTTAATCTTGTGTATCTTACTGTAGATTAGATTTCAGGATATTTTATTGTAATTCTCTGGAGCTTATCTCATCCCAGTACAACTATCAAGTTGTTGGATTGCACAAAATTCTCTGCCAGATGATTTGGTGTTTGCTGAGTATTTTGGCAAGTACCTCTATATCTTCTTCGCATATTCCAAAGATATCTCTGTATAGTTTGAAATAAATTAATTTTGTCAGTTGGCACACTGTAGGTCACCCAGACAAGCATTTGTTTCATGTTGACTATTTTTTGTGCTATTTGGAATTGGCCACATGTCCAATTTCTTAAATGTTCAACTTCAACAATATTCATATTATTTGAAATAGTTTCATTTTCATTTCAATTACATTTCAGTTTACCTTACAACCAACCCCTAGTGAATACTTTTGAGTAAAATCTTTTAAGATTATATCTATCTGAAAACAAGAAATTTCAGCCTGTCAATGGTATTAAATACCAAGAACTTTAGCTTTTTACCAGTTGTTCCTATACTATCCTAATTTTCTCTCCAGCAAACTGCTTTTTTAGTTTCCTTTGTAATTAATAGTAAATCACTCTACATCATCATACACTATATCATCTTTCATAACTTATTCTTATTACATTTAGTACTGAACCACTTATGTCAAGTCACTAATACAGTATAAAAATTACTAACAATATTAAGAAATAGATAACAAAGATAATATGAGAGCTAAAATTTGTTTTATGTAAACGATTCAATTTTTATGTTATTTTTCATTATCTGTAAATATCCCATAAACTGATGGAACCATCCTGAGAAGCAGCAGCAAGATAGTTATCAAATGAAAATGCAACATCTTTTATGCTTTTATTATGATGAGTTAACACAGCAAGGGGCTTGCCATTTTTAGATAGAAAAACTCTAATATTTGAATCCCAACCAGCTGTTACTAGAAGTTTTTCATCTCTCCTTAAGGTTAAAGAATTAATTCCAGCATTTGTTAAATAAATATCTGGAAGTTGTACAAAACCTGTTTCTTTTGCAACTGACCATTGTGTTAGTTGGTTGCTAACTGAACCTGACCATCCATGTCCTGAACTATTGCAACATAAGCACATCAACATTTCCTTGTAAATTATGATACTGTCGATTAGGCACCTTTCCCTGAGGTCCCATAATGCAATGGTGCCATTTTCGTAGCCTATGAGAATTTCATTTTCATTTCCTTTCATACTTGTGATTGCCATACACATGCCATATTTGTTAGTGTCGTCATTTTTCTTGGGATTAAGTCTGCAGACGTTTTTTTTATCCGTTATATCAATAATTTCAACTTCTGGTTCTTTGGTGGAAGGCACAGCTATCCATGGGTTTGAGGAGAGATTTCTTTGGATTATGCACCCTTTGCAAAAGCCATATGAACAAATTTGTACTTCATCTATAAAAAAAAAAAAAAACATTAGCAGATGAATTTAGCAGTAGGTAAATAATGAATAGTCTTAGCTTTAAAGTTTCTTCGGAATCATTTTACTAACTATTAAAAAAAATTACTATAAGATTGAATAAAGTATTGAGAATTGAAAATCATGTAAATATAAAGACATTATGCAGTAACGCATATACAATGCTCATATATATAAGCATTGTTGAAAATGAGAGGCAGACAGCTTGTATTTTTATTTATTTTTTAATAGTTCTTGTTTTCTCTCTTCTATATATTCTGGTAGCAAATGCAGGCATTTTTCATTATTACAAGTGCTTAATGCTGTTAAATGACATTATTTAAAGTGATAATGTTGAGATATAGTAGTAACAGGCAAGTGAGACACTTTCTGAGGTAAATGTATTAATTATTCAATTACATTCACTGGAGTACATATATGGTATAAAGATTCTTCACTGCTTACAACACTGAGCAAAATGTGTGATGGCAAACATAACACCAGCAACACCTGGATTTAGAAAAAAAATGACTACAATCACTATCATATATATCAGAGGCATAGCCGAAATGATTTTGAGAATCTACATTTTGGACAACAGAACAGTATTCAAATGTAGTCCCAGGCTATCTTTATTGAAAGAAAATATGATTGAGTGAGGAATGTGAAAATTAAAAAAAAATAAAATTTTTGATTTTTTTTTTTATAATTAAATTAATTCTGATTCAGGGTCTTACATGATATTTCCATTTTAAAATTAAAAAATACACTGTTTAATGTCACTGTTTATTTATAGTATTCTAAATATTAAAACCCCCAAAATTGTAGAAATACTGAAGGTTAAAAATTTGAAAATATTTCATAAACAATCTAAACACTAAAAAGCTATTGTGATATTTTGAAATATTTTACTGACCTATAATTTCCCATGTCTTATCCAAGGACCAAAGCACCAGTCTTCCATCTCTTCCAGTTGTAACAATTTTTTCAGGAAATATATCAAATTGATCTATCCACAATACTCCTCGTTTCTGATGAGCACTAGGTATAGCTGTGATAACTCTCTTCATGTTTATATCCCAGATATCTACACTCCCATCTTGATTACCTGCTGACAGAAGACTCTGGTGGGACATAGAATGAAGATACTTTAAACAATTTACTGGAATCTTTTTTTCATGTTGCAGTATAAAGACAGGATCTGGAGCTGGTTTTTGCATATTGAAAATCTTCAAGAACTGAAAGAGAAAAGTATTGGTTAGAACAAAAAAATAATCTGTTCATAATGCTATAATCAAATTACATGAGAGACTTATTTTATAAAATGCCCAATGCAATTAGTATATACCATGCTTATTTATAGGGGATCTTCTAATTACAGATTTATATTTTATTCTCCATTAATATTACCAAGTTCTTGTTGCTGATTTGATTAGATCTTCTGCTAGAAAAAAAAACAATTTATAATTTATCTTAAAGTGAATTGTGAAATGCTGTGCATATTACCCTAAAAGAAAAATTGTTTAATTTCATTGGGGGGTTATTTGCTCAATGACAGGAGGCTGCAATTTGCAATGTCAAAATTGCTCATCAAAACTGGAGGTTGCCTTGTTTAAAACAATTTCACATGGAACAAAGTTATTTAAGAAATTTTCTCATGACTTCATCAGTAGCTGAAGTTATTACTCTTGTGATGAATAAAGTAGATAGAATTGGATTGGTTAACCATGGAGTCTGTGAATGCCTGTTTCTTATCTTACTGCAAACCAAACTCACAGAATTGATGAGGCACTAGACAAGAAATATGCCTCAAATCGTCCTTGTGCAGTAACCTTTTATGCCACACCTTGTCAAAATCGCATTATATATTTCAAAGACCTTTGACAAGGTGTGGCATAAAAGGTTACTGCACAGTGCACAAGCTCTCTAGCTATGGTATCACTAAAAGAGTATTCTCAATTCTAAAGTCCTTCCTGATGGGTAAGTCCCTGAATAGCCAATCCTTTGAGACCCAAGTAATCAATGCAGGCATCCCACCCAAAGTTCACTTCTTGTGCAACTCTCTTTCTACTTTACATAAATGAGTATACTCTGATCATTTGTGAATGCCTATGCTAATGGTACAAAAGTATATGGGTGTATGTCCTTGGCAGCTGATCTCTTCTCTGAACTAGCTCTAACTGCTTAGTTGGGAGAAAAACTGGCTGATCACATTCAGTGTCTTGTAAACCAAACTAGTGATGTTCCATCATCACTGAGCACTCAGAACATTCACCGATCATCACAAATGGATGTTCCCTCAGGGAGGCTCTGTACATTGAATGCCTATTTGGACTTAAACTCGACCCAGAACTCGTACATAAGATCCATCACTAAGAAGCTTGAAAAATGATCAGTACCCATAGCCACTCCATTAAGTACCTGACTCCTCCTGCTATCCTCTACCTTTACAAGAGCCAGATCAGGTTGAAAATGGAGTACTGCTGTCAGGAGCTTCCCAGTCTTCACTTTCCAGTCTCAATAGGATCTATAAATGTCCTTATGAGTGATGAATTATTTTCCACCTTGCAATCCCTTTCTCAAAGACTAAATTTTGCAAGTTTCAAATGAACTACATTCCTTAGTTCCATCAGTTCTATACCCACAACCCTCTACCTCAATAGGTTCTCGAGCCTTGTACAGGGTAAACATCAATGTAAAAAAAAAACAACACTTGATGTTAAAAATGTTGGATATACCAAATATTGCAGCTTGATATCTGATGGATAGAACATATTTAAGCTATAACCACACTATATTTCTGAAAGAGGATGTACTGACTTCATTTTTCTTACAATTATCTGAAGACTAATTTATTTTTTTTTAACACACATCAAAGAAAACAGATTGATGTATATAAAAAAAAAAAAATGATATATAACAAAAACCAAGAGATGGGGAGAAACATTTCCCAAAATAATGTTTCTACTATTATGCTAGAAATGGTGAGCATGAATATAGCAAAACAACTGAGAACAATAGACTGGCTGTGAATGTTTTGGTAACTGGAAAAAAGAAATCCTTTTATCTGAAGTATATATTGGAATATTAAGTATCGTTCAGTTTAAATGATCTAACATGCTGTTAACCATTCAGCCACAAAGAAGTATCTGGTTAGCAAAGTCCAAATTACTGTTTATAAACATGCACCTTCAATGATTTTTCTTAATCATATATGCTCATGAAATATATCCTAACATAAATAATGACAACATATTATGAAATGGATTAAGTCCGACAATTATTTAATATATTGTCTGTTTATACATTATTTTTATAGATATAATTTAAGTAAATGCTCAGTTTTTTTTTAATTAAACGGTATTAATTACATTTACTGGCCTGAATCAAATGATGGTTCCTATTAGGGGTACAGGTTTGATTACAAAATTTCTTGAACATTCAGGCTGGTAACTGTTCTTTGAACAATTGTAAATCTGAAACAGAATCTGTTATTTCATAAATTTTCAATAATAAATAAAGATTTATTTGCTTTTTTTTTTTTTTTTTTTTTTTTTTTAAATCTTTCAAAACTTAACTGTCTCGGTTATTTTTCTATTAAAATATAATACTCTTTTAACTTGTTTTTCTTTTTGCGACATGAAAAAAATAAAGAACAAAAAATGTTATGTTTTTCTTAAGGTACTTGTGGGGATTTTCCAAGAAAAAAATTCACTAGAGTCTTATGCAGATATATTTTCAAAGAAAAGAGATAGCTGAAAGGAATTTCAACAAATGTTACAAGTTCATTTCAATCTTGCAACATTTGTGTCTACCGGAAATTAAATGAACATCATATGTATACACATACACTAATGACTTAGTAATAATACATTTCATTTTAAAACAGCAATACTTAAATAGACTGGTCCCCTCAAAAAAGAAAGAAAACTACACATATGTCAAAAAGTCAGGGATCAGTTTGAGGTTGTATTTATATTGCAAACAGTGCACCCACCATGTAAAATAATAGAAAATTAATGTTTTTCGATTCTAACAAATTGTCTGAGTAGAGGAAATTCTTCTGAATGCTAGACAACAAAAATTAGTCTTGAAAATATTTTTATCTATAAGAAAATACTAATTAATATTCATGTCGGAAAGTAAAGTATTTCTATTTATATATTTTGCTGTGATAAAAATTTGAGTTGATCCTAACAGAGTACAGTTCCTTTATTCAGAGCTTCAAATGAATAAAACAAAATCATTATTATTATTTTCAAAATATTCTGCCAATACATAAAATTCTAAATTTAATTTTATATTTTCCCCACAGATCAACTCAAAGCACTTCTGCTGAAACAGAGTGTTCAAAGCCCTCTGAGGTTCAACTTGAGCTTTCATCAAGTTCTTCCCATCAGCCTTCAGAAAGTCAACACCCTCACAAATTCAAAATAAAATTAAGATTTCTATGTTGAAGTCATGGTTGGGTCAGTGAAGATGATATCTGTTTTATCAGTGTTTTGCACTATTTGCAGAAAGGTACAGGCTAAACCAAGTTGCTATACTTAGGTGTTGATGCTTTTACTAAAGGAACTTCCAATGTGAAAAAAGACACAGCAATGACACATAAATAAATAAAAAACATAAATTTTGCAAATTCTAAAAGAACTGTTTTAAGAGGTCCACAAAGGCAATGTTTTACCTGCCCTTATTTTAGGGTAAACTTATCCCTGTGTGTGTGTGTGTGTATATATATATATATATGCACACATCTGTGAGAAAAAAAGCACCATGACGTAATTCACTCAGGCAGAAATTTGGAAACTGCATGCTGTGCTGCTTGGCATTTGTGTCAGAAGCTCCAATACGAACATTTCAGAGTGGGTGTCAATTTGGGAACAATGCAGAGGATTCAGAAAGAGCTCGATTAGTTTAATAGTGATTACAAAAGTACAGCCAGCTCAGAGAACTGATTCTGATGAGAAAAGAACTGGATTTGTTGGTTTGGTTTGTTTTATGGCATATCAACCTCAATGGATTATTTAATGCGGACAAGATTTTTATTGCTGGTAATATTTTTTTCCAAAAATGTATTGCTGGTATTAAAATGTATTTTTATACTTTCATAATGTTTTGACCCCTTTCGGAGGTTAACTATTTGCCTATAGCTGGGACCCTGGTAGGTGCTATCACCCTGGTTCAGGGTGGAACTGGGAACACCATCAATTAAGATGTGGTTCCACACTCCTCAAAACCTCCTTATCAGAAGCTTGCTGTTGGATGTAGTTTATCATCATACCCAGGATGAAGGATTTGATGGTGATATATAACAAAAAAAAGAATGTTTTAGACAATGAGTATGGCTGCAGACTTGCATGTACAAGTTTAGAGTATCAGAGATAAACATATCACCTCTAGTGCATTGATAGATGTACAACATTTAATTACCAAAACATATATGAGGACACCTGTTTAGCCAACTTGCCTCACATTGCTGTACCTCCGACATCTAATGCAGTCCAAAGTGAACAGCTTAATGATGGAAATGTCAAATGACAAAAGGTGGCTCCATGCATCCGCTTCTTTTTTTTTTTTTTTTTTTTCAAATAAAACAAATCTTAGTCAACCAATCGCTCAAAAACAAAATTCCATTTTCTGATATACTCTGACAGTATTTAAAAGCAACAAACTTTGGAACTACAGAGACCCATATTGGATAAACTTGTTGGATAGAGTGTACATTCAATACACATGCTTGAGAGACAGAGAGAAAGGCATTTTGTGTTTTTTTTATATTGAAAAAAGGCATTTTGCTGTCATAATGTTTCTTCAATATTGGGAAAACACTGAGACAGCAAAATGCCTCTCTGTCTCTCAAGCATGGGAATTAAATGTGCACTCTGCCCAACAAGTTTATCCAGTCTGGGTCTCTGTAGTCTTTTTAAACTAGCTTAAAAGCTGTCCTACCGGGTGGTGTTTAAGCTAGTTCCTGTGGAGGAAACTTGATTAGGCCTTCATCACAATAGATAGGGCAGAGTAGATGCAATAAGCAACAATAAACTACAGAAGAACTCAAAACTGATCGCTGCATTTAAGTATTGCATTAATATTTAAGCTTACCCCTTAAAAGTTCAATAATTCTTCTGCCACCACTTAATTTAAGACAATTTCATGTATGTAGGCCCTTACTTTCCAAACAAACAATTATTTTTATTTCATGGGTGATTTCCAAATTTATTTCAAGTTATAAAAATTGTTATACAAAAAAAAAAAAAAAATTTGCTGCAAAAAATCATGTGTAAAAAATTGCTGGAAACAATCGCAGTAATAAAAACTTGGGAATCCATAATTTCAAGTATTGCATGTCTGGATCTGGTCCAGAATGTTTTTAATTTGTTCAAGGAGTCAGCTTGATTTCCTTAAGTTGGGCTACAGTCTCTAGCAGTAAAGTTGAAAAAATGTGACCCACTGACATTGGCATTTATTATACAGATTTGAATTATATTAACATGTGTTACAAAACTCTCATATGTTCAGCACAAAACACAATTAACATAATTACACTTATTAAATTACTTGCTTGTTTAATACATCAGGGCTTATTATTAATTTTATTCACAACTACTTTTTTCCTCAGACCAGAGCTTGTGTGGAAAGCAACTAGAACAGTCATTCATTATATAATAGGTGTGAGTAATACATATTGTCTTTCTTATGCCTAATGAGACATAGGTACTGCAGCAGGTTTTGTTGAATGATCATGAGGCTTATGAGGCTCACTTTCTAACCAGGCATGTGACTACATCCAGGTGACTGAAGCTGTTAGGTGTAAGGATCCCATAATGGAAGATGAGCATTGAAGGAAGTCAAAACAGACAAGACTGGGTATCAATAGTCTCTCTTGTTACAAATGGTACTCAAGGTGGTTACATATTTTTCCATTGTTAGCACTAATCTTCAATAACTGGATGAAGCAAATATTTCCTAATGTTTCACCAGGAGTAGAGTGATGTGACTAAACAAAAACAAAGATGTTGAGGAAGAGATTAATAATTTGTTAATTACAGAGTTAAAGACTTTGGCCAAGATATTAGTAAACGACAAAGACTGATGAACAATCTAATTGGCCCTGAACAGACTGTAAAGAGTAGAACTATCCAAGATAAACCGCATTTGGTATGTTGTGCATAGGGAAAACTAAGGATCAAGTTGCATTGATTAATTTAGATCTGTTCAAAACATCTATTTTTTGAAGGTAGACTTGTCTAGTTGACTTTAAGTCAGATTTTTGTACCTTGATTCACCTGTTGTATGTGACATTCCAGAGCTTTAAGGTTAGTTGACTGGGTAAGAGTGAATCCTTTTCATGTTATTCTGATCTATTCATCAAAGTTTTATCTTTTTGGTTATGTTTTACAGCTTTGTGTTGAAATTTTGTCTCTGTAAATTGAGGATGAACCCCTTTCTGTATGATGTTACTCAGTGCTATTATTTTGGTCAGGTATAATTGCCTATTCTAATGATGTTTCCATGCTTGTAACAATGAAGTTAGCAAAGGAATTGATTTGTAAGAGATGGTAACAGAGGCCCAAATAATCTGTGATAAGTCTCTCAGTCAGCATCATAGGTTGTTCTCTTCCTGGACCTTTCAGTTGGAGAGATGTGCTATTTGGCATCTAGTTTGGTCCTGACCTGAGTAGGTCATATGTACCAGAGAAGTTTAAGACTAAAGTTAATTTTTGATCTTGAAGCAATCTTAACTTGAAAAGGAAATGCTCTCATCCTTTACCAGCTATCAATGTTTCCACTCCCATATATACAACTAGCAAAGCTATAGAGAACACTGTTTAAATCACTTTGGTGTTATAAGTCTCCTATGGTACATTACAAGATCTGTTGCCATCAATCTTCAACCTTCAAAGGTTAGTCAAAGAATGCCAAATACAGAGATGTATTGGATTAACTTCTAGACCAAATGTGGACACAAGATAAGGAAAACAGCAGATTTTAGAAAGTATACACCAAGAAAGCCTTTTTTGTTTAAAAAAAAAAAAATGCACAGAAATGAGAAGAGGAATGAGTGCTCCTATCCTGAAGGTCATTATGCTGTGATCACCTGGCTGCTAATGTGAAAAATGCTCAAAGGTGGCAAAAAGTCTTTTATGGTGTGCCTTGTTGATTCATCAGATAGCACCAATTGTTGCAATATAGAGGAATTGACTTAGCATGCCTCCTTTCAATGTACACCCGTATATCTGCTGCATAAGCTTATTGAAGCCAATATGATTTGAAAGTTTCAAGAACGTTTCTTTATCTGTGAAGCCATTTCTGCCTGCAGCAATGTAATCTCATCTTTCAATAAGAAACACTCTGTTTACTTTTCAAATCTGTCATTTTCAAATCAGGATGTAAATAATAAAATAGAAGGAATTCCACAATGGTAAGCTTTTCTTTTCATTATCTGCTTTCTTTCTTTAAGTGTCAGCCTAAGATTAAGGTAATTAATTAAATTACACCCACTTGGTCTACAAATACACCATTAGGTGGCATTGTTTAAGGACTATAAAAGAATGAATACAAGTTTTCTCTTTCTTTCTTTTCCTCAAAGATGTAGACACAGAAGTCTTAGTCCCTTCTGGGGATGATCTCTTTTCCCTGGGTGACTGAACTTTTACACACACTTATGTATCACATATGCATGAGCACATTTCCTAGTAGTTATGTTTAATGTCTTTTCTTCCTTTTCAGCTATGTGAGTACTAATATATTTTGTCTCATTTTGTTAATCATTTATTAGTCTATATAAAAATATAATAAAATATATTTGTGTTAAAATTTACTCATACTACTTCCTTTTACTTATGCAAATAATAGCAATCTGTTATTTACATGTGAAAATCTTGGTTGCCATTTCTTTTGGCTGAGATAGAAGTAGTGACCACAGGAGAAAGAAAGGCTGCTCTTGTCAGATTTTGGTAAAAGGTAAGTTTGTGTTGCACAATTGTGTCATGTAAAATGTGTCAAGATAACTTGTTAAAGTTTGCTTCTGAAAGTGATCTGTCAGCCTTTGTTTGCCTTTTAATATAGTTTAACTTTGCTATAAGAAATGATGCTCATTGGCCTATTTTAATTTTTCTTTTGGTTCCCACCATTTCTGTCAGTGTTTTATAATTACTACTTTCACTTTCATTTAGAGATTAAAAAAGTAAAGTTTTCCTGTAATGTAGGAAGTTTCCATTATTTTTTTTAACCACACATTCCCCTGTCAAACCTGTTATCATTCTGCTGTATTAGATTATTGAGGTGATACATATTAACAATTTTTGTAAATATATTTAATTACATAAAAACCATTGTATTATATGTATCCATTTATTTTGTTTCTTCACACCATCATAAATGATAAATGAGATTTTCATCAAACAATTATGACTGAGAGTGTTCAGAACTAAGGCCATATTATAGTGAAAGGTAGAAGATATGATGAACAATAGTTAAGTCAGTAAAAATGACAGGCTAAGTTGATAGTGAAAACATTACCTATTCCAAATTTTCAACTTTGTGCCAGTTTCTAATTTAAATACTCCGTACCACCAAAATGGATGTGTTTTCCAAAATAAAAGCAAAAAATTGTTACCTTCATTTAAAAAAAAAAAAAAAAATCAGGGAATTATCTAGGTACTTCAAGGAGATTGCTAAAAAAAGAGTGTAGCATGAAGAAAAAGACACCAAAATTTACAAAAACAAAATTTTATTGTCAAAATAAGAGGAAAGAACAAAGTATTTTAAAAATTTTTTCTTCTTTTTAGAACACACTAACTTTTGATTAAAAAAACTTGTTTCTCTTTGTATCAGTGGAACTACTAAATAACATAAAATTTTAGCGTTTTTTTTTGTATGACAGACATTAATTTGGAAAATCTTGCAAAAATAAAAATAATTGTTGAATTTTAATGAAACTTTTAGAAACTATTCACAAATGATGGAAATTATTATAAATGTTTTTCTTTTTATAAAGTCATGGCAAAATTCTTTTTTCATATTACCCCCCCCCTCCTCCAAATTAATTTTATAAAAACTGTAGAAATTCATTACTGTACAATTTAGTTAAAAGCACAAGGATTTGAAGAAAGCAAATTTTTTTTTTTTTAATCGGACCAACAAAACTCAATAAAACAAAGATATTATTTAATTTCAAATGCTTTCAGTTGCTTTTAGCTGTTTTTATGAATATGAATAATATTGTCTGATGAAAATTGAATTATTAAAACAATTATTTGTTATTTGTTAAATTATTTTATTATTTTTACATTAAACTTGTTAAATATTCTAAAATTAGTCAATATGGTGTACAGTTTAGTCAATAGTGTTAAGTAGATCTATCTTTAGATTTATAAATTGTAAAGCTTATTACCACCAATTCCCTTGTTATGGCCTTTAAAAAAATGAATTGTTTTCTTGCGAAACATAAGAAAAGTTAATTTGATTTTTCAATTTCAACTGAGAATGGAACCTATTAATTATTAGGTACCTATCTTATGAAATTTATATGATCTTATTTTTATATTATCTCATTTATAATTTTTTAAATGAAATATCAAAATTAATAACAAAATTAATGGAAATACAAATAACACATAAAATTAATAAATGTACATAAAATTTAGTATTTTATTTCATTTATGGAAAAATTTCATAAGAAAGGACCTATAAATTAATAAAATACCTTTCTTATAAATTTTATCTAAGATCAACAGTCTTATTTTAATTTTTTTATATTTTCCATAAAGCATCATAAATGCAAAAGTGAAAGCTAAGTACAAAAAAAGAAAAACAAAAAAAATTAGAACGCTGAAAGTTTTCCTTAAAAATAACGAAGTAAATAAATGGTTCACTTAAATCTATATAATTATGCCATTTCTGTCCTCATGTAATCTGTCAATATGTGACGAAATCATCACTCAAGTTACACCAAATGTTAAGACCTGCTTTGTTTTATTTTTAAACTACATTTTTCGGTTCTTAGTAATGTTTGTTTTTAAGAATTTTAAATGGAGATTTTCATTTTTTTTTTCATAAAATGGAAAAAAAATAGTTAAACATGATCGATTTTCTGTCAATTTTGCTGACTAAAAAAACAAACGAAAATTTTGGACGTACTAGGAATTTAAAAAATGTAAAAAAAAAAAATAAATACCCCCCAAATTACTTTGATCCTTCCTCTTGATAAACATTTAGAAAGTAAAAAATTATTTTCAAGTTTAAGGCCCTCTTTCATCATGCTACTCTTTTAAAGAAAATTTTGTCGAGGTACCTAGAATTATGATTCAAACAAATTTCTCATTGCTTTTCGGCACAACTTAAGCGCGCAGTAATTTAGATGAGTAAGATCAGTTAAGAGCAGTAAAAAGGCCGTTAATTAAGCTTCCGCGCGAAAAATGTTCCGCAGTGAATGTAGTTAAACAAGGCCAGTAATGGCCGACGGCTGAACGCGACTGAGTCCGAACTATTATTGTCGATAAGTCCAAAAAGAAATTTTATCAAAATTTAATTGTTATTTTCGAGTTCAGCATGTAAATTTACACGGAAATATAATGATTTGGGAAATTTTTAATAGATATTTAAGCGCGGGGCTTAAAAAGCAAATTAACCAAAAAGTTTATTAAAAAAGTAAAACATATATTTTGATTGTGAACCTTTTTTAAAAGAATTTTAATATACTTTTTTTTATTTTAGCAACTGTTAGAGACTATTTTTTATATGGATGTTCAAAAAGAAAATAATTCTTAATTACCGCCACTGATGTTAATTCCAGACAGTGCGATATTGAAAAGGGTCTTCCTTTCTTCCTACCTTGACTTAAAAAAAGTTGCATTATCAAAAAAAAATTATTTTCATGAATTAACTTTGATTGTACTCCAGATCATTTTTAGCTCATTAAGCGGACCAACAATCAATAAATGGTCGAACCTTGTTCAACACGTCTTTGGATGACTGCTTCTAGAGCACTTCCCTATCTATCAGGAACAAATACTTCAGAATTTCTTTCATTTCCTCCAAAGAGACATTGTTGATGAAGCACTCGGCCGCGGTTATATTTTCTTTTTACAATCAATGTTCCATCACTCCCCATTATTTTGTCTGAACCTCCAATTTTATCACCACTGTTTTGTTAGTGAAACTGAAATAACAGCACACATCCCTACAAATTCTGGACCAGCCAACTACTGTTTGCTTCGAGTAACTAGTGCAGTTACCTAAAAACAAAAACTGTTAGCTAGCACATAAAGTGTATTAACAAAATTACTCTCATTTTTTTTTTTTTTTACATGGGAATTATGTTCCCTGTTCTATGGACTGTTCATAAGCCGGCTTTCGGATCTAGGTCGATCTAGTTCACACATGTTGACGGTGGTTGGTGCTCTCCTGCTGACAGCTGATGAAGCTGCTGAACGTGACCGGTCTCCTTTGTGGCCACCTGTTGACATTATTTATTGTACTAAGGTACAAATGTGGCACAAGGCCGAAAAGGGGTTGGGGTAAAAGAACGGTCATCACTTGTCTTAGATTAAAACTTAGCTAGCCACATCCACTGACCCTATCATACTGAACAATATTCCTTTCACCAAAACAACACATTTATCCATACCTTTCTTACTACATACACCAAAATGCCTCTTTGACTCCATGAAAAAACCTAAATAATCCCCTTATGTACAAATATTGTCGGGGGGGGCATAAAAAACAACAACTTCTAAAAAGATCCCCAATGAAATATATACAAAATGACAAAATAATATTTACAAGAAACCAAATAAAATTAGTGTTAGTAATAAAAACCCCCACAAACTATTGAATGTGGCAGAAATATCAGTTAACCGGACGAAATCGATGCGGGACTTATGAAAAATAAAGCCACACTCATTCATCCCAAGCATTCACACAGGCACACACTCATTCATACACAACAACAAATACGAAAAACACACGCACGAAAACGAAAAGCGCCCCGCATCTACCAGAGAACTGACATCACTGACCACCTAAAACGAGGGAGGGGATGGGGAGTTAAACTAAAGGAAAAGAAAATGGGGACAGAAATAAAAGGGACCAATGAGCAAATACACCCTAGCTAAGTTTACCAGAATAGAAAAACTAAAAGAAAAAATACAAAAAACCTAATCTAATCTAACTCCGGGATGGGTTGCCTATGTTCAACCCAGGAAAACAATATCCTTAATGCCTAACCGGCATCCAAATGCCACTCAAGGTCAGCCCCTTTTACTCGGCACATTCGCGCAAGAATCACCCACCTTTTGCTGAATTCCGATGAGGTGAGCCGCCGTTTTTCCGTCCTGATCTTGACTTTAAGCTGATGCTTAAAGAACAAGATCAGTTGGGAAGAAGTGAACTTCTCGCCCTCATGAAATCCCTTCTGACGCGTCGTCCAAATCACGACTCTCATAACCCCTAGTAAGCAACAGAACACATAGTGTTCAGCCTTCGTCATCTGCGGCACCACATTGCTACAAACAGAACTGGCTTCCAGGACAAAAAACTTTCCGTGCAGCATGCGAACCATGAGGCCTTCAACAAACTTGCACAACGGCACTACCGCCCTGCACTGAAAGAAGGCGTGACCAATAGTCTCGACTTCCCCGTACAGCGACGACAGTTTGGATATTTCTCCAAGCCTGCTGAACAAAGTCTCTTGCCGACCCAGAGGGCTTCACGAATCACCAGCCAGGTGAGTGATGCCTCATCGTTATTGAGACATTTCAACCCGGGCGCCCAAGGCCATATCGAGCGAGCCTCCTGCTTCGTAAGACCGAGCTCGCCAATCAGATCATCTTGTACGGACCCCCTAACTAAAACTTGATATAATGCCTGCGAGACAACGCCTGGGCGTTGGAGAGACCATCCGAAGCCCGTAAGAGGAGCTTCAGAGCGCGACGACATTCACGATAAAAAGAGCACTCGGCACGTGGTAAACGGCCGGCCTCTTGTTCGCACGAGTGCACACTTTTCAGGGTTGGAAAATGTTTCTGGACGTCTTCTTTCCAAAAGGCACCCTCCTCATTCGACCCACGACACATTCGGTCTAAAAAGGTAATGCGAAGCATATATTGACGGATCTCAATGCTAGGCATCCCCAGACCGCCCTCAGAGGGATGGAGGCAACAGACCTCGCGAGATACCAAAGGGGCCTTGCCTCTCCACAAGAAAGAGAACAAGGTCCTGACTAATGACATTAGTCGGGCATACGGGAGTGGAAGCACAGAGAGTCGGTAGAGGAGGATCGGATAGATGTGTGAAACACATACTTCCGCCCTTCCCTTCAGGGAAAGTCTCCTCCGAGACCACAGATTAACCGCGATCTCGGCCTTCCCTTGTACCTCCGACCAGTTCATTTCCAACTGGAGATCAGGACCGAACCAGACGCCGAGTATCTTGATCGGCCCATCCGTCCAGAGGAAAGGTCCGGGAAGAGAAACTCCCTTCCACGCACCCAACCGCAAGCCCACAGACTTATCACGGTTGATCTTGGCCCCTGTCACCATCTCATACCCACTTATTTCTTTGCTGACTTCGTCAATCTCGGCTCTGCTCGACACAAGAGCCGAAACGTCGTCAGCATAGGCAGAATACCTGGCCGAGGTGGTAGCGCCAGGCAGGGTAATTCCGCGCAGGACCGGATTCGCCTTTAACTTGCGAAGGAATGGTTCCAACGCAAGAACGTAAAGCAAGGGCGATAGCGGACAACCTTGACGAATGGAGCGAGACAATACGAAAGGCTCCGACCTTACCCCATTCACTTCCACCAGCGCACCGGGGTCGCATACAAGAGTCGGATCCAGGAGCGAAAGTCGGCTCCGAAACCGGCCGCCGACAGGACAGCCTCCAGAAACCGATGGTCAACCCTATCGAAGGCCTTGGACTGATCTAAATTGATCAGCGCGGCTTCACTGTCGACTTGTTCTAAGATCAAGCGTACCATATGAAGGTTATCCTGAATCGTCCTGCCCTTCACAGCACAAGTCTGTTCGGGGCCAATCAGACGAGACAGGACAAGCTGCAAACGGTTGGCTAAGATCTTCGCCAAAATCTTTAAGTCAGTATTTAACATCGTCAAAGGGCGAAAGTTCCCTAACCCATCCCCACCGTTCTTGTCCTTACGCAACAACTTGATCACACCCCTGGTGAAGCGTCGAGGTAAAGACCCCTGCCTCATCCAGTGGTTGTAAATCAGCTGCAGCAAAGGAACAAAAACGGGCGACAGCCTCAAGTACACTTCGTAGGGAAGTCCATCTAGTCCCGGAGACTTATCCAGGCCAACCTGCTTCAGCGCATCCCAGATTTCCGACTCTGTTATGGGACCCTCGCACCTAGCCGCTTCAGCTGCCTCAAGGCAGGGAAAGTCAGCCAAATAGGCATCGAACTGAGCAGAGCTCAGACCGGGCTCCCTGGTGAAAAGATCCTGAAAATAAAGCCGAAAGGCCTCGCATATGCCCGCGCTTGTAGTCACGGTCCGCTTATCCGGCAATGTGACGCACGCTATATGTCGCTTAGCCGCGTTCCTATTCTCCTCTGCACGCAATTCAGCGGCCATATTCGTCGCCTCAGAAGACATTCTTTTAGCCTAGCCCTAACTACCAGAGCTTGATCCTTCTTGATAAGCAAGGAGGCCAACTCTGCCTTAGCTACGACTATGTCCCCACTAACACGGGATTTCACGGCCCGATCAACTTTATCTTCTAACGCCGTTTGCGCCGCTAATCTATCTAGATTGAGTCGACGACTAAAATCGGCAGCAAACGTTCTAATCTTAGATTTTAATTTTCCCCACCAGGCGTTTCCCACAACCGCCCCCGTCAATTCCCTCTGAATCATTAGTAGCAGCTGGTCCCGGAAATCCTGCTCACCAAATAATGAACAGTTAAATTTCCAGTAACCAGCCATCCTAACCTTAGGCTTATCTAAGTTTACACGGACCCGGACAAGCCTATGATCCGTATAAACTATATAGTGGAAACTTGGACAGCCTAAGAGCCCTACATCGACTCTCCTAACTAACACTCGGTCCAGGTAGCTCGCAAGCGAGCCAGGATCCGAGTCGCCACTAGTAGTCCAAGTCCATGCTACCTCCTGAGGGTGCTCATTCCGGTACTTATCGACAAGATCAAACTTGCCGATAAAGCCCCGAAATGCCTTCACATCAGGATTGTTAGTACCCGGTTTTTACCTATACGATCTATATCGGGGTCAAGGACGGCATTCCAATCCCCGCTAAGACTACCCGACGAGAAGTCGTCAAAACGGCTCGATCTGCCGAAACAAAGCAGGCCGCTCAGTATGACTATTGGGCGCATAAACCCCAATGAGACGTAAAGCCTTATCCTTTATAGTAACATCCAGCACACAAAGCCTGCCCGCCGGATCTGCGAAGACAAGGGTACAAGCAGCCTTCAAAGACCTGCTCACTAGCCAAGAGACACCCCTCGAACGACCATCAAAACATGCTGAATAAAGGGCGAACCCTCTAGACAGTATATCCTCACGGTCATGAGAAGAAAACCGGGTCTCTTGCACACAACAAACATTCACCCCGAGGCGCTGAAGGTCACGAGAGAGCCTCGCCCTGCGAGACTCGGACCTCAGGCCCCGCACATTTAACGTAGCTAACCAGAGAGCCATTGAGAAGTCCGATTAGGGTTGTTTACCTGCTTTAAACATGGCCGGGGTAAGGATACCGACAGCCTCTCCCATAGACCCATGGCCCATTTCAGTTTTGATGGTACCGTCTTGGGAGATTCCACCGATATCCCAGGGGAAAGTTAATTTCAAAGCTCTATACAGGGATGGGTGAACTAAAACGGGGACCCTCCCTGCACAAAGTTTAGATAGCTGATTCAACTGTTCATTATGAGTGATGGCAATGGGCAAGGCCATTTTAAAAGAAGCAATCGCCTCCTCGATCATTGCCCAAATTGGCTTGGCCCCACTTCCAGTCCGCACCACTGTTAAAACTCTTTGGGCTTGTGGAAAATGATAGGGTACTTCCACATCTTTATCGGCATACTGCCTAATTGAAAGCAGGTATTTTAGCTCCTTAATTCGGTTTCCGTAATCTCGGGCTCTCTCTGCTTGCTCAGAAGAAATTCTACAGAGGTCCTCGCCCGAGTTGAAGAAGAATTTTTTCTTTTTTTTTTCTTTTCCTGTTTGAGAGGGGCTTCGTTCCCGCTTGGGGGGGGGGAGGAGGCATATCAGATTTTTTTTTGACGGGGGAAGGGCTAGGAGTGTGGCGAGGGGTTTTAACAGGAGAAGGGCTGGGAGTGTGAAGCGGGGTGTGAAACGATCTATG
This sequence comes from Acanthosepion pharaonis, assembly GCA_903632075.3. NCBI lineage: Eukaryota > Metazoa > Mollusca > Cephalopoda > Sepiida > Sepiidae > Acanthosepion > Acanthosepion pharaonis. The sequence goes on from CAHIKZ030000816.1 coordinate 99,318, forward strand.
TTGATATGGGCTGGGATCTCTACTGAGAGGACGGGCTTTTGTTGGTGAAGATTGAGGGGAAGGCTTACTTTTGGATGAAGATGTGGACGGGGCAGAGGACGAGGAAGGAGTGGCATTTGAGTTGGTTTTAGCTTTGCTGTCCAACTTTCTTTTCAGCTCTTTGATTTTTTCAAATTTTTCGAATCCCGGGTCGAATTTTTTGCATTTCTCTTGTAGAGAGGCCGGAGCATCGCCCTTGACGTTGCCAGATGGAGTGGGGCTGTCCGTGTCTTTGGCCCTCGGGGCATCAGGGGACTGAGGGCCCGCTGTCCGGATCTTCCCTCTGGCCTTACCAGCCACCAGCCATTCCCCCTCCCCCTTCTCCACAACTGCACTAGCAGCGGGCGAAGGCTCTTTGGGGAATGAGGTCTTTGATGTAATCTCAACCGGTGGTTTAACCGACCCGGTCCCGGAAGCTGGTACGCCCATTACAGGCGAGGCGGAAGTTACAGACGCGGTCAGAGGGGGATCTTGGTTAACTGGAGCTTGACCACCAGAGGCCTTCTTCTCTGGGCAGGAGGAGGAGAGATGACCAGTCACTCCACACCTCCAGCATACCGGTCTTCGGCCTGTTACTATGACCGGCAATTTCAAGCCTCCAACATCCAGACAGTTGGGGATGGAGCGGAAGGCTTTCTCATCCAACATGATGTCAAAGCTCCACCCCCCGCTCAGGCTATCACATGAGGCGCCCAGAATTTCGCCGTACTGGGTAAAGTAAGCCGCGAGATGCTCACCGATAACCTGAGGAGGGACCTCATATACTGTTACCCTGGTCCTTCTGCGGCCTTCGTACTCCGTGCGCAGGATAAGGTCTTTTGTGATTAGCTCCCGGCTCGCCGCAGCTACGCAATCTTCTGCTGTGGGTAACAGTACGTCCCACATGAAAAACTTTGCGCCCTTAACTATTCTTAGGGGCTTAAACCCCAAGGACTCTAGTGATTTTAACACTATGTTTTTCGTCGAGCGACAAATTTTGCGCGTACGCTTGTCGACGACGAAAACTGACACAATTCGTTTCTCAATCTTCTTCAATTCCTGGGGGTCTTCTAAGAGTCCACCTTCTACGACAAGGTGAGCGTAACTCTTAGCACGCTCCAAGAACTCCGCAAGATTGATGATACATTTCGGTGGGGACGACCAACAAGAGGGCGATTCCCCGGCCTCTGCATTCGTAGATGCGTTGTCCTTTTTTCTTTTGTTATTGCTCTTTTCAGCCTCCATATTTTCGGAGGCTTTTTTTTAAAGTGTCTACAATTTCCTCATTTGTAGGAACTCTGGGCAGGTCCGGGTATTCCTCCATATTATTTTTGTCCGGGGGGTCTTTTTTGGGATTAAAGAGGTGTTTCCTCATATTTCTTTTGAAAGAAGCAATTTTAGGCTTCTTTTTAACAATTAAGAATGAAGGCACTTTTTTTTATCCTTCTTATCCATTTTTTTTTAAACAGCGAAGGGGGGGGAAGGGGAGGGTGGGAAATAAATTTATGGGCGAGAGGAAAAGAAATAAATTAACTAAACAAACTCAACAAAATAATTATGCACACCAAAAAAAAACAATTACATTAAGGGAATAAACACGGTTCACTTAAACGTATACAAATATCGCCTAAAGGCGAAACAATAAAAGACAAACAATAAAAATAAAAACGTTAGACAATAAAAAAAAAACAAAAAAACAGAAAAACTTCGACAAAAGCCGAAGCTAAAATAAAATCAAAATGGCCGACGACGTCAAAAAAATTACGAAACAATAACACAAAGCTAGTTACAAAAAATGGCCGACGTCAATAAACAAAAAAAATACGTAACGAAGACAGACGAAGCTAGACACAAAAAATAAAAATGGCCGACCCTAAGCGAGTCGAACCAATAAACAAAAGAAAATAAAATAGATTAAAACGATTACAAGCAAAAAACACGTAAAAATTAAAAGGATGAAAACAATTAAATAAATAAATTAATAAGAAATTACAGCAAAACACAGAATAACGAACAGGACGAAAATAAAGAAAATGACAATTAACACGAAAAACTAGAATGAAAAGAAAAATTAAAAGGGGTAGAAATGAGAAGAAAAAACTGCGGAAATTACAGGAAAAAAAAAACGAAATTCAAAAAGCAAATTAGATTAAAAAGGAAAACGAGTAAAAATTAAAGGGAGTAAAAAATTAAAATAGGAAAACTAGAATAAACAGAATAAAGAGTAAAAAATTAAAGGGGGAGGGTGAAAAAAAAATGGCGAATAGAAAGAAAAAATCAAAAAACTTTTACAATAAGGTCGTAAAAATACAAATAAAATAAACAAACTTTAAACAAAATGCAGTTCCAAAGGGTAACAGGTAAAATCACACAAAAAAGGTCAAGTTGTCTGCAAAAGTCCAAAAAATAACCAGAAACCAGCCAAGAACTGCCACGAGTGTGAAAGGAAGAACAGACTCGTGGTCAACTGTTGACTGCCTGTTGAACTTCCCTGTGACCCCTTTTTATAGCGTTTTTTATGGCTTAACAGGCTCGAGAAACGAAGCGAGTATAATTAGGAGGGAAGCATTTTGGTCATTTTGGACAATTTGGATCTTCATAAGGCATTTGATAGAATCGACCATCGCTAGACTGTCAACGATGTGACCTTGGTTTAAAGGAAACGGCTTTTCAGGCCTTCTATCATTATCCCCGGGTCCAGCCCTATGGGACCATGTCGGCGTGTTGACGGCTCGTCTCGCCCCGAAAAGGTCGTGCTCATTGATGGCCCATACGCGTGTGACAATGTATCGCCCCCGTATTCTGGGATGAAATAGATGGTGTTTTTGATCGCTGCTGGCCACGGCCCGAATGGTGATTTAAACGACGCGACAGGGAGGAAATTTTTATGCGGTGACCGTTATTCTCATCAGGATCTAATCTGATTTTTTGAGCATCAGGTCAAAATAAAGTTTAGAATCTGATAGAAAACGATTTCTTTTCGACAGTTTCAGTGAAAGGTTGGTGACTGAAGCGAGCTTGGTTCGTTTGAATGCGGATAGGCTGGATTTTTTCTTTTCTAGGTCAACCTACGCCACATCGGGGTGGTTTCCTGCAGAGCTCTCCCCTGGTTACGATAGACCCTTTTTTGTGTACCTAGTTAATGTTAGTAAGTGTTGTTTCTGGCCTGTTTCCGTTGCTTCTTTTGGTTTGATCCAGTTTGAGATCAAACCTCCCAGTTTGTTTTGGACCCTTTTTCATCTCGACTGGCTCAGATTTCTTATTTCCCATGTCCGTATATATTTTATCCTTTCCATCTCCATTAGCAAAAAGCCTCTTGATTTTGTCCAAATGGGCAGAATACAGCGGCCTCTCTGAATTTTTTGAGGGTTTGACGGGTTTAATTAACATCAGTTTATCTTTATTTTGTTTGATTTGTATTTTAGTTTGTTTTTGGGTTCATTCCCTCCCCTCTCATATGTCATCACAGATTTTTATATATAATTATTTATTGACATTGAATTTTTATGGCATGGGGCGCGTTTGGTAGGACCCCCTGAGTGAATGCAGTATTATGGTGTATGGAGGATTGATTGGTGATGGACGAGTTTTTATGGTGAATGCGCAAATTGTAATGAGTGAATGGGTTGTGAATCGGATTAGCTAGGTATAAGATAGTGACGACCAGCTTCAACCCCTCCACTTTTTGGCCTTGTGCCGCAATTGTGTATGAAAACGCAATAAATAAAATTAGATTTTCTGAGCTTGGTGGACGAACATGCGTTTTTTGCTGATGAGAAGTGAAGGTTCGATGTGTGACCCCATTTTGTCGTTTCTACGTTGCCTGTTGGACTGTTACGACAGACTATCATTTGAACTGTGATTTGGCTACAAGTGTTGCGGTCGAGAGACAGAAAAAATCTATTGCAGACGTTTATTGCTTCTATAAGTTGACAGTCTTTTGTTTTCTTTACAACTACAGTTTCTAAAACTGCTACACACTTAGTTACGATAACAGTAGAGATGCAGTTTTAGAAACAGTGTCTGTTAGTGCTAAGTATTCGATAGGAGTTCCTACCCATCATGAAGATACAACTTTATAAGATCGAATATTCTTAGGTACCTTCATGAGATCGCTAAAAAGGGTATAGCATGATGAAAAAGACGCCAAACTTTACGAAAACAAAACTTTATCGTGTAAAATGTTTATGTTATTATTAAGAGGAAAGATCAAAGTATTTTGGGGGTATTTTTTACATTTTTAATCGTTCCTAGCACATCCGAAATTTTCGTTAAAAATCTTGTTTTTTAGTCAGCAAAATTGACAGATAATCAATCATGCCAACCATTTTTTCCATTTTATAAAAAAATGAAAATCTCAATTTGAAATTCTTTTAAAAATCAATTATAATTTTTTCAAAACTTATTTTAAGATAATCAGAAATTATAATATTTATTTAAAAAAATTTGAAACAAGCTTATCTTAGCTTCCGCGCCGAAAAGATGTAGTTTGAAAATAAAACAAAGCAGGTCATAACATTTCGTGTCACGTGACAAGTGACGAAAGACATTTTCATGAGCTATTGATTGCTTACGTGAAGATAATACCTTCTACAGAAGGAGAGAACTGAAATTATTTAGATTTAAGTGAATAAATTATTTACCTCGTTATTTTTAAGGAAAATTTTCAGCGTCATGGAAAATATATTATAAAGAAATCAAAATAAGACTGTTAAGAGTGAGATTAAATTTCATAAGATGATACTGATATTTGTAGGTACCATTTTCAGTTGAAATTGAAAAATTAAATTAACTTCTCCACACGTGTTTCGCAAAACTCAAATAAGGCAACTTAATTTTATTCTTGCTGGTCTTCCGTACTTTATAATTACATCCGTAGTATAAACACAAAATTACATTTCTTAATTACTGCGGATCTTCTGAAAAGGACATTTACGAAACTGAATGCGGCTTTTAACTAATTTTATAATATTTTAACAACTTAAATGTAAAAATCTATTATAATCAAAGAAATAACAAATAATTGTATTAAAAATTCAGTATTTAAATTAAATACTAGACAGAAACTCAATCCACGTGACGTTTTTTTTATTGCACGCATAATACTTCCGGTCTTCCGTAGATTTGATTTACAGTCTTATTATTGACACAAATTATATTTTTTTTATATACTGGTGTTCGTTAGTTTCTAAGAAGCTTTGGAAATTATAATCTGTAAATATATATTTACTTAATAACAACATTCTTTAAATTTTACAAACGTTTACCTAATTTTAGAAGAATTAACAACATTTAATGTAAAAATAATAAAATATTTCAGAAATAACAAATAATTGTTTTAAAAATTAATTTTTCATGGAAATATCTATTTGCTTTCAGACAGAATTAAAAGCTTTTGAAATTAAATAATGTGTAGCGGAACTGAAAGGCAGCAGTCTGTGTGTTCTGCTGAACTGTGTTCGCCGTTCTAAGAGGCAACGAGTGGCATGCGTAATGTGTAAGCAGAATTGTGGACGCTTACGCAAATGTAGGAACAGTCCCTGACAAAATGAAATACTGGACGAACGAGGAAAGAAAAGAATGGCCTACCTTGGAAACGTCCACGAATCTGTGCGTCATGTGAAGTCCGGTTGCTCGATGGAAAATCAAAATGGCGTTTTATCACAGGTGGTTTCGGACGACTAACGCGAAATCTCGTTGGCTAGTGATGTAAATTATGGTCGGTCCTCGGCTGTATAAAGCGAGCCGTCTTTTGGGAGAGACAGAGTCGTACTTGTTGGCGAGAAGCGAAGGCTGGGTGTGTGACCCAATTTTGCCGTCTCTACGTGGCCTGTTGGATTGTTACGTCGGACAGTCGTTGAACTGGATTTTGGCTACAAGTGTTGCGGCTGAGAAACAAATCTGTTTGCAGACTTATTCCTACCGGAAGTTGACACTCATTATTTGTTTTTTTTGCTTTTTCTTTTCTTTACCAACACACAATATTTTTGTTTTATTGAGTTTTGTATGTTACAATTCAGAGATGATTTTCAGGTAGAGGTGGTCCAATTATAAAAAAAAATGATTTGGTTTCCTCAAAGCCTTGTGCTTTTAACTAATACAATCACTAATCTTTCCAAAATTGAAATTATAGAGTTTTCATTACAATTAGTTATGTGTGTGTGTGTGTGTGTTTAATACATATGAAAAAAAAACTGCCATGACTTTAAAAAAAAGGAAAACATATTTATAATAAGTTCCATCATTTGTGAATAGTTTCTGAAAGTTTCATTAAAATTTGACAATTATTTTTATTTTTGCAAGATTTTCAAAATTAAGTCTGTCATAGACGCTAAAATTTTGTTTTCGTCAAGTTTGGTGTCTTTTTCATCATGCTATGCTCTGTTTTTAGCGATCTCATGAAGAGTCCTAAATATACTCTTTTTAGTCTTCTTAAGAAGGGTGGATTTTTAAAAATTTTGCGCCAAAAGTGTACACAAGATTATGTACGATAGGTAACACAAAAAATGGATACTTTTTCCAAAATGAAAGCAAAAAATAGCTGCCCAAATTTTGAGAATTCATGCTTGCTGCTTGCATAATTTATTTTAATAAAACATTATTTTCTTTCATCTTGGACAGACAAAGAAACAAACAAAAAAAAAAACAAATAAGCAAAAAAAAACAAAAACAAAAAAAAAAAAAAAAAAAACGGTAAAATTGCAGATTAGAACCCAGAAAAGAATTTAAGAAAAGCATAATTTCCGGTGTAAAAAAAAAAGGCCTAAATATTTCAAAAACAGCATTAAAAATTTGCGGAAACCTACAATTTTGGGAGATATTGACGATCTTATTTGGGTCTTATTTGTGTCTCGGCTGCAGCCTCGTCAACATTTGGTCTTTCCTAATCAAACATTTTGACTTTAAAACTTTGTTTTTATTATGTTTGGGACCTTGAAAAAAGTTGCGGAAAGGGTATTTAAATGAGGGTATTGACAGTTTTATTTGTGTCCTGGGTACAGCTTAATACCTCAGTCTGAAAGTGCTCGGATTTTTTTTTAATTATCCAGTAAATAGGTAAACTTTTGCACAGTAGTCGAGGAGGTGTTAATGTTCTACTTGAATTTGATATTTTATCTGTGATCTAATTAATTCCATTGGTTAAAAAAAGATTCAATACATTTCTTACGTAACAGTACTGCAATCGACAAAAATCTGTGCAAAAAGTGGATCACAGAGCCTTGATATTTCTCTGACTCCTCATTAATTAATCCTAATATCATTTTTCCACTACGTCCGCAGGGTTAAAATTAATTTACCGCCAAAATCTGTCTATGTGCTTGAGCCTACAACGTAACCACGTTGGTTATAAATACGTAGTAAATCTTCACTCATCCTCTTTTTGCTTCTCTTGCTTACTAACCAGAGGTTCCAATCGATACATTCGTGAGGTCATTACCCCGGAGGGGCGTACTCTGAGAGCGACCAAGGACATGTGCGAGGCGTTTCGGCAGCATTTCGAGAGCCGTTTTACCAAGTGGTGACGAGTTTCGCGGTTATTTGACTAGCTGCAAAGGGTAGGATCTCAGAGGGCGAAGTTCACTTGGTACTGAAGAAAGTCGGTAGAGTCAAGTCTCTGGGACTTGATGGTCTTCTCTTCGAAATGTTCTTGAGGCTGTCGCCTGATTTTGACTGTCGTGTTCAACAAATGGTTCCGGCAGGGGCCATCCCCTGGCTGCATTTTCCAGGGTGTGATCACGCTGTTGAAAAAAGGCAAGGTGTTGGGCGGGATTTAGATGACTACAGACCCATAACTCTGCTAGACACAGAGTTAAAGAGTTTGGCCAAGATCCTGACTGAGAGGTTGCAGTCAGTTGTCGCGAGCATGTTGGGACCCGAGCAGACTTGTGCTGTGAGGAGACGAACAATTCAAAACATCATGCATCTGATCCGCACATTCATTAGTTATGTGATACACGCGTAGGCGACCATGTATCTTTCGATGCATGACTGACGATGCAGATTTTTCCCGCAGTAGGTTGCCATTTTTTTCACGGCTCTAGAACCCGCTTGAAGAGGATTCATACCTTTATCAAGGGTAAAGTAAGTGAATGTAATGGATTCGACAGGAATTCGAACTCGGCTCTCTGATTACTCAATCCGAGCCGCTATCCATTACTCCACGCTCATAAGACGACGTAAAAGACGTTGAACGAGCCGCGCTGATCAATTTGGATCAGTCCAAGACATTTGATAGGGTCGACCATCAGTACATAGCTGCTGTCCTGCAGGCCGCCGGAGTCGAACCCGATTTCTGCAAGTGGATCAGCCTCCTGTATTGCTCTCCCAGTGCCGTGGTACAGGTGAACGGGAAGCGGCCGAGAGCTTTTGCGCTATATCGGTCGGTCCGACATGGTTGCCGCTGTCATCCTTACTTTATGCTTTGGTGTTGGAGCCCCTCCTTCGCCGGCTGAGGGAGAGGGCGTGCAGTCCGGCCCTACGCGGAATAGCTGTTTGCCCTGATAAAGGTCGAGCTAGGGTTTCTGTGTACGCCGATGACGTAACCATTTTCGTGTCGTGCCGTCGCAACACTGATATGGAACAGAAGACGCTTGAACGGTACGAGAAGGTGACGGCGGGGAAAGATTAAACGTAAGCGGTTAGGTGCCTGGAAGTGGGTCGCGTTTTGGGGGCCCTTTGGTTGGACTGATAGACCCGTCTGCATTATTGGAGTGCGGTTCGGGCCCGGACTCCAGCTGGAGAAGAAGTACAGGCAAAAGTCGGAGCCTCGATCCAGACATGGCTCCGAATGAGGTTGTCCTTAAAGGGTAGGGCTGAGGTGTGTGTACTTCCTCTTTGCGGGACCCATATGGAGGCGATTGAGCGTTTGTTGATCACCCTCTTTTGGGGTGGTCGCAAACATTGGGTCTGTAAAGAAGCCTGTTATCAGCATCCGTGGAGGATAGGATTGCCACACCTGGCGAGTCATCGCTATGCCTCAAGATTAGCTTTCCTATTCCGCATTTTGACGGAGGGCTCGATTTTGGAGCGGAGTGTTGCCTAGTCTTACCACCACTCCTCCCATTTCTTTGGGTAAGCACCGTCGCAGTTTTGGAAGGTTGTCAAATTTCTTCGGGGAGTGTCGGTCGGCCTTGAAGGTCATTCCTCGGTCCAGTGATTTTTCTCGGCCTCAGAGACTACTGCATCGTGAATTTGTGGAGGGGTCGCAAAGGATCCCCTCTGTAACCGGCTCAGCTTGTTGGCATCAGAGTTGCGCTCTTTTTTAGTCTTGGGCACCAGCGGCGGATTATCTCAGCCACCCTGAGTTTTCGATTAGCTGGCGATTGATACGGAACGTGCTACCTCTCAATGACGTACTCTTCAGATGGGGCGAGGCAGATTTGTCAGACTGTCATCAGTGTGACTTTGGCTTAGAGGAAACGGCTTCGTACGCCTTCTACCATTGTCCTCAGGTGCCCACTTTCAGGGATTGTGTCGGCGAGTTGACGGCTTGTATCGCTCCCTATCGGCTCGTGTCCATCGATCTTGCGTACGTGTGTGACAATGTGCCGCCCCCATTCTCCGGGGTAAAACGGATGGTGTTTTTAACGTTGCTAGCCGTGGCAAGAATGGTCGTGTGAACGACGCGAAAGGAGGGAATCCTGCAGGATGAACGTTATTCGCATCAGGATCTGGTTGTTTTCTTTAAGCATCAGCTTGGGGTAAAGATTAGATCGGATCGAAAGCGTTTGATTTCGACAGATTTCAGCGACAGGTGGGTGACTGAGGCGAACCTGGTTCGTGAGGACGGGGCTAGCCTTGGTTTTCTCTTTTAAGTCCCCTTAAGTGCAACAGGGCAGTTTCCTGTGGACCCTCCCTTAGTTAAGTTAGACACTATTTTTTCCTAGTTAAGGTGAATTTATCTTAGACGTGCTGTAGCGTTGTTGTTTTCTGGGAGTGCGGTGCAAATCTTAGTGGATGTATATGTGGAAATCATGCCTGTAAGTGTTAGTTGCGTCGTCTGGTCGATTAGGGTGTGGTTAGACATGTTCACAGTGAGTTTGTAGTGGGCTAAGAAGTCAGCTCCGAGGATAGGAAATTTCACCTGTGCTACAGTGAACAACCACGGAAATGATTGTCTTAAACCGATGTTAAGTGTGAGAGAGATTTGACCATACGTCTCAATCTTGGTACCGTTTGCTGCAAGCAGGGTATATGTTGATGCGCCTGTTGTAGTGTTAGCTCTGGGTGGGATTACACTGACCTGCGCTCCAGTATCCACCAAAAGCAGACGCCACCTTCATGCGCTGTTGGGGACGCCTTTTCTCGCTTGTTTTTTAGTAGTAGGTGTTGATCGACCGTTGAAATGGCAAGGCTTAGTGCAATGTCTCGCTGCTTGTCCAAACTTTTGGTGGTACCAGCAAATACCAGTGTTTGGCTTACTCCCTAGTGTTCGAGTTAGCTCTGCTATAGATGTCGAGACTTGTATGCGTTGTATGCTGGACGCGAACGCACTCTACTCAGTCGCTCCAGTTGCGTGGACAGTTCGTCGATTTGCTGCTGTATCTTCTTTAAAATATCGTCATGCGGTGTGCTGTCCGTCGAAGAAATATGAGTGCTGTTAAGAGTTCTTGATTTTATCGGCTATTGCAGCCACTCGTAGTAGGTCCAAGTCTTCGGGGAGTGTTGCCAAAATTTGCGCGGTGTGGGTCGGCAGCTTATCTAGGCAGAATTTCCGTAGCAAAGCCTCTGACATGGTGTTTATTATCCAGAAGGTTTTCATCTTCTGTAGAAGTTGGGTGGGTTTGCTTTGGTCGAGTTGAAGCATATTAAATAAGTCGTTGATTCGACGTTCTTCTGACTTCCTATCCTGTATATAATAGCGTCTCTCGGAACTTTGAATGGGTTTTCTGTTGGGACGTTCTCTAACAAGTCAGAAACTTCCGATGCGATGTCGGGAGGTAGTTTCTCGACTACATAAGCGAAACGAGCGTTCTGTGACTGGATTCTCTTAGCCTGGAATATTGCACCGAGTTGCGAAACCAAACGTGAACATTCATCGTGTCGAAGACGGGAAGACTGACCAGGACTGCAGCTCCGTCACTGTCTCGGACTGCCATGTTGAGTCGCGTGAATATTCGTACGTGGTGACGAAATAATTTTGCGTACCAAGTAGATGTGCTGATTCCGAGATATTCCTTAGAATTCTCTTACAAGGTCCACTGGTGAATGAGGTAACAGTGAAGTTTTGGTGCCTTTTCCTGCAGGACAAATACAAGCCAACTAGTTTTTGTGTGGACTTTGATAAACGGGACGTAGCGCATACAAATCACATCAGCCTTTCCTAAACGTCAGGGTTCCAAGTGGACGTCGGAGGTCACCAATAAAAAATTTGGCCCTTCCTAAAAGATCACGTCAGGGTCACCAATAAAAATTTGGCGGAATTCCAAACGAACGTCGGAGTTATCAATGAGATGTAGCGTGTCTAGGCCTCTCACCACATTTATTTTAATTTTGTTTAGGAACCCAAACTGATATAAGAACAAAGGACAAGGCAAAAGTATCAATATATATATATATATATATATATATATATATATATATATATATAAATTGTATTCAACAAAGCCTACAATAAAGAATATATACGAAAAAAAGCATGCAATGAGTCAGACGAGAGTAGTCTCTCTTTGACTATAAAAGTTTATCAATGTTTGCCGAAAGGAAATGAAATAGTTATTGGTCTGTTGTAAATGTTTTAGACAGTTCTGTCGTGCAAGAGGAAAATTATGTGTGATAGAATATGTAATTTGAGAGTGAGTGAGATAAGGGGCGCATGTCTTCGACTGACGTGGATTCCAGTAGCAGTCGAAGTCTCACTATATTTATTGTACGTAAACTGTACAAATGCGACACAAGGCCAAAAGGGGGAATTGGGGAAAAGGACGGTCATCAACCGTCTTAAGATTAAACTTAGCTAATCACAATCACGAACCCAGGCATACAAACAATAGTTCTTTCACCAAAACAACGCATTTTAGTTACCATTCTTACCTCAACCACCACAATGCCTCAGAAACCATATGAAGTCCTAAACTAGTCCCCATATTTACAATACATTGTCTTTGGGGAGAGTGGAATAAAAATAACAATTTAAAAATCTAAAGACCACAATGATTATTTTTATATATATGTACAAAAGAAACTAAACAAAAATTTTGTTAGTAGTAACCCCATAACTGTGGCAGAAACATCAGTTAACTGGACGAAATCAATGCGGGAAAACTAAAACATTCGTACAAGCCATGCACTCACTACAAACACACACTAACACAACAACAAATACGAAACGAAAGGCGCCCCGCACCCACAAGAGAACCGATATCATTAAGCACCTAACGATGGAAGGGATGGGGAATTAAACAAAAAAAAAAAATATAGGGCCAGAAATAAAGGGACCACTGAGCATACATACCCTAGCCAAGTTAACATGAAAAGGAGAAAAAAAAAGCTAAAACAAAAACCGACCTAAACTAACCTATACACGGGAAGGGTTGCCAATGTTCAAACCAGGAATTCCAAAATTCTTAATGCCTAACCGGTATCAAAATCCAAGTCAGCACCTTTCACTCGACAGAGACGCGCAAGACTCACCCATCTTTCGCCAAATTCAATGGATGGAGTCGTTTCCTTTCCGTCCTGATCTTGACTTTAAGCTGATGCTTAAAGGACAAGATCAGTTGGGAAGAGGTAAACTTCTCGCGCCCATAAAATTCCTCCTATCGCGTCGTCCATATCACGACTCGCATAACCCCCAGTAAGCAAAGGAACACATAGTGCTGAGCCTTAGTCAACGGCGGTACTATATTGCTACAGACGGAACTGGCCTCGAAGACAAAAAACTCTCCGCGCAGCATGCGAACCATAATATCTTCAACAAACTTGCAAAACGGACATACGACACTACACTGAAAAAGCGTGACCCAAAGTCTCCACCTTCCCACTGCAACGAACGCAGTTTGGCGACTTTACTAAACCCACCGCACAAAGTCTTTTGGCGACCCAGAGGAACCCTCGAATCATCAGCCAGGTTAGTGATGCCTCAGTGTTAGTGAAACATTTCCAAGGCCGCCATATGCAGCGAGCCTCCCGCTTCGTCAGACCGAGCTCGCTAATAACAGCATTCTGAACGTTCCCCTAACAAACGCCTGATATAATGCCATACGGGACAACGGCTAGACGTCGGAGAGGCCATCATTCGCCCGTAAGAGTCGCTTGAGGGCAAGACGACATTCACGATAGAAAGAGCCCCTCGCCTCGAGGCGTACGGCCGGTCTCTTCCTCACACGAGCGCACATTTCTCAAGAATGAAAATTTTTACGGGTGTCTTCCTTCTAGAATTCGCCGTTCTAATCCAATTGCATACACATCCGATCTAGATAAGTAATGCGAAGCGTATGTCGACGAGCCTCAACGCAAGGCACCCCAGACCGCCATCAGAGGGATGGAGGTAACAGGTCTCGCGACTAACCATGGCGGCCTTGCCTCCCCACAAGAAGAACAAGAGCCTTACAAACGCCAATAAAGTGTCAGACGGGAGTGGGAGCACGGAGAGTCGGTAAAAGAGAATCGGGTAGATGTGCGAGGCACATACTTCCGCCCTCCCCTTTAAGGAAAGATTCCTCCGAGTCCACAGACGAACTGTGACCTCGGCCTTCTCTCGCACCTCCGACCAATTCATTTCCAACAGGAGATCGGGACCGAACCAGACGCCGAGTAACTTAACCGGCCCGTCCGTCCAGAGGAAAGGTCCGGGAAGAGAAACTCCCTTACACGAACCCAACCGCAAGCCAACAGACTTATCGCGGTTGATCTTGGTTCCTGTCACCATCTCATAGCCTTTGATTTCTTTGCTGACTTCGTTAATTTCGGCTCTGCTCGACACAAGTGCGAAAGTCCGGCCCGAAACCGTCGGCCGAAAGAACAGCCTCCAGAAATCGATGGTCAACCCTATCGAAAGCCTTGGACTGATCTAAAAATTGATCAGCGCGGCATCACTGTCGACTGGCTCGATGATCAAGCGTACCAAATGAATGTTGTCCTGAATATTCATGCCCTTCACAGCACAAGTCTGCTCGGGACCAATCAGACTAGAGAGGACAGCCTGCGGGGAAAAATCATTCTTCATGTGCAGAGAATCTGATTGGTTGATACTGACCAATCAGTGCCTGAGTTTTGGGGAGAGTTCTGGGACTCAAAAGTGCACAAAATTTACTATATGAAAGCGTTGATTTCTGTCCAATGAATGAATGCTGTTAAAGATTTGAATTTGTAGGGTATGTGTGTGTGCGATGATGATCGCTATAGTAGTCCCTTATGATTCTCGTCTCGACCATGAGCGGTCAGACGTTAAATCATATTCACGCATTTACGTACGTACGAACCTTTACGAACTTTTCCAACCTACATTACAAACATACAGAACATTTCCAAACATGCAACAAGAACTTTTCTCTTTGAAATATTCTTCTAAAACTACAGTTTAATATTTAATCCAACCTTTGTGAGTACAGATAAAAATATTCCCAGTCTAAGAGACATAACTCCAACAAATCTTTTAACTTCTACGCTTATACATTAACACACAAATAAATACAAATGTTATGTTTTAAAACCATTTTTGTTCCTTCTTGTATTTCATGCTTGTGGTATTTTACGTTTAATATAAATTGTGTGGTCATGTTATTCAACAGACATCTACAATTGTCCATTCTTATTACCAAGTCACTATGGTAACTCCGACTTCTGAAACAACTAGTCCACTACATACTAACATTTGTTTTGATTTGATTTTATCTTGTGTTTCAATTTAAAGTTTCTTTTTTTTGAGTTTCATCTACTCTCCATCATTTCATTAATCATGAAATTTTTTTTATATAAAAAAAAAAAAAAAAAATGGACAGATTTTTTCCTCATGTGGTTTGTGAATATGCGTTATTTTGGTGTTTTGCAGGATTGAGTGGTGATGAATAAGTTCTTATGGTGAATGAGTAAATTCAAAATTGTAATGAATGAATGGCTCGTGAGGGGATTTAACTAGGATTAAGATATCAGATGGCTAGTGAAGGAGAGCCCCATTCCTTTTTCATCCCCCTCGGCCTTGTGCTACAATTTTGTAATTTTACAAAATATCCTCTTGCCTATTAGCTATGTAGTCCAGCAGAGAAATCGCATTTCTCCCTCTGTGGAGAACGCTATGAAACGCCATCACACACATACACGTACGTACGGAACATTCACATATACGAATTCACTGAAACACACTTACATTCAACAATTTCCAAGAACACGGAACATATTAAGCATGAGAACAAACATTGGGAAAATTCTCTTCTCCCAGAGAAGAGTAATTCGGCCCAACATTACGAATTATTTCACTTTTTATGTCTCCAGGCAATTTGGAGAAAATCACAAAACTCAGGTACTTGTTGCCAGGAGTACATTCCTTAAAAAAGTCTAATGTTGACGAGCTTTTAAGCTCATGAAAATCGGCCTTTACCTTGACAGAAGAGTAATTATTACTGGCAGGTTTTGAACTGTCGATTCGTTTAAAGATCTCATGGACTATACACTCCATGTCTAAAAATTCGTCAGGCAGGATGTGTATAGCTATTGTATAATTTTCGTCTGCAATGGTAAGGTGCTCTATTATCTGGGCGGCATAACCAGATAGGTGACTCTTTAAAATTCCAAACGTGTAGCCTCTGACTTTATGTTAACTACGCAGTTTTCAAACGGTGATAGAAAGTTCTTGAATGCAAATTTGTTCGCATTCAATTCAGTAGGCTCAAAGGCTGGGTACTTTAACTTAGGAGCCATATCAAGGTCAACAGATGACTTTTTCTTGCTTTAGGTTATAGCATTGTTAACTGAGTCAAGTTCCAGGTCATCAGCTATCTTAGAAAAATCTTCCATTATTTCATGAAGAAAAACTACCTTATTACTCACGTCAGCATCGATAGCATTATCCTCTACACACTTCTCTAAATAACATTCACTTATTTGGTCGCTTAATTTGCCAACCAATCCTTCTATCCTAGCCCTCTGGGTTAGAAAATCGCTTTTAGTTAAATTCTCCTTAGTTTTTAAGAGATCTAAAGCAGTGACTATCTTAATCTTATTAAGGGCCCTCTTCTTAATTAAGATACTGAACGAAGAAGCATCAGACATAGTGGCTTTAGCTGCTGAAATGAATGCAAATTAAAATCAAAGTGTACAATACTGGCGCTATCTATGGTATACAGACCACAAGAAACTATACAAAAAACATAGGTACCTCCATGAGATCGCTAATAAAGAGCATAGAATGATGAAAAAGACGCCAAACTTGACGAAAACAAAATTTTATCGTCTAAATGTTTATGTTATTATTAAGAGGAAAGATCAAAGTATTTTGGGGTATTTTTTTTACATTTTTTAATCGTTCCTAACACGTTCAAAATTTTCGTTAAATATCTTGACAGACAATCGATCATATCAACCATTTTTTTCCATTTTATAAAAAAAATGAAAATCTCAGTTTGAAATTCTTTTAAAAATCAATTATAATTTTTTCAAAACTTATTTTAAGAAAATCAGAAAGTATGTTTATTTAAAATATTTTGAAACCAGCATTATTTAGTTTCTGCGCCGAAATTCAAACAAAACAGGTCATAAAATTTCGCGTCACTTGACAGGTGATGAATGACGTATTGACGGATTACGTGAGGATAATTTGTTTTACGGAAGGAGAGAAGTGAAATTATTTAGATTTAAGTGAACAAATTATTTACCTCGTTATTTTTTAGGAAGAAATTAAAAGACTGTTAATAGTGAGATTTTTGCTTTCAGAAAATATTGTCCATATTCATAAAAACTAAAAGCAAATAAAAGCATTTGAAATTAAATAATATCTTTGTTTTATTGAGTTTTGTATGTTACAATTCAGAGTTGATTTTCAGGTAGAGGGGGGTGTCCAATTAAAAAAAATGATTTGCTTTTGTTGCAGATTGGCGAATGTATGTTGATTTATCAGAAGGATTATTTATGTGCGTGTTCTAAAACATTCATCCACAACAATTAAAGAGAGAGAAAGAGCATTGAAGACAAAACATGCAAGATGGATCAAAGTAAAACAAAGATTGTTAAAGGCATAAAAATAACATCAATTTATGTACAATTTACATACACATATACTTTGGATATATTTGTGTAATTGAGGATAGCTAAGTTAATTTGTGAAGAGTGTTTTTGTGAAGTTTGAACGTGTGTAAAGCTTTTGCTGAGAGTTGTGCACGAAATTAAATTAAGTAATAACGTAAATAAAAATGTCTCCTGTGCGAGTTCAGTCCTTAGTCTTTGTGCGTAAATTATCTTGGATTAATGTTCAGAGTTGGTAGGAGTTGCGTACCTTTAGTTGTGTTAGAACTTTGATTAATTACAAATACTTGTTTGGTAGTAAGTATATATTACTTTCTGAAGTATTGTAAATGATTGTTTGAAATTATTCCTGAGAGAGCGTGATTGTTATTTGCTGAGTCAGAGAAATTTTTTTGTTTTGCGCGGTAAAAGTTATTTGGTCAAGGTTTTGACTTGCGTGGAATTGTTTGGCATCTCTTCAGGAGTGAAAATCTGACTGTTTGAGTCAATTTGGATTTTCCTTTATATAGATTTCGGGCAAATAAACTGGCTCCAGGCCCATGTGCGCGAAAAGACATTTTCATGTGAACTTGTTATAGTTCCAAGGGTTTGGACCAATGAGAAGTCTTGTTTGCCGAAATTAGAGTGTTGATTGGTTGTTATGTTATTTGGTGCAAAGTGAATTATACCGGAGGGGTGAAAGGTTAGTACGGATTATTCCAATACTTTCCTCAAAGCCTTGTGCTTTTAACTAATATAAACACTAAACAGAATGCGACTGATTTTCTAGAGTTTTCATAAAATTAGTTATTGGGAGGGGGTAATAAATATATAAAAAAAATATTTTTTCTATGACTTTAAAAGAACAAAACTTATTTATAATAATTTCCATCATTTGTGAATAGTTTCTGAAAGTTTCATTAACACCCGACAATTATTTTTATTTTTGCAAGATTTTCCAAATTAATGTCTGTCATACAAAAAAAAATGTGCTGAAAATTTGTTATTTTACTAGCTCTCATTTGAGGTACCTAAAAAACAGCTTAGATGGGAAGACCAAATTCCTATATGAATTCAATTAGTCTAAGGGAGGTAACCCTTAGAAGAAAATGTAAGAGTAATTACCTTTTTACCGTTGTTTATAAAATAGGGAAAATACTTTTTTTTTTACTTTCTCTTTAAGGTAACTGAGATTGTTTGCAAAATGTCGGAATTTATCTTCTTCCTGATAAATTCGACCGTTGAACCAAAAATTCTGTGCGGCAAAATAAGGAAAGCAAAAAGGTTTCTTGTTTGAGATTTGCAAAAGATATAAAAGGAGTCTCCTAAACAAAAAAGAAATTAACAGTAAAAGGATACAATAATTAACACATAAATAAAAAGCAGGCTTGCAACAATTTCCTGTATGCGGCCACGAGAATAGTTCTTGGCATCAAGTAACGTAAAGAAGTAGGATTGAAACCTACCCAAAGTTCACGAACAAAAAAAATAGTTCTTGCAAAATAAAGAGGAAAATTCTCTCTAGCAGAGTTTGTGCTTTTCGGAAGCAAAGATGTTGTTTTAAAAGCCGTGTAGCAAAAACGTGATGTATGACAAAGTTCTTATGAAGAAACTTTACAGTTGAAAGAATGTGGAGGAAAAAGGTTCCTTGTAGAAAAAGTGGCTTCCAGTCAAATAATCTAATTTCCCTGTCATAAACTAGATATTATTAAAGTATTGGGCTCGTCTATTAGCCCAATCTTACCTTCTTCAAGTAATGCACTATTCTAACTTTCATTCGTAAATCTAGCCCTCTGATTGGTTCATTTCTACCAATCAGGTCACCCGCACGTGCACTTCAAAGTTTTGGCGCAAAACCGTTCTGGATCCACCCACGTGATCATGACCTCTTAAAAAGAACCCAAAAGCCCATGTGACAAGGAGATGCAGACCTGGGCAGATCAGCAGCAGACCATTTCTTCGACAGCTCGCTCAAGCTTAAAAATGTGACGACTACTATTCACGTCTCGCTAATTGAAACAACAAATCTTTCCCGTTCAATATCTTCTACGAACTTCTTCGTCATTCAAGAATCTCAAACTATACATTCTCTTTGATCATCTATGATAAATCAGTCAGTCTAGCAAACACAGAGGAAAGCTAATCTAATCCACATCACTTGCGATTATAATTTTCCTGCGGAAAAGAAACCACAACTGACTCACTCACAAGCTCGACTCAAATATTACTGTGAATATAAAGAACTTCTACCCGCAAGACTTTACTTATCTAAAGTGAATTATTAACAGTAACACTCACTACCATTTTAAGTAAATACCATTATCGAACATTTACAGTTAAAGGTAGACTACTTTTGAATGACTCAATTCTAAAAACATAATAACGACATTCTAAACACTAATTACAATTTTCTAAAAGGCTGTTATACAGATACACAAGACAAAAAAAATGATATACAAAACTTTACTACAAATACTACAAACATACCAACACATTAACATCTTCTAAAATATCTTGTATATAATATTTTTATTTGTATATAAATGCATTTATTGGTTTTCAATTGCATGCATGTTTTTGCTTTGTTTATATCAAGATTTATTTATTGTTGTGGATGTAAGAAAAGATCATGCAACCTGACGTAAAAAAATCTTTCTGATTTATTTTAATGCTATAGCAAAATCCTTAGTTCATTCTGCGCATCCCCAACAAAAGGACCTCTAAAAGAAGAAAAGGCTGCTGCTCTTACTACGTTCAGCTGAACAAACGTCAAGTTGCAAGTAGAAATTCTGGCATCTGCAGAAATAGGATGACTAAAATAAGGCCTAACCAAAAATTTGGAGAATTCTCTGGAAAATGCCTTTCATAATATTTCCTGGGTCTTGTCTTAAGCTGGGATGACAAATATCTTTTTTTTTCAGGCCTATCAACCTTTCGTCGATATTCAAACAGGCACTGTAATAAATTCAGCAGAAAGACAAGCCGACGTCCATTCTTCAAGGCAGTCATGATAAAAGAAAGCGTCAAACGGTCCTTTTTTGCAGACGCAGAGTTCAAAAAACTAGGACGGGCTCCCATTGGTCGATATAGACACATGTTTGGAGCTGGCCCCCAAAAGAGATTTCCTCAGGGAATTATCACACTCAAACGGTACAAGCACTGTTGTTATAGACAAGCGTATGGTTGCAAGAAAGAAATACAACAACAGTAGAAATAGATTTACATGATTTATTTCAATAGGAACATGTGGGTTTGGTATAGTTCATAGGCCGGCTGAAGATCTGGGTTGATCTCTTATAGTATTTCTCGCTAGTTGAGTGGCGCTACTGCTGCTGGCTGCTCTTCCCTGGCCTCCTGTTGACTGCTGCTGACTGACCATGACAGGTCTCTTCCCTGGCCTCCTGTTGACGATATTCAGTACCCCCGCCCCCACGAGGGCGTCATGTAGCACAAGGCCTTTTTAACGTGGTATCTCTGAGCCCGTGGGCTCGGCCAAAAATATGCCCATTGAACACGCATAAACGGGTTCAGGGTCGGTTTACCTCCTTGAAAGAGAATCCGCCCTTCAGTGTAGCCTCTTTTGGGTTCCTTCCCGCTCGAAGGCAGAGAGTTCAACCGATCAGCCAGTCGACTGACTGGCCTCCTGTTGACTGCCGTTGTACTTCCGTGTGACCCATTTTATGGCATTTTTTTATGGCTTAACAGGCTCGAAAAACGATCGAGTATAATTAGGAGAGAAGCATTTTTATTGGTCGAAAAATAGAAACACTTTAAAATATTATTTTATTTTTCGACTGGAACTTGTGTGTTGGGAACATGCGTAAATGAAGATAATGGTCATTTTGTGATGGGGCCTTGTCCTGTTCACATCCGGCTCTCGCTCTTGAGTATGTTAGTTTATTTCAATTTGTCTGTAAATCAGCCGAGATATGTCTTATTTTATTTTATAACACTGTTG
This sequence comes from Acanthosepion pharaonis, assembly GCA_903632075.3. Lineage (NCBI taxonomy): Eukaryota > Metazoa > Mollusca > Cephalopoda > Sepiida > Sepiidae > Acanthosepion > Acanthosepion pharaonis. The sequence goes on from CAHIKZ030000816.1 coordinate 120,451, forward strand.
AGTCCCAAACAAAGGGAGATAACAAATTTCACAAGATCTGAAATAACCATACTACTCACTCATATACATTTATTTATTCATGTAAAGAAATAACATTTTCAATATCTTACCAGTTTTTCACCATCAAGAAATATTACTCCAAAATCTTCTGGAGCTAAAAGTTCTTATCAACATATTCTCAGCTTTCCAGAATTCTTACACTCATATTCAGCTCTCTTCGGTGAACAATTTAAGTAGCAAGTTAATTCAACTTTTCGATATTCAAGTGAAGATTACATTTTCCCTCAATCAACAAAAGTTTCTTTGAATTCATCTTACACCGAATTTCAGCCTACAACATTTTCTTATCAAATAGCATTCATTCCATTGAAACTTACTATTATTTCATGAACTGAAATCTTTTCTGTGAGTCCAGATAAAAATACATCTTCCTTAAATTCTTAACTAATTCAAATAACAGTTAAAGGTGAATATCTCCATACAACTCTTAAAAATGAGACACTTGATTCTGATTGCTTTGTTTGTCATACGCTAAACTGAAGATTGTTTGTTGTTATAGAAACAGTTTTCGTGTTGTTTCTCTTGTTTGCTTACCCATTTGTAAAGTAAAAAATGTACGGGTTGAATTGAGGCTGTTCAAATCCCTACAAGGTCAACATGCTTTAATCTAGTTCCGTAAGGGAGGCTGTGCTGTACCCAGGACCTAAACAATACATGAAAAAAATATTTAAAATAAATAGTAATTAAAAAAAGTAAAACTTCCTTTAAAATTTTGAAGGGGTTATTTGCAAAGATGTAAACGTGATGAAACACAGAAATGAATAATGAAAGAATTGCAGACCGCCAAATCTTTTTGTATGGTAGGACAACTCTTAAAACACATGACCTTTTAAGGATAATGTCATTTATGGACTACCATACTTACAAAAAATAAATATAAATATTTTCTTAACAGATTTGTAACCTTATGCATTCAGTGTACTTTCTAGTAATGCTTGCACATATTGTACATTTTTTTATGTGTGAATTTATAACATTTGTCTTAAATATGTACTTATTGCATTGCTTCTTGTACATGCTTTATACTGTCATGTGTATATATTTAATACATTGTCTTCTATACTTATCTATATGCAGCTATTGTCTTAGTTTTTATGTTGTAATGATTTTAAAAAAATAAACATTATATAAATTGAATTCATGATTGTTGGAGAATGTGCAGAACATGAAAATCATTGCAATGGATGAAATTTAATATTACTGAACACAAAAGGAAAAAAATAAAATATGTAAATTTACTTCATTCTGATGAAGCAGCTTAACAAATGAGTGAAATATTAAAATAAACTGATTATAATAAAAAATTTACTCTCAAGTAGATTATACTATAAACTAGATTCTTCATTGTTTTTATTTTCATGAAAAACAAATTAACATTATTTAAAAGATAATAAAAAAGATCTCCTAATTTTGTACTTAAATTTTAATATTTTGTTGTGTCATTGTTAATTTTAGGTACAAAGAAGAAAGTATAGTTTCATTGGTAAGTAGTCATATGTATAACATTGTTAATACATTTCTAATAATTGTGTTAAAATTTATTTACTTTGTAATTGATTTAATTTTATAACAAAGTTTTTTTGTATGCAAAGGTGTAAGTTGATTTTATGTGGATGTACATTTTCCTGTAAATGTTCATAAAAATGGACATGTGTATGACATAGACAAAGTTCATATATTTTTATCATCTTTGTTCACAGTATACAAAAGAAAAAGAAGTGCATGCATAATGACTTGAAAAGGCCAGCATGTAGTTTCTGTTGTCAAATAACCTTTTCATCTTTGGCCATTTCACTTATCTCTTTAAGTAAAGGGAGTTACTAGGTATAGATCTGTGTAGACAAATTAGCATATTGATTTGACTGACCATGACCTGTTTCAAATTCTTGTATTTATCTATTTTTAGGATAAAGTAACTTGAAGGATTTTATACCTCATGATCTTTTATCTACTATGTCCACAATTTTTAAATCTTATTTTAGATTTTATTTTTGGCAGCTTCTCCTTGGGACCTGTAGTTTAAAAACTGTAAGTCCCCGGAATCAATCTTTATTGTGGCAACCAAACCAGAACCAGCAAGCTTGGTACAAATAACCCCAGGAAAAAAGTTACAAATGTTAGCAAATTCCTGCCCACTTTTCCATACTCCCAGTGGCTTGAAAAATGATTTACCTTCTTTCAGATCCACCAAATTTGAAAGTCTCTGTTTGGATAGTATCTATTAAAATAAGTTTTATTATAGATACAGGAGGTGCTACCATTTCCATTTTACCATATTCCAACTCAACAACCATCTTCATCTCTACCACAAGAGGAGTGAAAATATGCTATTGAGGTTAAGCAAATCCAGAAAGCAAAATACCATATTTAAGAATGGTGTTCCAATGGACTTTCATAATCACAGATTTCACTGATCTATTATTAGGTTTTGACTATAAACTGCAAGAAGAAATGCATTCTGGATAAAACAACTAGACGTAAAAATAAGGTGAAGTCAGCAACATGTTCAATTAGTAGTTAATGACATTAATCTTCATACTTTTATCTATTATCACATCACTTCAAAATAATAAAAAATGTATTACTGTGGAGTTTATTATGAGATTGATATGGGGAGCCATGAGTCAATTTTTGTTAAAACTAGGCAAAGTTAGGAAAAAAAACCCAAAAAACTCTTAGTTTAGAGCTACTGTCTGTTATGCAAAAAAGTTGACTGAGTTTAGAAACCCCCAAATTCTCCAATCATGAAAACTGCTGGCTTAATCATTTCCCTGAAATTTATATTTGCTGCGAGTGATACTTGTAGATTCCTGCTTGCTGAATTTCTTGTGATTCCTACAAATATCATCACATGACTTTGATTTATTTTTAAACTGTTGTCCACCCTTAGAAAAACTGCTGTGAAAGAGTTTTGCTAGTTGGTTCATCTGTGCACTCAGCTCCACTATGTGGAGCACAAGCTTTTGTTGTTTAGCAATTAGTTGCACCATAATATCATTTTTTGAACATTGCAGACTCAAAATTGTTTCTGTAACAAGCATCCATTAATCTGTCTGCTATTTCAGATAATTCATCTGCAGGTTGTTCTTCTTTCATGGTTATCAAATAAATCTGTACCTCTTTTGGAATCATTTAAAAGAATACCTGGTATAAAATACTATCTTCTAAATAATAGCCTGATAAAGTTTGGAGATGTTGCAAAGGTTTTCTGTTTCCTAATTCTTCTGTTTCCAAAAGTTGCTGAAGCATCTTTTTTTCAAAAACTGTTTCCTGTGGTAATGTTAAAATGAAACAAGGAAATTATTATTTTTATGATAAAATATTTTTCCTTAAAAAGCTGCATTCAGTTGTATGAAGTAGACGTGTGGGTTAATCAAACAAAAGACATATTGTTGAAAGTTGATGTGATTGCTGCCTTCTTCATCTCCAATTTTTTTTGTCTTCTTTATACAGAAAAATATTCATGCTAAAGAATTCCAATATGTTAAGCAACATTGAGCCTGTTCAGTAGCTTGATGGGTGACCACTTAGGAATACCAGGTGCTGTAAACTTAGATGTGCACGTGGTGTAATGGATAATGGCTTGGAATTGTTAATCAGGTTTGCTATATTCACTTATGCACAAATACCTTTGTGAAAAGCATGAATCTACCTCTTCCCCAGCTACGGGTTAATTAGTAAGACTTGTATCACTAAATCATTATTATCTCAAAAAAGAAATTCTTACCATCTAAAAATATTTTAAGGCTTTAAATAACCTGCAAAATATTGACAAGCTGTAGAAAATAATCAATCAATCAAGCTAAATAATTCTAAGTCTTGAAGAAAAAATATGTTACAATTATTCTCTCATAAATGAAAAGTTTTGAAGAAATTAAGAAAATTTAGTGAGAAAAAGAATTTTTGTAAGAAGTAAAACAAGGTATTATGCTCATTTGATAAACATGGATTTGAGAAAAATTGTACATCAAAAGTTGCATACAGTCAGGTTCTTTCTCATATTTTTTGAATATGTAAATATATTATAACTCATAATACTATATAGTAATGGCATACATTTATGGGTAAAGTGTAGTATTTGATTAGCTTGCCCATTTATATTAAAAAATTGGGAGCATTGGCATGGGGCAGTGGTTATTGAGCAGCTTGGTTGACCTTTACTACTAAGTAGTGATTTTACTCTTTATTTGTGGCCTTGTACCAATATAAGCTAAGCATAGTAAATATATTATTGCTTCATGGCCTTTTGGCTCCAAGGCAGAAATTTATAATGCAGCCGGCCCAGCTTCATCCAGGGTCTCTCCCATGCTGGTTAGTACTGGGGTTGGTCAACTGATGGTTATCTGTTGACTGCTTTGTTCTTTTGTTTGCTCTGTCTCACATTGTTTTCTTTGATCACAGTGCACTGAAGATCAAATTTCTGTCCACATTTAAGTACTGAACTGAGTTGGCAGAACTGTGCTATGAAAATCCATCAGCTGGTGAAAACATAAATATCATAACCAATAATGAAGAAGGTCACTGGGTTGATTTTCAAAAGGTATATATAATTGTTGATACAACAAAATTAAACCTCTCTATTCAACTCTATATTGTGACACTCTCTTGCTTCTAAAACTTGGAACAGATTAAACAGTCACAAGAAGTGTTAGGTCAGCAGGACTTTGATAGCAACTCACATGGGTTCAAAAGCTTTCTTTCTGCTGTTGATTCACCCCAGCCTTCTCCAATGGCAGCTACTACTGCTGGCTTCAACAGATCGTTCGGCTTATGTGATTCTCACCTAACTCTCACTACCCCTCAAAATTCATTACGCATTTATCAATTAATTATTTTCTACAACCCTGGGGTCATGACATCGACCCTAAAACAAGGCAGTCTGGTATTCCAAAACAATAAACTTTGTTTTTACAGTCCTCTTACTCAACATTTATGGTTTGCGTTAATAAATTTTCGAGTTTAAAAATTTATTTCAAATCAGCAAAGAATTCTCTCTGTTTTTAGAAATTCCTTTCTTTTCCCAAATAATACTTTTCTTGTCAATAAATTTTATTTCAAATCAGCAATTTCTTCTGGTTGTCAATGTCAGTTCTGACCTCAAACAATTCTTTTGTCCATTTTCAAAACACACATCAAATTATTTACATTTCTCCAAACCATATTTTGGACTCCATATTCCATCTTTTATTTACATTTTGTTGCTTTACCAACATTTGTTTCCTGACCTTGAATGATATTCATTTAACAAAATAGTCAACTACAAGAATTTCTACTTTTTTTGTTGAATTCTAATATGACCTAAATATCTCTTGTGACAACTGTCTGTTCTTTACCAAAACAAAATTTATTTATTTCAAATTGGCAAAACAAAATTTCTTTTACTGTTTCACATTCCAGTCTCTGTATTTATAACAATCAATATGTACGTTTCTGTTTATCAGAAACAAAAAAAAGTTTCATTCTTTCATTGGCTTCATATTTCAGTTTCTGCTCCTTTGCTCTAATATTTTCTTGTTTAATGGTTTTCAACACATCGAAGGCTCCAATTCTAAGTTAGGTTATTACACAAGCCCTTTTTAATTCATAATTCCAATTACCAGTGTCACGACAGTGTCACATTCCTTTCACCTACTACCAGTGACCCTTTTATATTGGCACATCCTTCCCTTTCCACTTCTGTCACTTACTCCTAAATGACCCCACCCCTCCAAAAAAAAAATAATAAAATAACAAGGTTCTTCATGCATCGTTTTTTCCACTAAAAGTGCAGTGGAATTAAAAGTCTCTATCTTCTTTCCCTGGTCCATGAGCATGCACATTACATTGGGGGTTCGCATCACCCCCTTACAAATTAATTACTTGACCGGTTTTTATGGTTCGTTTTCTTGGTTGATTTTCCTCTCTCCACAATAGGGGGATGTTGGTTTCCCCTTTTCAAGTGTTGGCTCTGCTTCTGGTTCTCCTGACACATTTCATTCAATCTCTTCCTCACCTGGATTCAATCTCTCTTGGTAAAGAACATCCTGGCATCCCCTTCTTGATTCAAGTCACCAATACCTTATCAAATAGGTTTCTTCCTATGCTTTTTCAGCTTCCATGTTGCTGTTGTTATAGCAGCAATAATTACTAAGATACCTAACATAGTGAACTGGATCATTATGATTCCTGAACTATCTCTCTTTATTGCATTCTTTTTTTCATGCCACTCAATTTGTCTTTCAAGACTAATTTTCTCTACTTGCCTTAATAACTTCGGCATTGGCTTTAATGTAGCTATGGAGAATTCCTCTACGACTGGTTTCCATGTCTCTGTCCAATTACTCAAACTTATTCTGATTAACTTTACGAATGAATCTTTCTCTTCATATTTCTCTTTGGTTTGATAACATGGGTGGGGGAAAGGAGATCGATAATCCAAATGCCTAACATCACAGGGGTAACTTTATCAAAGCCATGGGTGATTCTATCCTTATTGCTCCAGTGGGCATCCCCCCACATACAATAGATAAATCCATCTGACTCTGGGTGGCTACTGCCCAAATCCCATCAGGTATACTGATAGCTTGTGGTAATACTGTATTTGCAAAAACATCCACTTGACAATTTTCCTTAATCTCCCCTTTATCTTCCCTAAACAATTCAAGCACACACAATCTGTGATTCCCCGTCACATAAATGAGACTGACCACAGTACACATTCCTAAAGCATTGGCCTTACATTTTCTTGCTTCTTCCCTAGTCAGCAACATAGTCTTCATTTGTGCTGAATTTAAAGCTACATATCCTGCCTCAATTTGATACTTTGCAACCACCTCTGGTCTCTGTTCTGCACTGGAGCAGGGAGTGGGTAAATTTATCACCTGACATATCTCAAAGTTACTTTCAATGTCTAACAATGGTAAGGCCATTAAAATCAACTGTTTGTTATCTTCTATTAAAACAACTCAACTCAATGCCTTGTAGTAGCTCCATAACTTCATCCACGTGCAATCTCAAATGGTGAGGTAACTTGATTTCTATTTTCAACAGCAATTCTTTCAAGTGACTAGGAGTCACTATACTTGGGGACAAATGTTCCAATGATAACATGTCCAGCTGAGTTCTTATATACAAAATTATCATGGATTAGCTAGTCTGACATCCCTTATTAAGAATTGTCATTAATTAGAAATACTGCTCAATGAAACTACTTAACTCCTGTAAGTCAATCGCCATGGCCACAGAGATATTGGCGACTTCTTTTCTCAATTTTCGCATATCACCATTTATACTTATTCTGTTCTCCACCAGTTCTAATCTCATCACATTCAGTGTCAACATACTTCCCAATGATACCTGTGCTAAAATTCTCTGATCCTTTTCTCTCCTTCCAGCTATCAATTTCTGCTTCGGTTACTGTTTCAAACAGAACACTTAATGCTTTTCCAACAATGGGGATTACTGCTCTTTTCCCTTTGTCTGTAACAGTTCAATCCCTTCTAAATAATTTTCCATCTTCTTCCATCTGGACTCCATTATAGAAATCTCTAGTTCTAGGGAGCACAGTAATTTTAGGTATTGTCCCACTCCAATATAATTCTCTGCTACCTTCATTCTGACTGTCCTCAGCTTAAGTAGTTCACTTTCAAATTTATTTAGCAGCAATTTGTAGGAGTTTAAATCTATCATGAAAGTGACTATTTTGATTGCGTCACTGTCACTTCACTTGTTTTTTTGAAAATCTTATTTTTGCTGTGCTTCCAGGCTCCTATCATCACCATCAGTGGTATCAGCCTCTTCATACCAGCCATCTTCCTGCAAGTGTAACAAAATTTCCTTGTTTTATCTCTTCAAGCATACAATGTTTATACAATTTCATATTCAATTATTCCCTTTCTGCTATTTGTTTCCTAATTCTTCTATTCCAATTTATTTCTTTTCTTTTTCATTTGCTGAGAAATCTTCTAGTAGAATTGATTGGTCTTGGACAAGTGCATGGCACTTTTACTCAGAGATCATGTCTCACTGATACTATTGCTGGGCATACATGGGCCCTTGTCCAAACCAACGTCAGAACCAATAAGTAAGTAAATTTGTCTGCACTTAATGATGCATTATCCACACCTCCATCCTCTTCAACCAACTCCCACTGTTAATTACTTGATGGATCTTTCTAATGAATACAACATTGTTGCACACTGACACTGCCTCCATCCATCCCATCATTCTCCCCTGTATTTCATTTTAGTGGGACTCAGGATTTTCCGTCTCTCTCAGTCTCTGTTTAAAGGGTAACTTTAGCTCAACCTCTGGCTTATTCTCTTTCCTGAATCCTTTTTGGAGCTTAGAGAGAGAGGTATTTCACCCTTCTCTTCTCACTCACTTAGCTCCTTCTTCTTCATCATTTGGTTCTTTTACTTTCCGCTGATTCATTGGCGGTTTTCAAGAAGTAATATAGCATTTCATCAGGCATTAGCTGCCTCTATTTTTACTCTGAGAGCAACTATCTCACTGTCTGCCTGACCTTTGCTTATTGTTTCTTTCTGGTAGAGGATCAGTCACAACCTGTGTGGTCTCTTCCGCCTCAGTCTCTAACACAAGATGCTCCTTTAATTGATTGGAGTTGATTAGCTGTATCCGGTAAGCCCTATTCTTCACTTCTGGTTCTACTCTTAAGGATTCTGCCTCCAACTGTTTTGGAATTCTTGACAGAAAATTAACACATGTATTGTCTCTACTCTGGCTAGGTACTCTATCTTACAGTTGTTTCCACACAACTTCAATGCTCACTGCTGGATCTTTTTGTTAGTCCATTCAGCTTCCAACAAGTACTAGAGTACTACAAGTCAGTCTTGATAATGAATACTGTCCCATTCAGGTGGTAATCTAATTTCTGCAAGGCATATGTAATGGTGTATGCCTCCTTCTCTCCATGGGCCACCTCTGGTATGTTTTGGAGAACCCATGGGAGAGGAAGTATATTGTTACTTCCTCCGGTGCCCCAGGCACTTGGCCATCTTGGTTCGGACATGGTTGGGTAAGGACTGCTTGAATACACTGATCACTAGTATCTGTGGAGAGTACCATAGACTTACTAAGGTCTGGATACATTAATAAGGGTATTGCAGTCAAATGCTCCTTCAGGCTGTTGAATGTCCTCTGACAGTCTTCAGTCCACTTAAACCTGGCATTCTTTTTTTTTGGTCAATAGGGGTAGCCAGCCAAGAAAGTAGTAACCTATGGCCCCTATGAACCCCCTTACCTAACTCATCATTCTTGGCTCAGGCATTTCTCTTATTACCTCTACTTTGTCCATATCAGACTTATTCCTTTCCCTATTTATGACAAATCCCAGATACTTTGTTTCCTCTTTCAGGAACTGACATTTTGATAATTTCAACTTCAATCCATGTCTCCTTAACCATCCTAACACTCACCTCAAGTGGTCAAAATGCTCCTCAAGTGTTTCAGAAATCACAAAAATATCATCCAAATAGGCCATGGCAAAGCCCTCCATTTTGCTCAACATTATTGACATTAGCTACTGGAAAATACTGAGGACATGAACCTAACTGAAATAATCCCATATGGCATGCAAAGGTGGCCTTTTCATGATCTGCCACATTGAGGGCTACTTGCTAATGGCCTGACACTTACACACTTGTAATCTGGGTCCTCCCAACAGGTCTCTAAATTTATCCGAAACCAGAGGCCCATTTGTCTCACTTCTGTTTATAGAGGGGTCGGCCCCATACACGCTCATTTTTTTAACTGTCATATAGGAAAAGAGAAAAAAATCCAACTAAATCCCATTACAAAAGAAAGGAAAAAAATTCTATTGGAAAGGTGCAAGATTTGTCACAAGAAAATGGGAAACCAAAAAGTTTTCTTACCTGTCACTTGACTTGTCCTATTGTCATTTCACCAGCTAGGAAATAACTGTTTGGGGAGTTTTAGAACCTTATAGTCAAACTGACTAAAGTCTGTTGGTTCTACTCCCTCAACAAAATGGCCTTCTTGGTTTGATCATGCTGTTCTGAGTCCTTAGGTTGATTTCCTAATTTTCTGTTGTTGTTGGCTTCTCCTGGGTTGTGTTCCTAGCCATGGCATAAACTTATGATACACAGGATCTTATCCTGGTCACTGGTCACCAATTATAACACAGCCAGCCCGGCTCGATCCAGGGTCTCTCCCATGTGGGTCAGTATGGGTACCAGTCAACAGATAACCATCAGTTGACCAGCGCCTCATTCTTTTGTTTGCTCTGTCCCATGTTGAGTTCTTTGATCACAGTGCAGTGAAGATCTGAGTGCTGAATTGAGTTGGCAGAACCATGCTATGAAAAAGAACAAGAATGTCTCCACCAGTGAAAACACAAATATCATAACAAATAATGAAGAAGGCCACTAGGTTAATTTTCAATGGGTTTATATAATTGTTGATAGAACAAAATTAAAGATGTTAGGTTTAACAGCAGGTCACATTGGTTCAGCAGCTTCCTCACTGCTGTTGATTCATCTCAGCCTTCTCCAGTGACAGATCCTACAACTGGCTTCAACAGATCATTCAGTTTATATGAATCTCGTCTAACTCTCACTACCCCTCAAAGGCCATTACATATTCATCAATTAATTATTTTCTCCAAGCCTAGAGTCATGACATCAACCCTAAAACAAAGCAGTCTGGTATTTCAAAACAATAAACTTTGTTTTTACATTCCTCTTACCCTCAAATTATGATTTACATTAATAAATTTTTACATTCAAAAATTTATTTCAAATTGGCAAAGAATTCTCTGTTTTTAGAAACAATAATTTCAAATCAAAAAAATATTTCAAATCAGCAATTTCTTCTGGTTGTCAATGTACAAAATCCTGAACTCAACCAATTATTTTGTCCATTTTCAAAACACACATCAAATTATTTACATTTCTCCAAAACATATTCTGGACTCCATATTCCATCTTTTATTTACATTTTGTTGCTTTACCAACATTTGTTTCCTGACCTTGAATGATATTCATTTAACAAAATAGTCAACTACAAGAATTTCTACTTCTTTTGCTGAATTCTAGTATGACTTAAATATCTCTTGTAACAACCATCAGTTCTTTATCAAAACAAAATTTATTTATTCCAAATCAGCAAAACAAAATTTCTTTTACTGTTTCACATTCCAGTTTCTGTATTTATAACAATTCTTATATGCATTTCTGTTTATCAGAAATAAAAAGTTTCATTCTTTCATTGGCTTCATATTTCAATTTCTGCTTCTTCACTCCAATATTTTCTTGTTCAATGGTTTTCAACCCTTCCAATGGTCCAATTCTATGCAGGTTTTTTACACAAGCTCTTTTTAATTCCTAATTTCAACTACCAGTGTCACATTCCTTTCAACTATAGTGTCATAAATTAACCCAAGTCCATTTCCTGAAATATGTTTTGCAACAAGCTGCATTTAAAGAGTTATGTTCGGGGTCAATCCTTGATGCATAAGGCATCCTAAAGGGCACTTCAATGTGGTGCAATGGTTAGCTGGTTTGTTTTGTTAGATGAGTTATGATAGAATAGTGTCCCTTACTTTCAGCCTTTTGCTACATCTAACAAATGCTTCCAAAAAATCTTCATAAGGCATCCTAAAAAGAGAACTGAACAATTTCCATCAAGTGTTAGTGGGGGCAGTTAGGTAAACATCTTCATATCAAGAATTCTGATGATTTCCAAAGCTTAATTATTAGAAAGTACATCCAATTGTAATAATGCTTCCAGAGATCCAAAATAAATCAGAGTAAAGAATTTTTGGTAAATTTGCTTTTTAATCTCCACTATAAAAATTTTCCGAAATCGTCACATTTCCGTGTAAATGTACATGTTGAACGTGAAATAACAATTAAATTATGATAAAACCTACCGTTTTGGAGTTATTGACAAGAAAAATTCAGACACACTCGTGGTCATTCGTCCGCCATTACCAGCTTTGTGTAATTAGATTCACTGCAGATCACTTCCATCATGCAATCATAACTTTTTGGCCTATTTACTGCTGTTCCTCTGGCCTAGCTCTTCTTACTAATGGAATATGAACAGAATGAAAATGTTAACAGTAACTTTTAATCTAGAAATCAAACCTTCAAAATAGCTTTTAATAAAAGTATTCGTAGAACATTGAAGGGTTGATAATTTGGCCTTGTAAAAATAACCAACTTCTCCACAAAGAAAATGGAAAGATGAAAGCAGATAAAGTGCAAATTTTTTTATAATCCACAAATTTTTCAGTTGATTTTACAAGTTTCTTTTTTGAAGACAATATTTATTCAACAGGAAATAGACAGTAAGATTTCTTAATGATTCCTCTTGTGGAGTAATGTCTACCCAGATTTTAGGTGGAAAGATAAAATCTCAATGTTGTGCCCACAAATACAACTCAAAATTATAAACAATGCAGAGAAATGATCTTCGAAGAAAAAGAAAACCAAGCTAAATATGATAATAACATTTATACAGGCAGATACATGTATTTAGATATTAAAATTCAATGTTTGTTGTTGTGGCCATGAAGAGTTTCATTGTTCGAAATGATTTGTTGCAAGTGAGTCTGCAAAGTTTCAAAGCATCTTTGTTGCAGGAAATCAAATGGTATGTATGTCAATGTGTATGTGTGTGTGAAGCACACACTATTGAAATGTGTGTGACTGCTGACCGATTGTATGCAATAGCAGTAATTTTAAATAAGGTGAGAGAGAGAGAGACAGGACTCACCTTCATGCTTTTGTAGGTTTTTCAGCAATAAAAAAAATGTTATCATGGTAATGTGTGTCTATGGTGTTGATCAAAGCAGGGCCTTGTTTGCTGAAGATCTATTATTGACTCTCCTTGTCTTTTCCTGGTGGGTCTGAATCAGTATCTGAGTTTTGTGCAGGAATGTATTCAGTAATCTGAACCTCAAACTTTTCCCAGGTCATTTTGAGTTCAAATGCATGGATATTGTAGAAAGTCATATAATATGACTTGTCCTATCCAATCAGGTTCCAGAAACCACTTATTTAATTTGGAATTCTGATTTATTTGTAGGTGTCTCTTACTTGTTTGTGCTTCACTTATTGGCCATAAAATATAGGAGTTTATATCCTATACTCTTACTACTTCAACTGATACATTTTTTCACACAAACCGTTATCCAGAATGGTGCACTGCTACTTGATATGTTGTCTCTTATTTATACATGGTGTGTGGATGTAGTATTAAAACACAAAACTGTGGTTCTTGAAAAGCATAACATTTCTAATAGCTCTAGTCTACATTATTAAAAGCTGAAACTTTGCAGATTAAACCGTTGATATATATTTTATCTACTTTGTAGCTTTTATCTTTCTCCATAAATCAAGTTAATGAAATTTTGGTATCCACTCAGTAGTGATATATCGAATCTTAATTTTTAACGAAAAGGTTTTATCTGAAACTGATTAATTGATGTTAATAATGTGCCTTCTACAGAAACATATGGTAATAATAATTCTTTATTCAGATACAAGCTTGTAACTGATTGGAAACTGAATTAAAATGCTTGTTAGATTCATGTAAAAAAAAAAAAGTGTCTTTATGGTTGTCACACACACAAAAAAAAGAAGTTAAGCACAGTTGAATTTGCCAACATATGACCTAAATTTTATTTTTACAGCACAAAGCTAGTACTAAAAATCAAACATTTTCGTTATTTATAGAAAAAAACTATATACGAAACACAAACGTAATATAAATACATCTTACCAAAAACATCATTTTTAAATTTTAATTTTATGATAAAATGATGTTTTATATAACAATAAAAATCAGAACTTTAAAAAAAAATATCTCATGAAAAATTAAACGACTTACTGCTTAGCTTACATTACAATTCTATTTCTAATTCTTTCACTGGCAACTCTACAGACAATTTTTTTTTCCATTAGTGCTCAACTTTCAACTACTCAGTAACACTAACTAACCGAACGTCTATAATTTTCAAGTACGGAAGCCTGAAAAGGGTGAGGGTCGTATTTTTGTTTATTAAATTTGCTGACAGCATCTATTCGTGGTATTAGTTTGTGGACAATTATTATTTTTTAACAATTTGATATTCAAACTTTTAGTTTTAACTTTTTATCCGAACGGTCAGTCTTGTTTTTCTTTTTCGTTAGTTTGAGGAAAGTAACTAATCAGATTCTTTACTCGAAGAAGAGGCTGATGCTGCCAAAAGTTTTAGAAGACAAAAAAAAAAAAAATTAACATTTATTTTGGGGTTTTCGTTTAGGTTTTTTGGTGCTAACAAACGAAAAATTCCTCATGTTTTTGGAGTGGGGGGAAGATTTGAATTTATTTTGTGTTTTTTTAAAGTTTTAACAACATAAACTCCGTTCTCATTTCTACAAAAAAAAAAATTATACTGCTTTAGTGTACTGTTAGTTAACAGAACTAACACATTTGGAAATATTTTTGATTTTTTTAAAGTTAATTAACTGTGATAAATACTCATGAAAAAAACTAAAAAGTCTTTCAATCCGTATTTTGTTTTTATTACTGAGCTTAAAAACTCAAGTACCTTTTTAAAATTATTGTTATTGTTAAGATTTTTTAAGCATGAATTGAAATCAGAAAGACTATAAATCTGCACAAAATTATTATTACTTAAAGCAGAAAAAAATGTTTCCGATGTAATTATTTAATAAATGATTTCCGCTCAGCTGAATTATCGATGAGTTTGTTTTTCTTAGATGTTAGAGATATTCATTAACAAGGAACTATCTTTTTTGCGCCACCGTCAATCCATTATTGAAAGTCATTGAATGGTATCATGGCGAATAGTTCAGGTATGTTTACACTTCTTTTTGTCTTTTAACTTTTTTGAATATAGAATAATCTGACTGAATATTTGTAAAGGATATATTGAATTGACTTATCAGTACTTTCGTTTAGTGCTGTAGATATTTTAAACTATAAGTCTAAAAACTTGTTTATCACTCCAAATCAAATCGTATTCAGTTTTTTTTTTTTTTTTACACTTTTCATGGATACCCATAGTTCATGGTTCAAATGTTAATCATAATAAACAAAATATTATTAGGATATTCTTATTTGTCAGCAGATAAAAATAAAAATATGTCAGCATTGTTGGTAAAACATATCTTAGAAAAGCAAAATATACGATAAAAGATTTTTATTATTTCCATGGAAGTGTTGTTAATGGTCATAAAGTAGGGGATCACTTTTTAATTTTAAATTCTTTTTGGCCTTTCTTGGAGAACTTGCAATTATTCTTGCTTTAATTACTTTTTTTTTTAGTATTCTGTACATCATTTTGTAAGATTACAAAATATTTTTCTTCGTGAACTTGCGAATCTCTTTTAATCTTATTTTTAAAACTAAAAATTCGTTTTCATTTTAAGTAGTGAAAAAAAAAATTCTTTTTTAAATTTAAAACGTATTGTTAATGAATGAGAAACACAATCACTTTGTACTTTAAAATTGAAAGTATACATTTTTGTATTTCCTATTTTGTGTGTTCTAACAATAACATGATGATTGCAACTTAGTTTTTTTAATTAATTTAATTCTTCATTTCCAACTGTGCATTCCTATTTTCTTTTTTTCAGTCTATCTTCACACAGACTTTTATGAAAAAAAAAATCCCATACCTGTGGCTGTATAAAAATTGTATAAATATTTTTTTTTCTGGTTGTCAATCATTATTCTGTTCCTTCGTTATTGTTGTATTTTCTAGTTTTGAAAATTATCAGAAGTTAAAAACTAAGGCATGAAGTATCGAGCCATTTTTTTTCTTATTCAGTTGAATTTATTTTTCAATCTGTTTCAAAACAATCCACCATCATAACTCGTACAAGTCTTTCTTTTATTAGTGTCCCAGCAATATTTTGTGATCCTGATTTGACGTTGGACAAAAAAGTTATATCGTGGTACTCATTTTTTTTTTTGTTTTGTTGTGTGTTGAAGAAGACTTAAAATAAAAATGCCAGTTACTCTAATCCTTCATCCATATGAAATGGAATTTGCCATTTCGCCGAGGGAGGAGAGTAGCATTCAACTTCGAAAAAAAAAATTCTTTAATCTTTCTCATGTTTAAAATAATTACACAGTATTATTTTTACATTTACTGATTCTCGCATAATAAAATTGAGATTTTCAGTTTTATTTAAATTACACACTACAGGTGTTGTGTTGTGGAACTGCTATGTTCTCCAGAAAAATAAAATTTAAAACACAACAAAAAATTGGAAGTGCAATCATTTTGAAAATGATTGTTTCGGTTTTTGCTTTTAGATTTTTAATTTCTTCTAAATTATTTCAGAAATTGGGAGAAATCTAACTGTCTCTCTTTTTTTGGTGGGGTGGGGGGGGGCAATAGCCACCTTTCTTTACCTTAAAATTTCGGGCCTAAATTTACTTTTTAAAATAAATCTATTTAAAAAATGATGTATTTTTTTTATAGGTACTACCACTTTTTCGCGGAAACTTATTTAATTGCAGTTGTAATTTTTTTTTTTTTTTTTTTTTTTTGATAGTTGTTATAGGTCATGATAAACCGGCTCAGCATGATTTTTCCGCTTCAGCTATATTTTAATTTTCTTTATTTTTATGAAAATTAGATTGTTTTTGTTTTGTTGTTGGAAAGATGTTAGTTTTTTAATTTATAGGGTGGCCCCAAAGTCTTAGCCTTTAGGTACCTCCACTAGGTCGCGTAAAAAAGCAGCATAGCATGATGGAAAAAGGCCCATAACTCAACGAAAACAAAGTTTGTCATCAAAATGTTTAAGAGGAAAGACCAAAATATTTTTTTTTATTATTTTGAAATTTTTTACTCCTTTCTAGCACGTTTAAAATTTTGGTTAAAAATTTTTTTTTTTTTTTTTTTTTTTAACGACAGCGGTCGAAAAGAGTTTTTATTTTGCGCTTTTCCCGAGGAAAACACACATTGATTTGGAAATTCTTGCAAAATTCAAATAATTGTCGGATCTTAATGAAACTTTCCAGAAATATTCACTTCAGAAATGAATGAATTTTTTTTTTTTTAAAAAAAAAAAAAAACGGTTAACGGTTTCATCGAAAATCTGCTCTGAATTGTATAAAAAAAAAATGCCAAAAAGAAAACTGACATTATTTAATTAGAAAAGCTTTTGGCTTGTTTTTGTAAATAAGTTATAAGGGCATTATTGTTTGAAGAAATAAACCTTTTTCGATGAATAATGTATTTTTACAAGAATTTTTTTAATTTTTTTAATTTTAATTATAATAGTTCAAATATCGTTTAAAAATTCTTTATTGCTTTTAGTTTTAAGCATTGAAGAATTTTTGAACTAATATTATTTCTGTGTGCTTTATTTTAAAGTTAATAAAAATTAGAATTTAATTTTTAGATGAATTTATTTTTCCCCAAGAATTTATGCAGGAATTTTTTTATTGCATAATTTTTGTTCTTGCTTTATTTATCTTCAATAGTTGATAACTTTTTAAAATATTTACATTTTTTGTCTAATTTTTCTTGCTCTCCTTAGGATTTACTTATAAGAACAGATTTAAGTAAAAAAAAAAAATTTTTTGTTCATAAAGCATAATACATGAAATAAATATTTTTGTAATTAAACATTAAAATTTTTTAAACACTTTCATCTTTTTGGTGTACATTAAAAAGTGATTTACTAAGCCAAGCGTAAAGCTGTTTGAAATTGATGGAAGTATTTTAGAAAGTTATTATAATTAGTGTGTAGTTTTAGATATATTAGAGATGTGGGTTCTTTTTAATAATGGTCATAAAGTACTTACTCATTTTAGAGAATAATGCTAGTTGCCTTTTGAAGTGACAAGACTATAGTCAAAATTACTAAATTAATATCTGTACCTTTCCAAGGGCAAACAGAATGAAAGCGGTAATAACAGTGACCAGTTTTTAAACGTGGCTTACTACTTTTTCTGATGAAATGACATGGACTTGATTACACTTTTAAATCATTATTAGATTGAGAGACCCTAATAAAGAAATTTTTTAAATATAGTTAAAAAAACTATTGATTCATATAAACTTGCAGGGTATTTTTTTTATGAAAATATAAATGTGCTTTTGGTAAGAACTATTTAAAACAATTTTTCAAGAGTCTGGTTTTATATTTATTATCTATAATTTTGTGGAGTCTTTATCATTCAAAAGAGATACATTTTGTGGGAACAGAAAATCTACTGTGGTATGTTTTCTAACTTTGTATATGTTACAGATACATTAATGCCTTGATATTCAACAAGTAAGTTTAATTTGTTCCAAGCTTGTAACTCAAAAGACTTGTATCAATTTTCCTCATTGAAATTAATGGAAATATTTCTGATCTGTGCTAGGCTCCTAAAACTCACCCTTATTTTTGTGCATGTGGGTTTCTTACAAGCAAAAACATGTGAATAAACAAGAAATGTAGTTTACAAACAATAAAATAAGAGAAAGAAACCTATTGTAAAGAAATAAAATGTAGTAAACCATGAAGTTCAGACGAGTCATAGGTCAACTGGCAGAGGAGAGAGAGAGAGAGAGAGAGACAGACAAAGACAACAACTAGCCTAGCAGCTGCTAGCCTAGTCTATGATACTGAAGATTAACTTTATCACTTTTAAATTTTTTAACTGTTAACTAATTTTTTTTTTTTTATTTCTTGTTGATGTAGAATGCTCATACTGTCTCACCAAATCTATTATTCATGTCTTCCTCATTTTTTTTTTTTTAATTTCCTGCTTTACATCAAGCAAAATTATGTGTTTCAGCTTTTCAGCACTGTGCTTTACATTTACTTTTTTGGACCCATGGTGCCATGAAACGAATTTTGCAAAATAATGGCAAAAATGACAACACAGCAGAGATCCTTCCACATGTACAGCTAGTGGTAATACTCTTGAAGTTTGGTGCTTGCTGTGCCAACTAGCAGATACTTAACTGAAACTTGCTCATGTTTCATTAAATTTTTATATATTTTTGTATTTTTCAAATTTTTATATCATGGGGTGTTTTTGTAGGTTCACCCCTGTGAATATGTGGTATATCTAAATCTTAATGGTGATGGATAAGTTATTTTGGTAAATGGTTTGGTTTGTTTTGTTTTATGACATATCCTCCTCAAAGGGTTATTTAATGCCAACAAGTTATATAGATAAAAAAAAGTATTCTCTGTGGTTTGGTTTGTTTTACAACATATTAACCTCAATGGTATTATTTTCTTCAAAAATGTACTGCTGGTAATAATTTTTCCTCAAAAAATTTGTTGCCGGTATTAAAACATTTTTACCCTTTCATAGTGTTTTGACCTTAGCTTGGGGGTTAACTATTTGCCCACTATGTAGTTGGGACCCTAACAGGTGCTACCACCCCAGGTAAGTGTGGACCTGGCAATTAAGAGGGGTTCCACGCTCCTCAAAACCTCCTGATCTTGCTATTGGACATAGTTTATCGTCATACCCAGGACAGCTTTTGGTAAATGGATCAATTGTATTGAATGAATGGGTTGTGATTGTGCTTTACACTTACTTTTTTGGACCCATCTAGGAATAAGATAGCGAAGACCAGCTTTTACCCCCCCCCCTGGACATGTGCCACAATTATTGTATCTATACAATAATGAATAAATTTGGTAATTTTTCTTTGGCAGATCACGCACAAAACACAAACTCTTTATTGAGGTAGGTGATTATCTCTTTTACTACACCTAGCAATAAGTAATGCCTTGAGATATGAGCACACCAACATAAAATTTTTTGGAGATACAAGCCAGAATTCATCCCATCTCAAGGGGGAAGGAATGAACCCTGAAAACTAACAAAATTTGAAACAAAAACAAATTTAAACAAAACCAATGTTAGTAAGACCCGTCCACTCCTCAAAAATAATCAGTGGCTGCTGTATTCTGCCACTAGACAGAAATAAGCAGCATACTTACTAATGGAGTGGGAAGGGTAAAAATAAATGACAGAATGGGGAAAAAAAATCAAAGTCTGACCCAGCTGAGATGAAAAAGAGATCCAAAACAAAATGGGGAGGTTGGGAATCTTGACATGGATCATAACAAAAGAGAATGACGTGGCCAGGAACAATTCTTATTCACATTAAGTAGGAAAACATAAAACAGTCTAACTTAACCAGGGGGGAGGGTTCACAGGAAACCACCCCATTGTGACCCAGTGGACTTAAAAAAGGAACTCAATATTAGCCCCTTTTGCACAAACCAAACTCGCTACTTTCATCCACCTTTCTGTGAAATCTGTTGATATCAAATGCTTTGTATTAGTTCTGATCTTCACCTTCAGCTGAGGCTGAAAGAATCCAACCAGAGCCTGATGAGAATAGTGTTCATATTGCGGCGTCCAAATCAACATTCGTGTCACGGCTAGCAGCGTCAGAAACATCATTTGTTTCTTCCCAGAATACAGGGATGACACATCATACACATATGCGAGATCGATGAGCACGAGAATCTCAGGAGTGATATGAGCTGTCAACATGCTGACATGGTCCCAGAAAGAGCACACCTGAGGACAGTGGTCAAGGCATGTGAAACAGTTTCTTTTAGGCCAAGGTCACCCTGATGACAGTCAGGCAAATCCACCCAGCCCCATCTGAATTTCCTGTCATTGAGAGATAGCATGTTCTGAATCAATTGACAGGTAAGCGAAAACAGGGTTGCTGAGGTAATTCGCTGCTGGCGTCCAAGACCAGAAAGAGCGCAACTCTACCAACGACAAGCCGAGCCATCCACAAAGTGGATCCTTCACAACCCCCTCAACTAATTCACAATGCAAGACCCTCTGAAACCGTGAAAGGTCAGTGGATCAAGGACTGACCCTTAAGGCCGCTTGACACTTGCTGATGAAAGTCGACAATCTCCTGGACCTACAACGGTGCTTAGCCCAGTAGATGCGAGGAGAGATAGTAAGGTTAGGGAAGGCATCCCTAACACACCCCACCAAGACTGAATCCTCTGTCATAACATGGCATAGGAAAGCCAACCTCGAGGCATGTCAGTGACTCACCAAGTGTGGCTAGACACAGCATTCTTTGTGGACCTTCTGCTTGCGACCACCCCACAAGAGAGTAAACAACAAGCGCTCGATCGCCTTCCTATGGTTTTTGCAAAAAGGAAGTACAGCCCAGCGGTAAAGGATAAGAAAGATGTAAGTGGCACATACCTCAGCTTTACCCTTCAAGGACAACCTCCGGAGCCAAGTCTCGTCCGATGCTTCGACCTATGCCTGTACTTCTGACCAATTTTTTCTTCAGCTGGAGGTCTGGTCCAAACCACACTCCATGAATACGGCCAGGACTGTCTGTCCAGCCTCTGGACAGCTGGCCATGTTGACGTCCGCAGGTAGAGTACTGATGTTTGAGGTAAAACTCAGTGGATTCGACTTTAAATACACCATTCGCGCACCATCTTCAGAGTCACTTTCATCATCTGATGATGGTTTTAACCCTACAACTAGCCACAAGTCTTTAACATGACGAGGCATGCCATCGACCCGCACTGACTGCGGGCTGATAATCTTGGTAACATGCCCCATTCTAAGCTTGTCCGTACACTTGCTGTGCGGGGTCTTAACCCACACTACGTCACCAATTCTGTATTTTGCTTGCGCGGCGCTCGAAGCCATTGCGATGTCAATGCCTCGCAGCCGTAAGTGATAGGCGTGCATCATGTTAGCGGGTGCTGTTGTAGGTGAAACACCGTCTTTAGGCATTGCATTATACCAATAGACTGCTTTGGGGATCGAACATTGCTTCCTGGCTGCAATCACTTTTATAGATCGGTGGCTCCTTTGTAATATGCCGTTTCTCACCGGCACGGAAGCCGCACACCTCACTTCTTAAGAACTGCGAGAATTGCTCTGAAGAAAACGCTGCACCATTATCTGTCAGTATTTCTGCAGGTGGCCACCTGTCCTAAAAGACGGACTCCAATTGACGTATTATGCTGGCAGTAGTCGCCAAATGGCAAAGCGAGAGGGTCCACAGTCAATAATAGTCAAATAGTGCTGGCTGCCAACATGCGTAACATCTATCCCCAGCCTGTTCCAAACATGGGTAGTACTCAAATTTCCTTTTTGTCATTGCATCGGTGCCAGGTCAATTGACTGGCACACCCCATACCTCTGCACTACTGTCCTAACATCTGCGGGGTCGACCATCTTTGAGAAGTAGTGTCCGTTTAATCCCGGGATGCCCACACTGTTCATGTATGCTCATGATCCGCTTGAGGTCCATACTGAGCGCAGAAGCCGTACACCGCAGCTGCAGAAGTTCAGACTCTTTCCGAGCAGCAGTCAACCAACGTTGCGGAACACAAGTCAATGCATCTGCTCTGTTGACTGCTGATTTAACAAACATTACATCCACAGGCAGGTTGTACTCTTTGATAGTTTCAATCAGCATGGCGAGCTGCCTTTGTATCAACATCTCGCTCGATGCCTTGGTGGTCAGTCGCGCTCTTCCACTAAGTGCATCTGATATCCAACGCTGAATGCATGCTGAGTCCGTGACGATGTGTAGCACTGTTGCTTGCCATTGGAGCGCCAGGTTAACCCCCTTCAGAGTGGTGTCTAGTTCGTCCAGGTTTATGTGTCGTGCATCATTTTCAGGTCGTAACCAGCAGGCGTCTTCTATGATGGACCCATTATCCTCAAGGGTGACACCCGTGGCCAACGAGCTGGCATCCACCCAAACGGTGAGCTCGTTCCCCTTAACGCACCAGTCACCTCGCACTGGATTGTCTTGCATCACTCTCTCCATAGTTTCAGTTATCATGCATCTTGGGGTAACGTCGTGCACCTCGTCGTCCCATCCAGACGAAACAGAACTTACGTGGCGCTTTATGGCTGCTGCCGCCACTCTGAGCCAACCGCATATGGGAAAATAGCCTACCAGTTTTCCACACATGGAGAAGGTACTCCGACGAGTGATCACTGGCGGGACTTCCGGGATGTCACTACCTTGCCTCCAGCAAAATTTTTCTCCATCATTACTGATGTGCAGTCCAAGTACATTCACTCTGTCCTGTAGCGGCTCTGGGGCCTTGCACACCAAGCCAAAATGCTCCAGATGTTCCCTAACCCTCATTGAAGAGGCCACGTTTTCATTGACGTAAACATCGTCAATGTAGGATGACGTTGCCCTTTGAATTTCCTCATCCTGCAACATGACCACATTCATAATTGCTGGCATGATTTTTGGCACCACATTAAGACCAAATCCCAATCGAGTGAAGCAATATCTCTGTCCTTTTACCATGACAGTCTGAAAGGGGCAAATAGAACTTGGAGGTAGGCCCTTAAATCGAGGGTGGCCACGTTGCTCCCTTGCTGTCGCCATTCCTGCAATTTCTGGGCACAAATGTCCGCGTTGGCCGTATATGCATCTACAAAGATATTCAATTCCCTGTAGTCCATGACCGGTCTCACTTTCTTCTTATTCTCTTGCACTATTGCCATCAACGGAATCAGTCCTCGAGGCGGCCATAGCTCCTCCTCGGGGTACAGCACAATTCATTTTCATATTCGCTCCTGATATGCTCTGGAACCGGGTACTCTATTTTATTTTTCAGTTGCGTGGGCGTTCATCCACCCGCCCACTTCCACATTGCGGTCCATACGCGCCTGCGCTGGTCGAAAGTTGCACTGAAATCAGGTTCGTTAATCCTCAAAGCAGCACAGATGGGTGGATCAGAAAACTTGACTTCACCCTCCTCTGTGATGCGTACGCTGACCAGCTCCTTAATAATGTCCATCCCAAGGAGCAGATCAAAACCTAGTAACGTGCTGTCCATGACCAACACGCTGACTGTGATGAGGTTACCGTTGTTGATAGTGAGTTTGATGTTTCCAACTCCCCGGCTTCTGAGAGCTTTGGCATCAGCCATTAGTACGTCCATCTTTTGTCTGCTCCACTGTCGACAAATCAAAACGTTTGTGAGTGACCGAGAGCAGACCGAATCTACTAAAGCGGTACGCGTTATTCCATTGATGTGCACCTTAATCACAGGGAGCGCCTCCTCTTTCATGCTCGGTGCGGAGAAGAGACCGGCTGACGTTGCATCCCCCATACCATTTCCCAGACACTTAGAGACAATGTGACCTACTTTATGACATTGGAAACATCGTAGATCGAAACGTACCTTTTGTGCGACCCGCTGCACATTTCTTTGCCTTGACAGTGGCAGTCTTTGGCAAAATGGTTCAGCCCAGAGCACTGATAGCAGGTGACATCGCCATGTCGACGGATGGCTGGGGTCGGATCCTCTTTGACTTCAATTGGCTGAACGACTGTGGCCACTGGTTCATCAGCCTCTTTTTCGTCGATCATGATAGCACGGGCTCTGGTCAACACTTGATTGAGCGTCATGTCTTCCATTCTGGATGATGTGCTGAGTATCTGCTTAACATGACTAGGCAATTCAGACATGAAGGCACAGGTCATCCATTCTTCAGGAAGTGGTGCGATTGGTATGGCGAGCTTCTTTAATTCCACCACATATACATCTACTGTCTCGCCAGGTCGCAGACGCCGCACATGGAATTGGTCATAGGCCATGAACTGGTCAGTTCCAAACGCGGTTAGTAGAGCACGCTTTATTTGCTCAATGTCACTTTTCTGTTCTTTGCTCAGCTGCCTATACACAGCAAGGGCGCCGCCTTTCAAGCGCAGTGGAAGAATCCGTTCAATCTTCGTGATCTTGCATAATTTGCAGACCAGTTCCACCTTTTCGATCCATTCAACCACAAACTGTCCACTCGTATCACCACTGAATTCAGAGATCAGTTTTATGTTGAACGGTTTTTCCGCCATCTTGCTAGAGACAAAGTTAATGCCGAAATAGCTTGTGTTGGAATGTGTCATGAAAAAATAAATGATTTCGTCTCTTTCTCTCCTGCTGTCGTAGCGACGGACACAGTCTCCACTTCTGAGACTGAAAACTGCCCTCCTTCTCATTCCAGCCCTTTACATAGAGCTTGGTAACTCACCTATGCAAAACACCAACAAACCAGCTACCATCACAGTTCCTGCGCCTGCTCACCTCCACTTGCTTTGGGGGTGTCAAGTTGACCAACCAACTCATTACAAGAAGAAACCTATTGCAGGCGTTTATTGCTACTATAAGTTTACAGTTTTTTTTTTTCTTTACAACACTAGGCTTACCAGAATTTCTAAGTTTTAACCCAGGTTTCTCTTTCTCTCTCTCTCTCTGCATATGTTTAGCCTAATTGTTGATAATATTTTTTTTTTTTTTTAACATTATTAGGGATTCTTAGTAAAATATATATATATGACATGGTTTTTTTTATTTGGTACATTTTTCATAATATATGAATTAATGCAATGTGATTTGTGGCTATAATCTAGAAACCTAATATAAAGTATGCTTTTATAATTTCAAGTTAGGATCTCTTAATTCTATCGTAATAATTATCTGCTACAAATATTTGTTTTTCTCTAATTATAGCTTACTGGGTTTCAGGATATAAAAATATTCTAGAGCATGTGTTGCTAATTTTTTTACTACTGGTTTTTATATTTTTGTGTATATGAATGTTTATTTCAGTGTTTTCATTGTATATTTGTGTGCAATTGTTTTTACTTTTTTTTTTCACTACTTTCTATTTTATTCACTGGAAGCAAACTGGATTTATGGATTTGCTTTACTCTTGTCCTTTAATAAATGCTGATGCCCAATTTTCTCTTGATTTTTTTTTTTTTTTTTTTTTTTTTTTATATTGGATCAGCAATTGGTACAGCATATGCTTTTCTATATAGTGTACAGTGCAATTAGTTGACCATACATACTTGTATACTATATTATAGCATCTGCTGTCACTGCCATAACTCATTGATCCTGATGTCTTCTTCCATCAAAATTAGAACTTTCTCAGATTTTATCACTATTTTTAAATTCCCTGTACAATAGTTTGTCTTATATTGTTCAAATTTACTTTAATTCTATTATTAACTTTTCTATTTTTTTGTCATACAATGTTTTGACAACTAAATCAATTAGAAGAAGTAAAGTCTGAAAGTGATCAACCAATGAACTCATTTTTACTTAAACATTAAATAAACTTATTTGTGGCTGGTGAATCTATTTAAGGCTGTCAGGGTTTTTCCCTTTTTTTGGATAATTAGTATGTGTAATTTATACAAAGATTACAATAGAAGCAGATTAATATGGGAAAATTGATCTTTTATGAACCCCAAAATATGAGCTTGATGCTTATTTGGAGACAGTTGCAGGGGAATTCTGTTTTAAGAATGCAAAAATCTGTTGTCATTTTGAGTACTTTCTATTAAATCTTTATTGCAATTGTAGATGATACAGCTCCTCTGGAAGATATGTCTGACCTTCTTCATCAAGTAGAAGCTCTGTGTGAAATTCGTGGCCAGCAACCACAGTCAGTGAATAACAACAATAGTAATACTAATGTGCGCCTTCCCACCAATGTGACGGGGACTGGGACTGCTACTCTAAATAATGCAAGTGCTAAACAGAACAATGTTACAAGAGAGGCACAAGCTCAAGTAAGTTTTCATATCAATTTGTTTTAATGCAAATTTCTGTTGACTTTAATAGCCATCCCTATTTCTTCAGGTGACTCTGTGATGGATATTAAATGATATATTGAAAAATAGTTTTTATTTTTTAAAGTATATTTCATGCCTATCTGATTTCTTTATTATTGAATGAACTTTATAATTTAAATACAATTTGTTTCATTCCATTATCATCTCCATGAATTTGAAATATAAATATTTACTGTAATTACCATGTTTAAATCATTATCATTACTATTATTATTATTATTATTATTCACTTAAAAATCTGAATCATTTAAATTTTATTGACCCAATATTTCATGTGTATAACAGTGTTATCAAGCCAGATACAACTTAATGTACACGATATTATCCAAAGGTCTAGGGAATTTGACAGTAAAAATACTTCTATAGTTTTAGCCTCTCTCTCATAAATGGTAGCAGCAAAAGCTATTTTGTATTATGGTTTGCACATGACTTCTGAATAGCCCCTTCTAAAATCAATTATTGAGGCATTAAACCTTTGCTATTATCACTTCCAACTTTTATATACAAATGCCTGTATTGACTCTCAATGCATCAACATACCCATTTAAGTTTTGATAGTTCTCTCATAGGATAGACCTTTTTGTTTTCATGCACTATAGTCAAACATTTAGATGGAGTGCGTCTATCCATGCAATTCACAGTTAAACTCTTCCCTGACCTGTTAAGATTTGGGATATTTTAACAACTGTTCTATAGTCTTTCTTGACGATGAACCATCCAACCACTTTCATGATGCAATCTTTTTGCTTTAGTTGAATTCTGTACCAACATTTGGCTGATTGATATCAATGGCTGTACATCTTTGAGAAAATATGTTGCTCAACAGTTATTTGCATATCGCTTAGCTCCTTCATTGCATTGAGTTCACACAGAAGGTCAAACACCAACAAATTTCCATTCACAACTAAAACTTTAACATGAGTGGGATTCATATTGCATCCAACAAGTTTAACATTCTATGATTCCACAATACTTAATCTCATCAACCATCAGTACATCCATCTCTTTCTTTGGCCAAAAGCAACTAACTGATGTGCTCATGAATGATTGAGAACAACCTGAATCATCTAAGGTTGCATTCATGATTCCATTGACATACATTCCAACTATGGGTAGCGCCTCATTCATATTTTGTTTCATTTTTTTTTTTTTTGGTGCATCAGAAGTGTTTTTCTAATTTACATGGTGCTTGTGCACAACTTCTACATTAATACAAACAGTTTCTTGCAAATTGATTGGAGTCAGAGCATTTGTAGCAGGTGATGTTTTCATGCTGATTGCTAGTAGAGAGTGTTTGACTTTCTTTATCCTGCACAGATTGCACAAATTCAATCCTAATCCATTTGATTACAAATTGACTGGTTGCTGAGCTGAATTGTTTTCTCTACCATTCTTTATGTTGCTGAAATAGCTTGTTGTAAGGAGGGAAAAACAAAATCACTCACAGCTATCCTTCCAGCTTTAAGCCTTATATCTCTCACTGTCAGACTTCTTAATTCTGTCAATGTAGTCTGACTGATACTTTTTCACTCAGTTTAGCATTCTCTTTTTAACTGAAGGGCACTGAATATTCGATATACGCCTCACTTAAAAGTGGCACTTCCTTCCCTGGAGAGTGTTGTGTGTGTCTTATGATTGCTAAACCATGCACAGCCAACTCTGTCTCTCTTTTAAAACTGGCCAGTAAGTCTTTGGTTTCCCTTATTCTGTTACGGTCATACCCATTGTTTCCACCACAGAAGATACATGTATTATATTCTATTATTTCTTTGCTTTTTCTAGGTCCAGATATCTACCAGTAATATAGCAGGAGCCTGTGCTGCTATCCCTCCTACTTCTGCTGCTCACTCAGCTTACAATAACATCTCATCAGTGTCTGCTTGCAGTTCATCTCAACAACAGTCAAAAGATAACAGAGTAGCATTTTGTGGTATCAAGAAAGGCTTCCTTGAAAACATGACTAATAATCCTAGAGATGCAAGCAACAAAGATAAACGAACAAATGAAACTAAAAACTTAAGTGAATGTAATCAGATTGGCAGTAAGAAGACTTACAATAAAGATATGCCATTCATCAAACCAAAGAATACAGATGGGCGAAGTGCTAGCTTTGAGTTACATGAGGAGCTTGAAAACATTAGAGAGAAACAGACATTATTTAACAATACAGGTACTTTGTTACTTTGCATATATGCATTCTGATTAATTTACTTGTGGAAAAATAACAAAATATGAATCATTTTCTAATAAAACCATTCCCCACTTAAGTACAATTTATAAAATAATCTGAAATTTAATATTTTTAATAAAACCTCATTCTCAATAGTGATTACTTTAAAAACTTGAAAAAGATTGATTTTTCTTAATATCAGTATTGTGAATATGAAATGAAGAATACATATGAAGAATATATCTTGGAATACATTCTTTTTTATGCTAATAAACTTTATGAACCAGTCAGTGTACCAGTGCTACCAAAGATGTAATATTTTGGGCCTTCATGTGTGGACATGACGGGAGGTAACCAGATTTTACAGGAATTTTTGCCTATTGATAAGTTTTGTCATTGTGTACCTGCTGAGAATTCAGTTGTGATTCCCCAACAAGTCATGGTAACTTCTTTGTCTCTGAAAGCTAATTCCACAGAACAAACCACAAACTCTGCTGATAACTAACAACAGGTTTAATGAAAAATAGAAAAAATTAAAAATGCATAAAAGATTAACCTTTCTACATAGCTTTGTTTGATAACTTTTTGGTAGGCAAGTTCCCCATCAGTAATTTGTTGAGTTATAAGGCACTTTGATTCTCGCACTGTATTTTTATCTATTAGGGGTTGTTTTGTGTGTTTGGTGGTAGGTCAGTGTGATTGTGTGACAAATTAAAAAAAATAGCGGTTTTTCTTTTCAGGTTGATGAGGCAACAGATCTTACCAATAAATGTCATGTTGTGGCTTTTGTAAGATTTTCAAAAATCGCCATATTGGGTGATTAGGTACTTCTGTAAAAATGAAGAAAAAACAAAGAAATAAGTAACTTTAAGTACAGGTCCCGTTTGCTGAGTGGGCACTGACTAGTGAAAGTGGTTTCACACTGGCGCTGTACAGACATCACTAAATATATTCGCAATGATTGTTATATTTTTTAATAACATAATAGGTTACATAAGATTATGTCTGTTAAAATAACCAAGAATATATTGTGTGTGTTTAGTAATATTATGTATATAAAATTAAATAAAAAGTCAAAATGGCATTAGCTTATCTCATCTATTCTTGCGAAACACTTGAGGACCTTTTGTGGAACCTTAGGGTTCCAGGGAACCCCAGTTGTGAAATGCTGGACTAGAGCAATGTCCTAATAAAACTAGACCCTTTCATCAGCTTTCCTAGGTGTTTGGTCTTGATTGCTTTTCATAAATGCCTCAGCAAGTTGGTGTAGTACTATTCATTAGTGGTGTGGTCCTTTTTGAAGATTGTCAATAAGCACAATGCCTTTTGCATCCAAAAAAATGAGGCCTTCATTTTCCCTGCAAATGAAACGACATTGGACTTCTTTGGAGCAGATGAGAGAGGTGTTTATAGTGCCTGGGTTGTCTCTTTGTCTCTGGCTCAAAGTGAGAAACCAAACACTCATTCTTGGTTAGGAAATATTCAAGGGAAACAGCTGTATCTGCTTCCAGCAGTGTCAGATTTTCCTGTGATGTGATCAGGCTAGTGTGCTTTTGTTCAGGTGTCAAAATGTTGCACCTACTGAGCAGAAACCTTTGTCAAGTTCAATGTGCATAATATTCTCAACTCTCTCATGGGATCTGCTATTAGCATTGGCTATTTGATTTATACTCAATCGCCTCTCATCCATCTCCATGTGGTGAACATGATCATTATTTTCCTTGGTGGTCACTGTTGCAGGACATCCAGACCTTGTGTTATCTTCAGCATTATTTCTTCCTCTCTTAATTTCAGCTGCCCACTTTTGTGCTGTTGATAAATTTGGACTGTCATCCCCTAATGTAGAAACAATGTCAGCAAGAATGGCCTTGGGAGCTAAACCGTTACTTGATGACATCATGGTGCCAAATTTTGTCCATTTTCAAGAAAAGTCACTATTAGTTAATTTTGAAGTCTTTGAACAGTCAGATATCAGTTTGCTTGGAAATAATGGAGTTATTAATAAGAGGAGTTAAAATTAAAGTATGCAAAATTTCACAGTTCTAGCATCAGTCCTTCTTAGCCTATGAACTTTTTACCCCACCCTCATACTTTGAAATTTCAGAAGACACATTATTCTGTTATATTGCTCTGGACATGATTGGTGGGTTGGGTTAATGAATTTTACTTGGCTTATTTCAAGTTTGTTTCTTCTTAGAGCTTTCTTTGAATTCATTTTAAGGCTTTTAATTATTTTTAATCCGTTCTTTTTTTTTTTATTCTTGACACTTGACAGTTTTCCTGAATTTTTCCCACTGTTTAATGTTGATTATTTCCTGTTCCAAATCATCAGTAAGAATTCTCATGCAATAAAAATTGTTTAACCATGGTTACCACCCTGTTATATATTATTATATACTCTACATAATGAATTGGGATAGATTTGGCTTGTGAAGTTCAGAGGTTCTTTATTTCCATTTATTTAAAATTTTTAACCAGTAGATAAGCAGCTAGGCCTTTGGAAATTGTTTTTCATTTCACACTGTCATGCCTAAAATTTCAAAGCTAAGCTTGATTTTCAGATTTTGTAACTCTCACTTATTTAACTTGTCACCTGTTGGGGATCCACTGTGTTAACAATTTGGTCTTTATTTTAATTTTGAACATCATTCAGTTTGTGTTTATGGCAAGGTACGTATTTGATTTTTATTCAAATCACTTTCATTAATTTTTTTTTACCTTACTTAATATTTAATTTATTTTTTCTATTAATGTTGTTTTGAGGATAACATTAAAATCAACCTGTATATTGATTAATGTACAAGTGTATCATAGAATTTCTTTTGTTCTTAAGTTATAAAATTGTCACCTGGAAAATAACTTCTAGTTCTAGTATTATTAAAATGTCTCTAGATAGGACTACAATGTAAAAAATATTTTTATAATATGAAGAATAGGCTTAAATATTTTGGTTGTCAGCTTTTGGTGTTTTTTAACTTTTAGTCAAGGAAGTCACAAATTTGTCATATGATTATTTCTGTTATTTTAAAATGGATCCAATTTCTTGGAGTGATCATCACCTTAGGCAAAATAAGGTTGAATTTTATTTTAAATATAAAATTTTCAAAATATAGACAGTGAAGAAATGTTAATTAAATATTAAGGACACATTTATGCACTTATCTAGATTTCATCTTGATTGATCAGATTTAATTTTCCAAAACGCACACACACTCACACACTCACATAAATATATTCAAATTTAAATGATTTGATGAATATATTCACATTTTGATGATTTGGTCTTGCTTTCTTTTAATTACAATTTTATAAATTTACCTATTGAAATTATTACTACTATAGTTTTAATATTGAACCTCAGTAAAAATGTATTGAATATCTGCAAGTAATAGTGAGGTTAGCTGGCATTCAGTGACCAAACACTATTACAGTTTTTCAAGAAAATAGGCTTCTCATGTCCGCTAACTGTTATTTCTATTTCTAGCATTAATGGGAGTTTCCTTCCTAACCATTTCTTTGAAGTAGTGTGAAAAAAATAGACATCTTGATTATATTTAGGTTTGCTTAAAAGACCAAGAAGCCATTTGTAATCATTGATCTGAAAAAATGGTTGTATAATATAGGTGAGAGTTTAGACATTTTTTAATGAATTTGATGTTATACATGGCATCCATATGGAAGCTTAGATTTGATGAAGCTACTTAAGAACATGACTGGAGATTTTAGGTTAATGTTTTGCTTTTCTAACATCTTATGGCATTAGACAAAACTACTACTAGCGTAGCTTATCGTAGCTTCAATTTCCTTATCTTTGGTATTAAATTTGTCCTTACTAATTCTTACATCATGGTATTTGAAGTGTTTAGAGTTTATTAATTTTACATTCTGAATTTGTATGATAGGTTATGGGTATACATGGTTAGTAGTTTCATTCCAATTCCAGATCATAGTTTCTGTTTTGGAAAGGTTTATTGTAAGGCCTGCTTTTTTTGAACATTTGGTGAAGAATGTTTTTTTTTTCTCCCTTTTTTTTTTTTCAATAATAATAATTACATCAGTTACAGAATTTTGGAAAAATTCTATGTGATATTTCATCCTTCAAAAAGACTTCACAAATTTTTGTTGGATGAAACATGTCACATAGGATGAAAACTTTTTCAATTACTCATCGTTTATCTGATATATAGAGTTCATATATATTCCCTCATAAATGAGTGAGTAATACTGTGTGAACTTTGTGCATTAGTTGCTAGGCATTTTCTGGAAATTGGAAAGTACAAAGGAATGAGTGTTATCTGATCTCTTACTGTTCTTGTTATAGCGTAATTTTCTGTAAGAAATCATATTACATTTAATGCTCAATAGCAGAAATTATTGTATTGATATATTGCATAATATACATTTCATTATCTTCATTCTATAAATTAGAACATTGTGAATGATAACAATTCATATGAAATTGTATATTTAGTAAATATTATAGTAATATATATTTTTCTTGTTAGATTGGGTAACAGAAAACTTATTGCAACGTATACAAAGTAACCCAAATCTGTCCGGGCGACTATCAGATCCTCAATTTATTCAAGCACTTACAGAGTTTCAGCAGAACCCACAAGCTGCAATAGCCAAATATCAAGATGATCAACAACTGCAAGGAGCTATGCAACAATTTTGTAACATTTTAGGTGAGTATTAACTTTATTTTATTCTAATTGTTCTAATTGTTACAGGGGATAATTCCTGCTTGATTTGTGTAGATGTGAAACTATTAGCAGTTTATCAATAAAATCAAAAGTTCTTCATCTTTTGATATGATAGGATTAATCTAGTGATTTTTTTTTTTCTATTTGTAAAGTTTTATAAATGATTAACCAAATAAGTGAACTTTTAAAACATACATAAGCTGGTCTTTTAATTATTTCTGGCATTCATTATATATTACTTTTTTAAGCTTTTATTATTCTTATAAAAAATTTTTTATAATTAAGGTGTTGGACATTTCTAGTAAAAGTTATTGTGATATTTTTAAATTTAATCTGTTACTCTGTAAAGTATCTAATAAATTTCAATATAAACTTTTTGGTATTATTTTCCTTAATTTATCATAGAAAATGCAGTAATACTAAAATTAGAACTGAAAGAATTTAATTTGTAGTCTTAATTGTGTTGAAGGATTATGATAGTTGATTCCAGGCAATTTTTCAAGGGCAATGGAGATGTATTAAAAATTCTTCAAGCTTGAATATTTTTTCTTAAGCTTAGTATGCATTCTGTTCAGCATTTCTGCCTATTCTTTTTCATAAGCCTTGCAGCTAGATAACTATTTTTTTCTTGTATATTATGGGCAATTTTAAATAAATTCTCTAAAATAATGTGCTAACTTATAATTTAAGAAATCCTTTATTTTCATGAGCTGATGCACATAATAAAATATATTTTGTATATATGCTATTATTTTATTAATATATTATAGAAATCATTTTTGTTATTGATTTAGGGTAGCTGGCCTTCATCAATTGGCACATTTTTTTTCTTAATGTTTTTTTTTTTTTTTAAATAATTTGTTAATCTTTAGAACTCCTATTGCCACTTACATTTTTGGAGAAATACATAATCAGTAATAAAAGCATCAGATGAAAACAGGTGAAAATTCAATATCTCTGAGACACTGAAATTTAAGCAATTTTTTGTGGCATATAAAATAAAAATAAAAAAAAAAAAAAATTCCAATTAGTTTTAAGAAAATTATTTTTCTGACTGAAATACTTTTTTTTTCTGGTTTAAAATTATTGACATAAATACTACTGTGGCCCTGTCGGCGGGGCTTCAGAATACGTCGACTGCACCCCTGCAAAGGGTAAAAGTCCCTTAACGGGGCCACCTGTTGGCTGTGGGTGGTGACCTGTGATGACTGGGGATGGAATCCTGTGATGCCTGGGGATGGAATCCTGGTGGTTGAGCAGGTCGTGACCCAGGAGAAAATTTGTCATGGCCCCTGCAACACACCACGTTGGCCTTTACCTAGACTAGACGGGAGGTTGGAGAGGCTTGATCTGACCAATCGGCTAGTCGCATCAAGCCCTAACACCTATCCTCACAAAATAAATATCTTTCAAACTCTTATTACAAAACAACGTGATATTCCCTAAATAAGTGTCAGAAGGCGGTGGCAAGGGTCAATCAAGTAGTACGTAAAAATCAGCCACATGAAGGAGTAAATAAAAGTTTTTATAAAAACGGGTAAGAAAACTAAAACACTGGAAATGCTGGCAAAAATACTACTAATATGAGTATACCACTTTTGTATTCCTGAGAAAATAGGGCGAATGGGCTTCCCCTCTAATATCTCCCATTGCCAAACTCCGAGGAGGGTGGGGAGCAAAAGAGATGAAAATAAAAACAAGCCCACATGGCAACAAAAAGACCCCATATCGAATCAAACTCAGACAACGAGTCAGAGCATGAACTAACACATCATCAATTCATAGTATTAGGATCTATTGAAAATACTCCTCTTACCACAATATACTCCCTTTAAAATAGAGAAAATCATCTCAACCAACATCCAAAAAACAGAATCTGTGAAAAAAAATGAAGAATGGAACAATACTAATTGAAGTATCCAAAAATACACACGCAAAAAAAATATTAAACTGGACAACCTTCGACAAGATAAAAATCCAAACATACCTACATGAAACCCTAAATTCATCCAAAGGAGTAGTGAGAAGCCATGAAATCTCACCATGCACCCTGGAAAAGATTAAAAAAAAACCCCAAAATCCCAAAAAACCTAAAAAACCAACAACTAAAAGATGTCAAAAGAATAACTATTAAAAAATGGTACATTTATTAAAACCAACATGTATATATTAACCTTTAACTACCCTGTAATACCCAGGGACATAACAATTGGATATTCAATAGCAAAAGTGGAGACTTACATACCAATGCCACTTAGGTGTTACCGATGCCAAAGATACGGACACCACAAAGAAACTTGTGCTAGAGATCCCTGTGTGTAGAAGATGTGGAAATACAGTGACTGAACATCCAGCAAATTGCAGTGAAAGACCTAGGTGTCCAAACTGCAAAGAGGAGCACAACTGCAGGCTCAAGAGAATGTAAAGTATGGCAGAAAGAAAAGGAAATCAACAAAACAAAATATTCATGAAATATCTCTTTTTCGAAGCAAGAAAAATTGTTGAAACGCAGACACTCACAA
The DNA here is from genome assembly GCA_903632075.3 of Acanthosepion pharaonis. Taxonomy (NCBI): domain Eukaryota; kingdom Metazoa; phylum Mollusca; class Cephalopoda; order Sepiida; family Sepiidae; genus Acanthosepion; species Acanthosepion pharaonis. Next base: position 156,532 of record CAHIKZ030000816.1, read on the forward strand.
TAATATATGCCTCTCTATGCTGACCTCAGAAAATAAACATCCTGAATATCCCAAAAAAAGAAACAGAAAAAACTAACTACAAATCTGAAGAAATCTCAACCTTAATAGATAACCTGAGAATTCTACTTACTGAACTAACGATAATGCTCAAACCTGAAACGATGACAACAGCTAAAAATAACTAAAAAACAACTGAACACTCCACATTAAATACCACAAAACAAACTCAAAAAGAGGAAACCAAAAGCCTTAGTAGAAGCCAAACAGACCTGCAAAACCAAGACAAAGAATCTACAACAAACAACCTGAAAACTCAAAACAGATTTTTAATTCTCAACAAAATAGAAAAAGAACAATCAGAAAACATGACCAGAACTAAACTCTCGAAAAGAACACACCATGGAAAAAATGCGACTCAAAAAGATACACAAATTCATAAGAAAAGCCAGCCAAGTCAACGATCAACTTCCAAGAACAGATCAAAAAGCCAAACAAAATCCTTCCTGGAAAAAAAAAAGAAACAAAACAAAAACCCTAGAAACATGACAACTGAGAATACCCCACCATCCCTAGAAGAGATATCATTTAAAAAAAAAAAAAAAAAAAAAAAGAATGAACTCAAGATCACACAAAATTCTACAATGGAAATGCAGAGGAGTGAAGGCAAATATAAATGAACTGCTGTTACTAATTACAGACCTAAACTAAGCTATAATATGTCTTCAGGAAACCTTCTTAAAGAATAACAATAAGATAAATATAAAAGACTACCAACAATATAATTATATTAAAAGCTCTAGTCTTCGAGCATCATGGGGTACATCTATTCTAATCAGAAATGACATACCACAAAGTCTTGTCTTGAAAACAAATTTACAGGTAGCAGCTGTAAAAGTGACTTTAGACCGACAAATTAGCATTTGTTCGGTGTATATCCCACCAGACGAGGAGATGAACAAGACAGAATTACTGGAAATTACAAACCAACTTTCCACCCCTTTATTGGGGATTTCAACTGTCATAGTACCATGTAGGGATGTAAAAATACAAACAAAAAAGGGAAAAACATGGAATCATTTATAGAAAACAACAACTTCTGCATATTCAATGACAAATCTTTGACTTACATCTGCTCCTTTTCAGGCAACCCATCCACAATAGATCTATCCCTATGCGACCCATCTATATTTCTGGATTTCTCCTGGAACGTACTGCCAGACACATATGGCAGTGACCAATCTGTCTACAAAATTCAGAACAAACTGACAAAAAATCCCAACGGTGAAATCTGAATAAAGCAAATTGGGAAGAATATCAAACTATCATCTGAAAAACTAAAAGAAGGATCAGACATAACTAACATAACTCAATTTACAGAAACACTGATTTCCATTGCAAAATGCATCCCAAAAAGCAAAATCAAAAATAACCGAAATAGACCCTGGTTTAACGATGAGTGTAAAACATCTATCAGACTTAGAAGAAAGGCTTTAAAAGACTCTTTAAAAAAAAGAGCCTACAATTGAAAACATGCTAAAATTCAAACTACAGGCAAAAACTTGAAAAATAAAAGACAGCAAACATGGAAGCTGGAAAAATCATGTCGACAAACTGAACTCTGCGACAAAAACAAAAACTGTATGGAACATGGTTAGGAAGATAGCCAGCAAATACCACTCTAATGCAATAAAACACCTCACCAAATATAACAACCAAAATAACCCAGGAAAAAGACATTGCTGACAAATTCGCAACTACTTTCTCAAAAACTCATCAGCCACAAATGAAAACCAAAAATTCATCAAGGTTAAACAAAATGCTGAAAAGCAAAGACTAAATTTCAAATCCAACACCGATGAAAGCTACAACCTTCCTTTTTCAATATAGGAATTAAAGGAATCTTTAAAAAAAGCTAGTGATACAGCAGTAGGACCAGACAACGTCCATTACCAGTTCATAAAAAAGCTACCAAAAAATCACTTCAACTACTGCTAAATCTGCTATGGACAAAAAACTACTTTCCAGAGCTGTTGAGACAATCTATCTTTATTCCCATTGCAAAACCTAGCAAAGACGATTCAGAACCAGGAAACTACAGGCCAATAGGGCTAACGAGCTGCCTCGGCAAAACAATGGAAAGGATGGTTAATAACAGACTAACTTGGTATCTAGAAAAAAGCAACTTAATCAGCGATTATCAATGTGCTTTCTGAAAAAAGAGAAGTACCATAGACCATTTGGTTTGGCAAGAAACCTTTGTCAGAAGCTTTTATCCAAAAAGAACATTTAATAGCAGTGTTCTTTGATCTAGAAAAAGCATGATACCACATAGAAGTATGGCATCCTAAAAGATTTATATGATCTAGGCCTAAGAGGCAGACTAACGGAATACATCAGCAATTTCTTATGAAATCGAAAATTTCAGGTACAAATAGGCAACATACTTTCAGATGCACAAGGACAAAAGGAAGGAGACCCTCAGGGAAGCATTCTTTCAGTGACCCTTTTTTGCATCAAGATAAACTCCTTAACAAAAAAAATCCAGGAGTCAAATATTCCTTCTATGTTGATGACTTTCTTATTATATATATAAATCGCTACGCTGGTTTTATATATGGGGCTATCAGAAAATCTTACTCAAAAATGCTTACCATACCACCAGGTACTAGGGGCCTTTAGAACATCCCCAGTAGAAAGTTTATACATAGAAGCAGGTGAAACCCCTCCACACCTATGACACATAAAATTAGCCTTACAATACTACACCAAAATAAAATCACTCCCAACAAATATAGCCAAAGAAATAACCCCTAGACCTAAATTACTATAAACAATATCAGAAAACAGGAAATACCATACTACCTTTTGGCCTTAGAATAAAACCCTTTGCAGAAGAACTAAACACTGCTATATCAAATATCCAAGAAACTAAAACTGCCATCATCCCACCATCGACAATCAAACAACCTAAAATAATCCTTGAATTATACAATCCTCCAAAAAAAAAAAAATAACTCACCCCACCACCTTTAAGGATAATTACCAACAATTAATGGAAAAATTTCCTAGCTACTGTAAAATATACACAGATGGATCAAAAAGTGGAAATAAAGTAGGATGTGCAGCAATAAACAAACAAATCACTAAAAAGAAACGCCTCCCAATAGGAAGCTCAATCTTCACTGCAGAGGCACATGCAATCAGCCTTGCTTTAGATGTAATCTCAGGAAGCACCCCAAAAAATTTCATAATTCTCTCCAATTCACTCTCTGTACTAACATCCCTGAAAGGGAAAAAAACTCGATAACCCACAAATTAATAACATCCTCCACAAACTATTTTATATGGAAGAAAAGAACATCATTCTCTTCTGGATCCTGAGCCACATTGGAATCAAAGGAGGAGACAAAGTGGACACAGCAGCCAAATCCTCACTAAAAATGAACATAGACAAAAAAATAAAAATATCATACACAGATTTGAAACCTGAAATAAACAAACTCATCAAGGAGAAATGGTATAAAATATGGGAAAACCAAACCAAAAATAAACTCCATCAAATAAAACCTACAATAGAACAATGGAAAAGGTACTCATGATACCCAAAGAAAACAAGTTCTTATGACCAGACTATGCATGGGACATTCACACTTGACTCACTCTTACATCCTGAAGAGGATGGACCCTCCAAAATGCTCCTGCGGAAGCAGACTCACAGTGGATCACTTCATGTTGAATTGCAGAACCATCTCCAAAATAAGACGAAAATATTATAACCATAAGAGCCTCAAAAGAGTCTTTGAAGAGACAGACACCAACAAGATATACAGTTTCCTTTCAGAAATTGACATCCATAACAAAATTTAAAAAAAGATTTTTTTTCCTTTTTATAACTTAACCCAATGCCATGATTAAGCTCTGCTAAAGTACTTGCAAGAACCTCTAAGGTTGGAATATCAGAATGTCTATCTATATGTTGAAGTGTGATTATCAAGCTATCTATCTGATTGTGAAGGTGTAAATCTCAACATATATATCTTTATATCGAAGTATGAATGACAAGCTAGCTATCTATCTATCTAGTTATCAAATCCTGGATATCTATTATTGGCATTAAATAACCCAATGAGGTTGATATGCTGTAAAACACAAACAAAGAAACAAAACAAATACTACTGGCTGTTATACAAAAAGCAGAATTAGATTGGTTTGGGTGAGACACACTGCAAGATAAAATCATGTCTTAAAGTCAGGTGATTTTAATTTTTCACTTGCACTCCTTTGGTAAATAGTAAATGATTAGTAATTTTTTAGAATAGTTGTCATTTAAAATTTTGAACTCTGTTTTCAAGCTGAGTTGACAATTTCTAGATCACAAACATAAAAGCAATTTTCATTGTTTCATTTTCAAAAACAAAATTTGTAATTTCAATTTTAAGTACATGATAAAATCAAAAAAATCTGAAGATAAAAAAAACAAACCTTTTTATGCTTAATATTGTATCCCAAAATAAAATTTTAAAATTTTATTTTCAATATATTTAAAATCCTTTAATACATGGAGCTTGACAAAACACAAAAAAATGGTACCAAATTTATCTATGTAGCTCAATTAGTGAATAGGATATGATCGTTCAAATGAGATGACAAATTCCAACAGTGTATAACTGAAGATACAGGCAACAAACAAGTGAAAAATCATAATCATATAGTTTTTCTTGAAGTAAAAGAAATATAATACTAATGGAATCAATAATTATTAAATTTGAACCAGCCTACACATTGGGGAAAAATGAAATAGTTAAAAACGAAAAGAGATGGACACAGTTGTTTGTTCATATAAGTTTAATTTTAACATTTAATGCCTTGAAAATTCTTACTATGATTCATACCACAACAGAGATGAAGCTAATTTTTTTTCAGTAGTGCATCAATAAAAAACTTCATATTTACAAGTAAAAACAAATAGAAGCACAATTTAAGAGTAGGGCAAAAACTGGCAAAATGTATGGAATCCTGAACTTGCCATAAAAAAATGTATCCATTTGAGGTATATGCCTGAAACTTTGAAACTTTACTAATTTTGGGATGAAGAATTCAACAAAAGTGATTTTCTGTGTAATAGCCATACATTTTGTCATAAATGTACCTTAGCTTGGAAAATATTATGAAATTATGCAATTTTTGACTTGCACTAGTTACTACAAAACTTAGAAATGTTTCAAGAAAGGAATTGTTGGTTAATCTTTCAAGCTAATGATTATTGTAATACTTTAAGTTCATTTGTTTTCAAACTAAACAAAATGAAATGGTTAAAAATACATTTAATGGAATTGATGAAAGAAAAACACTTTCTGTCAGTTGGAATGATCCTCCTGCATTTCCTCTCCTAATGTTGATTTATAGCCTGGATTTATTTATAAGCCTCTGCTAGAGCCAATATTCTTAGGATCCTGCATATACTATTATCTCTTGAAAGTGGTATTATATCAAAATCCCATCTTAAGAAAAATTTTAACTTGCAATATCATTCATCAAAATCAAAAATAATAATTTCTGCTTTTGGTTGGAGCTAAAAACTTGGTTACAGCAATGGATGGAGATGTAATATCAATGTAAAAGTTGGAGTAATAGTATACTGCAATCCTTAATGCTCATTTCTTAATGTCATTTGGGGGTGATTCTTCTTTGTCACATTGTTTGAATATTCAGATTTTTCTTCCTTTAAGAGTGGAGATGAAGTTCCATTAAAAGTTATATCACTGTAATATCTATTCCCTTCATCCAGCAACCTTTTCATACATTACAAGGAATTTGGTGTCTTCTTCAGACTGCTTCTCCTGCTTATAAAAAAAAATGCATGAACCTCATTATCCACTGAACAGTAGGGTAGGTGTCTCTGGCATGGAAAGCACTAATACATAAAAAAATAAATGAACAAATACTCACTTAAACCAAAGACTTTATGCTTATTATCTTCCATAACAGTTTAAAAAAAAGTGTTTTTGAAAGTTCAACTATAAAATATATCCACTTATTTTATTTTATAATATGAATTTAGTTTAATGTTTTTAAGAAAATGCATAAAATGAAAGCTGAGACAAAAGTTGTTTGAGTGTGACAGTTTGGAAAAATACAGTTAGTATTTTATAATACTGTTTTAAAATGAATCATTACAAAAATATAAGAAAAAGATTTAAACTGTGAAATAATCAATGAAATTAGTCTGATTTATAATGGAGTTCAGTTGGCGATGTTCATTCACTTGGTCAGCAATACAAATTTCGATGTGTCAGACGAAACAGTTTTGCACAAAATAAATGAAGTATAACCTCTTTTTGATTTACTTATGCCTTGAGTTGTATGAGTGCAGAGATATGAAACTGACAGATTAATAAACATGATGCATTGCTTTACAAGAAGGTTTAAAGAGTTGAAGTTCTCTGGTATTTCATCCATTAAATTTTTCGACTTTTGTGAAACAACGTTAAACCTTAAGGCCTCCAAATTGATGAACGTTCTTTTTTTCTTTAATATGGAACTACTATCAATATGTTGGAAAACCTAACTTGGAGCACAACTAATTTTAAAAACATCACTGAAATTGTCAGCTTTGAAAAGGTATAAAAACATGCAACTATTTTTTAAATAGTAAGATAGTTCAAAGAGATGCGAATTAAAAAATAATCATCACAAATCGGAAAGAATTTTATTTTTATAAAGAGAAAAGATTAAATTTTGTTTACATTCTAATTTTATCAAAATAACCACAAAAATAAATGAGATACCAGTAATTAAAGAAAATTTCACTATTTTGACACATATTTGCAGTGTAAATTAGGGAGGTTTGGGGTCCCTCTTAATATTCAGGCAATAAAATATTATGCATCTGATCTTAATTTTCAAAATAATTGAAATTTGTAAATTTTATGGCTAATATTTATTTTCTTTAGGAGATCATTTCTTAAAGTTGGATAAAAAAGATGGAACACATAAACCGAGTAATCTTGAGATGGCTGCTCTTCCTGTTGAGGCTGCTGCAGTTTCTTCTGCTTCAGCTAGTTTAACTACCATGAGCTTACCCAATCAACAAGCATCAGCTTACATGGAAAATGAGCACAGGATCCAAGATCTTCTAACAGACCCTGAAATACGTGAAGCATTGGTTGATAAAAAAGTACAGGAATTGATTGCCATGCAAAACCGAAATCCTGAAAGAGCTCAAAGGTAGATTTATGTTTTTATATATATTGCAATGTTACTAATGTTTTTAATATTTAAATATTGTTACATTGCATAATGATTTGATTCATATCCTTTCAGCTCAATGGGTCATTAAGTTTTAAACAAACAAACAAACATATCCTTTCAGCATTTTTAGACAAATTTAAAGTTAATAGTAAAAGTTGTTGAAACATTGATACTGTCATTGTCTTCATTTCTTATGCTCTTGTTTTAAAAACAAAACCTGTAGACACCATGTTTATTCCTTGGGTTTCTTCTCAGTGTCTTCATGATTGGTTTATCAGTTGAAATGTTAGAAACAATAAGATTTGTATGTGTGAAGAAGTGTTGAAAATCTTTTCTCTTTAAAATGTCTCCAGATATCTTTGCATTTTTGCGAAAGTAATTTAAATTCCTCTATTGCTACTAATGAATTCTGTTTCAGGCTATCTTTCTCTTTACTGAAAAGATTCTAGGTTACATATATATGGCCTTAATGTTGATATATAAGAAAATCTTCCAATGGCAAGGGAAATGTCCCTTAAGTTCCCAAATGATTTTTTCATGTGCTTTGGACTTTTGTTATTGCAGTGTGTTAGTTATTATACAAATAGAATTTCTGACAGTATAGAAATAGTTTTCTCTCTACATTCGTCTGCGAACATTTTTGTGTTTGGCGATTTTAATGCTCTTGTCAAGTGGCTTAATCATTTTAAAGTTACTGATGATAATGGTATTCAAACTTTGAATTTTTCTGTTTTTCTGTCTCTTACTCAAATAATGGAGTTCCCTTTTCATTTCCCCTAATAAATCTGATCAACATATTTCTTACCTCCTCTTCTCAAGCATTGCAACTCTGTCCTCTTGGCAATTTGGATCACACTGTAGTATCTCTTGATATTTCTTTTTGTATCATCTATTAGAACTTCCTATTCACAAGACTTCTTTCTGTCACCAATATACTGATCAGAATTCATTTCATGACTTTATTGGAGACACCCTTTGTTTTTAAACTTCTTATTGAAAATTGTGCCACAGAGATTTTTTTCTTGATCAACCCTTTGTACCACCTTAGAAATACCAGGTGAAACCTGTTTAGCTGCTATAACGCACAGGAATCACTTTTTCTGGCTATACCAACATGACAGTTCCTATCACAACAGACTCCTATTTGTCTCTGTACGTAATAATTCTAAATGTGTCTTTGAAGGGCAAACTCTAACAATTTTGGCTCTCATGACTACTAGCAGCTCTGTAATAGTGTCTTAAATAGGAGTAAGTCTTCTATCCTACCTATCTTCATTCAGTTTACGGTGTTAACATCTGATAAAGCAGAATGTTTTGCTTGCAAATTCTCTTCAAATTCTACCCTTGACTCATCTGGAATATTTTTTGCTTTACAGCTGTCTCTGTTGAGTGATATACATATAACTCCTTCCATGGTTTTTGCTATCATCTCTAAACTGGATCCCCACAAAGCATGTGGATCTGATGGCATCCTTGCAATAGTCCTTAAGAAATGTACCCTGGAACTGGCTCCCGTTCCCTCTAAACTATACAACAAATGCCTGCTTGTTTCTTGATATCCTGCCTGTTGGAAATCCTCTTCTTTAGTTCCATTCTTAAGTAAACCATTTGATCCTTCTATTGGCCTATTAACCTTCTACTACCTTTTGACAAAGTACTTGAGGCCCTAATTAACTCTGAATTGGTCAAGCATCTCAAGCTCTTCTTTCAGATGAGCAGTATGCCTTTTGCTTATCGATGTCAACTGATGTATTAATGATTATTGCGGAAAGAATCTATCAAACTTTAGATAAGAAGGGTGAATCTTGGGCTGTTGCTTTGGACATCTCAACAGCATTTGACAGGCATACTGGTCTTCTTCACAAGTTGAAAGGTTATGGTATTTCTGGATTAATTTTTGAACTGATTCAGTCTTTCTTATCAAATTGTGAAATGAAATTTGACCTTAATGGCAACTCTTTTAGATCTTTTTGCATTAATGCAGGTGTCCCCCCCCCCCAGGGTTTATACTTGGACTTACGTTATTCTTAATTTTCATCAATGTTCTTCCTGATGTCATCAGTTCTCAACTCTGTATCTATGCTGATGACAACTATTTACTCCTGTCTTAATAGTAAGTCTGATCAGTTCAGTAAGGTCAAATTGGCAGCTGGTCTCAAAAATAACTTACAATCTGCCATTAACTGGGACAAGGAGTGGCTTGTTAATTTTAATACCTCCAAAACAAACCTGCTTTCTATTAAACATTTGAGAGACCCCTTTCTGCCTTCCATCAGCATGGCTGATACTAATCTCCAGGAGAGTGACTTGGACCTTCTCTGGTTACCATTATCTGCAGGAAGTGAAAAAGGTCATATTAAATCAATTGCTTAGGTTTGCTGTTAGGAAAGTTGATTCACTGTGTTGTTGCTAGACAATTTTTATCTTCAGAATCCATCTTACATATAAGTTTACTATTCATCCATGCTTAGAATATTGCTGCCACATATGGTCTGGTGCTCTTGCTATATATTTAGATTCTAGATAAAACTCAAAGAATCTGCAATGTTATTGGTCCTGACCTGGCATCTCAGCTTCAGTCACTTTCTCACCACTGTAAAGTTGCTTCCCTGTGCCTTTTACCATGAAAGTATTTATAGAATTGTTCTGATGAACTTTCCTCTATGTTGCCTATACTTTGTGTTTAAGCACATTACTAGATTGGCAACAAGATCTCATTTTACAATTGAATTGGCTCAATGTAACTGTAAGTTTTATGCTAACAATTTTTCTCACACTTCCTGCTAGTGGAACCCTCTTCCAGCATCTTGCTTTCCAGCCAACTTTGATCTTCAAAAATTTAACTGCAGTGTCAATCATTATCTACTCTTTTCTTGATTCTGCTTCTTTTATTGTTCGTGCTCTTTAATGTTATTTATTTTTTTTGTTCTTGTTTCTAAGTGGCTTTTTTACCTTGCTTGGGATGGAATGAAGAGATAAGAAATATAGTAAGATGGCTATTCAAGCTTACACACACAAGCACATACACACACTATTTTATGTAGCTTTTTTAATGTTAGGAACCTGGTAACAAGTTGTATTTCAGTTTTGTATGTTTTTATTTTTAATTCAATTTTTTTTTTTTTTATTATTGAACTGAATATTGTTTTACCTGTTTTTTACATTATTTTTATTTTTTTCAGCATGCTACACCAAGGAGATTCTGAACTTCGGAAAAAAGTGAAGAAATTAGTTGAGGCTGGATTGTTATCGTTTAACACTTGAATGTTAGTTGTTACAAAAAGAATGAAATTTAATAGTCTGCAGTCTAGTCTGAGTTCTGTAAAGCACATGGGAAACATATCACAGCTCCATACATTAATTGCTTGCTCTTTATTAATAGTAATCTTTTTAGCACCTTTTTTTTCTATTAATATTTTACATATTTATATTTCAGTAAATCTTTAGTTGAGTAAGGAATAAGTTTGATACTGATCCAAATAAGTATGTCAGAAATAAAAAAAAATGTAGAAGCATAGATTGAGGATATTTATTTAATAACAATATTTTAACTAATAATTTTTACTAAGAAGATAATTTTTTTTTCTTTTACTGTTTTTTTTCGGTAATATAACTAACCCTAATTTTGATGAAATTGTTTTCCATATTTTTGTGGATGGAAATTTAGCCTAAAAGATGCAAATTATTGCTATAAATTTCACATTGAAATTAATCTCAAGAAAGGATTTAAAGTTTAAAAAAAATATAAGATTTCTCACAAAGAAAATAGTTTTTAACAATTCTATCAATATAGTTTTGTCCTCAAATATTTTTTAAAATGTACTCTTGTTAAAATATTTTATATTAAATAAGTAATTAGAAGTTTTGAATAACTTTGGTATGATACTGTGTCAATTTTGTTTCACTGAATATTATCATAAATAAATTATTTTTTTATGTAATATTAAAAAAAAAATTCAATTCTTCTGTGCAAATATCTCTCATATTTGAACATTTAAAAAATCTGTACTGTCAGTAGTTGTTGTTGTTGTTATAATAGTAATAAAATAGAACTCTTATGTAATTTTAATTCTGCACTTTATTTCATGATTTTGGAACTATTACACATTTTTTTCCTTTTTTAGAATTTTTAGATGAATCCAAACATCCAGTTATATAAAAATGCATTTTTTCCTCCTAGAATAAAATAGTGCTAGTCCTAAATACAGGGTATGGGAATAATATGCAAATATCTATGGTTGTGGGCAATTTTAATTTTATAATATTGTGCCTTGATTTGCTGAAGCAGAAATTATAAATTGATTAATTTACTCTAAAGAAGACATACCAACTAAACTGATATTTATTTTTTTCATTAATGTTCTTTACAATATTGGAGAACACACATTCCAAGAAACTTAATTTTTTTTTTTTAATTTTAGAAAATTGTTGTATTTATTAACTTTGCTTTAAAGCTGCATGCTTGTAAAATTATATTGCAAATATTTTCTTGGCGCTTTTTGTATTGTCCTTAAATATACAGCAACATTATATTAAAAAAAAAATTAAAGCTAGCAAAACATTTGAATTTATATAACATTTGAATGTATTTTACAGTTATTAATTTTTTATACATATTATTTTATTTGATTCACAGAAATATCCAAATTTATCTAGCAAGTTATTTGATATTGATAGTTAAATTCAGCATATTTAACCTTTTTAATTAATAGAAACACAATGTAAAATTATTTAAAAGTTTAGAATATTTTTTTATTTTTTATTTTACAAAACAGTATCATCATAAACATTTAAGAAATGATGTATAATGATGAAAAAAGTACAATTTTGGAGTATATATTTTTTTTTCCATAAAATATTTCTGGGACAACCATGGAATGTAGCCATAACAGTACCTCCAAACAAATTCATGAATCAAAATCAGTTAAACACTAAAAACATTTATAAATCATGTTAATAAATTTGTTTAATTTTTTTAAAAATTTTGCTGTTTGTATATAAATATATAATAATTTCATTTTTAATTTGTAAATAATACATTTGACAAAATTTACCTTAAATCCTAAGTATATTTCTTTTTATATATGAAACTTATCAAATTATTGTGAAAGGTGATTTTCAAATTAGTTATACCACTTTAGCAGAATCTTGATATTATGTACATTTCCATTAGTTAGCAAACATTTGAATTTGTATCTTTGTTTGCAATGTATTAAATTCTTAAAAGGATCATTTCAGTTAGAAGAATTTGTAAAGCCTCTCAGAAACCATAGTAACAAATAAATTCACTATTATATAGTTATCTGATAAAGACTATGTATAATAAGAAATCATTGTATGCTATTGAAATTTATGAATAAGCAACATAATCGCATAGTCTATTTAGGTACTGAGGTTAAATGGTCACTGTTTGATAAAATCCAGTATTGCAAATACTGATTTTTTTTTCATTTGTAAGGTTGGTGTAGATTCCACCCAATAGGCTCTTTTTGTCAAGCTAATTAGAATTCTTCTGAATAATTTTGTAAATTCTCTGATTTTTTTTCTCTCATAGATATATATATATATAAGAAATTTTCAAAGGAATAAGTGATGTTATTTTTAGTGGGTGTCCATGTTTGAATAAAACACCCATTTCTTTAAACTGTGCATTTGGGAAAACTTAATCTGAATGAAGTAATGTGCATTCTTTAAAAGTATAAATAGAACCTTGCTTGGCTATGATGCTTTCTCTGGCTGATCAGTCTAAAGCACATTGGATCAAATGGTGATTTCTTCTAGAAAGGGAGATGCATGTACAAAATGTGCAGGCTGGTAGATGTAATAAACAGTTGAAAAAAACTGGGTGTTCTACTCAAACTTGAGTATCCACTAAAAATAACATTTGAAATAATTATATATGAAAATATTTTAACAAAAGACCTTAAAATTGAAGTGTCTTAAGTGTTCTAGATTATACAGGGAATCATCTTATCTCTTACTTCTATTCAGTTAGTCCTTTTTTTTATAAAACACACTCTTCAAGAGCGTATTGTTTTTAATCACTTCTTTTCTGTTTTATCATTTGTAAGTGCGGTTCTTTGAACACTACATAAAGACTTGAATTTTTCTGTTTAAATGTTAAACAAACTGCAAACTGTTCTAAAAAGATCACAATAAAAGCCTTTTTTTTTGAGTAATTGAATAAGAAGTGAACTATATATTTATTTTGCATTATGGGACAGAAACCTGGGATTTTAAGGTTGCTGTTTAGTATTATGGATATTTTTTTGCATTGAAAATATTTCAATTTTATTTTATATTAGAATTGATTTGTAAAATTTGATTTTATTTTTATTATTCTTTTTTGGATATTATGTTTGTTATAAACTGATTTCTTTACATGTAATTTATTTTGATAACCATTCTTCAGTGTGCTGCATTTACTTTATATAAGGCTTATATTAAATAGTATATGTAGTTGTATATGTGTATGTATCTTGCTTATTTAATATCATTGCTTATAACATTCTTAATGCAGCTGATGATATTACTGCATGTTTTATTTCTTGATATTAACTGGAGAAGGCTTATAATTAAAAGTTAGTTTCTGTTTATTGCAAATTGAAATAATTTATTTGTTGCTACAAAATTAGGGAAACATTTGCAATAGTGCAAATGCATAACATATCTTTAAGAAAAATGTTTTTGTAACATTTGTTTGACTTTGAGTTCCTGCATCATTTATTTTAAAGATTTTTTTTTTTCATTATTAACAGAAAATGGACTTTTCTGAAATTATTAAAGGCACCAAGCTTCCATCACTATATTGTTCTGCAGGGCACATAGTCTTGTGGATTAGTGTTGATTAAAAAAATCTAGTTACCTGTCTGTTGCGAGTTCAATTCCTAGGTCAAGTAGTACAAAAAGTCATATACTCTGATTCAGTAGAAGAGATAAGCAATATTTAACAAGGCTGAATTGAAAGAATTAACTGATTTATTTCTTCTAGCATGGGCAGTGAGATGAGAACAATCTCCCCCTGTAGATTGAATAAAGGATTTGGTTTGAAATTCCCATAAGGTTACAAAATATGACATCTACCTAAAGAGGCTGGATATTGCATCGGCCAAAACACAATGCTTTTTTTATATGTTTAATAAAACTTAGCAAATCATTTTAAGTGTATACAACATTTTCTCATATTTATCTCGGTATTTTTAGTACTTTTAGAAATTATTTACTGAAATATTTTAAAAATTTCCTTTCAGAAAAATAATCCATAAAGAATGTAAATATATTCAGTCAATATATCTCTACACCTTTGATGAAAAGTTGGTTTTATTGTCATAATCTTTGTTTTGTTAAGGAAAAAATTTGCTATCAGAATTGTGTCCACTATATATATATCCAGAGATATGTGTGTTTGAAAAGTTTAGTTTGCATAAAACAATGTAATATAATAATTTGCATGAGAAAACTTATGCCTAAAATACCCAGATTTTAAAAATCTATGACTTAACTTGATTTCAATAAAATTGTTAGTCTGTATTTATGAAAAGGGTATTTTTTTAAGTCAATCAAACCCCCTTTTAATTTTAATACCTTTTGGACATCTATTTGTTACACAGTGAAATCAGTCAAAATTTTGTTTGAAAATGCCTCAAATATGAAAATAAAATTTTCTTTTTCAAATTTTCGTTATGATTTTTCTTGGAAATTTCTGAAATAATTAAATAAACCTGTTCAAGAAATGTAAAATTCATAAAATATAGTGAATTGGAGATTTTATAATGGAAAATTGTAAACTATTTTTCCTCTGGCAGAAATTATGCAATTGCTGTATGTAGAAAATGACTAAGAAAATAAAATTATTTTGATTACCTTTGGCATACAAACTTCCACTAACAAGAAAGTTTTTTTTTACTTTTTATCATCCACATTTTAACTGTTCTACAAGATGCTCCTAAATCTACCCTACTTTTATCAATCTAAGTAATTTTTGAATGGTATAGCAAAAAGGACTCTTGTTTTACGTGAAGAAAGGCTTTTTTATGACTCTTATGCTATATTCTTGTTATTAAAACAAAATTTAAACATCAAAAATGTTAATTATTGCAATGTTTGTATATATTTGCTGTGTATCTTGTATATTCTGCAATATGTTAAATATCATTTGCATTAAAAATCTTAGCAGCAGCAAATTGATGTAGTTAATGAAATATTTTTTTTAATGCATGGCTTCTTACAAAATATATTGTGTTCCTAATGAAATAATGAAAACCAGCTAATGTATTTTGATATTTTTTCAAATAAAGCTTTTTTGTTTCTAATTTTATCACTAAAGAATGCTGTGTGTATGCATATATGCACATTCATTCAGGCATGTATGATTTTGTTTTAAAAGAGAAAACGTTGGTTATTGCAATCTGAAATAACTCACTGCAGTTCAATTACATAAAGGAATCTATAATACTAAAAACATTGAAAATCACATTGTAAAGAAAAGTTTCATGTTGCTCATTATGTAATTAAAATGTGAATTTAATTTATTTTTTAATTTCATTTTTGGGTAATATCTTTTACTTTGAAATAAAATAATTAAGGAAAATCTGATTAAATTTGATGGTTTGATTAAAGTTCATAATTCTGATATGGAAGAGGAATTTTAGAAATATTATCTTTTTCTTTTTTTATGCTGTAATAGAGATATGATGATGAGCACTACTTATTTTCTTTTTTATACTTCTATTGAAAAATAAATCAAACTTTTTTTTTTTCTATACATTCCAAATGGGTTTGACTGATTTCCAAGAATAGGAAATTTGATTCGTTTGAAGAATTAAAATAATATTTAGTACTTAACATAAATGTTTTTTTGACATTTATCAAACTTTTTGTACTTACTTTTTGTAATCAGTGGTTCTCTCTTTGCATGAGCAACTGTGATATGTATATGTCTTGGTTTATGAATTCTGTGTCTACGGCCAGGCTTCAACTGTAGATTTCATATTAAAGACATTGTTAGCAAAAGATAGCAATGTAATTTAGATGTATGTTGTAAATTTTGGGTTGAATTTGTACAATATAAATAAGGTTAAAAGCATGGTGTTTATCTTAAACTGAAAGTTAAATCTGATTTTTCTCTATTGACTCTCACTGTATTTTGTTTTTGTTGTGTTTTTGTGCTTTTTTAATGCTAGTTTATTTAGTAAACATTTAAAAATCTTTAATTTTGGCATATAATCGGTGATACATTAAGTACATTTATTAAGAATTGCTTTCAGCTGTACTGTCAGGTCATAATCATAATTGTATTTATAATAGGTCTTTAGTAATTTCAAATTTATATAAGACATAATGGTTTGTCAAATGTGATAATTAGTAAAATAAATTTGGGAATACTTTTGAATAAAATTCATTGAACTTGAACTAATTGGACAAGTATCAAGAGAATTGCAATAAAAAGCATTTATGCAATATAATAAAGCAAAATGAATTCAGAAGATTTTTTAGAAATTTTTCCAAGTGAGTCATTATCTATGTGACAAAATATGAAAATAGGATGCTAAAACAATTACTGTACATGTCGAAGCTATTAATCTTTTTCAATAATCTTACTAGTCTGTATGGAGTTGAATATTTGTTATATATTTTTCTAAGTAAATTTGCTCTGGAAGAAATGATTTTTAACTGTAAAAGAATATATTGAACAAGAATTTATGTCTGCTATTCTTAATTATTTCTTCTGTGTTGTCCCTTATAATTATGATTATTTATTCTCTAACATGTTGAATTCTTCAAAGTTGAATATTTTAATTAGATCAATAAAACCACTGCTAGTTGCTGTTAATTAAAATATCAAAAGCAATTTATCACTATTAAAAATAGAATGTTTGAATGACAAGATATTGCCTTTTTTTCTTTTATTGGCCTGTGAATCCAGTAACAAGTCAAAATCTTTCTTTTTCATTTGACTGATTTTGTGTTAGGTGTCCAACAAGCATTTCATGTCTAACAAGAGACAGTATAGTATTAACATATGTAATAAAACTTCAGTAGATTATTATTATTAATAATAATAATAATTGTAGAGGCAATGTTTACAATTATTATTATGGCAAGAGTAGCAATTTGCATTATCAGAGAACACGCAACAATAATCCTAAAAGTAAAAAAAATACTTGATACTAGGGCTTTAATCCATTGATATTTTATTTATTTTATAAACTGAAATATTTTTAGTATTTTTGCTATTATCTTGCAAATTCATAAGCGCAGGATAATTTCAATTTGTCAAATTTAGTAACAAAAAAAAAAAAAAAAAAAATCAATGAAATATCAATTTTCTTGGCCTGTAGAAAGTGCATTTAATGCCTGAAAATAAAGAAACTATGAAAAAACATAAAGCAAAGAGAAGTTAATTCAGTATTAAACTTAATCAGTAATCTCCCTTGCTTACATTAGCGCAGTATTAGATTTCAAGGACTGTTTTGAAATGTTAGCACAATGTAATTTAAAATGTGTGACATGTTTTAAGAAGATAAAAATTAGAACAGGTAGGTTTACACATTAGGTTCAATTAAGATTATTTCGTATTTCATTTGAAAGTATTTTTAAAATACCGTATCAAAATGAGTTTTCTTATCTTTATTATTGATAAATTCAAAAGAAATAGTTTCTTTAGTTAAATTCTAATTTTACTTGCATTGTACTTGGTCAAAACTTACAGGATTATTATGTTTAGATTTGCATTTCTTCCTTGGATCCATGTATCTGTTCACTCTGTCTAGGATAAAAGTGTCATTCCTAAGATTAGAGTAGTATCTGTGCATCCAATGGAAAAGCATCACACACACACACACACACCCCATTTCAAGCCTTTTAATAGGATGTGTTTATAGTTTGAGTGAGATTATATGAAATTATTTATCAATATTGAACATGTTGCAAAATTTGTTTGATATTAGAATTATGAAAATATAAAAATATGGTTTTACTATAAAACAGTTGTGAATTGGAATGTGAAAAAAAACAGGAATTTCATATATTTTTTTGAAAGGTAACTTAAATTATTTACAAATCAATTAGTATGCAGGGATGATATTTGTGTTATAAAAATAGTAAAGAACAAAAATTTTTTATTTCTATATATTTTTGGGGGTGGGAGGCACTAGAAAATAAATCCAGGAATAAGATAAGACATTCTGCTTTTAGCAGTTTTTTTTTTTTTATTTTGAGGTGGAAAATAACCAAAGCACCATTACAGGGGCTCATCTTCCCAGACTGCATCTCCTTCATTGTATTCAGCATCCCAAAATGGGAAGAGCCAAGAGAACACAGTACAATTTTTGGCATCACCTGCAGCTATGCATATAAGGATTGTGATATTTTTTTTTTTTTTTTTTTTTAAACCTACTATTGCAGGAAAAAGTTATATAAATAAAATTACTTTATTATTTTATAACATTTTGAATCTCACAAAGATATTGGTAATGTAAAAATGCTACATATTGTGTCTGCATTTTTGTTTAAGTCCAAATTTATTTTAAAGATTATTTAAGGCTGAAAACAATCCAATAACAGAGAAAACTTAAACTTTGATTTTGTTCTTGTAATATGTGTAAGAGTGGCAGAGATTTTTAAAGATAATGTCACTAATTGTAATGGAATTTTGTTATAAAGTTTAAATGTAAATATTTTCACTACAATCCTCTTATGATAATGAAATAAGTTTTTTTTTTCTACACAACATTGATGAAAATAATATTTAAATAATTTAAAAACTAAGAATTTGTGAAATCTACTAACTCTAAATAAAAGGGTATGTTTGCTAAATATACATTTCAATAAAGAAGGTATTAGAAAATGTAAAATGTCCAGACATTAGGAAAAATAAATTTGAAATTCAAAGAAATCAATTTTGATATAATTCATTTATGAGCTAAAAATGCTGTCATCAAGTAATGATTAACAAGCTAGTTTCACAAGCTGTTATCAGTAACTTTCATTCACACAAGATGCTCAACAAATTCATATTAGAATTTCATTTGATATTTCAGATTTTGTTTTGCACCATTTAAGTTTATAAGTATACGAACTCATGAATTACAGTCAAAATAAAATGGAAATTATTATTTTTTGATAAAAATATTTTTCTTATGAATTTAATACAATAGCTCATAGAAAGCAATCTGGTATCATGATCAGTTTGATTTAACTGTATTAGTTATTTATATTTTAAAGAATGTATTGCAATATATTGTATGCTAAACTTAACAAAATATGGTATTTATGTAAACAAAGAAATAAATAAATAGAAAAAAGTAACCAATCTTTTTTGATATTTTTGAGATTGAAACATGAAAGAAAATGGCCTAATTTAAGAAACAAAACCGAAATTAAAACAACATATAATTTTACTTATTAACTTTTATACCATACTTATTCTGCTAGGCCATAATCTGTAAAACCTATTCTCATATGAAGTATCTTAATTTGTTTTGGCATCTTCAAAGTTGTGCCAGGTGCTATCCATTGTGAGATATAGCTTTTTCCCCTTCATTTTTAAAAGGATGAATATAATTTTATATCACATTGTGTAGTAGTAATTACTTGCTACAGAACCTGTTAAACTATCATATTGAAGCTTTTGTTTAAGGAGGATAATTATTGAAAATGAACTGATTTACCAGGCTGTACCATATGAAGTATTAGATTCACATTACTTCATGATTTAGTTTTATCAAAATGGAGCTATAAGTGTATTGTCTAAATTGTAAATCTGGGTATACTTTTATGTTTCACTTTTCAAATCCATTCACTGAAAACTCTGAAATTACTTTCTCTGTGGAGCAAGCAGGATCACTCTTTCTGTGTAAGTTTAAATTGGGACATAACCTCATTTTGTCCTTTTGTGAACAATACAAAATAAAAATATTGATTTCAAACATTTCCTTATGAATCTCAAGAAAGACTCACAAGATAACACTAGAATAACAACTTAATCTTTTTCAACAAACTGGATTTTGAAATTTGTGTGAGAAATGGATTCTTCATGATAAATACAATTTTTGATTAAAATAACCATTTTTTATTTAAAATTTATAGTAAATGTTACTTAGTGATCATTGTGTACTGAAGAAACTGATCTGTTTTTTGTTTTTTTTTTAGAGTTAATTATTTTAACTTTCATATGATGCTACCGATTCTTAAATTTGTAATTAAATGAAAACAAAACCATAATAAATAAAGTAATAATGCTGATATGTTTGCAAAAAAACCAAAATCTCTTTTTCCGAATAAAATCTCTTTTTTTTTTTTGAATGTAATTTAACAACCAATAAAATTAAAGGAGAAACAAAATTCAACAAGTTATCTTAATTTTGGACAAATTATGATTGAAACAATTTACTCTGTGGATTGAAATTCCTAGGAAGTTACCAACTATGACAGACGCCTGAAGTGTCTAATGGTTAAAACGATGGAAATACTGGTATGAATAAATCAGTATATATGCAATAATATGCATAAAAAGAAGTATCTGCAAGAAGAGAAATAGTGAAAATATAAAGGTGATTCTACCTTTTTGAAAATTACTGATATTTTGTTATCTTTAAGTTTGCTTTTGTTATAGACAAGCGTATGGTTGCAAGAAAGAAATACGACAACAGTAGAAATAGATTTACGTGGTTTATTTCAACAGGAACGTGAGGGTTTGGGACAGCTACCTTGGTGTTCATAAGCCGGCTTTCGGATCTGGTCGATCTTTCATAGTAGTTCACACATGTTGACGGTGAGTGATGCTCCCCTGCTGCTGTCAGCAGCTGGACGTGACAGGTCTCTATCCTGGGCACCTGTGGACTGACTGTTGAACTTTCCGTGTGACCCCTTTTATAGCGATTTTTATGGCTTAACAGGCTCGAGAAATGGAGCGAGTATAATTAGGAGGGAAGCATTTTTATTGGACGAAAAATAGAGCCCTTTAAATATTATTTTATTTTTCGACAGGAACACGTGTGTCGGGAACATTTGTAAAGAAAGTTAATGGTCATTTTGTGACGGGGCTTTGTCCCGTTCACATCCGGTTCTCGCTCTTGAGTATTTGCCTGTAAATCAGCCGAGATATATCTTATTTTATTTTATAACACTTTTAAATGTAGAAAATGATAATGTTCCACTTGAACTTGACTATTCTGCCAATATGAGCATTTTGTACTAAGGATTTTGATATTAAGGGTATTTGGATTGACTTGCCAGAATAAAATAATAATCAGACCTAATATAAACACTTCTTTATTTTTCAAAAAAGAAGACATTATGTCCATCTAATCTAATCTAATCTATATATCTGGAAGATTTCTCTTAGGTTGATGGTGTCATAATGGGTGGAGATGCAGTTTGGCTAACCAAACAGCCACAGCAAATGACAACAGAAAATGATAATTTCAGTTAGGTGAAGTACAAGTGATGAAACTGATAGTTGTTAACACAATTGAAAAAATAGATTTTACAACTGTATGTGACAAAACATCAAAAAGTAGTTTGAACATACTTGGCAGAAAGAGAAAGTGTGCATGTTTGAAAAAAATGAACTGATTTTAATTGTTGCAACAATTGTATGACTTAATGTAATCTTAATATAATGTAAATAATATTTAAAGTAATGCAAATAAGATTTACTTCAGTCACTAAACATCAGCATAATCGAGTTTTTCTCGTTTCTGTGTCCTATCCCACAGTTGTTAGTAACATTGTGGTTTTGACTAGGGGTTTCTGTCAGGGACCCTCTTTTAGCCTAGAGTTGTGCACCCAATCTTACGCAAAGCTGGGGTAAGGGTAGATTCTACTCTGGTACTGAATTTAGTTGTCATTCTCCAAGCCTGGTTGTCAACCAAATATATATAGTCCAGTTTGTTCCGCTATAGTTGTCGGGGTGGGAGAGAGGAGAGATGGATTCGTACATTTACTAGGGTTTTCTGTGTGGAGGGAATACAAACCCTCTCAGACAGAATTCAAGCTCTACTTGCCAATTCCATCTTCTACTAATTGTTAAGAACCCTTCACCTCTCTCTATATATATCTATACACACATGCACACACAGCAGCTCATCCTTAGAGTGACATCTTTGCTGAGTCAAGCCTAATGTATAGGAGAACATGACCTAGAACTGTATTCCTTCCCTTCCAGTTGTGACAGAAAATATAAAGTTAAAAATCAACTGACCCCTAAGACTGAGGCTGGAGGAAATGAAATCAGGCATAGCTGATCATGTATGGAAAGAAATGTGTGTCCACAAAGCTCTGTGTAATGAAGTAAAAATACTAACCGGAAAAGAACATTGGCGAATCAGACATTTGAAAGACTTGGTGCATATGCTCAGCTATAAAGGCCTCCTCAGTAAGCCTAGCATAGGCACAAATACCACATAGGAATCATAAAGAAAGAAAACAATGCACCAGAAATACCACCAACTAATAAAACTGGGGAATAGCAAAAAAAGGTTGTAGTGGCAAAAAGGAAGTCAGTACAAAAGAAAGTGAAGCAGCAGAAATGTAGAGGACCAAGCTTGACAGCAAGGCTGCAGCAGCAGAGGAGGCAAAAAGAATATTAAGTTTAAGACTACAAGCAATAGCTTCAGGATTGACCAACTGGAGAATAAAAATGTTGGTGAGTTAATTTTGGGTGTCATAATGATTGTGAATTCAATCTCAGTGGAAACAGGTATAGTAATAGTTGAAGAGTTAACTAAGAAATCCATAGACATGAACAGTGGAACGATTGAATAAATTGTTCAGAGTTTGAAATTCCGGGAAGTTATCGATAGACAGCTTAAGAAAGCTGGAAATCCAACTGTAAATAATATTTTTCGAAGTTCATTTCCTTGTTATACGTATTTATGTGTATTTGTGAATTTACATGTATGTATCTGTCTCTCAGTCGGAATATAAGCATAAATGGTACAGTGGATAATTATGCGAAATTATATATGATTATATAATGCCAAGTTTTTGTTTCCATCGTTTGATTCAACTTAAACTTATTAACACCAAAGTGAGAAAAAAAAGTAACCCCGATTGCTGATAAATAACTGCTTGAATTTAAGTTGTGCGTTTTAAGAGAAATTAAAATCTGCATGTCACGCTTATTTCCGTGGTCCAAAATAGATATTACGTAGGCTACTGCGGAACCAATGACAATTGCTCGCGGGAGAGTATAAAAAGGAGCATAATCCCTTTCCTCTTCTATTTTTCTCTATTTCATCGGTTTGTCACTGTTGAAAATGTTGTGCTGTCTCGCAAAATTCAGCCTTGACCAACACGACATATCGTCCTGACAAAAAAAAAAAAAAAATAAAATAAAAAAATAATAATAATAATTTTAATAAAAAAATACATACAATTGTACATTTTAGGTACGGACATTTTATACACAAACAACATTTGTACATTACTTTCTTATTTGTTTTTACAATTTTTTTCTGTGTAACTCAATGAATTATTTTTTTATTCTGTCGACCTAGCTTGGACATTCAATCAAGATCGGAAGGTCATTAGGGTGGCATTCTGTGTCATAACAGCTGGTCAATGTAGGTGGTTGCTGGGCGCCCAGCCCGTCTTGCTTCATGGCCAGATGTCCAGAACAGTAGATCAATCGCGCGTTCTTGTTTTGCTCGCCAGCAGCAGTGCATACTGGGTTTGCTTAAGATTGTAGAAATATCAGGGATGGGTCCATAGAGCTGTGTTTTAGTTGGATGTTGTCTCCAAGAGATGTTAAGTATAACTCTCAGCATCTGAGTGTAGGTGCCATCAAACTTAGACTCTCGGTTTTTAGTAATCTTATCGTGAGCTCTAGTGATGTCAAGAGCATGAAATAAACAAAACAATAAAATAAACAAAACAAAAACAAACAAGTCAACACTGGATGTAAGATTTTTTTTATCTGTACAGGTTTGGCGGTCTTTTTTAAGATTCACCCGATGTGGTTGGTCTCTGTTTTCCGTGTATATAAATGTGACTGTTATGATTCATGATGACGATTCACGATGATAGTGATATTTCATCATTCTAGAAATAAAGATCTAAAATTTCATTATTCTAAAACGCCCCTTCCACCACAAGCAATGTGGCAGTAGCAGTAGTAAAAAGAACAACACAGACGTATCTTCTTCGCTCCGTGAAAATCCAGAGTTGATGGTTTCAAAGGCCTCCTCAACCACGAAATTCTCGGAACAATGATAAACAAGTAAGCCCAAACCTTTAAAGAAACAAAAAGAGACAAATAACTCTCAGAACATTTAACACACACAAAACTAATATTGTAATTAACATTACGAAAAGAAAAATGCACATTCTTGTTATTAATTTCAGCACGTGTCTCGAAGTCATTGTTGTATATTCATTGTAGGTTTTATTAATTTCATTTTCAGTATAAAAAAAGAGAAACATAATTCTCTATCAACTACTAATACATGTAACAAGAGGTAATTTACATGGTAAGGGTTGCAATATAAAATCTTTATTAAACTAACATTTTTAAAGATTATTATTTCAATGTTAGATGAGAAATACAAGAAAGAAAATCAATTCATCTTGTTACAAATCTAATGTTGAAAATCATATATTCATTAGGAACTTACTTAGAGTGAAAATGATAGTGCTAGCATCATTTAAATCAGTGGTTTTAGCTGCCACCTCCTTGGTTCCCAGGCCACATCCCTAATGGCATATCCCACACCCATTTGGAAATACGTCTTTCTTAGTATTATTAGTTATGCTGCCTATAATCTAACAACTGATCTAACACTGCAAGCACACATATGCAATTACCGAAAAAGAAAAAAACAAAACAAAAACAAAACAAGTTAACCAAGTAATCCAATTTATTTAGCTGATTTAGCAAAGATAAAGTGTAAATATACAGTTTTAATGGGATGAATATACATGGTACAGGGATATCAGTGAGTCCTTAGATCGTCGCATTCAGTAATTTTCAGTCTGTTTCTTTGCTTAAAAGAAGCTGAACAACTGCACTGAAACTCTGCTATATGTTGTTGGAAATTCAATAATGTGTATCGTGACTTTGTTCTACAGGGTAGAGTACCAGTCAGAAATGTTTTTTGTAACCAAAAATTTTGATATCATCTTTTTGAACTTTGGCCTCAGCTCAAGACCATTCATGTTTCCTCAATTTTGATATCTAAAAATGGATTGATCCCTCAGTTTGTTATTTTAAGAAAAAAATGATGATGAGCCCCGATTAAAAAAATAAAATAAAAAATATAAACACAAATAAAAAGAATTAAAATTAAAATAAGGCATTTGCACTTTCATTTAAACCCATTAACTCTTTCTTTCTCTCTCTAAATTTTCTTTCTATACTTATCTCAACTAACGAGAATGCAATCCTCAAATAAAAAAGAGGAAGAAGACGAAAAGACTGAACCCCGCCGAAAACACCGGAAGTATTCTGGATCAGAACCTACTTATTTGTTAC
Source organism: Acanthosepion pharaonis (assembly GCA_903632075.3). Taxonomy (NCBI): domain Eukaryota; kingdom Metazoa; phylum Mollusca; class Cephalopoda; order Sepiida; family Sepiidae; genus Acanthosepion; species Acanthosepion pharaonis. The sequence goes on from CAHIKZ030000816.1 coordinate 182,258, forward strand.
TGAAAAATACCAAAAATTAAGGAGGCTCCACACATAAAGGAATGCCGGAAAATGAAATAATTTTGGCCACTCAAAAAATTGACACAGAGACTTTTGATGTTAGCCGAAACCAAAGGACTCACGCTAAAGAAAATAAATAAAAATATATTATTTATTTTATACCCTTGGGTCAGTACGTTTTATCTCAAAGTTTCCAGTAAACAAAATCCCACCAATACACCACTAACGACAACTTCATTTGTGAATAAATCTAACAAGTAAGCAATATCATATTCGATGTTCATCGCTAAGAGAACAGAACTGGAATAAATCAATAACAGAATTAAAAAAAAAGAGAATAGAAACGTCCCAGGTAGTCTCCTTTTGATAGTACAACAAAAAATGTTAAAGAATTTTCATAATCCTCAGTACAGAACAGTTGAAAAGTCGGGAGGTGAGAGCCTGTACCTAGATTTTATTTACTGCTATGATAACAGTACTCATAGACTGTGGAAATCTACCTTTTAGTTTTTCTGTGACCGATGTTGACCAATCGCTTGCACAAGCAAAAATTCTGCTAAGCGGATTTCTTTCTCTTTGAAAATATCTTCAACAATACGAAATACTGATTCCTTAATTTGGTCTGTTTCTAGTTGTCTTGCAAATAAAAGCTCTTGAACCAAACTTTCATTTTTAACACAACGAACATAAGCAAGAAGATTTGTTGCTAAATTTAAGCAAATCTCTGCTATTCTAAGCATATTGCTCAATGTGTCTTCAATGTTTTAATCCACACATTTTTGAAAAGAGTAGAATAGTTTCAATAATTTGTTTAGGTGAATTGTGTAAAACTGTACAAAACCTACACTGGCGTTCGAAAGTTTTTGGCCAGCTACATAAAATGATTATACACCTTTATTTTATTAAGAAGTTTATATTGTTTAGGAGTACGCTTTTTATCTGTAGTGGAAAATAAGTCGTTGCGTTTACGCAGGTGGCATGCAACAGAAGATACACAGCTTTAAGCAGTTTGAAGCTGAAAAAAAGGCCATACAAAACTATTGGACTAATGGGATGATAAAGTCATGATAATATGCAAATAAGTATAAATTGTTCTACCTTATTAATATGAGTGTAAGGTGCCTTGGCAAGTCATTGTAGTTGAACATTAGCTTGCTTTTTGACACTAAAATAATGGCTAAATTTTCTGCTGAAACAAAGATATAGGTTGTAATATTGAAGGGGCCGATGACTCAACAAGAGATAGCCAGGCAGCTGGCTATTTTCAGAAACAGTTCTCAAACCAAACAAATGAGGTTTGCTACTACCGGGTGTATTTTAAATGCAAAGAATATCGGAAGACTATAATTGTAAGAGTTTCGGTAGGCAATTCAAATTAACAAGTCAGCAGGCTTAACAGTGAAGTTTCAATTGATACAGTACTCAGAGTATTACGAAAAAATAAATTGAACGGGAGTATAGTAGCAAAGAAATAAAAATAAAAAATAAAATAAAAACAAAAAATACATTATTATCCAAAAACATTGGAATTAAAGATTGCAATGGTCAAAAGAACATCTAACATGGGATGTTGGAAAGTAGGAAAAACTAATGTTTAGTGGTGAATGCAAAATAAAGTTACATTCTAATGGAAGGGAATAGGAAGACAAATGGGAGAAAGAGAAAATACAAGATACCCCACAAAGATGGTAGAATTTTGTGGTGGACACTGAATATTATGGGGTTGCGTTAATTTTCTACCAGGATAAGCAAGGAAACATAAGAAGGATAAGAAGGAAACATTTTTCAGCATGACGGCGTTTCTTGCCACACATGACGTGCAACAACAAAAAGGTGGATGAAGATGTTCAACTTTTGGAAGACTGGCCAGCATTAAATCCTGATCTCAATATAGCCATTGTAGTGGAAAACCAGAAACAGATACTTCAATAAAAACCACTCGATTGCCAATATTTTGGGATTAATGCAAAGAAGAATGGGGAAAAATTCCCAATGAGAAAATCCGAACCTTTTTCCATTCAATGCCGCATCGAACTAAGGCAATTATTCTAACCAAAGACAACAACACTAATTGCTAACTCCATAATTTGACTTTTTGTACTATCCATAATAATAAAATCACTGTTTTGTAAAAAAAAAATAATCCTTTTTTAACTTAAGAAAAGAGCTGAAAGGTGAAATTCTCGCTGGTAGCGCAGTATTTTGTAAGGCCTATCGCGGCCGCCATTAGCCGCTCCTTAGATAAACGACCTTGACCTTTCACAACTCCTGATCTCGCAGATTTAAATCAAACAACATGCGAGAAACCGGACGACTAGTCGAATATGGTTGAGTCCAAACCGTACCTCGTGAACATCGGATTAGGCAGCGCGTTTCAAACATCGAACAACATTGGGATTAATTTAATATATACGGTTTTCTACTCCCTCTAGTTTTACATATTATTAGCCCTTTTTTTTCGTCCAAATCCGGGCTGCTCGGCCCGGGGGCTAGGATCAAAGTGTAGTACGCTACCCTTGTGAGCTCCCGGTGCCTTCGTCGAGAGAATACTCTTCGACGTGATCCCGTTTCCGCGGTAGATCCGCCCTGGAAGACGTATCACCTCTCTGACCCAGCTTCAAGTGTTACCCTGTGAAGTCGTATCACTATACTGACTCGGCCCTGTTTAGGGACTCGTCCTAACCGATACTACGAATCTTCGTGCGACATCGATCAACCTGCTGTTGTTCCTGACAGTCGACCAGCTACCGCCGACGACCAACTCTACATTCGTTTCGCCGATACGACCGAAATCAACTACCCTTGAAAAAAAATCCAGTCATACCGGACCCGACACCGATACAAATATATTTCTCCAGAAATTGTACATTTTGAATAAATAAAATCGACGTTATTGTTTCTTAAACCTTTGCCTTTGTCCCCTCATTATCTTAGCTGTTCACACCTTTCTTCGTAAAGCTTGCGGGGGCGACATCCTTATCGGCCCCGTAACAGGCCTTTTTTCCGTACCATTATGCTTAAGATGTTCTATCATCCACCACACAGCATTAATGAAAATGTAGTAACTTGTTTTCTGGTCCTCAAAGATCATATGTACCGAGAAAAATATAATGTTAATCACTCGATTTTGGGGTAAAAAAAATTACAAACGTAATTAATTTACCTTACAAAGGTGGCTCAAGTTTTGCACGCCAGTATATCTTACTACAAAGACATGCTTACGCGATCAACAATGAGTGTATGACACTTCTTTTTTGTTGACACTTCTTTATAAAAAGCGTAATTAAAATTGATTCTTCTTAGGATTTTTCTTATTTATGCTGGATAGAAAAAAGTTCGAATTTTTATCTAAACTATTTTTCATTAGGACCCTGCTAGGATTATTTTGTTTCAGTTTTAGCTTCAAAAATCTTGTTTATATAGAGGAAGAAACAACTTTTTATAAACATAATTCCTCGTAGAATTTAAAATCTTTTTGAAAACGACAATAGAATTGCAGAGAATTTACCATAAATCGTACAATAAAAAGTGCAAAAAACTAAGAAGAAAAAAGAAAGGAAACTGATACTTTTTAATTTGTAGGTAAATCTATTCAATATAATATAAGCAACACGTTCGGTTCGGTACAAAAAAAGAAAAAATGATGACGCGGTCTCTTTAGTTTCTTGTTTATTTTAACCATGATAAATAACTTAATATAGTGATTTATTAAGGGTAGCTTAGATCTGGTACAAGGCCGCATGTATGGAGCAACTAGTGAAGATCAAACTCATTACTTACTCGGAATAGACTTAGCGAGGCAAGCTTGATGACCATTACACAGCATCGAAGTGCTCCCATCACGTAATATAGCGATTTACTAAGTGTAGGTTAGATGATGCAGTCAGTCAGCAGTTAAGTGTCATAGGCGATACACGTTTGGGCGATTATGCCTCTTTCGATTCATGAATGACTAGGTAGAGACTAGGCATTACATCCAAGTGCACCTCACTCCATCACATAATATATATAGTCGCCGAAGTACTTAAGTTTTTTAAAGCATGTTTTGGTTGGTTAGTATTCACAATTTCTAAAGCATCAAATTTTTGCTGAATGAAGGTGAATCAGGTCTGTCTATACTTGGTGATGGTGAAATGGTGTTTTTCACCATTGGTGAAGCCGAATCAGGTCTCTCCACACTTTCTTTTGACTATTAAGTCTCTTCAAATAGGTTAATATGAGTTTCAGCTGGGGACTGAACATCTGAAAAATCAGTAATTCTAGATGATGTGACCTGAGTGGAGATGTCCACTGGCTTATTAAGAATGGGTTCCATTAGCAAATATGATACACATGTTTTTTCCATACATGACCATCCTCAAGTTGAACTTGAAAAATTAATGAGCCTAATTGTTCTTCCAGAACCCCAAACATCCATTTGGATTTTCTTTGAAAATTTACAACATTAACTGTGTCTCCAATATGAAGTATTCTTTCACAGTGTTTTGTATTCACAATAATTTTAGTATTACCAGTGGTGGCTCAGTCTGATAAATAAGAGTACAGTAGATCTATTTGGGATCTAGTCTGTCAACCCATTAACAATATTGCCAAGGACTGCCCTGTTACTGATTGTGGAGTCAGAAGATATTAAACCAAAAAAAAAAAAAATAATTTAAAAAAATAAGTATATGATGATATGAAAGTTTTTGTCCATTCTTATGTGTGCACAAAGTGATGATGTTTGATTCAGCTAATATCAAATATGTTTGTCATTTAAAGCATAGAATATGGAGAATTTATCTTAAGTGAAACTTGCTGACATTATCAGACACAATCACATGTGAAACTATTAGTAGTGAATGTGCAATGTAACATATGTCCTGTCATTGACAAAGATGTAGATAACACCATGTGAGCTTCTATAGTCAACGACGAAATTATTCGTATACCCATCAATTTTGAATATTTTTATCCATTTGTCAGGATCTAATACCCGTATAATGCCAGTTTTTTATATGTTAATAAGCACAAAAAGGAATATAAAACGCAATACAATGTCAACACGACAGAAAAGGCGCCAAAATTCAAAGTTCACTCGAGATGCCGCAACGAAGAAGACGGAAGTGAAAGAAAGCCCGCGAAAATTCAGGCGCGAAGTCAATATTACGCCAATAACTGTCACTATTGTGGTGATTCACACCAAAGAGAAAAAATGTCCAGCATTTCACAAGGGATATGAAAAATGCAGACAAAAACGACATTACACAAAAATGTGCAAAACGGAAATTTGTACACAAGATTAAAACATTTTCAGATAATGACTCAAACGACGGTGAACACACACTCAATGCAATCACTGCAAATGAATCAAGTGTACACAAAATCGAAGAAATTAAGATTCAAAAAATATTTGGACTGTGGAACTAAAAATAAACAACTCAAACATAAGATTCAAAATCGATTCTGGCGCAGATGTGAGCGTACTGCCATTCAGAGAATACCCAAAAAATAATCCATGACCCGAACTGCAAAAAACATCAATCCGGCTGACAGTTTATAACAACACAGCCATAAAAATCTTAGAAAAATCCATAGCAATTAAACACAAAGAAATAGCAAAGCTTATAAAATTCACTGTTGCAGAAACGGACTCACAAGCAGTCATAGATGCGAAAACAGCCCAAGATCTGAACCTCATTCAGAGAATTTGTAAAATAAATTCGTCGAACGTAAACGATGTATTGGAAGAATATGAAGAGAGTTTCAGCGAAATCGACATCTTGCCAACAACTCATCACATTATTACAATGAATCCGCAAATAATTCCAGTCATTCATCCACCGAGCAAATCGAAGCAATAAAGAAGCTAAAGAAAATGATTACCAGGCAAACAGTGCTACAATTTTATGACTCGGATCTTCCTTTAAAATTGACTACGGATGCTAGTAAGCACGGACTCGGGCAATACTGGAACAAAAACAACGAAAAATAGCTATCTATTTCGTTTGCATCATGAGCAACAGCTTCAGCGGAACAGAATTATTTTCAGAGAGAGAGAGAGAGAGAGAGAGAGAGAGAGAGAGAGAGAGAGACTCTCAGCATGGTCTTTGCTTGTAAGAAATTTCATCAGTTCATATACGGCACTCATTTTCTAATCGAAAACGATCATAAAACGTTGAAACAAATCTTCAGAAAATCAATCACCAAATGCCCCTCCCCAGGTACAAATATTTCTGTTTTAGCACTATAAAGGTAAGATTTCTACCTGAACTATATACCTGGTAAAGAATTTATTATTGTTAATACCCTATCTCGCGCATACCTTGAACAAAATATTCCGGAAATACCAGACACAGATATGAAAGCGCACATACACGCACTAATACAAAATTACCCCATGAGCGATATCAAACTTATTTAACGAATATAAAAACCCCACTGCGGACGACTCGATACTACAGACACTAATCACGTCCAAGAACAGAATGGGATTCAAAATACAAAATACCGGCTATATTGTGTCTTAAAAATTAATGCACAAAATCGGAGAGACAGATAACAACGTTTATTCTGTATTCGGATACAACAGGAAACTGCCATACAATTAAAATCTCTTTTTCATAAGAGTCTAGAAATCAAAGGGTTAATGGTAAGTTATTTCCCTTGGACTGTAAACACAACAGCCAATATTCAACCATTCGTCTCTGTTCGTGATGAATTATCAATCGTCAATGGACTCGTTCAAGAATTGTTGTCCCTACATCATTACGCACAGAAGCTTTACAAAAAATTAATACCGGACACATGGGAATTGAAAAGTGCACAGAACGAGCCAAGGAATATATATACTAACCCGGCATCAACGCTCACATCAAAGTAATACGTGCTCATACTGCATTGATTATAAAAATCAACAACCAGCCGAGCCACTGAGAAATCATGAATTTCCCACTACTCCTTGGACCAAAGTAAGTACGGACATATTTCACTTGTTTGGAAAATCTCATGTCACAATCACTGATTATACAACAAGATTTTTTGAACTATACGAAATAAAAGATTGTCAGACAAAAACTGTAATCTTTTGACTAAAAAAACACTTTTGCCAAATTCGGCATTCCTAAAACAGTTGTCAGTGACAATGGACCAGAATTCAAGTCGGCCCAATTTAAGACATTTGCAGAAAAATGGCATTTTCATCACATAAATTCAAGCTTAAATTATCCTCAAGCAAATGGCATGGTAGAAAGAAATATACAGACGATTAAAAAGACATTGAAAAAAGCATTTAAAAGTGGTGAAGAATCACAAGTAGTACTCCTAGTGCTACGCACATCAACGTTAAAAAATGGTGCACCATCTTCTGCAAAACAACTAATGAATGGAACATTACGGACAAATCTTCCAAATATACTTCATGGTAAAATTTCTTTCAAGTCACATGCACAAAAGCAATCAAAAATTTCAACAAAAATCTCAGAATTAAAACCACGCGACACTGTTAGAATAAAGTTCGAGAACAATTGGTTTAGAAAGCGTAAAATAATCAAAAAGACTAGGACAACCTAGATCATATTTAGTATTAACCGAGGAAGGGAATACAGTCGAACGGAATAGGTGCCATCTACTCAAAACAAAACATTCTCGTAACAAAAGAAATAGATTATGAAAATATACTCCCAAAGTCAACAAACACACATGATAACAGAATACAGCTACCTCAAATACAAAATTCAACATTTCAGAACGTTAGCACTACAAGAAGTCGACGACAAATAATTCTCCCCTGCAGATATAGAAAAACAATAGAATAAAATAAATATTTAAAAAAAAAAGAAAAAAAGGAAGATATTATATGTAATCCATCATCATTATCAATGTAAGCTGAGTATTACTTCCCCTTATCTCCCTTCGATCACAGAAGCTCAAAGCCTACGGTGTGGAACTCTCAAGTGCTTGGGGAACACATTTGTATTATGGAATCTAATAAAATATCCTGTTTTATTCAGACATGTCTATTCATCTCTCTCGATATTCAGTCTTCTTATACTAACCACATTGTTTAACCACAATTGCCAATATAACAGGAATGGCCATCTGTAATTCTCAGAAGTTACAACTCAACTGTAGAGATAAACTCATCTTTTCTGTTTACATATTGTTGCGGATTCCGTGAATGGAATCCTGCACAAATAAATAAACAACGCCAGTAATTGAGATAGAAAAATAATTGTATTAAACGTAAGAATACAGACTTGAAGTAAAGATTAGTAGTCCAGGAATGCGGGTTAGTAGAAAGTATATGTACAAGTCTCTGTAAGTAAAGCCGTAATCATCTCTCTATCTGGACTCTTGTATAACTCTCTGAGAACACCCTGTGTCTGTCTCCGTATCTCTCAACCTGTCTCAAACGTATCTCAACGTATCTCAAACAGTAGGTATTCTCTCTGTCAGTATAAGTATACTTTGGATGTCCATCTTATGTAAAAAGGGGGGAGCCCCACAACACCTCCCGCCTTAGCTTCATTTTTTGGGGGAGTCAATATTTTTTTCGCTTATGGTCTATTATTAATGGCTCCGTGAATTTTCTTTTTCGGCTTGTTCTTCTGATCTCCGTGGTTACTTGTGGATTTTGAATTTCGAAGGCTTCGAAAATCGCGTCTTCATTTTTGGAAGGAGACGAGTTTCGTTCCTCTACCCGTCTTTTCTGTATCTGATTTATGTGTCTCCTGTGAGTGAATTTTTCACCTTGGATCGTGTATAGAACATTCCCCAATCTGTTTATTATCGTACCTGTTTCCCAGTATGCCATATTATTCTTGAACATTCTGAAATAGTCCCGTTCGCCTGGTTTGAAGGATCTTTTAGGCATTATCGGTGTATGCCGGTTTTTATTTTTGCTGGGTAATAGTTTATCAAAGACAGACCGTATTTTGCGGGCAAACATCACTTCAGCTGGCGAAAAACCAGATGGTGTGTTTCTCTGAAATGTATACTAAATTTATCGTTTTTATTTCTATGCTTATTTCGTTGTATCTCATATGATTTTGTTTGTAATGTTATAATTCAGTTGTGGTCTCGTGATGTTTCGGGGTGACTTGTAGGAAATGTTGTATGGCTCTTTCTGTTGGTACGTCCTCTGCTTTTTTCAAGGCTCTCTTAAGCGTGTCCACAAACCTTTCGGCTTGCCCGTTAGATTGTGGATGGTATGGTGCTATTTTAATATTTTTGACTTGATAAGTCGCACAGAATTCTTGAAAGTCGCTCGAGGTGAATTGGGTACCATTATCCGTTACAAGGCAATCTACAACGTCGAATCTTGCGCATAACTCGTGTAGACAATTAATAGTGTTTTCCGTCGTAGGTTTTTTGTATCTGAAATCTTCTGGCCACTTGCTAAAGCTATCTACCGTTATCAAGTAGTAATATCCATCTATGGGTCTTGCATAGTCCGCATGGATTCTAGACCAAGGTCTGTCCACCTTAGGCCATGGTTTTTGTATAATAGGTGGTGCCTTTGCTGCCGCAGCACAGCCTCAACATTTTTCTACCATTTGAGTAATGTCGTTATCCATATTAGGCCAATACACAAAACTTCTCATTAGCGCTTTCATACGATTTCCTAGATGAAAGTCCTTCAGAATTCGTCTCTGTAAAGATTTGGTTATGACCACTCTTTCATTATAAAGTAATACGTGATTACAAATTGAAAAACACTCCGCTAGATTTCTTTTTCTTCTATTTTTCTCTTTGTACTTTGTATGAATTCATCCATTTCAGCTTCTCTTCTGATTTCTAACAAGGTCACTGGTAATTCCCTTACTGTATTGTTTAGAACTTTACTAATTTCGTCTTCGGCTCGCAAAGCCGCTATTACTGAGTCTTCCAGAGGTTTGCATTTCGCAGGTACCAATCTAGATAATCCATCCGTATGACCAATTTTCTTCGACGGTAGGAACTCTAATTAAAATTATAATTCAATAATATAGTTCCCCATCTCAGAAGTCTGTTGGCTGTGTAAATTGGTAGTCCTTTTTTCGATCCGAATATAATGAGAAGAGGTTTATGGTCAGTTTGAAGAGTAAACTCTCTTCTATATATGTATCTGTGGAAGCGAGTTATGGCGAATATTATGCCTAACGCTTCTTTCTCAATTTGCGAATAATTCCTCTCTGCTGGTAACAACGATCTAGATGCGTGAGCTACAGGTTTCCTTGTGCCATCCTGCATCTTGTGTAACTAGCAATGATAATTTCCAGTTTGGGATCAAAATGCGTCAGTGCTAGATCAGACGTTAATTTCTTTATGATCTTAAAAGCTTTCTGACAATCTTCCGTCCAGTTCCATTTGTTATCTTTTTTACATAATTCATTGAGGGGACCCCTCAATTTGTGCATGTTTTCAATGAATTCACAATAATAGTTCGCTAGACCAAGAAAGCTTTGCAACTCTGCGACATTTTTCGGCTCAGGCATATTTTTTGGATCTGGTTTTCTGCCACTTTCATTGGTTATATGGCCTAGAAACTTGATTTCTTTTAGAATAAAATCGCATTTTTTCTCCTTCACTTTAAAACCCAAATCCTGAATTCTTTTAATGACTTCTTTAATATGCGTTGCGTGTTCTTCTACATTATCGCTTTTGATTAAAATGTCGTCTAAGCAGTAGCAAAGTTCTGTTCCATGAGCATGGTATCCATAGTCTGTTGAAAGACTGACGGTGCTACTTTTATCCCAAATGGCAATCTGTTAAATTTGTAAAGTCCTTTGTGAGTATTGATACATAAAATTTTTGTACTTTCTTCTACTGGAATCTGAAGATAAGCTTCGCTTAAATCAATCTTACAAAATACCTAACCACCGTTAAGCTTGGTAAATATTTCCTCCAGGCTTGGCAATCAGTAGTGATAATCATTGATAGCCTTATTTAACCCAATCGAAAAATCTGAGCAAACACGTGTTTCTCCGGATTTTTTCTTTACGTAGACCACTGGTGCCGCCCATTCATTGAATTCGATTTTTGAAAGGATTCCAGTTTGTACCAATCTATCTAACTCCTTGTCAGTTTTTTCTATGGTTGGGAAAGGCACGTTTCGCTTTTTCTTGAATACTGGCTGAATATTTTCCTTTAGTTCAATTTTAGTTGCAAACTTATTACATCGTCCCAAACCGCTCGAGAATACTTCGGGAAATTGCCTGTGTAGTTCTTCTTTTAATTTTGTAGCTTCGGATGGTTCGCACTCTATTTTCTTACAAAATGAGTCAATGGGTAAATCCCATACGTCACATTTTTGCATCCAATCCGTGTCCACCAAATTTTCTGTGTCTTTCATTACAAATATCTTCAATTTTTTCGTTTTACCATGGAATTTTACGTTTAGAATTACTTCTTCAAAATTGATACGCCTCCCTGTAACAGACTTGGCGATTTTCTGTGTATGAATCATGGTTGGTCTATTTAGCTTCCTCCATGTCTGTAAATTAATTATAGTTAGATCCGATCCTGAGTCTAACTGTAATTTTACCTTCTTATTTAAGATCTCGAGTTCCACGTATTTTCTTGTGTTTAGTTTGTCTTCGTAGTCCATTCTAGTAGTTCTTACCTTACTAGTGTGTTTTTTGTTTCTGCATTGAGATGCCTTATGTCCCATTTTTCCACAAGCTAAACAGTTCTTGTATTTAAATCGACAGCCTTTGTTCCAGTGGAATCCACCACATCTGTAACATGCAGATGGGGGTGGGGGCTTTATATTTGCTTTGATCTCTATCATTAATCGCCTCATACCTTGTAATTTTTTCTTTAACATAAGATTTTTGTTTTTCTTTCGGGAGGGGGTGGGTGAAAAACGTAACTTTTTGTTCAACTTACGTATGTGTGCTACTCCCGATTCCTCGATATCCTTAGAGTCTTTTTTTTTATACTCAAGCATTTTTGGCAGTCTTCTGACAATTTTTGTAGCGTTAATCTAGGCTCATTTTGAAGTTTCGTGAGCATTCTTTTTCGCATTTCATTGTCCTTGGCTGAGACTAATCCCTGTACGAAAATAAGACGCTTAAAATTGTCCGTAGTCAATTCTGCCAATTTAAAGTCATCGCAATGTTTGTTCACAATTGCGGCGAACGTGGAGTAGTCCTCATTTTCGCTTTTTACGAGGTTGAGACATTTCCACCTTTTGGGAAAAAGTGAAGTCTTTGGACTGAAGAGCTCCGTAAGGCATGTAACTGCCTCTTCAAACGTCAAATCGTTTGTCTTTTTCGGTAGAATATAGTCCACAACTTTTGTGTACTCCTCTGTTCCCAATTTCCTGAGACATTTTCAACATTGATTGCCAAAATTGGACGGAAGCTAAGAAGCTACGTTTATGTAGCTTCTTAGCTTCCGTCCAATTTTGACAATCAATGTTGAAAATGTCTTCATGACGTCTGTAATAGTCACCGAAATTTTTATCATCTTCTAGAGAGTATTTAAATGTTTCTATTGTGTTCCAAACTTCGTCTTGAGAAAATGTCGCCTCTTTTTCGATATTCTTCTGTTGTGCGTTATCCGTTACTTTTAATATTAATTCCTGGAGTTGTATTTGTCTTTCTTCATTTATTAGCTGTCTTTCCTCACTTCTTATACATCCAAGCATTGCTTTTTGAAAATCTTCCATTTTTTAGGCAGTGACGAAATTTTTCTTCTATCTCTTGTGTACGTTCTTTTATGTTCGTCGTTAATTTGTTGTTCTCTGTGTGAGTTCCTTCGAGTCTTGTTGTGGTCGACGTGACTCTCGAATTTCCGTCGCCAAGTTATTGTGTTGGCGAGAGAAAAATTTCTTTTCTGTGTGTGTCCGAAGTCTTCGTGAAGTACGAAATCCTCGTCGCCAAGTTATTGTGTTGGAGAACGAAAAAAGTTTTTTTTCCGTGTGGGTCCGAAGTCTTCGTGAAGTGCGAAATCCTTGTCGCCAAGTTATTGTGGATTCCGTGAATGGAATCCTGCACAAATAAATAAACAACGCCAGTAATTGAGATGGCAAAATAAGTGTATTAAACGTAAGAATACAGACTTGAAAGGAAGATTAGTAGTCCAGGAAGTCGGGTTAGTAGAAAGTATATGTACAAGTCTCTGTAAGTAAAGCCGTAATCATCTCTCGCTCTGGACTCTTAAGGACACCCTGTGTCTGTCTCTGTATCTCTCAAACGTATCTCAACGTATCTCAACGTATTTCAAACAGCAGGTATTCTCTCAGTATAAGTATACTTTGGACGTGTCCATCTTATGTAAAAAGGGGAGAGCCCCAAAACACATATCTATTAGAATCAGAAAATCCTTTGTCAGGCCCAGTCTGTGCGATCCTTTTGTGTATTTTTGATAACACTGGATGTCTAGATGTGTGAAACACAACAGCTTTCACAGTGACTGGACAAGGCAGTGGTATAATGTTGTCGTCCATCAGTAAAAAAAAAAGAGTCCATAAGCATTCAAGATCTTTGAGCCTGGATAGTACACAATCTTATAGTGATAGCGAGATAAAATTAAAGCCTATCGTTGCTCTTTAGCACTTGCAGTGGGTGGTACTATATGTTTCTCCTTCAATAGTCCAAGCAATGGTTTGGAATCAGTAAAAATTGTAAACTCACGACCAAAAATATATTCGTGGAATTTGCTAACCCCCCAAATCACTGTAAGTCCTTCAAGTTTTGTGCATAGAGGCAAAGTATACTGGTTCTTCAATTCCATCTGGCATAATATATGACAGCATTGTACCAACTAGAGAAAACATCCAGCTACTAGAGAAACATTCACAGAAATGATAAGTTTAAATTTAGGCTTGTAATGTACCAACAGCTTAGCTTACATTAACAACCTTTTTGATTCTTAGATTGTAAATTTCTTTATGAAAAAGAGGCTCTAGTGATAGCAACAAATAAATTTACTAAATAGCACCCAACCCCTATCACTAGACTATGCAGTAGTCTGGAACAAAATAAAAAAAATAAAAATTAAAGAAATAAAAAATACAGATAAGAATGGTAATTAATGAAATTAATTTTAGTAATGCTACTACTGGGACTATTGACTGTGGTAGGACTTGTAAAAGATTGTGTAGCACGATCTCGTTATCAATACCGAGTTGTTTTGCGATGGCGAGTATTTATTGTTGGCCTGTTGGTTATAGCAGTATTGAGCATCAGTTTAACCAATAGTTCTTGTTTTGTATGTCCGTACGCTTCCATTAATGTCCGTTTACGTTCATCATATTTCTGTCAAAGAAAGAAAACGGTATTGAGCAAAATTGCTCTTCTTTTTATTATTAGTATTATTTGCTAGAAAAAATGTTTGTTTGATGCGATTTGAATATGATGCCGTGCTCCCAGATTCCACACATTATTCGTCCATACATAAAAGGCCAACAATAAATTTAAACTTATGTTTCTTTCATCAAATTATTCTTGCTTTATATCAAAACTAGGTAAGTAGTGTAGATCGGAAAGACAGGTAGTTAAGTTTCAATTTCACTAGAGGCATATTTTTTATTTCAAAATTCATGCTGCTTACCTAACAAGCATTAGATAATGGTTTGAAAGTTGAAACAAAATCCAACGAAAATAAAATAAAAAATATCGATCAAAAATTTGGTTTTAATTACCATTAATTTTTGATTAAAATTGAACTCATACATTTGGGGACAAACTGTAATGTACAACGACAAAGAATTAGAGTGGTGCTTACTGAAGCATTATTTAGCTACAAGATGTTGTCATATAGACGCCTTTTATAGTTACAAGAGTAGAAGAGTTACAATAGAAAGGGGAGGTAAGTCGAACAGATTTTATCACGGCATTCTCTCCAACTATTTTATTTTATTCATAGGGAATAAAGTCTTTCAAATGACCGGGCATCTTGCGTGTACTTTGGAATGATCGGGGTGGCTCATCGTCAACAGATCTTTCCGGCAATTCCTCTTCAGGTTCTGATGAGATTTCAGGAATAGTCGCCCTAATTGGCTTTGGGCTTTGGAACTTCGACCTGACGCGCTTTCGCCTTCTTTGGGGCTCAAGCCGTTCGCCTCCTGAAAGCGAAAAGTCGGCATCAGAATGAGCTCGTTTCTTGGATACCGGAGTTCGTCAGAGCTAGTGTTGAATAGTGAGGGTTCTGAGCTCGACAGCAGTACTCATAAAGAGAACAGGGAGCGATGCCAGCAGGATCATTACTTGATGATTTTCTCGGAGCAGATATCACGAATTCTTTATTCCGTGAGTTTGCACGCTCTAATTCCTTTCCGACTGGTGCCAGATCTCTTAGAGGGACAGTATCTTGACTCCTGTCTGGATATTGAACTCGTGCATACTGGGGGTTCGACTCTATTTCTCCTATGTCTACAAGGGGGCCGTTTCAACAGCACTGCTCCAGGTTACGAAAGCCGTGATAGGAGGGACGTAACCGTAGAGTTTCGTTGCGGGAAAGAGAACTGCCCGGTAGTGTTTTAATGGTGCCTCAGAGAGGAGACTTTCCCAACGGCCCATTGAACATCCATGGTTAGCCGCAGCCAACTGTATTGTTTTCCAGATTATGCCGTTGTATCTTTAGCATTGTCCATTTCCTTGGAAGTTGTATGGCGTTGTCCTACTTACGGCCGCTCCTTCTCTCAAGAATTTCTTGACGCGTTTTAATATAAAGGCGGTCCCCCGGTAGTGCCAAAACGGCAAAAAGCAAACAGAGGCCTTGCATCACATTTGTCGCTATTATATGTGGGTAGAGGATGGGGAACGGAAAATGAGAGTACTTGTCGATAATAGTAAATATGTACTTATTCCTTGTTTTCGATGGAAGCGGCCACTTTAAATCAAGAGAAAGTCTTTCAAAAGATTTGGCGGGTTTTATAACATTTTCAGTGTTGTGCTTGTAGAACCTAGGTTTGAATTTCGTAAATATTTGGCAGGTCTTTACAGCCTATTTTATGCCTTTGATTGAAAACAGTTTCTGATTCGAATGATATGGAGCATCTCGTCACGCCGGGCGGTACAGTTCCTAATGTGGATTGAGGAGATCTTATCTGCTGGTCACAGTCTTGAGTGTCGTCGATCATTTTCTTTGGCGAGGCAATATGTTATTTCAAATGAAAAGTAAGAAAGCTCCATCCTTCACCTTGCTATTTTTTCATTTTTATTTTGCTCGTTCTGTTGGAATTGAACATAAATGAAAACAATTTCTAGCCGGCAGCTAATCTGAAATGACATCAAATCAGGTAGTGTCACCATTTCCTTAGTGCCTCAACAACAGCTTATTCCTCTTTTTCAATTAAGGAATGGCGCTGCTCGGACCGCGAGAGTGGTCTTGAAAAAACGCTACCGGTTGACCAGATTGTCTTAACGAGGCGGTGTCTGATGCGTCAGTCTCAACCACCAGGGGTACAAAGGGTCTGATGGCTGTGACAGCGGCTAAACCCAATGTGTATTTTTACTATGTACAAAATCCTATTTACAAAACTAAACAAAATAATATTAGTAATAAAAAGCTCCCACGGTCCTAAATTGTGGCAGAAACACCAGATAGCCAGACGAAATTAATGCTGGACTGGATACAGTAATAAAAACAATCATTCTACCAGACACTCACCCAAACACACACTAATCCAAACACAACAACAAATACAAAAGCTCGCCCCCACCCTCCGATAAAAACAAAACAAAACAAAAACGAAAAGTTCCCGCATCTACCAGAGAACTGACGTCTCTGTCACCTAACAAGAGAGAGATGGGGAAAGAGTGGTGCGGTGGACATACATCCTCTAGCTAAGCTAACTTGAAAGAAAAAAACAAAAGAAAAACAAACCTAAACTATTCTATTTTGAACTGGGTTACAGACGTTCAAGCAAAATCTTTATGCCTAACCGACATCGAGATACCACTTCAAGTCAGGTCAACATATACGCACAAGGCTCACTCACTTTTTGCCAAATTCCGATATAGAGAGTTGCCGCCTTTCTGTCCCGATTTTGACTTTAAGCTGATGCTTAAAGAACAAGATCATTTGGGAAGAGTCTTGTTCATTGATTGAGCCAACAAAATCAACATGAAGTCGTAACCATAACGTGTTTTTCCGTGGGGACTTTAATACATGTTAGCATTTTGAGCAATTTTGCTCGTGTTTCTGTATTTCCATATTCATTACGGTCAGTAGGCATAAGTGCGCACTAAGGCTTTCAATCGGTTTATTCCCTGATGCTCGTAATTAAATTGTTTGAGAACTCTGTTTTGCAGTTTTAGTGGTACGTACGACGACGCGTACCATTAACTTCAGACAAGTAAGATCTACGTTGGAAGAATGATCGGAGCTGCCTGTCAGCACATGCTGTTGGCCAGTTAATGGAGTCAAAGCACAAGACTTTCTGTAGCAATGGATTTGAATGTAACTTCCTAGATATTTTCTGATGTAACTGGAAGTACCATGACTGTGGATACAAGTGCTGAGAAAACTTCTGGTTCCACAGATAGAGCAGCAACAGCTGTATCCTCTGGTAGCTTGCGATGTGTAGAGATGGGTCTGGATAATGATGTGATATTGAGATCTTCGGAGGTTGATCAAACAAAAAGAGAAAGAAAGAAAGAAATATAGAACACTCTGCTAACTGGATGATGATTATTGAAATTGCAGGAAGATGGATTGAAAAGCTGAGAAGAAAATTAAAAATGAAATGCATTGAAAAAATCATGTTTTTGAAATAATTCCAAGGGGAATCGAACCCAAAATAAACGGAATTCAGTAAGAAATTGCAAAACCAAGACTACTCGTCCTTCCCCACTTCCCGCCGATAAGAAAGGGAGCATTAAGGTATCCACGAAAATGTCACATAAAATAAAAACATATGTTGACGATAAAGAAAACAGGGCGATCACTGAAATAAATAACATTCACGATAACTCTGGACTAAGAACAAAGAGGGCCAGGAAAAAACATGTTTTGAATCAGCCGCACAAAAGAAAAGTATCCTCACAGAGACAGAGATCGATTGGACACGTTCGTCATTATAATTTCGATGACATTCGTCCAGAGAATATTTTATATCCAAACATTAAAACCTCTGGATTCAAGTAGTAAGGAAAAATTAATTACAATTTTGAAGTGACTATGGGCAAAAGGCTAGGTGGTCTGTTCGATCGTACAAAAATGCTTAGAGAAAAGATAAACTTTCATTTTAAGGAGAGTGGAAATGATTTTTCTTTCCTTTTCCAATTCTTGAGTGGTCTGATCGATCGAGAGATCCCAGCATGGGGCAAGCTGATAGATAAGGATTAATGACTGAAGATCTCTTTTGTTTTCGCTGCGCCATAGTAAGCGTCTGTAAGGTCAATTTTTGCAAAAAAATTTCCACCATTGGGTTTGGTAAACAAGTCTTCATGTGTATCCAATGATTTCTTGAGAAAAAGTCTGCACATAGACGTACTTTGCCATTGGCCTTTTTCACAATGATTATGGGATCTGCCCACGATGAGTAATTTGTGGATTAGATTACAACTGATTCTTGAAGGTGGTCTAATTTTTTTTCCATCGTGGATATGCCGCGTATGGCACAGGACGCTTTGGCCTAAAAATTGTTTTTGCATTTGTCTTTAGCTTGAGGATAGCCGTCACCTTAGTGCCGCATCCAAGGCCTTCCTGAAAAATTTACTGGACTTGGTTTGGAGTATGCTTGTGAAATGCTTTTCCATTTCTGTTTCGGATGTAATTTGAAATGCATTAAACACAGATTTTAAAGGGACACTGAAAAGGTCCAGTTCTTCAATAAAATCCAAACCAAGGTATAAGTTGGATGAATCGGTGATATGACTCACTTCTGCAAACTGTCTATGAAGGAGACATCACAATGTAACTCACAAGTCGGATCGTGTTACCTGATGTACTACGAGCGATATGATTTGTACTTGTCAAGGTGAGTTTTCCCAATGATTTCCACGTCGAATGCCATATGAGTGTGATATCAAATGCAGTGTCCAACTCAAAGCTTACGGGATAGTTGTTAATGCAAGCAGTTATGTATTTCCTGCGAGATTCGAAATCTACATTGAACGTTGCATAAACTGAATTCGCCTTAGTACTATAAACTTTTGTCTGTCTCTTGAATTTGAGTTATTCTTTTTTGTTGTTACAGTTTTGTCTCTGGGGACCGCAAATTCCGTTCGAGCAAAATTGATTGGACAACAAGGCGTGGGTGATTGTTTTTATCTGGAGGTGGGGATTTTTGTACCGCTCAAATATTGCCGGTAACAGACGGGTTTAGACTGTTTCAAAATAAGCGGCGTCCTGCTTGAGTTTGATTAAACGTTGACATTCGATCGTCAGCGCTTTCACCGTTATGTCCTTGTCTTGTTGGAGTTGAGACAACAACTGTGCCCGAAATGTCGGCATCGTTTGGGGATTGTAACCCAGCAATAAATTTGAGACACTTAAACTGATCTTCCGTGAGCGATTTCAGTTGTAACTTCACATATTCACGGCTCACAATACCTGCGAACGTGACATAGTCATCCACATCCATTATTCAACTTCAGACAATTATATCTAGCATTAAACATGAACTCACTGAATATGTCTGTTAACTGTTTAATGATCTCCGAAAAAGTAAAAATTTAAACCTGTTTGGGGAATATAAACTTGATGAAACGCTTGTGTTCCTTAGTGCCGATCCTTCTCATCAATTGACGGGACTTCCAAGCATCACCCTTGCTTGAGAATACGTGCGGGAAAGTATCTTTTCAACGTTTGAACCATCCGTCAAACCTGTTTTCCAGTGTTGGGTCGAAGTGGAAATCCGAAATTGTAGCTGCTATATGATCATCTCCAAATTTTACACTTCACGAAATGTATGTGACAAAGGTAGAAAGATACACTCGACGTGCAAGAAAGGAAAGAAAGTACAAAAACTTGCAAACAGGCTAGATCAGTTAAAGTAACTGCAATCACGGTTACGCAAAAAATGCACAGTCAATTCTGTATACGTTTCAACAAGTCACGAAATTTGAAGTTCTGAATATTCAAAAGGAACCTGTTAAAATAAAGATCTCTACGACATCTAAAACAAAGGAACCAGGTCAAAACTGAAACGTTAGATGCATGACGAAGGAAAATCAAGAACCCAATACCATATACCCGCGACGATATATCTACCAATAGATCTCATATACCTACATATGGGTTCCCTTGTGAACAGATTATGTTTGTGGCAATGTGACGCTCGTGATGTTGTGATTAGTTTACGTTCCGAAGCTCTTCTGCACACAACTCAGCGGAAATATTCGTCGCCTCGGGAGGTATTCTCTTTAGCTTAGCCCTAACCATCATAGCCCGGTACTTCTTGATAAGCAAGGAGGCCAGTTTAACTCTAGTTAAGTCTAGCATGTGAAGATCGGGCAGTTGAACTGAGAGATAGTTATCTCCCAATTTAACAGCCCGATCTACTCTCTCGTCACATGCTAATTTATCTAGGTTGTGCCTTCGACTATAATCAGCAGCAAACGATCTAATTATAGATTTGAAGTAATTCCACCACATTTCTAACCACTGATCCATATCTCTCACTCCTTGTCCTAACCGTCGCTAGCTGACATCTTTGTCTTTATCGGGAGTTAAATTAGCAATTGAACTATTTTCGCCCACCAACTGTCGTCACGCTCGGGCTGTCATATCACCCTTAGGAAATATTATTAACTAATTTAAAGTTTAATTAATCTAAACAAATATTGTTCATTTTAAGTTTAAAATATCGCAGAAATGCATTCTTTAACACGGCTTTAAGTATTTATATAAGGTGTTAACACCTTGACAGACATACCTGAAGTTTATTTTTTCTGCGGTGGACATATCTGTAAAAATTGCTTTAAGAATATAAGGTGAGCGCCGTTTTTTTTTTTTTAATTTTTAACTACCAGTAATCTTAAAAATTTAGGAAAATATTCTTCGTAATCTAATGTTTTATTGAATTTTAGGTACTTTGGCTTTAAATTTTCTATAGTTATCGCTCTTATTTTCTGATAATGTCGTGAATGTACATCCATATTTATAAAAAATTGGCACGCTTACACACACACACAATTTAAAAAAAAATCTTTTTAAAATATCGGGAGTCGCTGAATTGTAGTAAACTTTTCCATTTATGATTAGTAAATATAGATTTTATTTAATAACAATATCACCTGATACAAATTAATACAGAAATTAAAAACTTTATAAATTATTCTAATTAAATTTAAAAGAAATGGAAACAGTTCTTATAAAAATTCATTATTTAGCGAAGAAATATTTTTCTCAAGGCAATAGTGTCCATAATATATCTTAATCACAAAAGCAATTAAAAGTTTTTCTAATTAAATAATATTTTAATTATGTCGCATTTTTTATTTTACGCTTCAGTGAAGATTTTCGGCAACTGGGCTTTTCCTGTTTTACAAAAAAGTTCAGCATATAACTAATATAAACATTAATCGACACAAAAATTAATTTCTTGAAATTTTATAAAATTAAATAAGGGGAGGGTAGCGAATGTAAAAACAAAAGTTTTTCCCAAGATTTTCTAAAAAAGAAACGTTTGTAAAATAATTTAATGCAAATAATTCCTGAAAGTTTCATTAAAATCCGCCAATTATTTGATTTTTGCAAGAATTTCAAAATCAAGGTGTTTTTAAGCGCTAAAAAGACACTAAAATTTCCTGTACTAATCTTTGTTTTTCCCGCTGACGCATGAAAATGATTTTAAGCAAAATTTCGAACGTTCTAAAAAGGATAAAAAAATATAACGTAATAATTAAAAACTCTTTGATCTTTCCTCTTAATAATGACAAAGATTTTGACGATAAAATTTTGCTTTTATTGTGTGGCATTTTTTTTCATCATGGTATGCTCATTTTGAAACGAATCTGTGGAGGTGCCTAGATTACAAAGATACAAACTATACGAAATTAATAAAAGTTTTGGTTTTGATCGATTTTCCCGTCGCGTAAGTCATCTCAAAGATAATTTCTTTCCTTTTGTGCTGATATCGCTGATAACTTTCTAAAATTTGTTAAGCGGGACGCAGCAACGATTCTTCATGCATGTATGATTTGTTTTCTGGTTTCCATTTTCTAATACGGTTTGGTCGACGAAAATTTGGAAGTACATTATTTTATTTTACCTCTTTATTGTTAGATTCTTCCACAACTCCGAATGTGTTCTCATTGCTACTATTTGCTTTCATATGATTACTTGCAATGTCGTGAAAGTTTTCAGTCAACAATCCATGAAATTTTTAATACTTTCAGAGAATCCTATTGATTTGGTCAATTAAAAGTCGGCACGAAAAATATATTCACGTCAGTTTTACAGTTTTAATTTTCTGGGTCCACTTTACTGTTTTAGAAAGAGTGCCAAAATTGAGATTTCTGAACAGTTTATAACCACATTTCTGCAGTTATCTGTTTCTCACTAGATTCAAACATACTCCTTCATTGATTTGTCCCCACCGAGCTTGGAAACTCGGTCTGGCTGATAGGACTCCTATTGAACTGGCATCAGTTCGTCGCACTGGACACATGCGCTGACACCAGGTAATGACACCGTTCGCAGTAACTATAAATTACATTTATATCGCGAAATAAGCTGTAGTGTCAACAGAGACATTTTCGGATTAATTAGAATGTCAGGATCATGAGACCTCTAGCAGAAGTATTAGTAGAAGCCAGTATGGCTGACCGATGCTGTATTTATATCATCCATGTATATAAAGTATATTAAACCATATACGTAACTGCTGCAACGGGTGACGAGGAAGAGATGGATTCAATATGGAGAAACAAAAGCAAACAATTATAGAAGTTTGTGTAGAATAGTAATTGAAATATTAGGTGTTTACTTATAAGGACACATTTGACATTCATTGACGGAGCAGCCAATACCATTGCCAGTTGAAATTTATAAAAAACTTTTTCTTAAGACAATTTTTAAGAAAATGGGTTTCTCAAATCTAGTAACCGTTATTGCATTTACTTCCAACCTTTTTGTTTGAAGTAGTTTGGAAGGATCATGTCCTTATTTTCTTTTCAAGTGATGTAGTTTCTGTTATTTGTTATAGTTCTTTGCGATTCTGTAGCGCCAGTCAACGAGGTTCGAAGAAGGATGGTCTTCACTATAACTGACTCCATTCACTTGAAGCTATCTTTAACCATCATTCTGAGAAAGAGGTTATATACAGTTTAGATATTTTTGAACGGATTTGGTGCTATAAGAAAGTCTCAAACTAATTTTCAACTAAAACAAGTTGTGTATCAAAAGAATGAAGACAATGAACAAGCGCACGTAAGAACAACCAAAAAGGCGTTTATGTGACAAGAAAACAGGTAAATAAATGATTTATTCATATTTATTTTTTAAAAGAAGTTTAATTTAAATAAACACGAAAATTTCGAAAGTTGGTGGCCAGACAATGCCTAACCAATTGGACATTGTAGGTGAATCAGAAGTGAGTGAACTGGGAAATGGATTTGGAAATATTCCTCACAAGCTCGGATGTCACAAACATTGAACAGAAAAGAGAAGTTTACTTGAAATCTGAAATAAATTCATTAAAGAACTAAATGCTGGATAAGAGGCTAATGCAGAAAGATTAAAAAGGGACGCATATAAAGTAGCCACTCACGACTCTGACACACAAGAGAATTATATAGTACCCTGATGACACAGGACTTCAAACAAGTACATTTTCATCGACATGTTTAAACACACCTCGCAGCCACACTGTTCAACTCTTTTTCTTTTCAGCCTACGAAAGACAAAACAAACATACACAAACTTTATGGACAGAATAAAATTCTCCCCATCTGGAGGAGAGTTACCCCACTTACTTTTCCTAAAAAACGCCGCTAAAAACGCTCCCTAAGCCTATAAATACGCTGTAACATTCTCTGTCATTCTCATTTTCCTATTTCACTCAGGGACGGTCAGATGTAGGTCGAATAATTCACTAATTTAAATTGTCTTTATATACCTTTCTTTTGTTAATATATACATGTCGTTTCTTCCTATATATAATTTAGTTGTTACTTTTGTCAAAAGAGGTAAAAAGTTAAAGAAACATTAGCTCAACATCATAATTTGACAAAGACAAAAATGATATATTTTAGTGAAATATTTCCCTGAGAAGCATATAGAAACAAAGGCACAAAAACGATTACAGCTGGAATATTGTTCGTTTGGAAGGCATCTATCATTATTCCAATGCGCCTTCGGATTTCTGTGTCACATTTCCCATAGTCTGTCATAACACTTCTCTGATATTTAAATTTCTGTACTTGCTTGATTTGACGTCTCCGGTTTGTAGCTAGCATCGTGTCCCTCTTACTAATTACTATACATTCTATCATCTTAAAATCGATAGTTATTCCTTTCTTCTCGCTTCCCTTTACTATTTTGTCTAGAAGGGTTTGCAGTTTTTATTCTGTGTCTGTCATCAATACAGTATCATCCGCGTATATTATGTTGTTAAGAATGTGTCCACCAGTAATGCATTCTGGTAGAACTAGTTCTCTAACGATCACCTCGCTGTATAGTTTAATAAATCCACTGACTTAAGTTCCTTTCTGTTTTTGTGTGCTTGTTTTATCCATTTCTATCCGTATGCAGACAGTTAGTTCTCAGTAAATGTTCTGTATTATTCAAATATCATATCCGAATAAATCAGATTTTCCTAACATTTCAAATTGATACTTGTGTCGTAACTTGTTTTTATCCAATTTCCGGTCTAATTCTACGATGCGATCTATCCATTAGAATCTAGCTGGTAAGGTTAGTTATATAAATCAATAACCGGATTTCCGATTGCAGTTCGTACCTGAAAGTATATGTGTAATGTTCTTATGTGCATATACATATATATATAAAAAAAAAAACAAACAAATAAATAAATAGAAATATGGAAAGCTCCACAAATTTGCGTGTTATCATCCGATGGTCGCTCCTTGTCTATGTGGAAGGGCTTGCGCGGTCCAATGACTTTGAGAGTGATGTCTTGGGGAGTTCTAAACTCTTGGTAGGGCCACCTTTGGCGGCAAGGTCGAAGATGAGGACCCAGACTAAACGTGACCAAGCCCAAAGATCAAAAGGGTAGAACAAACGAATGAAGGTTATAACAAATCTCAACAGTTGAATCAGCGGATAAAGAGGGCTACGCATGTACATGCTACAGAAGGCCCCACTCAAAATTATAACCGAGTTAGCGGCTATCCGTTGTAGTTTTATAACTGGATTCTGCATGTTTCATTCCATATGTGCCGAAGGGGAAGGTTGTGGAATCTAGGGTTTGAGACATTTCCTGGCA
This sequence comes from Acanthosepion pharaonis, assembly GCA_903632075.3. Classification (NCBI taxonomy): domain Eukaryota; kingdom Metazoa; phylum Mollusca; class Cephalopoda; order Sepiida; family Sepiidae; genus Acanthosepion; species Acanthosepion pharaonis. The sequence goes on from CAHIKZ030000816.1 coordinate 207,567, forward strand.
AGTTGAAATCCAAGTTACTTGCACAGTCAGCCCCCCAAAACCATCTTACTAGATTTTAATATTACTATGTGATATACCTCTGGAACAAGTAGAGCACTTTCACATTATCGCCACTTTCACCCCCAACAAACTATTGCAAAGCCAAATGGTGATATGAAATGAATGACGTGATTAGGCTTTGGTGAAATTGGAAGCTTCTAGTTCTGGACCTGCACGTTGACGGCGAATGTGTGATGGTCACCCTCCTAAGATCCAGTGACTACTTAGGAGTCCAGTCCTGCATTCGTGTTTGGACAGGCCTGTTTAGGAATACCGCTGCCTAACTCAATCAAGGAAGGTCCTAGAAAATGTAGATTAAACATCAGAAGTCACTAGCAATGCTCAACTGAGAAACCACACCTGGCGAGCCACCTATCATGCGGTCCAAACAACAATAAACTTAAGACTATCAATATGATCTTTGGAACATGGAATGTTCGAACTTTTATCGATACTGACAACAGTGACAGACTAGAAATACACACAGTTCTAGTCTTAAAACTGGTTAAACTTAAAATAGCTGATGACAACGCTACCCTCTGTCATTCAAAAGAAGAACTCCAACAGTCTGTGAACAACTTTGTTATGGTCTACCATTGTTTCGGCATTACAGTAAACATCAAGAAAACCAACACAGCCAGCCCCCCAAAACCATCTTACTAGATTTTAATATTACTATCTGTGATACACCTCTAGAACAAGTAGAGCACTTTCAATATCTAGGCAGCCTGTTATCAAACAAGTGCACCCAGAAAATGATGTGGAACACAGAATTGGTGCTGCATACGGGGCATTTGGAAAGCTAATCAAACGTGTCTTTAACAACAAAGATTTGAAATTAACAACAAAAATAATGATCTATAATGCTGTTGTCATTTCAACTTTTTTATATGGTTGCGAAACCAGGACTCTATATCCTCGTGACATCCAAAAATAAGAACACTTTCACTTGATGGTCAAGATTGAACACGTTCAATCTTGACCACCAAATGGAATTACTATAGAATCGTTGATCATTAAACACTCTCTTCGATGGTCAGGACATGTAGCAAGAATGGTTTCAACATCTTTTTCAAGTCTTATTCAGTGAAATCACACCAGGAAAATACCTCTTCAAAGGTACAAGGAGCAACTCAAAACAACACTGAAAGCTACTGGATTTGAGTCTAAATCATTTAAAAGACATCCATAAGATTACCGTACCAATTGGTCATATTCCATCTATGGAAGTAAAAACTTTGAGGCCACCACAAGTGAAAAGGAAGAAGTCAAACGATAAGAGAGAAAGGCTCAACAAAATTGACCTCGTCCTCCACCAACATTACTATGTAGTGAATGCCGTCAGCTCTTCCATGCAAGAATTGGTCTACTTAATCATAAAGGAAGCGATGAAAGAAGAAATTAAATTCTTGGATATGAGATAAAGTCGACGACTGCGAGTTGGATTCTTATGCAGCTATGAAGTTTGGTTTAATAAGGTTTTCCGGTATGCTGCTCAGTCGCTTATTTCATTTATTGTTTCTGTAATCTTGTCGACACCGAAATCTATTCTTTATTTCTCTATTATCAGCGTTCCTTCTTTCGATTTCATGCATCTTGTCGAGGAGCACGTCTTTTTGGCCTTTTATTTCTTTTGTTCTTTTATCTGCTTCATCTATGATGCTCAGTCTTTATATTTCTGCAAACTTTTCCTTGAGCCATTCATTTTTTGACTGCTTGCATTTGTTCTTAATCTTTGTGTTAAGTATTCTGTATTATATACAATTCTTTGGTATTATTTGCTGTCGCCTTTTAATTCCTTTGATAATTTCATCTGTCACTCACGTCTTTTTTCTTGTCTCTCTTGACCTAGGATGATCTTGTTCGCTGATTTCACTACAGCTTCCTTTAATGTGTTTCACTTTAAATTTCTGGTCGCATCCCTGCGATTAAATTTGCTCTTAACTCTTTCAGCATATATTTGTTTGCAAGTCGAATCGTACTGGAATCAGCTGTATTGGAATTACGTTGTCTTTGAATTTCTTTCATTTCTGTAGTTGTCTAAGCTTACATAGTCACCACCACAGTAGGTATTTGGATAGATTTTACAGTGTAGAATTGCATTTCAAAATCTCATTCATTGTGATGTGGTCAATTTTGTTCTTCGTGCCTCTTCCTCAACTTTACCATATACGTGAGTGCCTTATATGATCTTGAAACCATATATTGGTTATTATTTGGTCGTTTAATGTACACCTTTCGGTACATTTGTTTTCCGTGCTCATTACGGGATCATAATTGACTTTTTCCGTCTTGTTCCCTTCCTACTTTAGTATTTAGTTCTCCAATTATGAAGGTAATTTCTCCTGATTTGCATTATTTGTTATAGAACTTATCATTTTTCGCTTCTATGGTTTATACCGTTGGGGCATATATTAATATAATGGCTATATCAGACTCTTTCGGCTTACCTGAAACAATTCTACCAGAGAGTTGACCCAGAGCACATTTCTTCATATTTAGTGCGAGTCCTAATACATCTTTCATTTTTTTTCACTTCCTACGTATATTACCCCCTGTGTTCGTCTCCATTATTTGTCCATCTAGTTTCACATACTTCCTGAATGTTAATGCTTAACCGGTTCATTTTTTAGTGGTCCCCATTGAAATGCAACATTTCCTCCATATTCGCCCTTTTTTATTGGGAAATCTAGAAATCACAAACACTTTGCTATATTCTGTCATTTTTATTTAAAAAATATGAAAAATATGCAATATTTTTGTGTTATTTTGAATTTTTTAGAAACAACTAAAAATGCATCATTTTATCCAGATATTGTCTTTTTTTTTTTACAAATATATAAATATACAAACTTTTTTCATATCTTCCCTTTTTATGTAGAAATATGAAAAAAATGTAATGTTTTCTTCTTATTTTCTCCTTTTTTCTTACATTCTAAGTCCCCATGATCACAAATGCCGTGAATGTCTTTCCTTATCGGGCGAGAAATCGGCCCCAAAGGACTCGACTCCCCTGACGTTACTATCGCATTTTAGGAAAACCATAATTTCTCTTGGGATTGATAGTTTAGTGGTTTCTTGTTGCTTTTTCGGCGACTTTCTTGTACCACCTCAATTTAATTGACCGTCAACCCATTAGAAAGTTATTCCACCTATCGATTTGACTTATTTTGCTTTATAGGCAAAGGACGTGGAAATTATATATATATATATATATATATATATATATATATATATAGTCATTGACCACACAACAAAAATGATTTTATTGTAAGATTTAACTTAGTTAAAGTTATAAACCGTTCTTTTTAGATTTATAAAAGCAGAAGTATTAATTCCTTAATTTACCTTGATCATTGAGCTAGTAGTGAGAAGAGAAAAATAAAATAAAAAATGAAAAACAAAACGACTACTACATACTTTCTTAGATCAAATTGTGGTGTTAGCTGTGAAGGAAGGAGAACTTACCAGAGACTACCACGATATCAGCCAAGATAATATCATTTTAGCGATAATTTGTCTGTGCTTTGAAAATGTATACACATAGTCTTAGTAGTATTATAAAAGTCAATGCAGCAAAAAGACTCAGGAAAAATGTAACAGAGGAGGAAGATATTTATTGAGAATTGTGGAAGTGACTAGAATTCAACCGAACAGACAAATGTCATTAACACAAACCAAAAAGGTTCATTGAAAATAAAAAGGTAAAATACCTTGGAGTCGTGCGATTCATACAGATTTTCCCTCTCCAGGCCAGGGAGCAAGGTTTAACTGTAGTAAAAAAAAAAGAAGTAGTGGTGTCAAAATGAAAAACAGTCACAATATCAAAACAAAACTGAGTGAAAAAATATCAAAATCCTTCAAAAGATATAAAACTTGAATGACGCTGGTCCAAGCTGGGTGTTGGTCGCTGGCCGCTGGCCACTTCGATTCACACCACATTGTGTTCTTGATATCATTTCAGTGAAAGTTCGAATGGCATAGTAATCGAAGCGCTGGGTTGAGCCGTGGCGGAAGCTATAATAAGGGAAGAAATATCTTCACAGACAATTAAAAACGGAAGAATCATTGGGTTAATCTTCAAATGGTTTATGTACTTCTTGTTACAGCAAAAATTAACCCTCCCCGAATCAATCTCTATAGTGACACTGGGCCTCATCAAAAATTTTCCAGAGGCACTTCGTTATACAACCTTGGCTAATAATAATTTCTACTTATTAGGTCATAGGTCATATCAATTCCCATGTGGCCCATCTTCTCATAGCATTGTTCTAATATTTCAACCCTCATCCTTTCCCGAGAGGTAATATAGAATGTATTGTTATTCCCTGCCAGGTACACAGTTTTACATTTATAGTCACTTAGTTTCAAGGCCCACTACTGTATCCTTTTATTTGTCCAGTCGGCCTCTATAAAATACCGTAATGGTTTATGATCAGTTTTAATTGTAAATGTAGCTCCACTCAAATTATAATCCAAATTCTGTACAGCGTACATCATGGCAAAGGCTTCTTTCTCAATCACTGACCGTCTCTGTTGTGTCTCAGAGAGCCCATGCGACAAGAATTATACTGGTACTTCTTGTATAACAGGCACCATACCATGTCTGTCCGGTCATGGCTGATACATTGATCCCTAGCATCTGTATATAGGATCATCGGCTTGCTGAGCTCTGGATACGTCAACAAGGGTATCACTGTCAGCTTCTCCTTGAGGCTGTCAAATGCTCTCTGAAAATTCTCCATCCATTTGGAATAATTCTTACTATCAAGGTGTTTGCCAGTCTTAAGAATGCTGAGATGAAACTTCTGCAGTAGCCTATAGCTCCTATGAGCCCCCTTACTTGTCTTATAAATTCCACTTTGACGATATCAGGCATCGCATCTTTATTTATAAAAAAAACATGAGTACCTTGTCTCTTCCCTCAGAAAATGACATTTCGGCAGTTTCGCCTTTAGCCCGTTCCCCCCTTAACCGATCTAGCACCTGTTTAATCTGGTCAAAATGCTCTTAAGGCGTTTCGGAGAACATCAAGATATCACCCAAATAGGCAAAGCCCTCCATCTCACTCAGCAACATCGGCATTAGTTACTGGAAAATACCAGGGGCGCTGGCCAGGCCAAGCTGAAATAACCCCACATGACAGGCAGACACGGCTTTTTCACGGTCTGCCTCATCGAGGGCTACCTGCCAATAGCCCGACCTCAAATCTATCGTTGACAAATGTTTAGCCTTCCTCAGAAGGGCTAAGATGTCATCTATCAATGGAAGTGGAACTCTCAGTGGTTCTGAGATGGTATTCAACTTATTAAAGTCGACGCAAAACCTGTGTCCCCCATCCTTCTTATTTACTATCACGATTAGGAAACTACAGAGAGACCCAGACCTCTCAATAATCCCCGAATCCAACATGTCCATGACCGCCTCCAGAGATCTCTTATGGAGAGCTGTTTTGTATGGTTTTAATTTAATCGGCGCATGGTCGCCAATATCGATTTTCATCCTCACTCTGTGTGTCTGCCCTAACTCTGTTGGCTCTTAGCAGTCGCTCTACTCTGGCCTTAAATTTCTCAGAGGCTATTAATCTTTTCTTCTCCCACTTCCCTCACTCGATTCTATCCTCTCTTTCTCTGCTTATCATATTTTACACGCTTAATGGACCTTATTGGTAGGGCCCTCCTTACCTCTTCTCCCTTCGATATTCTCACAGTTTTGTTAGCCTGATTGTTCAAAATAATAGGCACAATCTCTGCTCCTTCCACTACTACCTCCACACAAAGCTACTTCCTCCTCTTTAGGACTGTATTTCCCAACAGGGACTATCTGAAAAATTTTGTTTTCCAGTTTCCTTTTCGTCACCAACCTACCTCTACCAGACACTACCGTCCTAGGAAGCTATTTTGTCAGTGTTGACCACAACCGATACTGGTTCACTAAGGGCGTTTCTCAATGGCATATCTACTACACCAACCGTAAGGTTAAATTTCAGCTGGACCCTATGTTGATCCAACCAATACTCACCCAATATAATTTCTCCACAGAAACCCGGTTCACATATGTTATAGAGTGAACGAAAATTTTTTCTTTTCTCCGTATGAGTAAAGAATCCCTCGTCGCCAATGTGTTGTAGAGTAGTTTTCACAGTGGAGGCTTGTATTTCACTAAGTCGGTCCTAAAAGAGGTTCGACGTACAAAACGTTAGGAACTTAAAATAATAGTTAATGACGCAGCAATCTAGTTGTGGTGGCTGATACTTTAATGTCCGACATCGACTGACTCACCAACTCACTCTGAGCCCCCTGGCGACTGCTACTACTACTACTTATTATCTGTAGGAGAGTCTATTAATAATAGAATAGGTATGTTCCGGTATAACAACATATAACTTGTAGACACTATTTGTTCTTCCTATCTTTATCAGGAGCCACACCATTCCCTTTATCATCATCTCCTTTCCGTCCGCCTACCCAATCGTTATGTCAGTTTTTTTCAAACACACTTCTTATACTGATGTGCCCCAATCAAGGATACAGATGCTCCGTGTCTATCAGTGGCCTCATCGCCTTTCCTTTCACTGCTGCCCTCCTGGGTCAACAAGGTAAATATTCTAGCCCTCTTTTTCTTGGAGTGGTGTCCACCCGAACTTCTCCATCATTCTTCATCCGTGATCCACCCACTTCTTGACATGGGTGCTGTCAACAAAAACCTCTTATCCTCTACATAGAACGGTGTTCTCGACTGCCTGCTATTACTTGCGGAACCCGTGGGTGCCTCTTCTGAGGTTGGTTCTCTCTGTTTCTAACGGGGCAATTCCTTTTCCGATGACCCAATACCCAATAAAACCAGCACCTTCTCAGCGGACTGCTGCCAGAGAAGTGACCAACCCATCCACATGTCCAACATCGCATACCACTACTTTTACTCGTTATTACGTGAGCCAACTTACCTCTAATTCCTTGTGCCGGGGTGGTCCCTGGGCATTTCTCTGGTTTTGTTTTCTGGAGGGGGGGAATTCTATTGAAGTAGGTTTAGGGATTTCTTTTTCGAAACCCTACACGATTTAGACTCATGGCCAAACTGATCGCCTTTACCAAAATTTGGCTCCGCGCTTTCCGAAAGCAACACCCATTTTGTTGGAAAATTGCTCGCTTTAAGGCTCTCATAGTTGCAAGTCCAACAAACTAGCACGTACCCATGCTTCAGGGACCACTCTCTTCTATTGGCCTCTTCTTCCCAATTTTTCGGACACCTCCTAACCTTTTCCGAGCACTTCTTTACGACAGAGGATTTCTTCTAATTACTTTGCCACTGTCCTGACTCTGAATCCGAACTCCCCAACTTCTTGTCTTCTTTCAAACTTTCCCACTGTCTTTGGCCAGAGCTATAGCGACTGACAACCTGGGCTGGGTGGGGGGGTCTCTCCTCCTCCCTCCCTAATTACATCATGTTTGATGTGCTCGTTCTTCAGCACATCAACATACAACTGTGCCTGAATGGCAGCATTTTCTCTTACTTCCTCGGGGAACACCAAGGCTGACAATTTTGTCACTCTTGTCCCCAATTCTCCTGGAGTCTCATCCCTGGCCTAGATGAGTCACATGAGGCTTCTCATGGATACTATCTGCGTATTCGCCTATCAGCAATTTCTCTAACTCAACTCATGTTAAACCATCGCTAGTTGGGCCTCAACAAAATCGGAAACCGGGCCATCAGCTACAACATACCCTAAAATCACCGTCTCCCCTTCAGATAGTTCGTAGATAAACTACTTTTTTTTCAATAACCGTCAAGCAGATTTTTTTCTTTTTTTTTTCACTCCACCGAGTCTCCTCTATATGTTTCAACTCAGAGTTCCCCTAATAGGTTTTTAAAGGTATTCGATATTTGAGGAATGTTTATCTCGTTCCCATCTGCAGACTGGTCAGGTATGACATCAGACCTGTGCTTCTTCATCACTATTTATCTAATCAACCGATATCAAGGGAAAAGAGAGACAATCCTACAAAATTTAGTTACAAACAAAGTCTTAGGACGACTTTTTAACCACAGAGCTATCCCTGCGCTGGTCAACACTGACGATGGTCCAAGCTGGCTGTTGGTCATTGGCCGCATCGATCTACACCCACTCTGCTCACGCTGTGTTCTTGATCTCAACGCAATTAAAGATATTTACTATAGCGGAAGCTATATAAAATGAAGAAATATCTGACTGTGGTGACTAAGAAAAAATCCAACATGAATGAATCCCAGTTGTGTCACACACTTGACAACATACAATGATTGCATATGATTTAATTTTTCGGATTTTTTAAATTTAATATTACAAGCATATATGCAGGTGCAGCTACATATTTAAGCACTATTGTGTGTGTGTGTGTGTATTTACCAAATTAATAAGTTGATCAATTTATAATAAAAGAAATTCTAGGATAATCCTGAATTTTGAATTCATAATTCGCTAGCAAAACACAAAATAAAAAAATGTCTTCTGCGCAGGGGCTCCGAGCATCACATTCGTCCCACAAAACAAATTCCTGCAAAAATCTAAAATACAATAACCAATCACGATCGTTGCCACCAAAGAAAAAAAGTTGAGTCTGGGAGCCATTAGATTTGCTTAAAAGAAAGTCATTTCAACACAGAACCCGACCGACAGGCCAAATGACGGCAACGGTGGACTTTCATCGTCACCACCATGACTACCAGTTTCTTAGTCACCACAGTGACCACATTCCTGACTTCACCCGAATCTTCGATATTTACAGAATGCGGCCGATAGGCCAACTGTCAACACCGACGGGCTCTTGACATCATCAACGTGATTTCGGTCAACCACTTGAGAGCCACTCTCCTCCCAACATTCACACCATACCCACAAAAGCATTCTGCTTGCACCCTCTGTATCGGCAAAGTCAGATTCGCGGCCTCACTAATCCACTTCAGGTCTCTCTCTTCGGTCAATCCATCAACTGTAACGGCAACCAGATTTGTGGCTTCACTGTCATACTCCAGGCCACTCTACCGTGACCTGTGATTCAACACACACATCCGCTCCAGAGCCAACCTCCTTCGAACACCCACACCATGCCCACAAAGACCCTATGTATAGGCAAACTTAGATTCGTGACTTCACCCGACTGTTCATGCTCGCACCCTCTGTATCAGCTAAATCAAATTCGCAGTTTCACTAATCCACTGCAGACCTGTCTCGTCGTTACTACCGCGACTTCGGCCAGCTGACCCATCAAACGCACTAACTCCTGGCTTTACCAAGTCTCACCTTCCTTCAAATCGCCTTCCTTACACATCCACTGTAACGGCAACAAGATTTGCAGCTCCACTATCATACCCCGCGCCTCTCTCGTCACCTCCATCGTAACCTTGGTCAACCGACGCAACAAATGTGTCAACTTCAAGCCTTACCAACAATTAGATCAAACCTGCCTACATCATCCCCCTCGTGATACCATCGTGCACTCATACTGGTGAATCTACACCAAATAAGTCCTTTTCACAAAACTACGTATGCTTGCATTGAGTATTGTCTATATATGGAAATTGATCAATATACGCTTGTTGAAAATTTAATCCTTGCTTGTTCTTTCCTTCGCAACCATACGCTAGATATAACAATAATAAAACAAAACATATTCTAGCAAAACACATTTTGCAAACTTTTAGATGTATCTTTGACAGGAGTCATAACAAACAAAATATTATTACAACTTATTCCACAGACTTTTTAATATCTTGTTAGAAATTTAAGCTTGTCTAAAAAAATGTTCGGTAAACTTTTCAGGTTAAAATTAACAGTTGTCCCAATGTTCCACCTTTCTTTGTATTCATTCAAAACAAAAGAATCTTCTCTAGAATTCCATCTGATATAACAAAGTAGTTTTTCTATTTTAGAAATTTCGTCTTAAATTCCATTTATTTAATATTTATCAACTTTGTAAAGGGAGATATAAAAATATCTGTTTTTTTGAAAATCCAAGAAACCGTGGAAATATATGGTTGTACGTATAATATATATTTATATACTAATTATTAGTGTTTTTCAAATTAATTTATTTCAAAACTTCAACGATTTGAAGTGACATTTGAAATGATATCTTGCTTTATGTTATTTGGAAGAAGAACTAGTTTTTAAAATTATTTCCCTAAAAGATCTAATACTTGTCATACCAGAAAAATATCAATTAATATTATATACTGAATACTCAGGGAATACCATTTCAATAGTAAAAAAAAACCTAAAAAATATGTTCAGCATATTTTTGAAAAAGAAGTAAAGCATGAAAAGTAAAAACATGTGTAGAGAGGCCGTGGCTGTTATGTTGTTGATAGAAGTCAGATGTAGAAGAAACCCATGTAAGGTTCAGATACTCCTGCTCGCCGGGCCCAACTACATAAAAAGGTTGGACTTTGATTAAGTCCAAAGAATGCAAAAATAGCAAACAAAACACAAGACCGATAATATATGTATATACAAATATATATTAATAACAAGTTACAATACATGGAAACAGTACAAAGGACGAAGTGTGTGTGAATATTCTGTATGTGCGTGCGTGTGTGAATATTCTGTATGTGCGTGCGTGTGTGTGTATTGTGCTTAGCGTGTTTCCACGCTATTCCTTTGTTAGCGCCTACATTTCGAGGTTGATAGCTGAAATCCTGAAGGAAAAAAGAAATTTACCTCAAGGTGTCGTCGCGCAGGCCTGACGGAAAAAAAGAGATAGAGGCCAAGGGTCAGCGGCTATTTATAGCCAGGGAAGAGAGACCCCTGGTGAAAGGGTTAACGGACTGAAGGAGGAGTTAACTCCGACAATGCCCCCTACCAGATTAAAAGTTGTAAGGAAATGAAAACTTTTAATATATAAAGAAAAAGGTTCGTGAAAGTTTGAATATTATTCTTGTGAGCTGAAAAGAAAATGTGTCAGAAGTGTGGTTGAGATTCGTGATTCGACGAAATGTAGTGTTGTCTCAGGGTGCAGTGTTATTTTTCAGTGAGTTAGAATTGGGGCACGTCCTGTAAATGCGTCGGTAGTGGTCTGCGTTGCTATTAAATTTTGTCTTTTTTTTTTTCAATGCTCCACGTTGAATTGGTTGTGTCGATCTATGCACCTGTCTGCTGGCCTGTTTGTAGTTGGTTTGAAAAACGAGGTGGTTCGTGTGGGTATAATTGGCGCACAAAAGTTAATAGACGCAGCGTACTCGTGAAGTTGAGCTGAATTTCTACCGAGTGTCGAATGTAGGTTGGGAGAATTTGGTATTATTGACGATAGAGTATCGTTCTGGCAAAATCTCGGTTTGTTTGAGTCGCGTAATTGCAGAATGAGATGAAGGACGGTGAATTGCCTTTTAAGCCTGCATTGGACATCTGAAATATGTGCAGTGTGTAGCACAATGTGAGTGGATGTGTAGTCAGTTGAAGTCGTGTTGAATAGAATGTCCACGTGTGTTTGAGAAGAATGAGAAGCAAGCAGTGGCGTGAAGATAATGCCACGTGGTATCAGTTGAGTGTTGCTTCCATGTCGGAATCACGAATGTTGTTTAAAAATGATACAGTGAGTCGTCTTTCAGTGGTTTGGTTCACACTTTTTCTATTTCAGTCCAGAAGAAAACAGTGGCTAGTAGAAAAAAAAATGGCGTTGTTTTTCGTTTGGTACAGCCTTAAGCATGTCTGCTGGGCGAAATTAGGTCAAACGTCGCCGAGAGAAAGAAAGGGTCAAGCAAATATAGACCAGTGGGGGAAGAGTTTTAAGGTTCGTCTTGAATAGTAGTAATTGTTGTTCTAGTGTACGGCGTGCGTAGGATTCGAAAAGAAGTTTTTCAATGTTTTCCCTATCTGGCTCTCTTTTTGTGAAGGTGTGTGTATAACAAATTATTTGTTTTTGTACATATATATCGTCTTGTGTGTTTTTAGCAGGAGTTGAAAAATCAAGTCGGCAAGGTCACCACTTGTGGAGGGGCCGTGGCTGTTATGTTGTTGATAGAAGTCAGATGTAGAAGAAACCCATGTAAGGTTCAGATACTCCTTCCCGCCGGGCCCAACTACATAAAAAGGTTGGACTTTGATTAAGTCCAAAGAAGAAGGCAAAGAAAGCAAACAAAACACAAGACCGATAATATATGTATATACAAATATATATTAATAACAAGTTACAATACATGGAAACAGTACAAAGGACGAAGTGTGTGTGAATATTCTGTATGTGCGTGCGTGTGTGAATATTCTGTATGTGCGTGCGTGTGTGTGTATTGTGCTTAGCGTGTTTCCACGCTATTCCTTTGTTAGCGCCTACATTTCGAGGTTGATAGCTGAAATCCTGAAGGAAAAAGAGATTCACCTCATGGTGTCGGCGCGCAGGCCTGACGGAAAAAAAGAGATAGAGGTGAAGGGTCAGCGGCTATTTATAGCCAGGGAAGAGAGACCCCTGGTGAAAGGGTTAACGGACTGAAGGAGGAGTTAACTCCGACACATGAAACTGAAATTTATTTTTATTTGAATTGTTTCTTTACATTCGGAAATGAATATTTTGATAAGATTTAGGCATTTCCACATTCTTGTGCCGTGTTGATTAAATTAGTTTTTCTATTCCGTTCTGTTTCTATTCTGTTTGTCACTAAAATATTGTGGAATACGCAATGGAGGATCGAACTCAATATTCTAACGAATATGGACCACGGCAGGTGCTTGCTAACCATCAAACAACATTAAGGTGCCTACTAGGAGCCGTTTTCTATATTTTGCTATGCAACTGCAGTTAGTCATTTGATTTCTTCTTTCTTTCTTTCTTTCTTTCTTTCTTTCTTTCTTTCTTTCTTTCATAACATCCTCTTTATTTTAATTCTCTTCTGTTGTGCAACAAATTCATCAACTCCTCTCTAATCGAAAACTGGACCTTCGATTAGTTTGAGATTGATTGTTGAATATTTTACCAGAGCATATCTGAATTTTTCATTAATAAATATTTCAAAGATAATAAAAAGAACATTAATAATTTTACATTTCTTTTTTAATTTCGGATAAAACATTGTTAATAATTATTATTTTGACTAGGAGGAATACGTTGAAAGAAAATTACGAGTTAAAAATTAAGTAACAAGATTATTTATTTTCAGTTTTATCTTCCATTCATTTTTCAAGTGAATCGAAAGGTGAGTGTACTTTTTATTCTTTATTTTCCTCATTTAATTTAAATGAATATTTGAAGAAAACAACTTCTGCTATCGTTACTACTATTACTACTATTTACTTACTTGTACTACGAAAATCGAAATTTACTCACATCATATGCCAGAAGTAAACACGGGGATATGTAAACTGATTAACAATATAGCCTTGTAAGGTGGTTGCTTCGGTTTTACATGTTCACGCTTATGCATGTTTGCTTACACACATACACGCGCGTGCGCGCTCGCGCACGCGCGTGCGCTCGCGCACCTTTGTGCACAACGAATCAGACTTCCATTTGAGCATGTGAATAATACTACTTACTACACTGAGCGAGTCAGTCGCTCAACTAGTCGGTGATTCTGCTGAATCAAATTAATCGGAGCATCATTTTCTCTGCTTACTTTTGTAAGCAATAACGTGGACTTCTAATCACTTCTCTGAAAGCAATAACTGAAGAGACGTCTGCGAATTCTGTGAAAAAGCTACAAAGACTAAGACAACGAAATTCGAAAAATAAAATAAACGAATAAACAAAAAGCAGAAAAATAATTAAACTAAAAAGTAAACAGAAAGCAAGAGAGAAAAGTTAATATAACATTTCTCAAGTTACAGAGGCGGATACGCGCATTTGTTTGTGTGGGTTAGTGTGTAAGTGTCAAAGAGTGTAAGCGTGAAGGCGGGCGCGAGAGTATTAAATTGTGAAGAGTTCAGGAACTACGGTAAGAAGGAGGAGGACTAACGGTTTTGAACCTGTTCGCACGGTAAGTGATGGACGATGTCCTTTTCTTTTTTTTTTTTGTTTAGCCACTACACAATGCTTGCTACTTAGCATTACTTTTTCATAAATGACTAAAAATGCCATTTTTGTTGCTGACTTGGTGAATTTATTTGGTATGAAATATCAATTCAATACAAAAATCAATAAAAATGTCTGAGTGCGGTGTTCGATTTTGTCTCATAACGCAAGACCTTAAGTATTGTGAGCTTTTGCCAAGGAACGAAAAGTTTAACACGCGCATAAATACTGGGCTATGGAGACGTCACTTAGAAGGTGAGCTACGAGGACGTCACTGGAAGATACTATTTTCTAATTCTGGTAATAATATTTAATTTTAACTAACATGTATCTAATAGAACAATGAAACGATCTAAATAAAAAACATCTAAATAACTAGACATTATAAAACTCTTTGGTATCTAAGCAAAAATGTTTATTTTTTGATCCAGTAGTTGAACATTTCCATTTTTAAAAGTTTAGGTGTCGAGAAAGAAAGAAAATCTGAGGGTAGAAACAAAAAAAAAACAAATATATTGTCAGAAACTCAGAATCTATGAAATTCTCACGTTTTTTAAGAATTCAGCGTAAATTTTATAAGGCAAAAATTAGAATTAGACAGTGTTAGAAACGAATGCAGTTTATTTGGGTGAAATTGAAATACTTCATAATTTTTTTTTTCGTCATATGATGAAGAATTGTTATTAAAAGTTTTTTTCTTTCTGTAAAGAAAGTGTAAAGTTGTCAACACTTTTCAATGTCCGTAACTTATGCTCTAAAAGCTAACAGTAACAACTCCTCCTTTGTGTTTAAGACGCATTTTTCACAAGAAAATATAATTTATAGGTGAACTTTTATCTGATGTAGTATTATTGACGCTATCATTAATCGATATATTTAAAATAATTATATTTCAGGAAATCTTTATATATATACAGTGAAATAATTACCTGTCACTTGCCATAAATCAATAGCGCTAGACATTTTAAAATTTTAATAAATATATAGGTAATTTACTAAACAGAAATGATTGCTAAAAAAAGTGTAAGCAGCAACCCAGCCGTATTGTCAGATTTTCAATCAAAATATGAATGTAGCCAGCGATTCTCGTAAAATGAAAAAACTGTTCAGATGATGATGTGCCCATAAAATATTTAACTGAAAAATCATATTAGAAGAAAACTAAATTTTGACAAAATTATTTCATATTTAAATTTTGAATTTGACGTATTGAAGCTTATTTTGTTTTCATTTGTAATAAATGAGAGTATGTAAAAAATCATCACGTATAATTTATTTCATTTATTTAAAAAATTTGAAAGTTACAATAAATTATCAACGTGTTTCTAAATTATATCGATTTTCTTAATTTTTAAATTCAGTTACAAAAAAAAAAAAAAAAAAAATACCGTTCTATCGAAAGACGAAGCGTTCTGCTGATTATCATCTTATTTTTTCATCGTTAAAAAGCGAGATAACTTCAGTGTACGATTTAAAACGTTTGCTTTCAAAATTTACTAGTTTTCTGTTTTGGCAACATAAAAACTTGTAACATCGGATTGTGGTGTTGATGGTATATATTGTAAAAAAAAAAATTAGTTTCTAACCTATATAAAGTTTAAAACATCGGGATTACACGTCCTCACGATTCTAACACTAGATAACTTTTTGAAATATTTAGTTTTTTTTTTTTTGAGAGCACATACTTCATGATGAATGTTATTCTTAAAACATTTTCTGTTTTAAACAAACCATGACTTGAAATCATTGATCATTAGTAATTCAATTCTTATATTTAACACACCCTTTTAAAGGGTATTTGTAAATGAATTTTAGAAATTCCTTTTTGCAATTTTATAATATTTTAAAGATAATCTTTTTATTTTACTGAGATTAATTAATACTCCCATACCTTCATCACATTCACAGGAAAAGCAAACGAGTTTTAGTAATAATCAAAATTTAATAATTAAAATAGCTAGCGTGTACACTGTAGTCATACAAAATAGGATAAACACACAGACACACACTCGCGCGTGCGCACACACATGCATATGCGCACGCACGCACACACACACACGCAACTGCCTCCACCATAAGTTTTTCCTGACTTTTTATATATAAAGGCACCTCATTGTCATACAATACTCGGTAAGTTCGGTCAACAATGGGGGCCCTATACTTGTGCCCTTAAAACTAAGGTGACCTTAGTAAATAACAATATGCATACAAAAATGGTAGGTTTCATGGAAAACCGCCAAAAATAAAATCTAAACTTACAAATTTACGGAAGTAGTAGAAAACAGTTCACAAGGTATAAAAGGACGATTTTGTTTTTTAAAGTAAAAAAGCGACTTTGTATTCTCTGACAACAGATAAATATGTCTCTGTAGCAGGTCGTAGACACTCAAATCCAGTTTGTCTACGCAAATATAGACCAAGCGACTCCATATTTCTCCAACGCGATCAAAAGCCTCGCTGACCAGTGAAACTAACATGCTGATTTCTAGAAGTTAATGCGATTGCAATTCTTTTTATCTTGTAAGCTGTTGGTAATGACATTTGCTAAATGTATGGACCCTTTTTTATGTTAAACACATGTCCAGTTCTGCAAATAGTTCAAATAATAAGTTCAAACTTGCACAGAAAGGATGCATCCGCAGAAAAAAAAAAGCTTATACCACAACTTTACATACAAAGACGTTGTTGAAAAAATGTAAATAAATTGCAGTTTTTAATTTTACTGCAATTATGGACAGTTTATTTACTATAGTAATTACAACCATGATTAATTATTAACGCCCCTGTAAGTTCGAAACAGTTTTTTCATTCAATACTTTGATTTATTATTTTTACCCAATGAATTTTCACATGTCAGATGAGCGCATGGCTCATAAAGTCTAATTTTTAATCAATTTATTTTAATTTCTATCTTTCTTATCAATTAATTTAAATCCCTTTATAAAATCATATTCATAAAAAATACTTCATATTCAGCTGTATATATTTTTGTTAGGATGAAATAGAGAAAATATTTGCATAAAATGATATTTCTTACTTTTAGGACTGCTATCCGTGTCAGTGCAAGTTCGTAAAATATTTTGTTTGACGTACCGATTTATTTTTAATAAGAATCTTCGATTAAAAACATAGTATCTACAACTTGTAGATTCTACAAGGGTTTGAAAATAGCTTGAATAGAAATTCTTTCTAATTCAGGAAAAATATACAACGGCAAGTTTGAGAAATTAAATAATAGAATTATTTTTACATAAAACCTACAAGATTTAAACAACACTCAGACACGTGCGCACACACACACACACACACACACACACACACACACAATGCCAGAAAAAAATAATGAAAGAGAGTGAAGTAATAAAAAGTCAAATTGTTTTAGTTTTTTTTTCTGTTGTTTTTTTATGATTAGAGACAATGAATCGTTCCTATGAACGTATGGCCACCACATTTTAACTTTTCTTGTTCATTTTTACCAAACTTTCACCACATTTTAACCTTTTTTGTAAGTAACTTAAATTTCAAATATACCGAATCAGGTCCTCGTTTGCTTTCCGTCAGCCTTAGACGATTTCGGGATCGATAATATT
Source organism: Acanthosepion pharaonis (assembly GCA_903632075.3). Taxonomy (NCBI): domain Eukaryota; kingdom Metazoa; phylum Mollusca; class Cephalopoda; order Sepiida; family Sepiidae; genus Acanthosepion; species Acanthosepion pharaonis. The sequence continues at coordinate 225,175 of CAHIKZ030000816.1, forward strand.
ATTGAAATAATAGATGAAATAATGGAAGATCTCATAAACCTATTTTCATAGCGATGCCAAAAAAAAAAAAAAAAAGCCCCCCAAAACTTTTGTTTTTTGGAGCAAATGAATACGGACACTTGAGTAATCAGCTTAATGAGCCAATAAAATTATGAGAATTCTAATGAATAGAACGCGTAGTAGAATTATAGCAGAAATAGTGGAAGAACAGTGTGGCTTTGTTCAAGACGCTGGCATATATGCTATCATTATGATCAAAATGTTATCAGATCGAGCAATAGAAATGCAAAAAAAACTATTCCTATGTTTCATAGATTGCCCCAAAGCATTTAATAAGGTATGTTGCAAAGACCTATTTGAAAGCCTAGGTAAAAATTGTTTCTTATAGGGATAATATTAGAGTAATATATAACATTTACTGGGAACAAATTGCGTTTTCTCACCGGATTTAATTAACCTATACAGCAAGACGATCCTAAGAGTAGAAAATTCAACAGGAGTTATTATCGGTGGACATAATCTCAACAACATATGAAACGAAGATGATACTGTTGTTGGCAGACGCAGAATAAAAACTGCAGACAAGATAGTAAAGGAAATCGAGAAAAAAAGACTAACTATTATCTACAAGATGAAAGAATGTATATTCTTCAGGGGTGAGCTACGAATTGGAGATGTTATTTGATACAGAAATTTAACTATCTGGGTAATGTAGTAAGAAACAACGGGGAACGTATCACAAAAATCCGAAAGCGCATTGGAATAGTGAAAGACATCTTCTAGAAACAAAACATTAAGATATAAGACAATTTGGTTAGAGGCAACGAAAAGAGAGCTGATTTGCTATGTTGTATCTTTCCTGTTGGGCAATTTCCTTACAGATGAAGAAGAGACTCAAAGCGACGGATATCTGGTTCTACAGACGGATTCTGAGAATATCCTTGACTGAACATATAAACAATAAGGAGTAAAATTATTAAAATTATGTCATTTTCATTCATACATTTGTATTAGTATCTGAGCAGATGTGTATCATCTTTCAGTGTTAATAATACAAATGTTAAAATACATTTGAATAATATAGAGTTGAGAAAAATGTTTAATCGGTTAAGTAAAATAAAAGGGAATTTTTTTAAACATATTTTTACCGTTTTGTCTAATATGTTCCACAATCATTCTTGTAATTTCAATTCTATCGACTCAAATCGTTTTATCTCCTCACCCCACAAAAAACTATTTCAAGGTGCCTTTTGCAGTCTGAATGTGTAATATCTGCTGAATACAGTGGAGGAGTGAGAACTTATTAGTCAACAAAGCTGTAACAATATTTACTTTACACCAAAGAAATATGCGGTATAGCGTTAAACTCATAGAAAATTATACTCTTTCTCTTAAGTAATTCCGGACAATTTTAGTGGTTTGTTTCTGTCAATTGGTCTAATAGTTATTATATAGATAGTATTAACTTTTTTGGTGAAGACCTATCATTGGTATGATTATCAGTGGTTCATTTCTCTTGTCACATGTGTTCTATATTGTTGTAAATTATCCACATTTCATTGCCTACCACAAATAGTTTAAAATACTTTACTATTTTAAAATACGAACTGTATATAAAAATATATTCCAGTAGCTTTTAGCTTAGTTTATATGGAGACCACTGATCAAATTGACTAACAAAATCAAATGTGTGTAAATGATTTCCATCGCTTGATGACTATCTCCTCAAATAATATTTTGATTTGATCAAATGAATTGACCTTGACTAATTTCCAGCACGATACTTTGTAAACTACTTTTGTTGTATTTACTCATTCATAGTAACTTCTCCATAAACTGTTCAAGCCTTGAAGATCAAGCTAGTTACATTCCATCATCGCCAATCGGACCCCAAACTACCACCAATCAGGATGAACGGATGTCCCCTCGGGAAGGCACCGTACTTTGAAAGACTATTGGGTCTCAAACTCGCACCTGAACTGAAGTGGAACTCTTACATACGATCCATTGCGAAGGATGCACATAAAATTGTCGGCTCTCTGTACCGCTCCCGTAAGTACCTGCTCCTCTTGTTATCCTCTACCTTTACAAGAGCGAGATCAGGCCAAAAATTGGGTAACTGTTATATTGATTGTTATATTTCAAAAGTGTCTTTGAGCCTTTGTGTGTGACGAATTATTCTCTACCCTCTAACGTCTCTTCCACATTTCCTGGTCCCGCTAGTTCAAATCTTCACTGCAAGGACGCACGCCATACTACTTACATAATAACAACATCATCCACATTCTCTCCGTATTCCATCGATGAGAAGTAAGTTCCACTCTAAGATCTTTTTCCTGTGAACCACTGTCCTGTGGAACCGACTCTGAAGTGGATGTTTCCCTTTACAATCTTAACTTGTTCAAGGCCAGGATTAACCGTTATCTTCCACTCCAATCTGCACAAATTGCATCCTAACCCTAACCCTAACCCTCTACCTAAGACTTGTAAAGGATGAAACTTACTGTAAACATAAGAAGTCTTTTTATAATAATGATAATGAAAACAAAATACTGCTGGTTTTATTCCACTTTCATTGTTAGAATCAAAAGAAAAAATAAACCTATTTCATAAATTAAAAAAATGCATTAAAAATGCATTAAAAAATGTCACAACAGTCACAAAACAAAAAACAAAAACTTTTATACGATCTGTTTATCTTAATTGTAAAACGCATTCATATTAAATAGGAACTGAATAAAACACAAATGACAATCCACAACTCCACTTTCACAAATACATCTATTCTCATGTGTTAGTGTGTCTGTGTGTATGTGTGAGCCTATTTTAAAGCTCAAATCATGCTATTAGACATTTTCCTTCCATCGAAAATATTTATTTCAAGGTTTATTGCGCAATAAGCAATGCAAATATACAAGATTTAAATTCCTTGCAGTCAAACTTAAATATATCTGAATTATGAGAACCTAAAACATTTAAATAACTCTTCTAATATTAATAATGACTTTTTCCAGTGACTTTTCTCTTGAAATATAAATTTTTAATTATCTTACACAAGGTTTATCAGTACATAAATTATATAAACTATTTTTGCTGAAATTTTCCGATGTTTGGATTATTTTTACATGTCCATTTTCATACACATACCATGAATAAAAACATTACTTTAGTCCGATGAAGTCCTTCTAGAGGACGAAATTCGTTACACAATTTTTCAACTTTGTCATTTATTTACCTAACATTGTTCTGGTATATATAAATTTACATGCCATTCTCCCAAAATAACTTATGTAATTTAGGTCTTTAGACGCTTAAAAGGTATAAGCAATAAATGTAAGTTCTTTCTTGTGCAAAATTTAAGCATGTTGATGAGAAAAAATCAGCTATAAAGTATGCGTGGAGATATAACGTATTGAAAATATATTTGTGTGTCTAATATCAACTATTGTTGAAGTTGTATCATAGAGAATTTAGTTGAGGCCAGTTCAGATTTATGTGAAAACCTCTTACTGGTTATTTATTGTTTGTGTTAATTTATTGTTGACAACGAATATCTACCAAGACTTTAGTTATGATTTTAGCAACTGTTATACATTCTTTAGCGCAATTACAAAATTACCTTCTACAAGACTAAAAATACGAGGAAGAATTGAAAAGTTTTTGGTCCGACCAAGAAGTTCTGCCAAAAGGATTTTATGTTTAGTTAGATTTTGGGAAATGGTTCGGGCCTTTTCAGCATACCTTCGTAGATATTTGCTTTCAATCTATAGTTATGTTTTATCGTTTTCTGTATATTCATTTTTTCCTATATATTTTAATTTTTTTTTAACTCATATATTTTTTATAAATACGTATACATGAACTGAAACATTTTCCAGTGTAAATCGTTGACTATTCAGTTTTTTAAAACTATCTTGTATTAATGTATATGGGTTTTGTAAGTTGTTCTTTAAAATCCTCCAGCACCGATTATCAAATTTTATCTTAATTGATAAACCGTAAAAGGAAACGTAAGTAGCAACACACACAGATGCTATATATATATATATATATATATATATATATATATATATATATATATATATATATATTACAATAAACGTGCAATCAATTTACAAATACATGAATTATTCACACAAAACTAATGCAAAAGGTTAATGATTTAAATGGCGAGACATCCATCTCGCAAACAATTCAAATAGTACACAAAAAACCTCCAGATCCGTTGTTAGACGAAAGCTTGTAGTAAAAATAACAAATAATACGGCAGAAATTTATATAAACAAGGATCAATTCATTCATAACGGATCTGGAGGTTTTTGTGTACTATTTGAATTGTTTGCGAGATGGATGTCTCGCCATTTAAATCATTAACCTTGCATTAGTTTTGTGTGAATAATAATTATGTATATATATATATATATATATATATATATATATATATATATATATATATTTGTCTGACGATCGCAAAAACGTGAAACCCAGGGTCACAAACTCACATCAATCCAACCAAATATGTTAGCTCTATATATTGAGCGCTTTCTAATAAGTACCGTGCATATAATATATGAATAATAATATATTGCATATATTATATATATATATATATCTGTATGTTTATATTTATATACACACACTTTTCACACAGACACACACAGACACACACACACATATATATTAGTTACAATTTCTAAGATGCAGTGAAAATTAAATGTGCCCTAAGAATGATAAGAGAGAGACAATAAATGCATTTTCTTTGAAAATATAGACCATGAGTTTTTAAATTCTTTGATTCTAAACATTATAAACATTAATAGAAAACATTAAACGATATTTAAAGAAGAAAAATAAGCATAGTTAATTTTAAAACGTAACATGTCTTTTACAGCCTTTGCTTGTTGTCGGAAGCTGTCACAGGAGTTTTTTTCATTTCTTTGTTAAGCTAGCAGCATTAATTTTTACTTTAATTTAGCATTACACAATTGTAATAAGGATATTTAGAATAATTTGTAGTTTAGATTTTCCATTGAGTTGGTTAAGGTGTATTTTCATTTAGTCTTATTACTCATGTTAAATTCATTATTATTTGACATAAAGGATTTACTTTTTATGAAATAGCAAAATAATTGAAATTTGTTTTACATAGAAGTACCAAAATATTAAACTGCAGATGGTTTCGCTCTCTTCCATTTGTAGAAATGAATCTAGCCGAATGACATATGTGGTGTAATAGATGTAGTGCAGTTGTGGTAGCCATAGGACGCGTTCAGGATTTAACAATATTTAATCGTAGAAGGAATAATGGCACCAAATAGATTGGTTTACTCTATCTCCTATATCGCAACTGATCTAGTTTTTTATTTTTCTCTTGACGATGATAAAGTATACAAGAAATATGTGAGTTCCATACAGACAGCAGCACGTGGAAATTATATGTGCACTTAATCATCAGTCAATGCACTGTACAGTGTCCACTGCATTAATAATCAACCAACAATGGCATTAGATATTGCACCTAACTTTGCGCATTGCTAATGGAGCGTAAAAGACTGTCCCTTTATCACCTAGTCAGACAATTTTCATGTGAGGAGGGGATCACATAAGGTTTATGGATCTAATCTGTTAGCAGGATTTTGTTCATGCGCATGATGAGTGCGCGTTCTAGTGAAACTGAAATTTGTTTTGACTGGTGTTACATGTACAGATCTCGTTGAAGATGCACTGCATTTACTTACCATGTTTTCCGCTGATGAGGGTTTGTTCCAGCAAAATAATGCCTCTCCCCTTATTGTGCAATAGTAACTGCTTTGGACACTGAACTGCTTTACATGCGTCTTAAATCTAAACCCTATTGTATGGTATGTTGCAAACTTTACTAAATTTCCAGCAGTAATTCACAACTAAGTTATGGACAACATTCCTGAAGAGATATATTTATGCAACAGTAGTAGTTCATACACCACATGCCTCGTCGGATAGCTGCCATTATTTGGACGAAGTTGTCTCTAATATGTTTGTACTTCAGTTTATTTTTCTCTTGATAAAATGAACATTCCTTTCAAAGCCATGCTTTACTGAGAAATTAATTTTGACTACTTGGAAGTTATTAATACTTATTTAATAGAATGCTATATGTAGGTGGAACTTATTTCTTACTCATATCAAATTATTAGTTGTTAGTACTTTTATTATAAATTTCCACTCCTAAAACATTTGCTTTACTGTTGAAATTAGATTTTATCTTTTCTTAAAGAGACTGGGGAAAAATTTACTGGATCAGGAAATGGCTTGTCAATTTTAATGCCTCCAAAACTAAACTGCTCTCATTTAACCACCATAGAGAAACTTCACTGTCTGCCATCAACATGGCTGAGGCTCGACTCCTGGAGAGCATCTCACTGCGACTTCTTGGTCTCACGGTTTCAACTGGCTTGAAGTGGAACAACTATATTGAATCAATAGCGACATTTATTGCAAGGAAATTTGGTTCATTGTGTCGTGCCAGAAAGTTTTTCTCGTCAGAATCCATCTTGCTCATTTACAAATTTACCATTCATCTGTGCATTGAATACTGTTGCCATATCGGCTGTGGTGCTTCTGTTATTCATCTCGAGGTTCTTGACAAAATCCAATGAAGAATCTGCAATGTAATCGATCCAGACTTGCCATCTAGGCTTCAGTCACTTTCTCACAGACGTGATATCATTTCCTTCTGTCTTTTCTACAAATATTTTCATAGAATATATAAGGAATTTTTTTAAAGAAACTAAACATACAGATATTAAGTACAATTTTTTTCACAACGAAATTACAGAGCCTTAGGAAAAGTAAAGAAGGCTCTGTAATTTCGTTGTGAAAAAAATTCTTCATTAAATATATTATCAAAGTGTCAAATAAGATTTCTTTAGGGTTAAAGATTTCACACAGATTTGCAAAAAAAAAAATATTGTAAATAGATAATTGAGAGGTACTATTAATTCAAATTGATTTACAGGGTCAAATTAAATCTAATTCGATCATATAAATCAAATTACTGCACCAAGAACTACTGTTCTGATGTTACACGAACATACATTATCTAAGGCACCACCATATAAAATAAAAAACAAAGCTCTCCTTAAAAGTCAATAATGTCATAAAGATTTGTTGATTTTGTACTAAGCAATGTTTTTTCACGTTCAGTAATAGTTTTTACACACGCAGTTTTCTCTCAGCGATAGTCACTTTTTTGAATTCTTAGAATTCGTCCCACTTCAAAATATCTTACTACAAAATGAAAATTTCACCCCAAATGCATTGGCAAACCATCGCAAAATGTAAAGAAAAGAATGTATGAATGTAAATTAAACAACACACTCGATGCACACAACCGGGTGTGTGTGTGTGTGTGTCAGCAATAATTTCATGGTCACAATTTTGAGTTAGAAAATGGAAAAGTGAATATATATTTATTCAGACGAACATGCATTGGGTCCTGTACGGCTATTGTACAAACGTGCTATTTTAATGTTTCCTTTTCTTATATCATTAGCATTGAATGAATGTGTGTTATTTAAACAATAAATAAACAATTAAAATTCGTTACAATCTAATTCCTGCAACGATACAATTAAAGTAAAAAGTTTATTTTTCCAATTTATATATTATAAATCTATGTAGTTAAATCAATTATATATTAATTAGAGAGAACAGCTTAAAAGTAGTTGCTTTTTAAAACTTACATTGCATAGACCAACTTTAGTTATATTAGCGTATTTCATCGGTCAAGTTGAATGTAATTTCTCGAGGCCAATATTTCTAAATTCGAAAAGTAATTAATCTGTAAGTCAAAAGTAAACAAAACATTTTGATACATTTCTGATTTCATTCACGTATTTACAAATGTAAAATTTGAATGGTGAAATCAAACTAAAATGCATATTCTATAACATGATACATAGAAAGAAAGATCAGTCATTAAAACGTTGCAATTGATTTTCCATTAATGTTGTATGAATGAATCAATTTGCAAGGTAATTATTTTCTATTGCATATATTCATTAAATTGCATTTGTAAAGGATTAAATGTATTCTTTTATAAAGATTATACTAAATATTATGATAAGAAAACATAAAGGATTATTTTATGGTAATATTTGACTCATATAATTTAAGTTATTTTAAAATGCCTAAAGTGTTTTCTTAATTCGTATACTTTGTGTAAAACAAACAAGATGTTAATGTTTTTCATATATTCTGATAAAAACCGAAAACTCAAGTATTAATTGATCAAATCAATTTCCACTCACAAAAATTGATCTAAATATGCTCACACAGCTTCAGGTATGTTGGAAAAGAGAATAGTTTTCATAGTAAATGTGGGTTTGTATGGGAGAAAGAGAAATACAAAAACAAAGAGAAACAATAGAGATGGAAGAAGTATCCTTTATAAGCATTAATAAAAAACAAAACTTATTACTCTAAAAAGCTTAAAATCAATAGATTCCGTCCGTACAGGGTACCTAAAATTGCACCCAATCAACGTTTATAAATATCTATGAACGTACTGCTATAACTGCGAAATTAATTCATATTTACAATTTTGAACTAATATATCGGCAGTCTGCCTCAGTGACAATGCTTTTTCCTTTTATTTGTTTGCAGCTAAATGGCAAAAGCGTTATAAAATGTAAATTGTTCAAAAAATGATTAAAACATATCTATCTATAAGAGAGAGAGAGAGAGAGAGAGAGAGAGAGAGAGAGAGAGAGAGAGATAGGGGTCAACACTGTATTTAGACTTATTGATTTACTTACACCAGAGATTGGTGAACTTTTATTGAATAATAAATTTTATGAATGTAATTAGTTACACTTACTTTACAGTAATATAACAGAAAGACAATTGGTCGAACAGTAATGCGAAAGATTTGAGTACGAAATAAAAAGAGATACCGCAAAGAAAATATTTTCAACAAGTTTCCACAACGATCTTTACAGTGGCAGGTATATTTGAGCATTTCTTCCAAATCGCCACAGAAAACGCATTCTGGTAAAACTACCAGTCTTTCTACAAAAGAAATTATGTAGCATTTAGTGTAGGTTTTATAATTAAGTAATATCTACATTTAACAGTCGCTCATAATAGGATTAGTCTTGTAAATTTAATGTAAAATGCCTAGAAAGCAAATGGAACTTGGATTTACAAGTAAGTTACAACGATTTATATTGAAAAGTCAAAATATGCTATATTACAAAATAAAATCTCTAAAGCTAAGATTGAGATGAAGAGGAAAAACCTACATAATCGAAAAACGAGTTGAAACATGAAACGTGAATGTTTTGCTAAACTCCAAGAGCTTGGATAGCAGAATTCAATATATGACTCTATCAGATACTATCTATTTTCCTTAGAGAAACATAAAAACTTAGAACTATCGACAAGGCTTCTTTTTGTTAAAGGTAATTTTGACTCTAATTGACCAAGAACCCAGAGGAAGAAAAATAATTTTAACAAATGATTGATTCAAAAAATAAAAATATAATGACTTCAAAAAGTCAAAATAATAAGTTTTTATTTTATTTTTATTTTTACTAAGAGTTTAAAATATCTAGAGGAATTTGATTTTTCTTTATTTTTGGTATCATAAATCTTTGTTCCAATTCTAACGAATTTCGATAATTAAAAAAGAGAAAAGGGGAGTTTTAGAAAATGATAAACAAGAATTTGTTTTAACTGGAATGTTTTCATTGGTTGACGGTGGATGGTCAAATGACGTAAAAGTCGGGGTAAGAAAGAATTGAGTCTATGAAGTTATGATGTAGCAACCGTGTAGTAGTCTAATTTGGGCTAGCGTGGGAATGAAAACGAATATATTAACTCCATTTACTTTTCTGCTAAAAGTTATTCGTCCTTTTGAAGGAGTGTCCCTTAGTTAACTAACCAAACGTAGCTTAAGAAGAAGTGTTAAGTGTTTGTAACACTAACTGAATAACAGCATTTTATAAAAATAATTTTGAATATGAATTTCTTTGTTATTTTGAGATTTTGAGTAGAATGAACTTTTTGACCAACTCTTGGAAAAGGCTTCTTCAGATCTAAAAATACATAATGTAAGTTGAGAAATTTTAAATTATTCTGCCACTGTTCTTTTTTTAATTTATGTAGAAACCTATTAATGAGCCAACCATGAACAAATAGTCAATAGTTTAGAAGTATTCATCATTTTTTATGTTTTTAATCAAATGTATCCCAAATTTATCAAATTTGTAAAACCACTAATACACAAGGTGTTACTGGAGGTGAAAGAATTAGAAAATAGAAACGAGTTATGAAGGAACGAGAACAAAATACAAGTGTAATCAGGGAGGTAGTAGATAAGGATTGAGATTGTACTAAATTTTTGGAGATCAAAGTTGACCTTGCAAGCGAGAAGTGTGAGAAAAGAAAATGTTACCGTTACATCAAGACAATTCAACTGTAAACTTATGAGACCTTGTTGCCAATCTAGTTGCCAATCTAGTTGCCAATCTAGTACTCATACAGTTTAGGCACCATAGCGAAGAGCTCATCAGAACAGTTACCATAAAAGTATTTATAAAAATGGTACAGAGAAGCATCTTTACTACGGTAAGCAAGTGACTGAATCTGAGACGCCAAATCAAACCAATAATATTGTTGATTCTTCTTTGGATTTTATCAAGAATCTCTAAGGAGCACCAAACCATATGTGGCAGTAATTTTCTAAGTATGGGCGAATAGTAGACATAGATATTTAAGATAGATTCTGGAGAGAAAAAATTGTCTAGCACGACACAGTGAACCAACTTTCTTAACAGCTGACCTCAGCAATAGATTTAATGTGGTTTTTACACTTCATGCCAGCCGAGAATGTTAAGATGAGAAGGCGAAAAGATTTACTCTCTTGGAGGTTAACATCATCCATGCTGATAGTAGGCAGAAATGCCTCTTTCAGATGATTAATAGAGAGCAGTTTTGTTTTAGAGTTGTTAAAATTAACAATCCATTTTGCCTCAGTTAACAACTGTAACTTGTTTTTGAGATCAGTCGCTAATTTGACCGTAACGAACTGATCAGACTTAATATCGAGACAGGAGTAAATGATTGTGGCATCAACATAGATACCAAGTTGAGAGCTGATATCATCAGGAAGGTCATTAATGGAAATTAAAAACAAAGTAGGACCAAAAATAGAGCCCTGGGTAACATTCGCATTAGTATAGAAAGATCTAGAAGAGTGGCCTTTTAGGACGATTTTCATTTCATGATTTGATAAGGAAGATTGAAGCAGTTCAAAAATTTCGCCCGGAGACACCAAAACTTTTCAACCTGTGAAAAAGACTATTACAAGTATTGTGCTAGTCCCACGTTACTTTGGGACTAACACGAATAAGAATGAAAACTTTATCAGCATTAAATAAAGTTATTTATTTGCGTTTAAAAACATGAATACCACGACTAACATAAACACAATGTCCTTTCCTATATAGAGAGAATATGTCAGGTGGACTAACCAATCTGGTTGAGTGAAATAGGACTAGACACCTTGTATAGGGCTAGACAACTTGTATAACCTTGGTAACTGGTACCGTGACAGCGGAGAGAATTCTTTGTGCATCGCTTCTGAATCTCTTCCTGTGGTCAGATTTCTCTAAACTCACGTGGTTTAATTAACCAATGAGAAACTGCCTCATATCATGTGACCTATATAGGTCACAGGATAGAAGCGGTTTCTCTCATATGGGAGTAGACGTATTTTACAGACCCAACAGATATTCCACCCACAAGATGAGGATCACATGAAAAATGAAATATATTACAAATACATTGAAAAGGTCATTTTACAATATAGCAAAAGTTTCTGAAGATATGACAAAGCCTGTAAACTGAAGTTGTAAAAAAAGGGAAAAATAGTTCAACATAAAAGATGTTTGTGATATCGAATACGACAACCAGACCATGTCACTGTCTGTTTTGTGAAATTAGTAACAACTGGGGGTGGTAGTGTTACTTGTGGGCTCACATTGAGCCATTTAGTATCCAGAAAGGCGAGTTTGAACCTATCCAAGGAAATATTCCGAGCACAATTCTTAATGGATATGGTGAAATGTTTGTTATATCTTTCGAGGATTTTGAAAGGTTCTTTATAAGGTGGTTGTAGGAAATGTGTCCTAGAGTCACACACAAAAACATGTGTACATGTTTCAAATAGTTTTGAAACATATGTTGTTTTCTTACACAGTGCAGGAGAGTTGTAAGCCAAGTTTGCCATCTTGACTGTCAGGCGATCCACAAAAGAAGTGTCAAATGATTTTTGTGAAGGCTGAAAAAATTGTCCTGGGAGTGATACACCATCTCAGCAAATGAACATTGGTTACCCTCCTTTACTGCAGTACGGGGTCCTAAAAATACCAAAGGTAAGTTTTCATGCCAATTTGATTGATTCAGCATGGCTCTCAAGGCTGACTTTAGACTATGATGGAATATTTCCACCAAGCCTTTCGATTGAGGATGGTATGCAGTTGTTCGAATACGCTTGCTCTCCAAAAGTGTCATTAACTCACAGAACAAATTCCATTCAAACTGCCGACCTCTATCAGTGATGGTGATAACTGGAACACCGAAACTTGACACCCATCCTGACATAAATGCTTTTGCTGTAGTATGGACATTAATGACCGTCATTGGGAGAATTTCGCACCAGCGAGAAAAACGATTGACGCACGTCAGCATATAGGTATATATCTCTCACAGGAAAGTAAAGGACCAGTAATGTCAATGTGTAACATGTTCAAATCGTTCATCTAGAGACGGAAAAGAATCAAGAGGTGTTCGTGTGTGTCTTCCAATTTTAGTTTTCTGACACTGTACACAAGCTTTCGACCACAATCGAATATCCGACTTCATCCGATGCCAAACAAATTTCTTGCTGACCAAACTGATGGAAGCGTTTACACCTGGATAAAACAGGTTGTGAAAACAATACGTCGCAATGACTCGGGAACAAAAGGGTGTATTCTCCCAGTACTGTTTTCACACACAATATCTAGGTTGGTGTCGGGAACATGTATCTTTGCGAAATTCAGTGAGGTAGTATTGTCTTTAAGTAGCTTCTGAAGTTGCTGATCTTTAAACTGCGCCTCCACAAATTCTCTTGTTTTTATGCACGGATCCAACAAAAATGCATTAATGATCCTGGACATAGTATCTGCAGGTATGTTTTTAACTCCTTTCAAATGTCTGATGCTGGAGGTAAATTGGAACAAGTAGTCAAGCTGTCGTAGTTCTCTTGGAGAACACTTCTCAGAGTTCGCCCGGAAGGCACCAACAAGTGGTTAGTGGTCCGTAAAAATATTAAAACGCTTCCCTTCCAGAAAATGCTTGAAGTGACAAACAGCTGTGTAAACGGCATATAGTTCTCTTTCAAATGTGCTGTATCTACGTTGGATATTGGTTAGCTTTTTGGAAAAAACGAAATAGATTTCCAAGAACCAGAAACCTTTTGTTGCAATACTGCTCCAGCTCTAATAGAACTGGCAACGACTGTCAAACACAACTCTATATCAGGAAGGACATGTGATAATTCTATGGTTTTTACTAGGGCAGCTTTAATATTACTAAAGGCATCACTTGGCACTACGATATCACATTTCTTTTACATTTGTTAGAAGATTAGTAAGAGGTTGGAGGATACTTGCATAATTAGGTAAAAATTTCCCATGTCTAAAAATTGTCGTAATCTTTTCATGTTTGTGGGCACTGGGAATTGTTGGATAGCCCCAGTCTTAATAGGGGAGCTATACTTATACGGTGGCCCTAAAATGCAACTTCCGTCTTTCCGAATTCGCACTTAATTTGATAGTAATTATTACTATCCCATATTTTTCGAATCTTTCAAAAATCATTCTTAAGTGTTTCATGTATTCTTCTGCTGAAGAAGTTGCCACCAGGACATCATCAATATAGGCGCATACAAAATCTAAACCATGTAAAACATGATGGAAAGTTTGGAAAGTTTGACCGGCATTGCGAAGGCCAAACTGGAAGTCTAGAAATTCGAACACACAAAATGAAGTAGTGATAGCAATTTTAGGGATATCTGCTGGTTCGACGGGCAATTGATTATATGACCTGGTCAAATTTATTGTGGAAAAAATCGATTTATCCTGTATAATAGCAGTAATATCATAGATATGCGGGATCGGATATAAATCAGGTTTCGTGAAAGAATTAAATGCATGATAATCACCACACGCGCGAAATGCATCGTTCTCTTTTGAAACTAAATTCAAGGGTGAAGCTCAATTGCTACAAGAGGGACAAATGATGCCCAGCTGTGCATCATTTGACTGAACTCCTCTTTCGTAGGTTTTAATTTTTCAGGTGGCAAACGTCTGGGTTTTGCATGTACAGCTGGACCGTTAGTGATGATGTAATGAGTCACATTGTGATCAAAACATTCTTTATGAAAATTAGATTTCACAGTATTTGGGAAATCCCTCAAGAGTTCCGTGTAACGTGAGTCAGACCAACGCACTCGCTACAGCGTGGCACGGGTCACAATACTGGGAACCATTCATGTACTAGTCATATTTTTAAGTGGGTCTCTAAGGCAACGACTTTTAATATCTATACGTAAACCGTAATAGTCGAGGAAATTGGCTCCTAAAATGGGTTTATCAATATCAGCGATAATTAAAAAAAAATCAAGGTTTCGCCTTAGGGCTAAATCAAGCACAATTTGTTTCTGGCCACAAATTTTAATGACTGCTTGCAATGTTAAAATTATCGACTGCTTTCAGTCTATCAGAATTAGTAGCGAGCAATAACGATGTTTATGCACCGCTATCTATTTTAGGCCTGTGAAGTTGCCATAAATATGCAAGAGGCGACTTTTTATTAAACCGCTGACATTAACAGTCACAGATTAACAATTTTCCGGACCTTTAAAATCGCAAGGGGGTAACAGGTCCGTGACCTATTACCGAATTTCCAGTGGAGATAGCATATGGAAGGCTTCCTTCGAACTGGACTCAGAGTGTTTCCGATCATCCATGAATTTAGAATAATGTCTTCCGCGGAGGGGAGAAGCTGAGGCAAACCCAACTTTCACTATATCTAACAGAATGTCCAACTTCTCCAATATTTTAAAATTCAGCAGAATTAATTTGTTTCCCCGGTGTTTACATGAGCTATGGAAACATCTATTATCAGCCATGTTGTTAGCAGCTTTAGCTAACTTTTCAAGTTTCTGATCGACAGCGACTAGAACAGGCTGCCACGTTTCAGTCGACTCAAAAATATGTGACGAATTATAGCATCGTCGTCATAACTTCCAGTTAATTCTTTTAGCCTTCTTAGAAATTGAGAGGATTTACGTTCGCCAAGTTTTTATTCTGATAAGAGTTGGGCAATCTTTTTCTGTTCTGACACCGAAGTCCGAGTTACTATTTCCACTTTTTAAAATTTCGAAAGGATTCTCAGCCGTTCGTTTTATGATAAGATCTCTAACATTTCTGTCAATGTCATTTGGAAGCAAAGAAACTGCGTTGGCAATTTTTTTATTTTTGGGAGTTTATAACTTTGGCTTCCCCAACTGACCTAAATACAATCCTGGGTCAGAAAAATCGATGTCACTTATTTCAAAAGTGATGCAATAATAGTCTTTTAAAAATATACCGCATTTACAAACTGTCCGATGCTAGAGAATTGTTAGTAGTAAGCTCCAATGCCCGGTGCTGTAGGCAATTCAAGGAATGAGGCTTTGAAGTTATACACGTCACTCAAGTTAGGCGCCAAAAATTCACACGCGGTAGGGAAGAAATGAAATTTTTCACACAAATAAAGAAATTTCGGATAAAAATTATTTCGTAAGCGAGAATATATATATATATATATATATATATATATATATATATATATATATATATATATATATATATATGTAATGATGTAATGTTAATTGGTAACCCGTACGGATAATTCCAGGAGGATATAAATCCTGAGAGCTCAATGTAATAACAGAGCAAGTGATAATAAATAAATCGGAGACTTCAGAAAGGAAGTCGCTGATTGGTTAATAATATATATATATATATATATATATATATATATATATAAGTCAAATGTTTACCAGGAAAGTAGGATACAGCGAAAAAGTTTTTATGTCTGTATTTTTATGACTACTTTCTATTTCGGGTGAAAAACAAAAATATAACATAGAAAATTTTGATATTTTGTGTATCCTCCTTAGTCTTACATAGAAATGCAGAGAGATGGACACTTTATGTTACACACATGTCTATAACGTTCAACATAGAACAGAAATGAAAAAAATATTTGTCACTATTTTTAACTGTAAAGATGCAAATATTGTATATAACTTGAATAAAATCGGAAAATTACCGTTCGTCTCTTAATCGGGAGTCACCAATTTATTGTGCTATTCCAACGTTACTTTAGGATTAACACGAATAAGAATGAAAACTTTATCAGCATTTAATAAAGTTATTTATTTACGTTTAAAAACGTGAATACCACGATTAACATAAACACAATGTCCTTTCCTATATATAGAGAATATGTCAGGCAGACTTACCCATCTAGTGGAGTGAAATATGGCCAGGCAACTTGTATCTTTAAACCCTTGGTAACTGGTACCGTTGTAGCGGAGAGAATTCCTTACGTGTCGCTTCGGAGCAGGTCCTAATCTCTTTTAGTGGTCAGCTTTTTCCAAACTCACGTGGTTTAATTAACCAATGAGAGACCGTTTCATATCATGTAACCTATCTCTCTATATGGGAGCAGACAAATTTTACAGACCCAACACAGGGATACCATCTAGTCTAATTTGAGTAGTGAGTTTATTAAATGCATGCACTGAACTGGGAAGAAAATATGATCTGTAGTTAAAATAGTATGTTTACTTGCCTGTGTGTATGTGTGTGTGTGTTTCCCTTTCTTAAATAGGAGAAGCAGATTCGTCAGCGAAACGAAATGACCAGTAAAAAAGCGACTTGGGTGAATGCAAATAGCATATTAAGTTCTATAACTTCTTCCTGGAAAATCTAATTTTGAAAGTAAAATTGACAGAAATATCGATTTTTGATCTGGGTTTACTGTTAGATTGTTTGGTTATATAATCGCCTAAACTTGATGATGGCAAGTTTTCAATTATGTAAGTTATGAATATATTTTTAAATTGGTATTTTGACGCATTATGACAATTTAACAGAAACTTAGTTTCCAGATGAACCTGGAAATTTATCATGGTGCAAAAATTAATTTCTTATTGCTATTTTCCTGAAAAAATCTAATGAATTTATCGATTTTGTTCACTGATAGAAGATCGACTGTAAGAAGATGGAATATAAATAATAGTAGTAAAAATAAAACCATATAGCCATTTTTAAAAAAATTACGAATCATCTTTTCATCCTTACCACACTTCGTTATTCGGATTTGAAATGTCCTGAGAAATATTGTTACTAGAAGTTTAACGAAAAAGCATTTAATCTCATCCATATATTTCGTGAGTATTGAAAAGGATTTTGAGTTTTTCTTTGTATTCTGTTGAAATAAACACTTTTAAAAGGAAAAATGTATGAAGTGTACGATGGTTATTTTAAAACGGGCAGCAGTATACAATATTGTAGTTGTTGTGATCATAAGAGGAGTGTAGGAAGATATTCTTTGAAATATTGACGTTACTTTCAAATTTCAAATGTGTAAAACGTTTCGCTCATAAAGCCAGCTAATAATTTCATTCTCCTCGTTATATTTTCTGTCGAAAGAACACAAGGACATTTTTAATTATTTTCAACTGAGTTTTAAGATATAGAATTCAATATTAATTAAAACGTTTTTCTTGTGCAAAGAAATAAAATTAACTAAGCTGTCTATACAAATTTTATTATTATTATTATTATTGTTTGTTATGTTTCCTGCTTTTTATCCTGTAGAGCCGGGTCCAAACTATGCTCCTTAGGCCTTATAGGAAAATTGTCGTTGATAACACTTTTCTTATTATATGGGATGTTTCTAGTAGGGAGATCTGGGCAACTTGTATGTTGATGTTACTTGGGACACTGTTAGTAAAATTGTCCATTCCTTTTCTTACAGAGGCCAGGGATCCGACTACTACTGGACAGTCTCGGTCTTCATTCCCCACATCCTGTTAATCTCCAGGTCTTTTGTATTTCTCGATAATTTTCATGAAGGTACTACTATGTCAATAAGCATACAATTCCTGAATTTCTTGTCTTTTCTGATAATATCAGGTCTTTTAGCCTTTATTTCCCTGTCAGTTTGAATTGGCATGTCCCTGAGGATATTTATATCGTTATTTTGGGTAACTGTGTCTGGTTGGTGCTCATACCATCTCTCAGTGGTTTCGATTTTGTGCTTCTTGCATATCTTCCAGTGCACATATGTCGCTACCTTGTTATGTCCGTGAGTATATTCATTTTTGCTAGTTCCGGACATCCCGAGATAATATGGTCGATAGTTTCATCATATTTCCCGCAGATCCTGCATTTCAGGTTAGTTCCATTTTTGATTGAGTGACAATGATAGGATCTGGTTGCGAGGCTTTGGTCCTGAGCTGCAATAATTAAGCCTTCTGTCTCAGCTTTCAACCCGGTGATCTTCATCAACTCATAAGCTTTCTGTTGGTCCAGAGCTGATTCTTTTGTTCTTTTTAGATATTTGCTATGCAACGCCTTGTCTTCCCAATTTTTTTTTGTATTTAATTTGTTCAAGTAGTTTTGCTTTTTGTTTTACTCGTTTGGCGTGGACTGTATTCACTTCGTTTTTTGTTGCTAGTGTTTCAGGTATATTAAGCTGTTTCTTAAAGAGTGTAGCTTCTTTGTTGAAAGGGTGAATTGAAGGTCATTGGTTTTTTGTCAGGTATACTTCCAATCCGATTGTTGTAGTTTTTAGACTTAGTTCAAGTTGGATTAGACCTCGGTTTCTTTAAGCTTTTGATACGTACAACCTATCAACATCTGATTTCGGGTGATGTATTTGGGTAAGCATTTTTCTGATCTTTATTATTAGTTTTATTATTATTATTTAGGTCTTCGCACCAGAAATATTCGATAGTCATTGATGGAGATGGATTGACAGTATGTCTCCTAAAATCTCTTGCCCTATCCTCTGAGTGTAGCAGTATTGTTGCTTGCATTCTTTTAGCACTGCTTCCGATTTCCAAAACCATCAACCTTTTTACAAAGATCATTGTCCTGATATTTTCTAGTTTGCTATTTTGTTGATTTTCACTTTGATTGGTCAAAATGATTCTCGTCTAAACTGCTCTTAATGATTCCATATTCTATTCGAAGTCATTTTATGGCCTTTTCATCGGCAATTTCCTTTATTTTTTTTCTCCATTCTCCTTGAAGTTGTTTCTTAACTCAAGTTTTGACTTCTGTTTGTTTTTACGAAAGCGTTTCTGTGATTTTTCATTTGCCATTCCTTCGTCAGTTATCTCTTTCTCGCAGCCATCATCATTTTTTCTGTTACATTATTCATACTTTGCTAAATAGCTGATTCTTCTTTGTGTCCTCTTTTCTCTTTTACCTCCAACATTTCTTGGATGTAAATGGTTATTAAATTTGTTGTCCGTTGATCCAGTGAATTAAGTTCATCTTATCTACTTTAGAAATGGCCCAGTATGTTCTAACTATGTTGTTTATCTGCTGTTTAATTTCATCGATGCAATATTTCATAATTTCAATTCTTCCTTTTACATGATGAAAGATCCTGGTAGTATTCTTTTAACAATTAGGCACTGGCCAAGTTTATCTGTTGGTAATAATGAGATTATTTTCAATCAGAAACCATGGATTACTTTATGTCTTAATTCTTTCCATCTTTCGTAATTATGTATGTATATGTACGCCATCGAAGTAGTACTTTTTAAAAAAATTTTTTAACCACATTGCATTTTTATTGTGTTCTTAATTGCTCTAGAATTGTTTACTTTCGAATGTGGTATATGCTTTTGCTTTTTTACGTTTATTCCATTATAAACAGTTGTTTTCTTACACTTAATTTCTACGATTGACCTAATTGTAGAAATCACTTCTGAATTTGAAAGCTATCCATTTTTCAGTATTTGATTTGCTCAATTAACCAAGTTAATTTTCTACATTTGTCTTATAGGCTTTCTCTGAGGAATTATTATTATTATTATTATTATTATTATTATTATTATTATGTTTTGTCACACAGTATAAGTTTTTTTAAAACACCGAGAGTACATTCAGTTATCTGTCAAGTCATAACAAGGACTTCAGACAAACAACACTTTCCTCAAAATATGCTCAGTGGCCGAAAGAACCGATTTTTGGATGACTTTGGTATTCCTGGCTGGTGAAGGAAGTCTACAATTTTAATGTGATCGACCCTAAACCGCCAGTCACCGCTGGAACCACCTTCACATTCCCTTCCTGCACTTCAAAGAATCTTGCTATCTCAACTTTCAAATCAGAGTGGTTTGTAATTTTCTTCTTATTATTATTATGATAATGACGATGATGATGATGTTCAGTCTTCTTGATTTGTTGTTTTATACATGACTTTTGCCTGAAACCTGAGGTAAAGAAAATTTTTTTATGAAGAAAATTATTAAGCATATTACATCGAGGAAGTTTTTCTGAGTATGTGAGCGGTGAAATATTTTATATCACAATGATTTGTTGCCTGTGATTTTCTTAATGTGTATGTCAGTATTCTTTTTAACTATTTCTAATGCTTCTATTATTATTGGAATGATGTCTCACTCTCACAAACAATTTCTATTTAATCAGTTTTTTTATTAGGCACCTAAAATAATATTTTGAGCAAGCTTTTATATTGTTATTTCCTTTCCAATTAAATCTGTTGTAAATAAATTCTTTCTGTTCAATTTCATACCAAGTAAAACTCATTTTTTCTTGTGTGCCTAACGACCTACTAATTTTTATATTTTTTCCTATATGGATAAATTACATATGTAGTAAAGAGTAAATGGAAAAAGAGTTACGATCCTTGAGTCTACAATCTCCAGTTAAATACACCTGTTCTGCGACGGCCTCACATGTTTGTTAGGACATTATTAAACAAGCAGCATCATGAAGATCAAGGAACTCACCAGACAGGTCGGAAATAAAGTTGTAGAAAAGTATAAAGCAGGGTTAGGTTATAAAAATATTCCATATTTTGAACATCTCAGGAAGCACCATTAAATTCATCATCTGAAAATAGAAAGAGTATGACACAACTGCGAACCAACTAAGACACGCCCGGGTTAGGAGAGTATTAATCAGAGAATCAGCCAAGGGACCCATAAATAACAGAAGAGGAATGTAACATATCTTAAATAGATCAGAGAGGAGGACAAGGATTAAATTTACGAATTCTATCATTTACTAAATAAACCAACAGAAGTCAGATATACAACAAACAAAATATGGGAAGAACGAAATGGAGACATAAAACCGTATCTTAATGAAAACAAACTCCATATCACAAAGAAAATATATCAACGCACAGAAGAAAATAATTTTTCCCAACGGAACAAAAATAGTTTTATCTGTTTAATTAACCAAATTATTCTTGAAAACTGCTACGGGAGGATTAGAAATTTAAACACTGTCTGGATGAGCTACAGAAAGGCATTTGACAGCTTTCCTCACTCATGAATGAAGGCAATAGAAATTTTCAATATATCTCCAGTAATAATGAACTTTCTCAAATATAACATGCCCCTATGAAATACAAACCTTTTTCTGTCGCATAACAGCGACACACTGAAATTAATAATAATCTACAATATTACAAATTCCAGAAGGAATCGTTTTGCAAACCATCATAAGCAGTCGTAGTTAAAAACAAATTTAGAACTACAGATCAAGAAGTCAAAGTGAAAAAACATATCGTTAGTAGCAACAGGAAATGATGTCACCCCGATGAAAAGAGACAAAAACAAAACAACAGAAGTAGATGATTGGTGAAATTCTTGATCTGATGAAAAAGTGACAGCAAATAACGTCAGGAAGTAACGCAGAATACAGGTTGTTAAGCAAAAACATTATTAATAAGTAAAAGCAATCAAAAGAAGAATAAGAAGTGTACAGAGATTAAAAAATGTATAACTTAGAAATATCAGGTGTGTTTCCTTTAAAAATATAAAAGACATAGAAGGACAGAAAACTAATAATTATAATTATAATGAATAAATCTCATTGCAGAATTAAACCGGAATTAGGGTAAGAACAGTGTAGCTTTGTTCAAGACACTTAAACATGAAATGCGATTTTTATGACAAAATGCTGTCAAAGCAAGCAATACAAATGTAGAAATATCTATAAGTCTTTCATTGATTACACGATGACATTTGATAGAGTACGACAGAAAGAGATTCTTGAAATATTAACACAGGTAAGATATTAAAGTAATACATAATCTCTACTGAAAACAAACAACCTGCATGTAGATAGAAGACGAGTTTAATCAATACAAAAATGGATGCGTTTTCTCACCGTATTTATTTAATCTTAACATACTATACGCAGATCACATTGTGGTGATGGCACTCAGAAATAAAAATGAAGAACTATTTAACAAAATCGTTGAGGAAAGCAAGAAGTTTTAAGAATTAAATGGAATATAACAAAAGAAATAACTAAAGTTCTGGGCTATATATTAGGGGGGGCGTCAGAATTAACTGTGTAGTATAAAATCAAAAGAAAGGAAGTGTGACACAGAAATGTAAAAGTGCATAGGTGTAGCAAAATATACCTTTCAGAAGCTAAACAAAATATTAGAGATATAAAAACGCCAAGTAAAAAAGGAAACAGTACTGCTATGTAATATCTGTTTCTATATGGTAGTTAACGTTAGACAAATTCCTTCCAAATGAAGAAGAGATTTGAAGCAACGGAAATATGGTTCTATGAATGTTGAATATCATCTACAGAATATATGAGGAAGGGTGATATTTTAAGAATATGAACTGCAATAAAAAAAAAGACAGCTAAAATTTCTGGGACATAATTAGGGAAGACAGCTTGGAAAATTTAACATTGCCACAGCATACTGAATGCACGAAAAGCATGTCGAAAGAATGAGTAACCATAAGAAGTTTAAAGTCGTCAATGGATGGCAGAACAAGAACCACAAAGACAAAGGTGAGTGGCAAAAGAGTAAGATTGCTTTGAGCAACAAAAGGTAGAAAATTGTGGAGTGCTATTTTCACCCTCGTCCTGAAGGAAGATTATTATATTCTTTATAACTATTCTCACGCAGTTGGTTAATCTGAAGCAGCAGCAAAGATCCACAGCCCAAGTGGTATAATCTGTCTAAAGGATAAATATTACTCGTGGACTTCACAAATTATGGAGAAGTGTCCAGAAGAAAGCCATAGTTGAAAGAAAGCCATAAGAAGTCTTGTTTGCCGTTCGCCACAAGCCATGTGGGAGATACAGCAAACATGTAGAAAAAATGTGCTATAGTCAAATGAGACCAAAACTGAACTTTTTCGCCTTAATGCAAAACGTTACATGTAGCGGAAATCTAATACAGCACATCGCCTTGAGCACACTATCCCTACCGTGAAACATAGTGGAGAGATGCTATGGGGATGCTTTTCTTCAGTAGAACAGGGGAGCTGGTCGGAGTTGATCGAGAGATATATGGGGCCGAATTGAGAGCAATTCCCGAAGAAAACATATTACAGTCTGACTTAAAGACTTGAGACTGAAGCGAAGATTGACGTAGCAGGAAAGCGACCTTATACATACAGCCATAGCTACAATGGAATGTTTAAGATCAATACTAATAAGCATATTAATATTAGAATTGCCCAGTCCAAAATCCAATTGGGAATAACAGGAAAACGACCTTACACATACAGCCAAAGCTACAATGGAATGTTTAAAATGAAAGCATGTTAATATTAGAATTGCCCAGTCAAAGCCCACTCCAAAATCCAATTGGGAATCCATAGCAAGACAAAAATTGATGTTCATAGACGGTCTCCATCCAATCTGACTGAGCTTGAGTTATTTTACGAATGTACAGACATTTCAGTCTCTAAATATACAAAGCTGGTAGAGATATATACACTCAGACTAACAGTTGTAACTACAGCAAAAGATTGTTCTGAAAAGTATTGGCTCGGGGTGGAGGTGAATGCTTCCAAGAAATGACTACTTTGTTGTCCTAATTATTGTTTGAGCCCCAATAAAATTTATTTTGCACCTCAAAACGCTACAATTAGTATTGATCAAATACTGAAAACACCATTTAAGTCAATTTGAATTCCAGTTGGTAACACTAAAAATGTGGAAAAGTTCAACTCGGGGAATATTTATGCAAAGCACTGTACAAATAACAGACTCATATTTCAGACTCAAAGATTTCTGTGAATGTTTCTGCAATTTTAATGTATCAGTAGAGTGCTAATAAAACAATCATTTGTGTAGCACTTATGGAATGAGATAATATTTGCTGTTGCAGCTTTGCGAATAGTAACTCTACTACTTCTCTGAGATACAATGTTAATTTCTTTTTGAATGACTAGTGTTTCATCTGACGTACATGTACAATTTATTCGAGACTTCTTAATGTCTGAGACTTAAGGCGCAAAGAAATCTTATATTTAATGCTGAATGCAACCAATTATGTATTTGGTCCACAATTGGCCACAAATAATAAATATAACATTGGGTTAAAATATAAGTAGGTAATCAATAAATCAGGAGCCCAAGGATGAGAACATCATTTATTTTACACAACAAATATTTATTTTCCTACATAATTTCCTTCCTAGTCTATGCACTTACTTTGGTAGGGAATATGTAGGTACATCAAAGAATCTGCAGCCCTATGTTGGACAAATATATTTATTTTGCCAAACAAATATTTAATTTTCAACATAGTCTCTATCCATGTCAATGCATTTAATTTAATAATAAATAATCACATACATTGAACATAATACGGTATTTTATCTATTCATACCTGAAACCAATGTCTTGTATACGCATTAAACAGATTATATGATTTGCTTTTTATGTAATGCGTGATATCAAGGTTAGGATTTGTTAAACAAAATATTAAAAACTTTCATTCACTATTATGATTGTCAATAATAATACTGACATGATAAATTCTATCGGTCGGAAAAAAAATGAAGTAGTAAACGGAGTTATGTGCAAGATGTGTAGATACGCTTTCGGCTTTTTTTAGCGCTTGTCACTGATCAACCAAAACAGCTTGATTAAACATCGATTCTTTCTAATTTTCCACCCATAATTGATTTTAGCAACTTGTATTCAATCTTTATGTTGTGTACTGAAAAAAGAATGAAGGATGTTTTCAGGGAACACGTAAAGACGTACTGTACATAGAGTTATTTATGCAGCCTGTGATATCAAAGGGAGAATTTGTTAAAAAGAATACGTTAAATTTTTTATTCACTTTAATGATTATATATCATATTACACTGATACAGTAAATGTTAAAAAGCATAGATAGAAATTTCTAAAGTACATTTAGCGTGAGAATAGTTATAAAGAATATAATAATCTTCCTTCAGGACGAGGGTGAAAATAGCACTCCACAATTTTCTACCTTTTGTTGCTCAAAGCAATCTTACTCTTTTGCCACTCACCTTTGTCTTTGTGGTTCTTGTTCTGCCATCCATTGACGACTTTAAACTTCTTATGGTTACTCATTCTTTCGACATGCTTTTCGTGCATTCAGTATGCTGTGGCAATGTTAAATTTTCAAGCTGTCTTCCCTAATTATGTCCCAGAAATTTTAGCTGTCTTTTTTTATTGCAGTTCATATTCTTAAAATATCACCCTTCCTCATATATTCTGTAGATGATATTCAACATTCATAGAACCATATTTCCGTTGTTTCAAATCTCTTCTTCATTTGGAAGGAATTTGTCTAACGTTAACTACCATATAGAAACAGATATTACATAGCAGTACTGTTTCTTTTTTACTTGGCGTTTTTATATCTCTAATATTTTGTTTAGCTTCTGAAAGGTATATTTTGCTACCTATGCACTTTTTTACATTTCTGTGTCACACTTCCTTTCTTTTGATTTTATACTACACAGTTAATTCTGACGCCCCCCCTAATATATAGCCCAGAACTTTAGTTATTTCTTTTGTTATATTCCATTTAATTCTTAAAACTTCTTGCTTTCCTCAACGATTTTGTTAAATAGTTCTTCATTTTTATTTCTGAGTGCCATCACCACAATGTGATCTGCGTATAGTATGTTAAGATTAAATAAATACGGTGAGAAAACGCATCCATTTTTGTATTGATTAAACTCGTCTTCTATCTACATGCAGGTTGTTTGTTTCCAGTAGAGATTATTGTTACGTGTTGATAATTGTAACAAAGGAAAAAAATGGTTTACCACAACACAGAGCTAAATCAAACAAATGTTTAATTTACTAAAACAGAACATAAAATATATACAGGATAAACAATTGTGGCCTACAAAACAGAAAACACAGAGTTATTGGGAAGTGTTACGAGGGAGAAGGAAAGAGAGTCAAATATCTTTATCACTTTAGGGCTAGTGAAGTAATCTAAGTGCTATATTTGGAAATCCACAAAGGTGTGTAAATAAATATTAATTTTTTGTTTGGTCAATGAAAATTAGTCAAAATTCTATTTACCAAATTTGTTCCATGAAATTTTCTTTTGGGTTTTGGTTGGTCGGCAACATTTTATAGAGATTCTTTCGGTTGGATATAATAGCTCTCGAATCAAAAGCCGGAGTTGATAACAGCAGAAATTCTCATTCATCAACATTATTTATTGTACTTTGTACAAATGTGGCACAAAGCCGAAAAAGGGGGTTGGGGTAAAGGACGGTCATCACTTGTCTTAGATTAAAACTTAGCTAGCCACAACCACTGACCCTATCATACAGAACAATATTCCTTTCACCAAAACAACACATTTATCCATACCTTTCTTACTACAAACACCAAAAAAGCCTCTTTGACTCCATGAAAAAACCTAAATAATCCCCTTATGTACAAAATATTGTCTGTGGTGGGAGGGGCATAAAAACAACAACTTCTAAAATGATCCCCAATGAATATATACAAAATGACAAAATATATTTACAAGAAACCAAATAAAATTAGTGTTAGTAATAAAACCCCCCACAAACTTTTGAAAGTGGCAGAAATATCAGTTAACCGGACGAAATCGATGCGGGACTTATGAAAATAAGGCCACACTCATCCTTCCCAAACATTCACACAGGCACACACTCATTCATACACAACAACAATTACGAAAAACACACACACGAAAAACGAAAGGCGCCCCGCATCTACCAGAGAACTGACATCACTGACCACCTAAAAACGAGGGAGGGGATGGGGAGTTAAACTAAAGGAAAAGAAAATGGGGACAGAAATAAAAGGGGGACCAATGAGCAAACACACCCTAGCTAAGTTTACCAGAATAGAAAAACTAAAAGAAAAATACAAAAAACCTAATCTAACCGAACTCCGGGATGGGTTGCCTATGTTGAACCCAGGAAAACAATATCCTTAATGCCTAACCGGCATCCAGATGCCACTCAAGGTCAGCCCCTTTTACTCAGCACATACGCGCAAGATTCACCCACCTTTTGTTGAATTCCGATGAGGTGAGCCGCTGCCTTTCCGTCCTGATCTTGACTTTAAGCTGATGCTTAAAGAACAAGATCAGTTGGGAAGAAGTGAACTTCTCGCCCTCATGGAATCCCTTCTGACGTGTCGTCCAAATCACGACTCTCATAACCCCTAGTAAGCAACAGAACACATAGTGTTCAGCCTTCGTCATCTGCGGCACCACATTGCTACAAACAGAACTGGCTTCCAGGACAAAAAACTTTCCGTGCAGCATGCGAACCATGAGGCCTTCAACAAACTTGCACAACGGCACTACCGCCCTGCACTGAAAGAAGGCGTGACCAATAGTCTCGACTTCCCCCGCACAGCGACGACAGTTTGGATATTTCTCCAAGCCTGCTGAACAAAGTCTCTTGCCGACCCAGAGGGCTTCACGAATCACCAGCCAGGTGAGTGATGCCTCATCGTTATTGAGACATTTCAACCCGGGCGCCCAAGGCCATATCGAGCGAGCCTCCTGCTTCGTAAGACCGAGCTCGCCAATCAGATCATCTTCTACGGACCCCATAACTAAAACTTGATATAATGCCTTGCGAGACAACGCCTGGGCGTTGGAGAGGCCATCCGAAGCCCGTAAGAGGAGCTTCAGAGCGCGACGACATTCACGATAAAAAGAGCACTCGGCACGTGGTGTACGGCCGGCCTCTTCTTCGCACGAGTGCACACTTTTCAGGGACGGAAAATGTTTCTGGACGTCTTCTTTCCAAAAGGCACCCTCCTCATTCGACCCACGACACATTCGGTCTAAAAAGGTAATGCGAAGCATATATTGACGGATCTCAATGCTAGGCATCCCCAGACCGCCCTCAGAGGATGGATGGAGGCAACAGACCTCGCGAGATACCATAGGGGCCTTGCCTCTCCACAAGAAAGAGAACAAGGTCCGGACTAATGACATTAGTCGGGCATACGGGAGTGGAAGCACAGAGAGTCGGTAGAGGAGGATCGGATAGATGTGTGAAACACATACTTCCGCCCTTCCCTTCAGGGAAAGTCTCCTCCGAGACCACAGATTAATCGCGATCTCGGCCTTCCTTGTACCTCCGACCAGTTCATTTCCAACTGGAGATCAGGACCGAACCAGACGCCGAGTATCTTGATCGGCCCATCCGTCCAGAGGAAAGGTCCGGGAAGAGAAACTCCCTTCCACGCACCCAACCGCAAGCCCACAGACTTATCGCGGTTGATCCTGGCCCTGTTACCATCTCATACCCACTGATTTCTTTGCTGACTTCGTCAATCTCGGCTCTGCTCGACACAAGAGCCGAAACGTCGTCAGCATAGGCAGAATACCTGGCCGAGGTGGTAGCGCCAGGCAGGGAAATTCCGCGCAGGACCGGATTCGCCTTTAACTTGCGAAGGAATGGTTCCAACGCAAGAACGTAAAGCAAGGGCGATAGCGGACAACCTTGACGAATGGAGCGAGACAATACGAAAGGCTCCGACCTCACCCCATTCACTTCCACCAGCGCACCGGGGTCGCATACAAGAGACGGATCCAGGAGCGAAAGTCGGCTCCGAAACCGGCCGCCGACAGGACAGCCTCCAGAAACCGATGGTCAACCCTATCGAAGGCCTTGGACTGATCTAAATTGATCAGCGCGGCTTCACTGTCGACTTGTTCTAAGATCAAGCGTACCATATGAAGGTTATCCTGAATCGTCCTGCCCTTCACAGCACAAGTCTGTTCGGGGCCAATCAGACGAGACAGGACAAGCTGCAAACGGTTGGCTAAGATCTTCGCCAAAATCTTTAAGTCAGTATTTAACATCGTTAAAGGGCGAAAGTTCCCTAACCCATTCCCCACCATTCTTGTCCTTACGCAGCAACTTGATCACACCCCTGGTGAAGCGTCGGGGTAAAGACCCCTGCTTCATCCAGTGGTTGTAAATCAGCTGCAGCAAAGGAACAAAAATGGGCGACAGCCTCAAGTACACTTCGTAGGGAAGTCCATCTAGTCCCGGAGACTTATCCAGGCCAACCTGCTTCAGCGCTTCCCAGATTTCCGACTCTGTTATGGGACCCTCGCACCTAGCCGCTTCAGCTGCCTCAAGGCAGGGAAAGTCATCCAAATAGGCGTCGAACTGAACAGAGCTCAGACCGGGCTCCCTGGTGAAAAGATCCTGAAAGTAAAGCCGAAAGGCCTCGCATATGCTCGCGCTTGTAGTCACGGTCCGCTTATCCGGTAATGTGACGCACGCTATATGTCGCTTAGCCGCGTTCCGATTTTCCTCTGCACGCAATTCTGCGGCCATATTCGTCGCCTCAGAAGACATTCTTTTTAGCCTAGCCCTAACTACCAGAGCTTGATCCTTCTTGATAAGCAAGGAGGCCAACTCTGCCTTAGCTAAGACTATGTCCCCACTAACACGGGATTTAACCGCCCGATCGACCTTTTCCTCTAAAGCCGTTTGCGCCGCTCGTCTATCTAGATTGAGTCGACGACTAAAATCGGCAGCAAACGTTCTAATTTTTGATTTTAATTTTCCCCACCAGGCGTTACCCACAACCGCCCCCGTCAATTCCCTCTGAATCATTAGTAGCAGCTGGTCCCGGAAATCCTGCTCACCAAAAAGTGAACAGTTAAATTTCCAGTAACCAGCCATTCTAACCTTAGGTTTATCTAAGTTTACACGGACCCGGACAAGCCTATGATCCGTATAAACTATATAGTGGAAACTTGGACACTCTAAGAGCCCTACGTCGACTCTCTAACTAACACTCGGTCCAGGTAGCTCGCAAGCGAGCCAGGAGCCGAGTCGCCACTAGTTGTTCAAGTCCATGCTACCTCCTGAGGGTGCTCATTCCGGTACTTATCGACAAGATCAAACCTGCCGATAAAGTCCCGAAATGCCTTCACATCAGGATTTTTAGTACCCGGTTTTTTTACCTATGCGATCTATCTCAGGGTCAAGGACGGCATTCCAATCCCCCGCTAAGACTACCCGACGAGAAGTCGTCAAAAACGGCTCGATCTGCCGAAACAAAGCAGGCCGCTCAGTATGACTATTGGGCGCATAAACCCCAATGAGACGTAAAGCCATATCCTTTATAGTAACATCCAGCACACAAAGCCTGCCCGCCGGATCTGCGAAGACAAGGGAACATGCAGCCTTCAAAGACTTGCTCACTAGCCAAGAGACACCCCTCGAACGACCATCAAAATATGCTGAATAAAGGGCGAACCCCTTAGACAGTATATCCTCATGGTCATGAGAAGAAAACCGGGTCTCTTGCACACAACAAACATTCACCCCGAGGCGCTGAAGGTCACGAGAGAGCCTCGCCCTGCGAGACTCGGACCTCAGGCCCCGCACATTTAAAGTAGCTAACCAGAGAGCCATGAGAAGTCCGATTAGGGTTGTTTACCAGGATTAAACATGGCCGGGGTAAGGATACCGACAGCCTCTCCCATAGACCCATGGCCCATCTCATTCTTGATGGAGCCGTCTTGGGAGATACCGCCGACATCCCAGGGGAAGGTCAATTTGAGAGCTCTATATAGGGATAGGTGAACTAAAACTGGGACCCTCCCTGCACAAAATTGCTTTAAATTTTTTAATTGTTCGTTCTGTGTGATTGCAATCGGCAACGCCATTTTGTAAGCACTGATGGCCTCATCGAGCATAGCCCAAATCAGTTTAGCCCCAGGTCCAGTTCTGATGACTGTCATAACCCTTTGGGCCAGCGGGAAGTTTTGAGGCACTTCTATATCTTTGTCCGCGAACTGTCGAATCGAGAGCAAATATTTTAAGTCCTTTATACGGTTGCCGTAGTCCCTGGCCCTTTCGGCCTGGGCAGGGGTAATAC
The DNA here is from genome assembly GCA_903632075.3 of Acanthosepion pharaonis. Classification (NCBI taxonomy): domain Eukaryota; kingdom Metazoa; phylum Mollusca; class Cephalopoda; order Sepiida; family Sepiidae; genus Acanthosepion; species Acanthosepion pharaonis. The sequence continues at coordinate 256,692 of CAHIKZ030000816.1, forward strand.
GACAAACGTCTTCTCCGGAGTTATAAATAGGCTTCTGTGCCTTCTTCTTTTTATCTTTCATCTCCTGAGAAGGGCTTCGGTGACGTTTGTAAGCGGGAGGTGGCATGTCCGCTTTTTTAGTAGGGGAATGACTTGGCGTATGTAGAGGAGTGTCGGACGGTTTTTGTTTAACAGGGGAAGAGTGGGTGTGTTGAGGGGGTATATAAAAGATCGGTGTCTGTAAGGGCTGGGATCCCTACTGAGGGAAAGCGATTTGGAAGGAGATATCTGGGGCGAAGGTCGTTTCTTAGGAGAGGGTATGGACCGTGTAGAGGACGTGGAAGGAGAAGGGTCTGGGGATTGAGAGACGCGCTGACTATCTAGTTTCTTTTTGAGATCCTTAATTTTTTCCGTCTTTTCAAATCCGGGATCAAATTTCTTTTGTTTGTCTTGGAAAGACATTTGAGAGGCCGGGGCATCGTCCTTAACGTTGCCAGTGGGCGTGGGGTTGTTAGTGCCTTTCGTCCTTGGTGCTTCAGGGGACTGAGGACCCGCTGCCCGGCGCTTCCCTCTGGCCTTACCAGCAACTAGCCATTCCCCCTCCCCCTTCTCCGCAACTGCACTAGCAGAGGGCGAAGGCTCTTTGGGGAATGTGGTCTTTTGACCAACCGGAGGAGTTTCCCTACCGGTCCCAGAAGCTGGCATGCCCATTACAGGCGAGGCGGTAGGTAAAGACTCGGTCAGAGGGGGATTCTGGTCAACGGGAGATTGAACTCCAGAGGCCTTCTTCTCTGGGCAGGAAGAGGAAAGGTGACCAGTCTTTCCGCACTTCCAGCATACCGGTTTCCGGCCGGTCACAATGACCGGCAATTTCAATTTCCCTACTACCAGGCAGTTGGGGATGGAGAGGAAGGCTTTTTCATCTAAACGGATATCAAAACTCCACCCCCCGCTCAGGCTATCGCAAGATGCGGCTAGTATTTCTCCGAACTGGGATAGATAGGCCGCGAGATGTTCCCCGAGAACCTGAGGAGGGACATCATATATTGAAACCCTGGTCCTTCTTCGGCCTAGGTACTCTGTCCGCAGAATTAGATCTTTGGTAATCAAGTCCTTGCTCGAAGCTGTCTCGCAATCTTCCGGCGTGGGTAACAATACGTCCCACATGAAAAAGCGTGCTCCTTTCACAACTCTGAGGGGCTTGAACCCCAGGGACTCCAGTGATTTTATCACTGTGTCTTTCGTAGAGCGACAAATTTTGCGTGTTCGCTTGTCCACGACGAAGACTGACACTATTCTTTTTTCAATTTTTTTTAGTTCCTGGGCGTCTTCCAAGAGTCCACCTTCTACGACAAGGTGTGCGTAACTCTTAGCTCGCTCCAAGAATTCCGCAACATTGATAATACAACTTGGGGGGACTTCCAACACGAGGGCAATTCCCGGCCTCTGAATTATTCATTTTTGGTCAGATTTTGAGGCACTATTGGCCTCCATACAATTTTCATTGCCATTTTGGGCATCCATACTTGTGGATTTTTGGCCATTTTGGCCTTCCGTAGATTCATGGGGAGAATTTTCATTGACATTTGATGAAGTACCTGGTAACACAGGATACTCCTCCGTGTCGTCTTTGTCAGGTGGTTTTTTCTTTACAGAAAATAAATGTTTTTTCACGGACTTTTTAGGTCAGGGATGACAAGTTTTTTTTTTTATAAGAAAAGACGAAGTATTTTTTTTTCTTCTCCATTTTTACAAAGGGAAGGGGAGGGAGGGTGAAAAATGGGAAGGGGAGGGGAGGGTGGTAAAAAAATCAAAGTACGCCTACAGGCGGTGTGTGCGGGGGGGGGGGTAAATAATAAAGATCGCTAGTAGCGAAAAAGACAGAAAAAAAATCGCCCGAAGGCGAGATAGCAAAAATAACGGCAAACGATAAGTAAAAGGTTTTACAAAGGACAACAATTAAAACAAATGGCAAGACAAAAAGCGAACTAAAAAGTACAAAATTCGCCTAAAGGCGAAACAAAATAAATTTAAAATACAAACAACGAAATAAACAATGAAACGGTTGACAAAAGGTAAACAAGAAAAATACGAAACTATCAAAAATTAGCCGAAGCTAGTTACAAAAACAAAAATGGCTGACGTTAAGAAAGCGAGTCAAAAAGTAAACAAAAGAAAATAGACACGTTAGACAATACAAAGAAACAATACAAGGATTAGTACAAATTTGGCACGAAAAAAGCACTACACGAGAAATAAGTTAACAGATATTAAAAGGTAAGAAAGAAAATACTAGAAATTAGAATTAGACAGAAAACGTAACACATAGACGGGGTTAAAAAAATAAAGAGAACGGAGATATAATTAAAAGAGAAAAAAAAAGGGAAAGACTGAAATAAAAGTAATAAAGATTAAGAGGATAAAAATAAAAATTGAGGAGGGTACGAACAGAAAAGAAAAAATCAAAATCTTTTCAAACAGTCTTATAAACAGGCAGTAATAAAAGGAATAAACTTAACCAAAAATGCAAATTAACACAAAAACGGGTAAAATCCAAACAAACCAGTCACGCGTGAGTCGATAAATGACAAAAATTGACTAGAACAACGTCAAATTCTCATTCATCAACATTATTTATTGTACATTAGTACAAATGCGGCACAAGGCCAAAAAGGGGGTTGGGGTAAAGGACGGTCATCACTTGTCTTAGCTTAAAACTTAGCTAGCCACAATCACTGACCCTATCATACAGAACAATAATCCTTTCACCAAAACAACACATTTATCCATACCTTTCTTACTACAAACACCAAAATGCCTCTTTGACTCCATGAAAAAACCTAAATAAACCCCTTATTTACAAAATATTGTCTGTGGGGGGAGGGGCATAAAAACAACAACTTCTAAAAAATGATCCCCAATGAATATATACAAAATGGCAAAATATATTTACAAGAAACTAAATAAAATTAGTGTTAGTAATAAAACCCCCCACAAACTCTTGAATGTGGCAGAAATATCAGTTAACCGGACGAAATCGATGCGGGACTTTATAAAAAATAAAGCCACACTCATTCTTCCCAAACATTCACACAGGCACACACTCATTCATACACAACAACAAATACGAAAAACCCACACACGAAACGAAAGGCGCCCCGCATCTACCAGAGAACTGACATCACTGACCACCTAAAAAAAGAGGGAGGGGATGGGGAGTTAAACTGAAGGAAAAAGAAAATGGGGACAGAAATAAAAGGGGACCAATGAGCAAATACACCCTAGCTAAGTTTACCAGAATAGAAAAAACTAAAAGAAAAAATGCAAAAACCTACTCTAACCTAACTCCGGGATGGGTTGCCTAGGTTTAACCCAGGAAAACAATATTCTTAATGCCTAACCGGCATCCAAATGCCACTCTAGGTCAGCCCCTTTTACTCGGCACATTCGCGCAAGATTCACCCACCTTTTGCTGAATTCCGATGAGGTGAGCTGCCGTTTTTCCGTCCTGATCTTGACTTTAAGCTGATGCTTAAAGAACAAGATCAGTTGGGAAGAAGTGAACTTCTCGCCCTCATGGAATCCCTTCTGACGCGTCGTCCAAATCACGACTCTCATAACCCCTAGTAAGCAACAGAACACATAGTGTTCAGCCTTCGTCATCTGCGGCACCACATTGCTACAAACAGAACTGGCTTCCAGGACAAAAACTTTCCGTGCAGCATGCGAACCATGAGGCCTTCAACAAACCTGCACAACGGCACTACCGCCCTGCACTGAAAGAAGGCGTGACCAATAGTCTCGACTTCCCCCGTACAGCGACGACAGTTTGGATATTTCTCCAAGCCTGCTGAACAAAGTCTCTTGCCGACCCAGAGGGCTTCACGAATCACCAGCCAGGTGAGTGATGCCTCATCGTTATTGAGACATTTCAACCCGGGCGCCCAAGGCCATATCGAGCGAGCCTCCTGCTTCGTAAGACCGAGCTCGCCAATCAGATCATCTTGTACGGACCCCTAACTAAAACTTGATATAATGCCTTGCGAGACAACGCCTGGGCGTTGGAGAGACCATCCGAAGCCCGTAAGAGGAGCTTCAGAGCGCGACGACATTCACGATAAAAAGAGCACTCGGCACGTGGTAAACGGCCGGCCTCTTGTTCGCACGAGTGCACACTTTTCAGGGATGGAAAATGTTTCTGGACGTCTTCTTTCCAAAAGGCACCCTCCTCATTCGACCCACGACACATTCGGTCTAAAAAGGTAATGCGAAGCATATATTGACGGATCTCAATGCTAGGCATCCCCAGACCGCCCTCAGAGGGATGGAGGCAACAGACCTCGCGAGATACCATAGGGGCCTTGCCCTTCCATAAGAAAGAGAACAAGGTCCGGACTAATGACATTAGCCGGGCATACGGGAGTGGAAGCACAGAGAGTCGGTAGAGGAGGATCGGATAGATGTGTGAAAAACATACTTCCGCCCTTCCCTTCAGGGAAAGTCTCCTCCGAGACCACAGATTAACCGCGACCTCGGCCTTCCCTTGTACCTCCGACCAGTTCATTTCAACTGGAGATCAGGACCGAACCAGACGCCGAGTATCTTGATCGGCCCATCCGTCCAGAGGAAAGGTCCGGGAAGAGAAACTCCCTTCCACGCACCCAACCGCAAGCCCACAGACTTATCGCGGTTGATCCTGGCCCCTGTTACCATCTCATACCCACTGATTTCTTTGCTGACTTCGTCAATCTCGGCTCTGCTCGACACAAGAGCCGAAACGTCGTCAACATAGGCAGAATACCTGGCCGAGGTGGTAGCGCCAGGCAGGGAAATTCCGCGCAGGACCGGATTCGCCTTTAACTTGCGAAGGAATGGTTCCAACGCAAGAACGTAAAGCAAGGGCGATAGCGGACAACCTTGACGAATGGAGCGAGACAATACGAAAGGCTCCGACCTCACCCCATTCACTTCCACCAGCGCACCGGGGGTCGCATACAAGAGACGGATCCAGGAGCGAAAGTCGGCTCGAAACCGGCCGCCGACAGGACAGCCTCCAGAAACCGATGGTCAACCCTATCGAAGGCCTTGGACTGATCTAAATTGATCAGCGCGGCTTCACTGTCGACTTGTTCTAAGATCAAGCGTACCATATGAAGGTTATCCTGAATAGTCCTGCCCTTCACAGCACAAGTCTGTTCGGGGCCAATCAGACGAGACAGGACAAGCTGCAAACGGCTGGCTAAGATCTTCGCCAAAATCTTTAAGTCAGTATTTAACATCGTCAAAGAAGAAAGTTCCCTAACCCATCCCCACCGTTCTTGTCCTTACGCAACAACTTGATCACACCCCTGGTGAAGCGTCGAGGTAAAGACCCCTGCCTCATCCAGTGGTTGTAAATCAGCCGCAGCAAAGGAACAAAAACGGGCGACAGCCTCAAGTACACTTCGTAGGGAAGTCCATCTAGTCCCGGAGACTTATCCAGGCCAACCTGCTTCAGCGCATCCCAGATTTCCGACTCTGTTATGGGACCCTCGCACCTAGCCGCTTCAGCTGCCTCAAGGCAGGGAAAGTCAGCCAAATAGGCATCGAACTGAGCAGAGCTCAGACCGGGCTCCCCTGGTGAAAAGATCCTGAAAGTAAAGCCGAAAGGCCTCGCATATGCCCGCGCTAGTAGTCACGGTCCGCTTATCCGGCAATGTGACGCACGCTATATGTCGCTTATCCGCGTTCCGATTTTCCTCTGCGCGCAATTCTGCGGCCATATTCGTCGCCTCAGAAGACATTCTTTTTAGCCTAGCCCTAACTACCAGAGCTTGATCCTTCTTGATAAGCAAGGAGGCCAACTCTGCCTTAGCTAAGACTATGTCCCCACTAACACGGGATTTAACAGCCCGATCGACCTTTTTTCCTCTAAAGCCGTTTGCGCCGCTCGTCTATCTAGATTGAGTCGACGACTAAAATCGGCAGCAAACGTTCTAATTTTTGATTTTAATTTTCCCCACCAGGCGTTACCCACAACCGCCCCGTCAATTCCCTCTGAATCATTAGTAGCAGCTGGTCCCGGAAATCCTGCTCACCAAAAAAGTGAACAGTTAAATTTCCAGTAACCAGCCATTCTAACCTTAGGTTTATCTAAGTTTACACGGACCCGGACAAGCCTATGATCCGTATAAACTATATAGTGGAAACTTGGACACTCTAAGAGCCCTACGTCGACTCTCCTAACTAACACTCGGTCCAGGTAGCTCGCAAGCGAGCCAGGAGCCGAGTCGCCACTAGTTGTCCAAGTCCATGCTACCTCCTGAGGGTGCTCATTCCGGTACTTATCGACAAGATCAAACCTGCCGATAAAGTCCCGAAATGCCTTCACATCAGGATTTTTAGTACCCGGTTTTTTACCTATGCGATCTATCTCAGGGTCAAGGACGGCATTCCAATCCCCGCTAAGACTACCCGACGAGAAGTCGTCAAAACGGCTCGATCTGCCGAAACAAAGCAGGCCGCTCAGTATGACTATTGGGCGCATAAACCCCAATGAGACGTAAAGCCATATCCTTTATAGTAACATCCAGCACACAAAGCCTGCCCGCCGGATCTGCGAAGACAAGGGAACATGCAGCCTTCAAAGACTTGCTCACTAGCCAAGAGACACCCCTCGAACGACCATCAAAACATGCTGAATAAAGGGCGAACCCTTAGACAGTATATCCTCATAGTCATGAGAAGAAAACCGGGTCTCTTGCACACAACAAACATTCACCCCGAGGCGCTGAAGGTCACGAGAGAGCCTCGCCCTGCGAGACTCGGACCTCAGGCCCCGCACATTTAAAGTAGCTAACCAGAGAGCCATGAGAAGTCCGATTAGGGTTGTTTACCAGGATTAAACATGGCCGGGGGTAAGGATACCGACAGCCTCTCCCATAGACCCATGGCCCATCTCATTCTTGATGGAGCCGTCTTGGGAGATACCGCCGACATCCCAGGGGAAGGTCAATTTGAGAGCTCTATATAGGGATGGGTGAACTAAAATGGGGACCCTCCCTGCACAGAAATATTGTAGTTTTTTAATTTCTCATTATCCACGATGGCGATGGGTAGAGGCATCTTGCATGAATTCACCGCTTCTTCCACCATCGCCCAGGTTTGGTTGGCCGCAGGTCCTGACCTAATAACAGTCAGGACCCTCTGGGCATTTGGGAAGTTATTTGGGTCTTCTATATCTTTATCGCCGAACTGCTTGATAGAGAGCAGGTATTTTAAGTCCTTAACCCTGTTGCCGTAATCTCTGGCTCTCTCTGCCTGTGCTGGGGAAATCCGGCACACCTCCTCGCCAGTGTTAAAAGGAACCTTTTTTCCTTTCCTTTCTCTCCTCTTTAGTGGGAGTTCTAAGCCGCTTTGTAGCTGGAGGAGGCATTTCGGCATTTTTTGCCGGTGATTGCTTGGGGGTATGAAGGGGGTAGATTTTTGTTTAACTGGAGAAGGAGTGGGAGTATTCATGGGGTGTAAAATGACCTGTGTCTATAGGGGCTGGGATCTCTGCTGTGGGTTTTGGCTTTGGATGGTGAAATGGGTGAAGGTGGGGGTTGTTTCTTTGGTGAAGGGGAGGGACTAGCAGGAGATGAAGGGATTGGATCTTTTCTTTTTGCATCCAGTTGTTTTTTTGAGTGCTTTTAATTTTTTCAGCCTTTTCATGGCCAGGGTCGAATTTTTTTTGCTTTTCTTCGAAAGTAAGACTAGAGACCGGGGCATCGCCCTTAACGTTGCTAATGGGAGTGGGACTGTGAGTGCCCTTCTTCCTTGGGGCTTCAGGGGACTGAGGACCCGCTGTCCGGCGCTTCCCTCTGGCCTTACCAGCCACCAGCCATTCCCCCTCCCCCTTCTCCACAACTGCACCGGCAGCGGGCGAAGGCTCTTTGGGGAATGTGGCTTTAGGTGACGCGCCGACCGGAGGATTAACCGACCCGGTCCCGGAGGCTGGTACGCCCATTACAGGCGAGGTGGAATTTTGAGACGCGGTCAGAGGGATCTTGTGTAACTGGCGCTTGACTTCCAGAGGCCTTCTTCTCTGGGCAGGAGGAGGAGAGATGACCAGTCCTCCACACCTCCAGCATACCGGTCTTCGACCCGTCACTATGACCGGTAACTTCAAAGCGCCAACATCCAGACAGTTGGGGATGGAGCGGAAGGCCTTCTCGTCCAACATGATATCAAAGCTCCACCCCCCGTTCAGGCTATCGCAGGAAGCTCCCAGAATCTCGCCATACTGAGAGAAGAAAGCGGCCAGATGTTCCCCGATAACCTGAGGAGGGACCTCGTATACTGTTACCCTGGTCCTTCGTCGCCCTTCGTATTCGGTACGCAATATCAACTCGTTGTTGATTAGTTCCTTGCTAGCCGCGGCGACGCATTCTTCTGGTGTGGGCAACAGTACGTCCCACATGAAAAATTTAGCACCCTTAACTATTCTAAGGGGCTTGAACCCGAAGGATTCTAGTGCTTTCAACACTGTGTTTTTCGTCGAGCGACAAATTTTGCGCGTACGCTTGTCCACGACGAAAACTGACACTATTCTTTTATCAATTCTCTTCAATTCTTGGGGGTCTTCCAAAAGACCACCTTCAACAACAAGGTGGGCGTAACTCTTGGCACGCTCCAAGAACTCCACTAAATTGATTATGCATTTAGGAAGGGACTTCCAACAAGAGGGCGATTCCCCGGCCTCTGCATTAGTTTTTTTGTGCTGTCCGATTCTTTGTCTGTATTTCCGCTTTTTCAGCTTCCATATTTTTGGAGGCTTTTTTAATGTCTCCACAATTTCCTCGTTTGTGGGAACACTTGGGAGGTCAGGATATTCCTCCTTATTGTCTTTATCGGGGGGTCCTTCTTAGGGTTAAATAGGTGCTTTTTATACGGACTTTTTTTTTTAAAAGAAGTATTTTTAAATTTCTTTTTTGCGATTAAAAAAAAGGTACTTTTTTTTTTTCCTTCTTATCCATATTTTAAATGGGGGGGGGAATGGGAGGGGGGGGAATGGAGAGGGGTGGGCAATAAATATATGGGCGAGAGAAAAAGAAATAAACTCAAAAAAAAATAAAATAATTATGGACAGAAAAAAAACAATTAGACAGTTCACCTAAACGTATAAAGAATACAATACAAATATCGCCTAAAGGCGAAAAGACAAACACGTAATAAACAAAAACTTTAGACAATAAAAACAGAAAAAAACTTCGACAAAAAGCCGAAGCTAAAATAAAATCAAAATAAACGACGTCAACAAAAAAATTACGAAACAATAACACAAAGCTAATTACAACAAAACAATACGTAACTAAGACAGACGAAGCTAGATACAAAAAATAAAAATGGCTGACGTTAAGAAAGCGAGTAAAAAAAAAAAGTAAACAAAAGAAAATAGACACGTTAGACAATACAAAAAAAAAAACAATACAAGGATTAGTACAAATTTGGCACGAAAAAAGCACTACACGAGAAATAAGTTAACAGATATTAAAAGGTAAGAAAGAAAATACTAGAAATTAGAATTAGTCAGAAAACGTAACACAGACGGGGGTTAAAAAAAATAAAGAGAAAAGAGAAAAGGAAAAGACTGAAAAAAAGTAAAAAAAAATTAAGTGGGTAAAAAAAAAAAAAAATTAGAGGAGGGTAAAAAAACAGAAAAGAAGAAATCAAAATCTTTTCAAACAGTCTTATAAACAGGCAGTAATAAAAGGAATAAACTTAACCAAAAATGCAGTTCAGCACAAAAAACGGGTCAAATCCAAGCAAACCAGTCACGCGTGAGTCGATAAATGACAAAAATTGACTAGAACAACGTCAAATTTTCATTCATCAACATTATTTATTGTACATTAGTACAAATGCGGCACAAGGCCAAAAAAGGGGTTAGTAAAGGACGGTCATCACTTGTCTTAGCTTAAAACTTAGCTAGCCACAATCACTGACCCTATCATACAGAACAATAATCCTTTCACCAAAACAACACATTTATCCATACCTTTCTTACTACAAACACCAAAATGCCTCTTTGACTCCATGAAAAAAACCTAAATAAACCCCTTATTTACAAAATATTGTCTGTGGGGGAGGGCATAAAAACAACAACTTCTAAAAAATGATCCCCAATGAATATATACAAAATGGCAAAATATATTTACAAGAAACTAAATAAAATTAGTGTTAGTAATAAAACCCCCCACAAACTCTTGAATGTGGCAGAAATATCAGTTAACCGGACGAAATCGATGCGGGACTTTATAAAAATAAAGCCACACTCATCCTTCCCAAACATTCACACAGGCACACACTCATTCATACACAACAACAAATACGAAAAACCCACACACGAAACGAAAGGCGCCCCGCATCTACCAGAGAACTGACATCACTGACCACCTAAAAAAGAGGGAGGGGATGGGGAGTTAAACTGAAGGAAAAAGAAAATGGGGACAGAAATAAAAGGGGACCAATGAGCAAATACACCCTAGCTAAGTTTACCAGAATAGAAAAAACTAAAAGAAAAAATGCAAAAACCTACTCTAACCTAACTCCGGGATGGGTTGCCTAGGTTTAACCCAGGAAAACAATATTCTTAATGCCTAACCGGCATCCAAATGCCACTTTTACTCGGCACATTCGCGCAAGATTCACCCACCTTTTGCTGAATTCCGATGAGGTGAGCCGCCGCCTTTCCGTCCTGATCTTGACTTTAAGCTGATGCTTAAAGAACAAGATCAGTTGGGAAGAAGTGAACTTCTCGCCCTCATGGAATCCCTTCTGACGCGTCGTCCAAATCACGACTCTCATAACCCCTAGTAAGCAACAGAACACATAGTGTTCAGCCTTCGTCATCTGCGGCACCACATTGCTACAAACAGAACTGGCTTCCAGGACAAAAAACTTTCCGCGCAGCATGCGAACCATGAGGCCTTCAACAAACCTGCACAACGGCACTACCGCCCTGCACTGAAAGAAGGCGTGACCAATAGTCTCGACTTCCCCCGTACAGCGACGACAGTTTGGATATTTCTCCAAGCCTGCTGAACAAAGTCTCTTGCCGACCCAGAGGGCTTCACGAATCACCAGCCAGGTGAGTGATGCCTCATCGTTATTGAGACATTTCAACCCGGGCGCCCAAGGCCATATCGAGCGAGCCTCCTGCTTCGTAAGACCGAGCTCGCCAATCAGATCATCTTGTACGGACCCCCTAACTAAAACTTGATATAATGCCTTGCGAGACAACGCCTGGGCGTTGAGAGACCATCCGAAGCCCGTAAGAGGAGCTTCAGAGCGCGACGACATTCACGATAAAAGAGCACTCGGCACGTGGTAAACGGCCGGCCTCTTGTTCGCACGAGTGCACACTTTTCAGGGATGGAAAATGTTTCTGGACGTCTTCTTTCCAAAAGGCACCCTCCTCATTCGACCCACGACACATTCGGTCTAAAAAGGTAATGCGAAGCATATATTGACGGATCTCAATGCTAGGCATCCCCAGACCGCCCTCAGAGGGATGGAGGCAACAGACCTCGCGAGATACCATAGGGGCCTTGCCCTTCCATAAGAAAGAGAACAAGGTCCGGACTAATGACATTAGCCGGGCATACGGGAGTGGAAGCACAGAGAGTCGGTAGAGGAGGATCGGATAGATGTGTGAAAACATACTTCCGCCCTTCCCTTCAGGGAAAGTCTCCTCCGAGACCACAGATTAACCGCGACCTCGGCCTTCCCTTGTACCTCCGACCAGTTCATTTCCAACTGGAGATCAGGACCGAACCAGACGCCGAGTATCTTGATCGGCCCATCCGTCCAGAGGAAAGGTCCGGGAAGAGAAACTCCCTTCCACGCACCCAACCGCAAGCCCACAGACTTATCACGGTTGATCCTGGCCCCTGTTACCATCTCATACCCACTGATTTCTTTGCTGACTTCGTCAATCTCGGCTCTGCTCGACACAAGAGCCGAAACGTCGTCAGCATAGGCAGAATACCTGGCCGAGGTGGTAGCGCCAGGCAGGGAAATTCCGCGCAGGACCGGATTCGCCTTTAACTTGCGAAGGAATGGTTCCAACGCAAGAACGTAAAGCAAGGGCGATAGCGGACAACCTTGACGAATGGAGCGAGACAATACGAAAGGCTCCGACCTCACCCCATTCACTTCCACCAGCGCACCGGGGTCGCATACAAGAGACGGATCCAGGAGCGAAAGTCGGCTCCGAAACCGGCCGCCGACAGGACAGCCTCCAGAAACCGATGGTCAACCCTATCGAAGGCCTTGGACTGATCTAAATTGATCAGCGCGGCTTCACTGTCGACTTGTTCTAAGATCAAGCGTACCATATGAAGGTTATCCTGAATCGTCCTGCCCTTCACAGCACAAGTCTGTTCGGGGCCAATCAGACGAGACAGGACAAGCTGCAAACGGTTGGCTAAGATCTTCGCCAAAATCTTTAAGTCAGTATTTAACATCGTCAAAGGGCGAAAGTTCCCTAACCCATCCCCACCGTTCTTGTCCTTACGCAACAACTTGATCACACCCCTGGTGAAGCGTCGAGGTAAAGACCCCTGCCTCATCCAGTGGTTGTAAATCAGCTGCAGCAAAGGAACAAAAACGGGCGACAGCCTCAAGTACACTTCGTAGGGAAGTCCATCTAGTCCCGGAGACTTATCCAGGCCAACCTGCTTCAGCGCATCCCAGATTTCCGACTCTGTTATGGGACCCTCGCACCTAGCCGCTTCAGCTGCCTCAAGGCAGGGAAAGTCAGCCAAATAGGCATCGAACTGAGCAGAGCTCAGACCGGGCTCCCCTGGTGAAAAGATCCTGAAAGTAAAGCCGAAAGGCCTCGCATATGCCCGCGCTAGTAGTCACGGTCCGCTTATCCGGCAATGTGACGCACGCTATATGTCGCTTATCCGCGTTCCGATTTTCCTCTGCGCGCAATTCTGCGGCCATATTCGTCGCCTCAGAAGACATTCTTTTTAGCCTAGCCCTAACTACCAGAGCTTGATCCTTCTTGATAAGCAAGGAGGCCAACTCTGCCTTAGCTAAGACTATGTCCCCACTAACACGGGATTTAACAGCCCGATCGACCTTTTCCTCTAAAGCCGTTTGCGCCGCTCGTCTATCTAGATTGAGTCGACGACTAAAATCGGCAGCAAACGTTCTAATTTTTTGATTTTAATTTTCCCCACCAGGCGTTACCCACAACCGCCCCCGTCAATTCCCTCTGAATCATTAGTAGCAGCTGGTCCCGGAAATCCTGCTCACCAAAAAAAAAAAGTGAACAGTTAAATTTCCAGTAACCAGCCATTCTAACCTTAGGCTTATCTAAGTTTACACGGACCCGGACAAGCCTATGATCCGTATAAACTATATAGTGGAAACTTGGACACTCTAAGAGCCCTACGTCGACTCTCCTAACTAACACTCGGTCCAGGTAGCTCGCAAGCGAGCCAGGAGCCGAGTCGCCACTAGTTGTCCAAGTCCATGCTACCTCCTGAGGGTGCTCATTCCGGTACTTATCGACAAGATCAAACCTGCCGATAAAGTCCCGAAATGCCTTCACATCAGGATTTTTAGTACCCGGTTTTTTACCTATGCGATCTATCTCAGGGTCAAGGACGGCATTCCAATCCCCCGCTAAGACTACCCGACGAGAAGTCGTCAAAACGGCTCGATCTGCCGAAACAAAGCAGGCCGCTCAGTATGACTATTGGGCGCATAAACCCCAATGAGACGTAAAGCCATATCCTTTATAGTAACATCCAGCACACAAAGCCTGCCCGCCGGATCTGCGAAGACAAGGGAACATGCAGCCTTCAAAGACTTGCTCACTAGCCAAGAGACACCCCTCGAACGACCATCAAAACATGCTGAATAAAGGGCGAACCCCTTAGACAGTATATCCTCATGGTCATGAGAAGAAAACCGGGTCTCTTGCACACAACAAACATTCACCCCGAGGCGCTGAAGGTCACGAGAGAGCCTCGCCCTGCGAGACTCGGACCTCAGGCCCCGCACATTTAAAGTAGCTAACCAGAGAGCCATGAGAAGTCCGATTAGGGTTGTTTACCAGGATTAAACATGGCCGGGGGTAAGGATACCGACAGCCTCTCCCATAGACCCATGGCCCATCTCATTCTTGATGGAGCCGTCTTGGGAGATACCGCCGACATCCCAGGGGAAGGTCAATTTGAGAGCTCTATATAGGGATGGGTGAACTAAAATGGGGACCCTCCCTGCACATAAATATTGTAGTTTTTTAATTTCTCATTATCCACGATGGCGATGGGTAGAGGCATCTTGCACGAGTTCACCGCTTCTTCCACCATCGCCCAGGTTTGGTTGGCCGCAGGTCCTGACCTAATAACAGTCAGGACCCTCTGGGCATTTGGGAAGTTATTTGGGTCTTCTATATCTTTATCGCCGAACTGCTTGATAGAGAGCAGGTATTTTAAGTCCTTAACCCTGTTGCCGTAGTCTCTGGCTCTCTCTGCTTGTGCTGGGGAAATCCGGCACACACCTCCTCGCCAGTGTTAAAAGGAACCTTTTCTTCCTTTCCTTTTTCTCCTCTTTAGTGGGAGATCTAAGCCGCTTTGTAGCTGGAGGAGGCATTTCGGCATTTTTTGCCGGTGATTGCTTGGGGGTATGAAGGGGGTAGATTTTTGTTTAACTGGAGAAGGAGTGGGAGTATTCATGGGGTGTAAAATGACCTGTGTCTATAGGGGCTGGGATCTCTGCTGTGGGTTTGGCTTTGGATGGTGAAATGGGTGAAGGTGGGGGTTGTTTCTTTGGTGAAGGGAGGGACTAGCAGGAGATGAAGGATTGGATCTTTTCTTTTTGCATCCAGTTGTTTTTTGAGTGCTTTTAACTTTTCAGCCTTTTCATGGCCAGGGTCGAATTTTTTTGCTTTTCCTCGAAAGTAAGACTAGAGACCGGGGCATCGCCCTTAACGTTGCTAATGGGAGTGGGACTGTGAGTGCCCTTCTTCCTTGGGGCTTCAGGGGACTGAGGACCCGCTGTCCGGCGCTTCCCTCTGGCCTTACCAGCCACCAGCCATTCCCCTCCCCTTCTCCACAACTGCACCGGCAGCGGGCGAAGGCTCTTTGGGGAATGTGGCTTTAGGTGACGCGCCGACCGGAGGATTAACCGACCCGGTCCCGGAGGCTGGTACGCCCATTACAGGCGAGGTGGAATTTTGAGACGCGGTCAGAGGGGATCTTGTGTAACTGGCGCTTGACTTCCAGAGGCCTTCTTCTCTGGGCAGGAGGAGGAGAGATGACCAGTCACTCCACACCTCCAGCATACCGGTCTTCGACCCGTCACTATGACCGGTAACTCAAAGCGCCAACTTCAGACAGTTGGGGACGGAGCGGAAGGCCTTCTCGTCCAACATGATATCAAAGCTCCACCCCCCGTTCAGGCTATCGCAGGAAGCTCCCAGAATCTCGCCATACTGAGAGAAGAAAGCCCCGATACCCTGAGGAGGGACCTCGTATACTGTTACCCTGGTCCTTCGTCGCCCTTCGTATTCGGTACGCAATATCAACTCGTTGTTGATTAGTTCGCGGCTAGCCGCGGCGACGCATTCTTCTGGTGTGGGCAACAGTACGTCCCCATGAAAAATTTAGCACCCTTAACTATTCTAAGGGGCTTGAACCCGAAGGATTCTAGTGCTTTCAACACTGTGTTTTCGTCGAGCGACAAATTTTGCGCGTACGCTTGTCCACGACGAAAACTGACACTATTCTTTTATCAATTCTCTTCAATTCTTGGGGTCTTCAAAAAGACCACCTTCAACAACAAGGTGGGCGTAACTCTTGGCACGCTCCAAGAACTCCACTAAATTGATTATGCATTAGGAAGGGACTTCCAACAAGAGGGCGATTCCCCGGCCTCTGCATTAGTTTTTATGCTGTCCGATTCTTTGTCTGTATTTCCGCTTTTTCAGCTTCCATATTTTTGGAGGGTTTTTTAATGTCTCCACAATTTCCTCGTTTGTGGGAACACTTGGGAGGTCAGGATATTCCTCCTTATTGTCTTTATCGGGGGGGTCCTTCTTAGGGTTAAATAGGTGCTTCCTTTACTTCTTTTTTAAAAGAAGTATTTTTAAATTCTTTTTTGCGATTAAAAAGAAGGTACTTTTTTTTTTCCTTCTTATCCATATTTTAAATGGGGGGAAATGGGGAGGGGGGAATGGAGGGGTGGGCAATAAATATATGGGCGAGAGAAAAGAAATAAACTCAAAAAAAAATAAAATAATTATGGACACCAAAAACAATTAGACAGTTCACCTAAACGTATAAAAGAATACAATACAAATATCGCCTAAAGGCGAAAAGACAAACACGTAATAAACAAAAAACTTTAGACAATAAAAACAGAAAAAAACTTCGACAAAAAGCCGAAGCTAAAATAAAATCAAAATGGCCGACGTCAACAAAAAATTACGAAACAATAACACAAAGCTAATTACAACAAAACAATACGTAACTAAGACAGACGAAGCTAGACACAAAAAATAAAAATGGCTGACGTTAAGAAAGCGAGTCAAAAAGTAAACAAAAGAAAATAGACACGTTAGACAATACAAAGAAACAATACAAGGATTAGTACAAATTTGGCACGAAAAAAACACTACACGAGAAATAAGTTAACAGATATTAAAAGGTAAGAAAGAAAATACTAGAAATTAGAATTAGTCAGAAAACGTAACACAGACGGGGGTTAAAAAAAATAAAGAGGAAAGAGAAAAAGGAAAAGACTGAAAAAAAAAGTAAAAAAAAAATTAAGTGGGTAAAAAATAAAAATTAGAGGAGGGTAAAAAACAGAAAAGAAGAAATCAAAATCTTTTCAAACAGTCTTATAAACAGGCAGTAATAAAAGGAATAAACTTAACTAAAAAATGCAGTTCAGCACAAAAAACGGGTCAAATCCAAGCAAACCAGTCACGCGTGAGTCGATAAATGACAAAAATTGACTAGAACAACGTCAAATTTTCATTCATCAACTGACAACCCTTTTCCAAAATCCCATTTTTATAGGGGCTAACACCTAATTTGCATATTTCTAGATGTTTCTCGAATCATGTAGATTTTTTACGAATATACTAGAATGATCTAGAATCTTCCAAACATTCTATTTCTAATTTCTCTATTTTACAACTACTTCATGAACGAAAACTTTTTTGTAATAACAAGTAGAACTCAGTGAAATCCCTTATTATAGAAATGCATCATCGTAACAATTATGTATTACTTTAATATCTTACCTGTGTTAATATTTCAAGAATCTCTTTCTGTCGTACTCTATCAAATGTCATCGTGTAATCAATGAAAGACTTATAGATATTTCTACATTTGTATTGCTTGCTTTGACAGCATTTTGTCATAAAAATCGCATTTCATGTTTAAGTGTCTTGAACAAAGCTACACTGTTCTTACCCTAATTCCGGTTTAATTCTGCAATGAGATTTATTCATTATAATTATAATTATTAGTTTTCTGTCCTTCTATGTCTTTTATATTTTTAAAGGAAACACACCTGATATTTCTAAGTTATACATTTTTTAATCTCTGTACACTTCTTATTCTTCTTTTGATTGCTTTTACTTATTAATAATGTTTTTGCTTAACAACCTGTATTCTGCGTTACTTCCTGACGTTATTTGCTGTCACTTTTTCATCAGATCAAGAATTTCACCAATCATCTACTTCTGTTGTTTTGTTTTTTGTCTCTCTTTCATCGGGGTGACATCATTTCCTGTTGCTACTAACGATATGTTTTTCACTTTGACTTCTTGATCTGTAGTTCTAAATTTGTTTTTAACTACGACTGCTTATGATGGTTTGCAAAACGATTCCTTCTGGAATTTGTAATATTGTAGATTATTATTAATTTCAGTGTGTCGCTGTTATGCGACAGAAAAAGGTTTGTATTTCATAGGGGCATGTTATATTTGAGAAAGTTCATTATTACTGGAGATATATTGAAAATTTCTATTGCCTTCATTCATGAGTGAGGAAAGCTGTCAAATGCCTTTCTGTAGCTCATCCAGACAGTGTTTAAATTTCTAATCCTCCCGTAGCAGTTTTCAAGAATAATTTGGTTAATTAAACAGATAAAACTATTTTTTTTTGTTCCGTTGGGAAAAATTATTTTCTTCTGTGCGTTGATATATTTTCTTTGTGATATGGAGTTTGTTTTCATTAAGATACGGTTTTATGTCTCCATTTCGTTCTTCCCATATTTTGTTTGTTGTATATCTGACTTCTGTTGGTTTATTTAGTAAATGATAGAATTCGTAAATTTAATCCTTGTCCTCCTCTCTGATCTATTTAAGATATGTTACATTCCTCTTCTGTTCTTTATTTGGTGGTGAACATGGAGGACTTGTTTTGGTTTTTTGGGTTTTCTCCCAGTAAAGTAACCATTCGGTAATTTCTGAAAGCAGTACAAAATTAAACCTGAAGAGTCATACAAACATAATCCTAAGCCTCTAATTGTTAGCGAAAAAGTAACTATTTTATGGGGCTTTCCTGTGAAGCAGCTCGAATAATCAAAGCAAACCGACTAGATATAATTATTAAAGATATCTAAAGTAGAGTTTGTCTGGTGTCCGGTACCATGCCATCGCAATATATTTTTCAAAGAATTCAGGATTAAATACAAAGACCTGCAAATAGAAATTGAAAAGAGATGGCGTCTTAAAACAACTGCTATCCCTGTAAGAGTTGGGGCATATTGTAATGATTAAGAAAAATACTGAGAAATTTTTGAATATGACATCTGGAAAACCTTTGCAAGAAATCCAAAAATAGTATTGACTATCACTGAACATGTATTACAAAGAGCTCTTTCGGCATAGATACAAGTAAGGTGTGCCTAATGATTTTTTACATATTTTTCTTTTGCTAATTTCTTTTGTAGATAATCTTAGTTCTGTACATAACATTTGATTGTAAATAATTATTTTATCGTTAAGTTCAAAATACAATTCTACACTCAAATATGCATTATTATTATTATTATTATTATTATTATTATTATTATTTCCATTTATAAACTTATTTCCTTCCGGGTCCTAACCAGAGATCCAAGTTAAAAATGGCATTATGGCATTTTCCAGTGAACATTTGTGTAAAAAAAATAAAATAAAATAAAAATAAAAAACACACTCATTTTGTAGGGTGTGAGCTGTGCTTGAGAAGAATCTTTTATATTTTTTTAAGGCATTGGCTACCAGGGATTCTTTCATTGTGTCTATCAGAACCTTTTCCAATCAAACACAGAGCCCCAACCACAACTGGAATTATTGATATCTTCATGTGACACATTTTTTTTACATTCCCACTTCAAGAGTCTTGTATTTTGATAGTTTTTGAAGATCTTCAAAGCTACATTACAATCTGCAGGAACTGCCATGTCAGTAAGAAAGTACATGTTGTTTTTGTGTTTTTTGATCATTATGTCTGGGCAATTAGATTTGATTGTTCTATCTGTGTGTATTGTAAAATCTCATAAAATTGTTACATGTTTTATGTCTATAACCAGGTCTGGGTGGTGTTTATACCAATTTGATGCAGTTTCCTTTCCATAAAAGTTTTCCAGTGCTGATATTGACCCATTTTATCATGCCGAATTTTATATTTGGTGGATGCTAATACGGTGCTGATACAAGATGGTCAATTGTTTCTGGTTATTCATCACGGAATGTACATTTGGAGGTCAACACAATTTTTCAATATGTTTGATTCATAATTTCTAATTATCAATCATTAGTCGTGACTAGCAAAGTATAAAATCTTCAGTTTCAGATTTGAATCCTGCACTATACCACTGATGGGTATGGAGTCTGTATACATCAACTTGTTTGGAACGTGCAGAGTATTCATCATGAAGAGATTTATCGTGACACCGTTTCTGCATTTGATCTCTTGCATTTGCCTTTCCATTCTTTTTTAGGTTCTTTGCTGTTGCAGCAAATGGATTATGGCTTACTTGCTTTTCTTCCTCCATTTGAAATTCCTTTTTGAATTTGTTGGCCTTCTTTATTACGGAATAAAATTTCTTTGACATAAATCATAGTCCAGTCTTCTGCAGTTTCTAGGTATCTTTGAAGACATTTCTAGTTGAACTAATCCTCTGCCTCCTTCGGATATGGACACATATAGACGATCGACCTTAGGATTATACATGCGGGGGTAAGTGAGACGCGTTCTCGTTTTGACATCCATTCGCTTTAAGTCGACTAGTGTCCAGTTAATGATGTTGAAATCGTATTGCACCACAGGGACAGTCAAAGTGTTTATAGCTGATATTTGGTTTTGTGAATTCAACTCGGTATTTAACACCAGACGCACACGCCTTTTCTTACTTTATTCTTCTTTTGGGTTGTTGTATTCTATCTCTCTCGCAGACTCCTAAGTATTTAAGTGACAATAACTACTCTTTGTGACAAAACC
The DNA here is from genome assembly GCA_903632075.3 of Acanthosepion pharaonis. NCBI lineage: Eukaryota > Metazoa > Mollusca > Cephalopoda > Sepiida > Sepiidae > Acanthosepion > Acanthosepion pharaonis. The sequence continues at coordinate 277,154 of CAHIKZ030000816.1, forward strand.
GAGATCTATTGAGTGTATTTCGGTACTTTTCACTTTCTTGAATCCTAACTTTGCACATTTATCTAATCCGAAGACCATACCGATGTCAGCCCATCCTGCTTAGGAAACACGGCGGTTCTCCACTGGACTCCCACCCGATATTTCTAAGCCATATTATTATTATCACTGATATTATTATTATTAATATCGAGAATATTCAATCTATCACTATCAGATTTCAGGCATTACTAATGAAATTATCTAATATATAATTAAAACTGTATGATCAAAAAGAATTAGTATAGTTTAAGAAACCTTCAGTTGTTACAATTACAGTAGTTTGAGAACTTATGCGAGATTGTTTCCTATCTATGTTTCCTTGGAAAGGTTGATAATTGTTTGTATCGATGAAAAGTCATGGTTCTTGTCGCCGTGTGTCGATAATGATATTGTATTCTCTTCATGTTCTCTTATTTATCACGCTGTTTCGTTTTGTCATTTTAGTCTCTTGGAAAAATGCTGTGTACCGCATTTTTGGTCGTTGGGCTTCGGTTGCGTTGCTTGCAAATAAGAGGCTAAAAATTTAAGCTGGAAAGAATCGCCAACGTTTTTTATTCACAAGGGATTATGCTTATTGCTTCTCGCGTATAACCATCGTATATATGGAGGAATGCGTTTTCATTTTTACAATTAATTTCTACAAGATTCATTGCTGCTTATGAAATGCTATATATTTAGCAGCGTACTTCGGTTTTATATTCTTAGGCAACAGTGATGGTCCTCTTTATTAGGTTTCCTGACTTCCTACAGGCATTAATTCTATCCCCAGAGAAGTTCAGTTCGTACCGAATTTGAATGATCAGTCTACCACACAGAGGAATGAAGTTCGTCTGTGGTCACGAATATTTAGACACTAATGACCATTAATCACTGACACAACAAAACAACTAGTTCTTCATCATTTCTTAAAAAACCTAGATGAGGTTTGGCGAACAACTTTTATTTTTTAATCAGCTTTCACCAGAATCATTTCTGTTTTCCTAATTTACACATGTAAATACAAAGAAAACAATCAAAATAACACTTATGGTTTCTATATAACGATACTGTATTTTTTCCTTTATGGCAACCTATCCTAAACTTTCTTGTAGGATAACGAAATACATACGTGCAGAAAAATCCACTCGGATGGACTCCAGAGGAATAGATATGAAGTGATGAGTACTCCTAGACATTGCATTATACTGGTAAATCTTGGCTTAATACCTAATTTAAATCCATATTCTGCCTTGTGCCGATTATGATAAATAGAATATGTCAGATTTTACGATATACGTCAATATAATCGGAATCTTTTGTTAATTTTATTTTAAAGATAAGTCTATCAGGCATATTCGAAGCTTGTCTCCTTAATGCACCTAAGAATAATAATTAACGAAATTTGTACTAAAATATAATTCATTTTAGTATATGATTAATTTAAAGCAATACATCAGTAAAATTCACAACAGTTTTCAGTGTGTAATAAGATTTTTAGTTTGCATTGAATAAGTGTTGTGGTAGGATCCACCTAATTTGCATAGTGGAGTACCGACCATATAAATATGGTTGGTACCGGGAAGAGAGGGAGGAATCAAGAGATTCAACCAGAGACTCTGCCCGACTGCGACTCAGTCAACACATTCTCCAGGAACGGTCTTACCAGGAATATACCAAAGACTATATGTAAATATTGTGTACACTTTCTTGTTTCAATACATTTTGTTCTAAGTACATTTTGTGTTGCATTATTATTCCATGCATTAGTCAAGTTTCAACAATAAACAAAAAAGTCTTGTCAATCCTTAAAAATATTTTAAACGTTTAAAGATTTCTCAGATTCATGAAAGAGACAAATATAGTATTTTCACAGCAATAATTATTAACTTTTATGCTTGCTTGCAGCCCAACCAATAAAGTTATTCAGTAATAGATTATTATTATTATTATTATTATTATTATTATTATTATTGTTGTTGTTGTTGTTGTTGTTAAGCCTACTTGTTACATTAGAAGACAAAAATAGAAATGGAAATGAATAAATTTAAATTGAATTGCTCAAAAGATGTTGACGTCTATGGAAAATCTCATGGAGATTATCTTTTGATTTCTAGATAAAAGTCTAATTTGAAAAAAAAAATACAAATTAATTACACAACTGAATAAGTTTTAAAGAAGGCAACGAACATCTCTGGCAGTTTTGATAAAAGACCTTCATATGATTCAGTTCAGCAAATACGTGTCCTGTTGGAACACAATGAGAATTCAATTTTATCTGACAGCTTTGAAATTTGAAATGCTTTTTAACGATTTGAATTAAAAAGCATGACTTTGTATGATTTTGTGAAGGCAAATTTTTAAAATCAAAACCCAGTTTCAATCGACAAGTTTTCAGAATTTGCTTCTATTTACGATTCACGTAAAATTAGTACAATCATAAACATTAAATACGTGATCAAAATTGGTGATGAAACACGCAACACAAAACACTGATGAGAATTCATATGCCCCGTTACATATGGAGCTACAAATACAATCTGCCCAAAGAAAGCCATTACAGTTAGCATGTGTGTTTAACCATTAGGCACACTTTTAAATAAATTTATAGAGTGAGATTTTTTTATGTTTGTTTACTTCAAGTGGCAAATTCAAACCTTTTGCAGACAACACCCTTCTAATGTTTAAATAGTGTTTGGGTAATCGGCCTGCTGTGGGTGCATCATTGTTGAGTTTACATTTGAAGTCATGATACTTGAACCATAAATTATGAATGATCATAGACATAAATGTTTATTATTGGGGATTGATGCGAAACACTGTTTAAGATATATTAACCGAACGCACTACTTATCCGTGTCAAGCTAATGTCTTCAATATCCAGTTTCGTTTTCCTTGGCAACAAAACAGTTTACTAAATATGTAAAAGAATAAAATATTTCATAGATGTTCTGATTTCATAAAAATTTTAACCAAGTCAATCTTTATGAAGATTCACGTAATTTTCTGAGGCGATAACGCTTTCTTTTATATTTCCCTTACCAGTTTTTTTTTTTTGCTGGTAGTAAATATTTAAAATTGCTTAAAGATTTCAGTCGACATCTTTTTTTCAAGAGCCTAATAGAAAATGCAAATGTAATTTTGTAAAATGAAGAAATCACATTTTTCACATTCGATATGAAATTTTAAATTAGTTCCGTGAAGTTTTCTTTGTATTTTACTTGTGTGCACTCTAAAAGATAAAAAAAAGTATATAGCTCTTTATAGAAATGTATCCAAAATTAGAAGGTTTTGATTAAATACCGGAGAAGTGATGGCGAGCAATATACATCATTAATTCTTTGTTATTGCTTGTATTAAATATATTTTCTTTCTATATTATTGACATATTTTTTCATTTTAATTGTTTCAGTTATTTGTTCAGCGTTGAATATCAGGCACTACTTACAAATATACAAGGTCAGTGACTATAAGTCAATATAAGAACAATGAAAGTCATTAGTTACAAGAAAAATTGTAGAATAGAAATATTGCCCTGTGTACATTTTACACATGACCAACCAAAATAATTAAAATATAATAAGTATTAGAAGTTATGCAGATACATTTCAAACCGAACTGCAAGCGAAAGAAGAAAATGAAAACTGCTATGAATTTCACGACGTGAATAAATTTAGCGATGTTCCAATATTTATTGGAACATCGCTAAATTTATATTATAAATTTAGTAGAAATCTGTATAAAATATTTTTGTTTGTTGAAAAAAACAGGAAAATTAACCAAATGTTTTAACGGGAGTTGTTTCGTTTCTTTAATCGATTTTCGTCCACGACATTAAATGCAATATCAACATATTAAACACATTTTCTAACAAATATGAAATAATTTACATTCGTGACGAAAATATTTTTACACTATTTATATTATTCTGACTATTGTCCTCATCTTTGTTGCCATATTTATCACAACGTTTCGGCCGTTGTACGCTCCGGACTTCTTCAGGTGGTTGGAAACTGGGATAGGCAGGTACAAGAGGAGGAGGACAACAACACTCAGAAAACAGTCTGCTTGCCTTATGTAAAGGGGTTATCAGAGAAAATACAAAGGATCTGCGGTCCATATAACATCAGGACAACCTTCAAAAGCTTGACAACACTTTGCAGATATCTCACCCGAGTAAGACCCCCCCCCCCATAGAGGAGAACATGACTAAAGATTGTGTGTACGCTATCCCGTGCAGCTGCGGAAAGAAATATAAAGGGGAGACAAGCCGCCCCCTCAAGGTAAGGCTTCAAGAACACCAGAAAGCTGTAACACGAGGGGAAGTGGAAAAAAATCAGGCGCAGTAGTAAAAAGGGCCATCACATACGTATCCTCATCCCCCAGGAAAATCGAAAACTCAAACATTATCCTCACCAACGAAATTCTCGGAATAAGCAAAACAAGTAAGCAGAAACTTTTAAAGAAGCAAAAGAGACAGTAACACTGAGAACATTTTAACACAAACCATACCAATATCTGTAATTCACATCACGAAAAAGAAAAATACAAATTCTTGTTATTAATGTCAACACGTGTCACGAGTATGTTGTACGTTTTATGCATTTTAATTTAAAAAAAAGAAAAAAATACCAATATTCTCTCATTAACATCAACCCCGTTACAGTCAACAAATAATATCACGTCGAGATAAGCACTGCATCAAAACCAACTTATCAACTCCGTTACATATTCTAAACGATTTTCAGATCAGAAAAATATACCAGCGGAAACTTTAAAATTAGCAAAGATAATAGTAGTTAATCTAATAAATTTTGAGAAGAGCAAGGTGTATGTCTTATGAATTTTATCAGGTTTAATAATATATTGTAAGATGTGTTGTCAAATTTTTTTCGATTACATTCGCAAAGAAATTTAAGCAGCTGTTGTATAGACACTATTTTTGGGTAATAATTTTTGGGTAATAATTTTTGGGTAATAATTTTTGGAAAAAACTATAATAACATGACAGATACGATTATTTGTAATAAAAAAAAGAGATGTTTTGGCAAAATGAAGTTTATTTTATAAATCTTTTGATAAATGTAATAAAAATTAGAGCAGTAATAAATTAAAATCTAAACAAAGCTAAAAGTGAAAATTTTTTTTGAAGAAATTTGGTTTGTCTCAGTTATGAAACGAACATTTAAAATCATTATTGGCACTTATTTATTAAACTTTACTTCATCGGGTGTACGGTATGTTGGGCATGAGGAATTCGACCAGAAGACTCCTCACTCACGGTGTGATTATTGATCTGAGCAAACCTTGATTCTGGTAAAATCGTTTCCCTGTTTTGTCCATTCACGTTAATAAAAGGTCAAGCAGTTTATTTTCCTTCCTTGTCTTCTTAGGAGATGATTGGAGTGATTCAGAAATCTCCTGGGTGTCGATCTGTCTACTTATTAAATAATAACCAATGTATCTCTCATGTTTATGTCTTTATTATTAAACTTTGTTTTCCTTCGCTTTTTCGATCCCGGTTGACTTGTTTTAAATCGCCTGGCTCATCTCTTTGCTCCGTTTTCTATACAAGTCCTTATCACCCGACTATTGTTATAATAAGATCTTTGGGCACTAATTGGCCAGAGATCACAGCTGAGTTTTTCCAAGAAACACAAAATAGAACAGTCCTGCTGAGTGAATTGTTGGTCAGGTTGTTCGCGTTGAGATAAATTTCTGTCTCTTTGGTACATATGTGAAAGACTAATTCATCTCATCGCATGTCCCTGTATATGTAGGGATCAGGTTTCTTTCTGATGTCAGGTTACAAGACGATTTGTATAGTAACATGACCAAGAGAAGTGTCTTGATAATTTCATCCTCAACTAAAATATCGGAATTAGCCGAATTCTTGATCCCAATAGACAATCAAGGAAGAATGGAGAAATTGTATTAAAAATAATGACATTCAACTTAGCATTGGTCATTGCCATTGTTCTTAGCGGCGTGTTGGGGTGAGGCGTTGATTGCTGCTTGTTTTTCCCGATTATAGTAGTTAAAACCCCGTTATGTGATGAGTTTCAATCCAGCGATCCTCTTGTTTAGGTTACTAGGAACTACTGTTTTATAGAGAACAAGCCTTCTTTGTCAGTTTTCGTCTAAAAATGTCATTTATCAAAAACTCTGATTCCACTCATCTGATGTTCTTTGTCATGGTCGGTTGATCTGGTTCTTGGGAAGTACTTTTCGCTCAGGTGACCTTCTTTCTCAAGACGATAATTGTCAAAACAATTTCTATAATATCCTGTAGATGTGTCCTTAACAAGATATCAGCTAACAACTGCTGTCGCTATACACCCCCCTTCCACAAAAAACAAATAACAGTAACAACCAGGGTTCTACTGTTTTAAAGCCGGCCATTTCGACGTGGGGTAGTAGTTATCGAGCTAGTCTCATTGATTATTACTACTGTAGTGATTTCAATTTCAACGGGGACCCCATACTCTTGACCTTGCGCCAAACTAATATAAACAAATAACAACTACTGTTTCGATTATTCACTTAATTACAGACAGAAAAATTATATTGTTATTTCATAAACAAAAATGTCGCGTACATTTGTGTGTTTTATCGTTAGTTCATAACAAAGGCTGATGTTCATAAATTTAAGGTAAGGAAGCCTAAAAGAAAAATTATCAAGTTGCATATCAAATAGAAACTCAGTTAGTAGTTTTTGAAATAGACGCCTCATTTTTATTTACTAAACATTACGTATTACATGTAACCGTCTGCGCTTTCGAGAAATCTTAGTAAAGAAAATGTTCTTCGGTTGGTATCGAAAATGCACCCTCCTTTATAAGAAACGTCACCGATTTAATAACCTAATCCGATTTTTTTTTATTAATTCAAACATTATATTTGACTTTTCGTACATAAAAGGCATTCTTTCTTCCATGGCCACAATGATTTAACTGTCTTAAGTTTTTCGTGATCAGACTAATCAGTGGATGCGACTTTCGATTATGAGGGTACCAGGTTGGCAGTTCGCTGGCTGCTGTATCCAACTGGTCGATAGGAGCCCGAACTCTTTGGTAGCGCTTAGGCTACTCTGATCAACAGTTGCATAATATCGGGGTATTTGTAGTGCCATGTCGCATATAGGTTGGTGTACATTCATGTATTTCCTGTAGACAACCCTGAGGCCATATTATGCTTTGGTCTCAAGCCAAATTCTGGCTGGTTTGTATTGCCATTGACGACAAACAGTGATAATTATCTTGGCAATTTTACTTTTCTTTTTCTCCTCAAATCAAATCTCATGGCAAAAACAATGAAAAGAAATACGAGAAAACAACCAGTAAAAAAAAAACAAAAAACAAACAAAACAAAAAACAAAAAGAAATAAGAAAAAGAAAAAAAAAAGACACGTACTCGCATCAATCTTTCTTTCTTTCTTCAATATTCATTGGTATCCGTTGCAATTTCTGCGGTGTAGAATATTTTCTCTTGGTACGTCGCCAGATATCTTTGTACATTGTGAAATCAATTTAAATTCTTACACTTCTGCCAATAAATTCTCTGTTCCAGGCTATCTTCTCTGCTCAAAAGATTCCATAATGCAGGACCTTGGTGTTTACACCCATGATAATCTTCCAATGACAAGGGAATTGTCACTCGAGTCCATAGATAATTCTTTCATGTGGTTTCGACTTTCATTACTACATTCTGTTAGATACCTCTTTTTCTTTTATCGCTCCCCTTTTTCTCAGGACTGCTGCATATTAGACAACATTTCTGACAGTATAGAAACAAGTCTCTTTCAACCACTTGCGAACATCTTTGTGTTTGGTGATTTTGCTGAGATAATGAGGCACTGTATTGCATCTAACAACTTTGGCTCTCGTGATTACTGGCGGCTCTGTAACAGTGTATTAAATAAGAGTAAGTGTTCTATTTCTCCTCTCTTCAATCAATTTGAGACGTTAACGTCTTGTGCTGATAAAGAAGAATGTTTCATCCGTAAATTATCTTTAAACTCTACTCTTGACTCATCTGGAGTATCCTTGCCTAACTTTCCATTTAGAACTGAGTCTCCTTCTATTGTATCTGCTATCATCCCTAATCTGGATCCCCACAAAGCATGTGGACCTGATGGTATCCCTATAATAGTCATTAGGAAGTACGCTTCCGAACTGGCTCCTGTTCTCTCAAAACTGTGTAATAAATGCCTCGTCGCCTCTTGCTTTCCTGCTTTTTGGAAAAAAGTTTCAGCTTTTAAGAAGTCAGGTGAACCGACCGACCCTTCTAACTATCAGCCTATCATTATCTTTTTGGTAAACTACTAGAGACGCTAATCAATGCTGAATTAATTAAGCACCTCATATCACAGGGCCTTCTTCAGACATGCAATATATCTTTAGTTACTCTAGATCAACTGCTGATGTATTGACGATTCTTCGGAAAGAGTTTAGCAAACTTCAGATAAGAATGGTGCTTTCGACACCTTGAAAGCGTTCGACAGAGTTTGGTATAGAGGTCTTCTTCAGTTGAAAAGTTACGGTTTCTCCGGAAACATTTTTGTATTGATTCAGTCTTTCATATAACATCGCGAAAAAAAAGTTATCCTGAATGATCTTTTAGATTCTTTCGTGTTAATACAGGTGTCCCTCAGGGCTCTATACTTAACGCTACTTTGTTTTTGATTTTCATTAATGACCTTCCCGATGGCATCGATAGTAAGTCTGATCAGTTCGATAAGGTCAAATTGGCGGCTGATGTCAAAACAACCATCAGTTAACTAGGGTAAAGAATGGCTTGTTAATTTTAACATTTCCAAAATAAAACTGCTCTCTATTAATCATCTGAGAGACCTCTTTTTGCTTTCCATCAGCGTCGATGTGGCTTTTCTGGCTAACATACTCGGTTGACATGGTCCATTACTAGGTCAGCTGCTAAGAAAGTTGGTTCACTGTGTCGTTCTAGAAATTTTTTTTTCCAGAATCTGTCATGCATATCTGTTTCTACTATTTGTCCATGTTTAGAATATTGCTGGCACATATGGTCCTGCTATATATTTAAAGATTCTTGATAAAATATCAGGGGAAGGCATTTTTTAATACGGAGGTCGGTGTTTTTATGAAGTGTTGATATATTCATCAACAATCTGATGTTTGGGAAATTTATCTACAGAGACAATAACTATTATAAAATTACATGTCGAATACAACTTAATTAAGAACGTTTTTTTTTATAATGTAAAAAAATACCCCATAATCTTTAAAATTCAAAAGCATTCTCATATTCTTTTTAGAAGAATGGGGTCGATGAATTATAGTAATCTTTTCCATTTATGGTTAGTAAATACAGTTTTTATTTAATAACAATATCAATTGACTGCTACAAATTATTATAGAATTTTAAAAGATTTAAAAGATTGTAAATTGTTCTAATTAAAATTAAAACAATTCTTGCAAAAATTCATTATTCATTGATTTTCTTTTGTAAGACAACAGTGTCCATAATATATTTTATTCATAAAACCAATTAAAAGCTTTTCTAATTAAATAATATCTTTGTTTTATTGAATTTTACATTTTACGATTCAGAGTAGATTTTTCTAACTAAAATCAATTTCATTAATTTCTGGATAAGTACTGAAAGTTTCATTAAAATCCGACAATTATGTGATTGTTGCTAGAATTTCTAATCAATGTCTTTTCACCGCAAACAGACGCTCAAATGTACCATACTAATTTTTGTTCCCCCTTTGACGCCAAAAAACAAAGTTTTTAACCAAAATTTTGTAGGTTCGAAAAAAGATTAAAAAACTTTGACATAAAAAAAAGACCTTGATTTTTCCTTTCCTTTCAATAACAACACAAAAATTTTGCGATAACAATATGTTTTTATTAAATTTTGAACATCTTTTTATCATATATGCTCATTTTTATCGAATGTTTTTTTATCTAATATATATATATATATATATATATATATATATACATACATATATATATATATATATATATATATATATATATATATATATATATATATATATATATACAACAGAATAAAATAAAAACAATAAAATAATCATAAAAAGAGGCATAATGAGGGGCAATAAATTTTCGAGTAAACAACGAATTTGGCAGGAGATGCAGCTGAACTAACGGATCGCTAAGGAAAAATACTAAAAACTTTCAACTAACTCTTGAAACTTAAAATAACTGCATCTTCAGAAAAAAACAAACAAATAACAGAAATTTGAAAAGTAACTCATTTTAAGGTGCGCCGGCATTACAAGACATTTATAAAAATATCAAAAGTTTAAATAATATTCAGATTCGAACGTTTTTTCAGTTTGGATACATCTACAAATGGATATTCGAAAGTATCATTTGAAAGATATATAAAATAATTTCCAAATAAATAAATATGGCTATTTGAATTTCAAGATGAATTTGTTCCTTTGTGATTAATATCTAAATATGTAAATTTTCCTTAATTAAATAATTATATAATGTTAATGTTTTACTTGGACAACGATTATGAGAAACCGTCCTCTAATATAATTGCATAAAGTCTTAAATTTAGATTGTAAAACGCTTTCAAAACAAGAATTATTATAATATTTTCCGTGTATTTTCGTTTGATCTTTGGATAATTTAAAAAAATATGGATGCAATTATTTTACTTATAAAAGATTACATTTTGCGTATTTTAGTGACTGAACGTTTGGACTTAAAAAATTATTTTTTTGAATAGTCTACCAGAAAATGTTTGATTAGGTATTACTTAAAAGTATGTACCTCCAAAGATTCATTATAAAATGAGCATACCTGATAAAAAGATACCCAAAACTTAATAAAAACGTAAAAATCTTTGTTATAAGGGGAGGATGGGGTAAGATGAAGCACTTTTTAGATTTTTTGACCTGGTGTCTCCCGTGGTAATGTCATCCAGTCTATGCTGGTGTTAAATTGAGCACTTGTCATTTACCTTTGACCATCTACAATTTGGATGTTTCATAATATGTCTTCCACATTTTTAAAGCACTTGAAAAATGGTGTTAGAAAGGTTCAATTTACCCCACATATTGGGTAAGTTGAACCACCCTTTGAGGTTGAGGGGGAGAAAAAAGATATTTCTAGAAAAAACTGAAAAGAAAGGACAAAATGGTTTCAGAAAAAAAGCATAGACCTGCAACTTTACTGTCCAATTGTGGCATCCAGTTGTACACTTGTAAAAAAACAAACAACAGCAACGACCATGGCAATACTGTCACATTCCAGTCTATGAAAGATTGAATTTTTCCAGGTCACAGGGGAAGACCCATTGGTTGGATTTGCGTTCACTCCCCAACAAGTTGTTTGGCGCCGGTAGTTTTTTTTTTTACAATATCTTGTCTATCTAATGATACTTCATCATCGGGGTCGATAATGAAGGCCTGTCTGCCGTCCATGGGTTTTCGGCCTAGGATTCTCTTCAAGAAGACACCCTCGAGTTCATCACCATCAATTACATTGACTCTGGCGATGTATCGACGTGTGGTTTTCTTGCCATTGACGCTGACTACCATGAAATCACCTCTTAGTTCGTCATCCGATACATCGTCGTCATCAGAATCGTTCATGGCCATGGACTCACAGTCTTCATCATCGCTGTCGTCATCTGAGGTGACATTGGCTGTTGTCTTTTGGGATGTTTGCCTAAACAGTTTCTTTTTTATGTCTTTGGTGGGTTTAACCTTTGCTTTTTCTGCTGCCAATTCATCTCGGACTGGTGTGTCAGTCAGTATTTTGGTTGCCCTTTTCTTTCTTCCCCCTTTTGTTTTTCTTGGTTCAGCTCTTGGGAAAGGATAGATTGCTGATGGCGAGACGTATTCACAAGAACTGGAAACAGGCTGTTGGCCCATGCCACAAGAACTAGGTCTTGGGATCGGCGATGAACCCACAGCACCTGAGCTTGGACCAGGAATTGGATCCAGATCTGCAGCATCTGCATTTGCTTCAGGATTTTGACGGTCAGTAACTGCAGCTGAAGCAAAATCAGCATCCATGAATATATCCTTATTGTAGGGATAGATGCCAGTGGCTGCAAATCCTGCCTTGATATTGCGTTGTAACATGGCACAGAGCTGAGCTTCAGAAACAATGGTGGGAATGTCGTAGATGGTAACTGTTCTCCCAGGATGAGAGCGAATCCACCTGTCCATTGCCGCATTGTAGGCCTTCTTAAAGGGACCGTAGACGGCTCTATCAAGAGGTTGTAATCGGTAGGATGTGTGGGGAGGAAGTGTGAGCAGAACAACGCCATTCTCACGTGCAAGGTCAATTGTCTTGATCGTGATATGTGCTTCCACATTATCCAGAATTAGCAGCACTGGTCTTTCTTTCGTGCAACGATTGTGTTGAATGAAATGTAGCATATAATCTACATCCAGCAGGCGCACCATTCAAGAAATGTTCCCGAAACTTCACCCGTGGAAACACAAACAATGGTGGAATCACGTTCCCTACAGCATTCACACAATATTCCAGTGTCACTAATTCACCACGTTCTGCACTGGTCAGAGATGCAACTTGCTTTTTTCCTTTCTCTGTGACAACTTTTCCAGGATTTTGCACAGTGGTGCAGCCAGTTTCACCGAGATTCCAAATATCACTTGCAGAGAACTTGAATCTGTCCATAACTGCTGCCAAATTATTGTAGAACTGGTCTACATTGTGGCGGTTGAAAGCAGTCGCCCGAGCAAGAGACGTAGGTTCTGGTGCTCTAACGGCTAATTTGTGCCTACCTTTAAATGAGTAGAACCAGTCTTTACCAGTTGGCCAGAACCAGAATGGCATTCTTTTTTGCAAACTCGAAGACAAGTGCCCAACATTTCTCTACACTCAGACCATGAAATTGGTTGGACAAGTGTGTTATGTGCCGTGCCAGGTCATTCTCCATTTGCAGTGGGAACACACATTTTAATTTTGACAGTCTGTCATATCCAGTTATGATGTCTTCATCTGCTTTATCTCTTGACTCACAATGAAGCGACGTAGTGTGAAACGGTCGATGTTGAAGTTCCGTGATACCTCTCGTAGGGGAGAACCAGCAGTGAATTCAGCAGCGGCCCGTTTCATCACATTTATTACGATTATCTATCCCTTAGATAATTTTCCCAAATATCAGGCTGTGGGTAAATGTGTCAATACCTTCATGTAAAAACCAAACAAAAATAGCTTTTCTGCGATATTTTAAACAAAAAGTAAATTATATTTGTTTCAATTCATATTTGTTTCTTGAAATTTGCTAATTTTCTCAAATAACGTTACAGAAAAGTATATTTTATTTTTGAAAGATTTTTTAATAAAGAGAATTATGTTGTGTTGACGTATTTGTGAATATGAACAATTTTATCAATTTTACTGAAAATCAGAAAAATTATTCCAATCAATTTAAATTCAATTTGAAATACAACGAAATATATTGCTTACTGGAAATATTAAATTTAATCTATTAGCTTGGAATTAAGACTAAAATAAAAACTTCAAGAATTCTTTTATTTTTAAAATGCATTTCAAAACTATTTTTGAGGTATCTGTCTGAACAACGATTCAAAACAGACATTACTAAAAACAAATCCCAAATGTTTTCTTATTCCCGATGAAGAAAATTCTTTGCCATTGGGTTGCATGTTGTTGTCTTAATCAAATGTTCAAAAATAAAAAAAAATTAAAAAAAGAAATAAATAAAGCAGGATTAAGTGGAATATTTATTGATTTATTTGAATTTTAAAACTTCGTTGTTTGTTTTTTCTTAATATTAGTGGTCATTCTGTTTTTCCTTATTTTGTAATTATTGAATCATTTAAAGTTTTAAATGTAGCCGTCTTACTGAAAGTCTATCTGCCTAGTGTTACTTTTGTTCTGGTAGGTTTTCGCTATTCGGATTTAATTTACTCTATTGAGATATTGTTGACATGTTTTAAAGCTAACTGCATATTCTTAGTATTATTATTTGTATCGCGTAACTTGAATGGTTGACAACAACAGTATTTCCAACTTTTGTAGATGGCGACGTTATCCTTGCGGCTGTGGACAACAACAATAACAGCCTTCCTACTATGTTGTATGTTGTCCAGTGCGCACAGATTTAAAGCGTGTGACAAAAATGCTGCCCGTCTGATTCTTGCTCATTGTTTTCGATGGAGACGCGATGTTGCCATACCTAAGAGTCAGATTTCTCAAGCGAATCAAAAAGGTGAGTACCAGCAGAGAAAAAAGATTTGTGAAGCGGTATAGTATCTTTAAAATTAATAATTAGTTAAACTGGTTATATGCTTGTATGCGGGCCATTGTGACAAGGTGGACGAAAACAAGAAGAGGGTTTCTTGATTGTGATTTTAAGTCACTTGCCAGGTTGGTCTCAGTAAAAAAGCAGATATGGCAGTTTTGTTATTCTCGATGGAGGAAATCCTTGGCATTGAGTTGCACCTGTGCATATTGTTGTATTAATCAAATGTTCCATATAACAGAAGTAGGATTAATTGGAATATTTATTCCTATTTGATTTTATTGATTGCAGTGAAAAATATTTTTCCAAAAAATACAACATTAAATGCACTCTATCCAGAAATGATGTCATTTCTGTTAATAAAAAAAAAGTGGAACTTATTTGAAAGCGAGTTCAAATGTTTATAAAATTTTTAAAGTTATTCTGCATGGTTGTAAATTTTAAATAATTTTATAAATAAATAAATTGCACTCTGGTCCTCAATTGGCGAAGATTTCTTTTTGCGAGGCATAGTGTTGCCTTATTCAATAGGCAACAATGACTTACAGAAGAATTCAAAATTGATCGCTGCATTTAAGCATTGCATTATTATTTAAGCTTACCTTTTAAAATTTCAACTATAATTCTTCTGCTGCTACTAAATTTAAAGATAATTTGATGTGCGTAGGTCCTTACTTTTAGTACAAATAATTATTTTTATTTCATGAGCGAATTTCATCGTATTTCGTAATTAATTTTGATTATTCTCAAATTTATTTCTAAGTTATAAAAATTGTTATCGTACAAAAAATTCATCACAAAAAATCACGTAAAAATCGCCGAAAACGATCGCAGTAATGAAAACTTGGGAATACAAAATTTCTGTAACATGAGATATTGAAAGTTAGAGAACTGTAGGCCTTTAATTGAAAAAGTGTGATACAGTGACATACTGACAGCAAAAAACAAACAAAAAAAAAAAAACAAACAAAAATTTACCTTAACATGGGGATAGTTAAGTGTCTGTTTCGAAGCATTGTTTTAAATTTATTTTCAATGTCAGTCCTCCTTTGGTAGACGCCTTGGTAATGAGAAGGGGTTTGTGCTTGCGGCTGCTAGAGGGCGTAAGGTATCTTATTCCGGGGAAGCGGTCTGGGTTGGAGTTTATTGATGACTACAGCCTTTCGTTGTTTATAGCTAAATATCGGTTCCTACTATGTGACGTTTCTTATACGAGCCCCAAGTTTGTTTTCCTGGGATTCGCAGTAAATATTTTTTTTGTTTTTAGTTTTTTTTTTACTACAAGGGTCCATTATTATTAATAAGTGATGGTGGATTTAAACTTAAACCCGTTAAGATTAATGTAAATTAATTGAATGATAGATTTATAGATTGTGGATAATATCAGAGCACCCAATGGAATTCTACAATTACAGGGAGTTTCCATGTTAGATTTAGGAAAAATTACTTAGTAGGGGGCAAATGCAGATCTACTAGAGTAACCATTACCCTTAAAGAAAATACGACAAACCATAATATTTACATCAGCATTTCTGCAGGAGAATTTAAAAAGAGACTCAATATATATAGCCATTCATTCACCAATCCAAAATTAAAACACCAAACAGCTCTTTTGAAAAAAATTGGGGAACTGAAGGAAAAAGGTCTGAATCCTCAAATAAATTGGATAACTTTAGGCTTCGCGAACACCCCCAACAGTTTTAGGGATAGGTGCAGGCTATGTTTAGAAGAAAAAATCAGGAGAATAGTTTGCATTGATCTTTATATTTTATTAAATATAAAGATCAATGCAAACTATTAAATCAACGGAGAGAACTAATCACAAAATATAGACGTAAAAATAGATTCAAAATTACATAAGAATACATGTATATATGTGGGAGTGTATGTGTGCGTATAGTGGCACATATGTATGTATACGTAAATGTACATATATGTATGTGTGAAGATATGTATGCATATAAGTGCGTTGGACAACATGATTTATTCCATTGGGTGCTCTGGTATTAGCCACAATCTATAAATCTATCATTCAACTAATTTACATTAATCTTAACGGGTTTAAGTTTAAATCCCCCATCACTTAATAATATTGGACCCTTGTAGTAAAAAAAAAAAAAATGAAAAAATAAAAGAAAAAAAATAAAAGAAAAAAAATAAAAGAAAAAAAACAAACTATTTACTGTGAATCCCAGGAAAACATACTTGGGGCTCGTATAAGAA
Organism: Acanthosepion pharaonis; assembly: GCA_903632075.3. Lineage (NCBI taxonomy): Eukaryota > Metazoa > Mollusca > Cephalopoda > Sepiida > Sepiidae > Acanthosepion > Acanthosepion pharaonis. Next base: position 293,660 of record CAHIKZ030000816.1, read on the forward strand.
ACGCCACATAGCAGGAACCGATATTTAGAAACAACGAAAGGCTCTAGCCATAAATAAACTCCAACTCAGACTGCTTCCCCCGGAATAAGATACCTTACACCCTCTAGCAGTCCCTAACACAAGTCCCTTTTTATTACCAAGACATCTACTGGAGTGGGGAATGACATTGAAAATAAATTTAAAACAAGGCTTCGGGACAGACACTTAGGGGCTGATGATAGCCGCGTACAGACCAGCCTGACTATCCCGATGTTGAGATATTTCTTTTTTTGCTGTAAAAAATATATATGCTCTGTTATAATAAATACATAGAGCTCTCTTTAGATCAGTTTTAATAATTAATATTACCAGGATCAACCTGATTATATACCAATGGATTAATTACCCGTATTATATATATATATATATATATATATATATATATATATATATATATATATCATATATATATATATATATATATATATATATATATATATATATATATATATATATATATATATATATATAAATAAAAGAAAGAACAGTAAGATATAAAATCCGGTGTTCTTATAGATATTTTTATTTTTACAAAATAATGCTCAATGTAAATTTACAGAGCATTAATATTATAAATTAATTGATTTAAAATATGTTTTTTTTCGCTACACAGTTCCAACCATGTTTCAAAAATAGAAGCTAAAAACCCCGAATTTAATTTTGCAATTAAATTAAAAGCATTAGTTCCATTTCATCTTCAAGCGAATTTTGGAGTAACTTTTAAAAATTACCGGGTTTTTAAAGACACAGCTAAAATCACGTTTCCATGGTTACAGAATATTCTACTTAAATTGAACAAGGGGTGTCTAGATTTTCCTTATGTCAGTATCATTGTATCAGTTATTAGCTACAATTTGGTAAGGGGTAGGGATGTATTTTACAATGAAACCTGACATCAGTTGAATGGATGTCGTCTGAATTTAAAAAAAAATTGTTAACGGTAAAAAATCTTCAACGTCATTTTTAAATTTAAAGATTTTCGGGTTTTTTTTTTTTTTCTAATACTTTTTATTTAACTACGATTTGAAATATTCTCCTTTTAATTTTTATTTTACTATATTCTTTTTTAAGAACAGTTAAATGTATTAGAATCCATTATATTATGTAGGATTATTTTAATATCAAGTTTAAGTATGTATATGAGGTTACATTTTTTTTTTTTTTTTTTTTAAATATATGACTATGACGGCAAAAATATTACTTAAATAATATCTAAATATAAAAGTTTAAAAATTGTAATTTACATATACTTTGATATGGAAAAATAATTTTACTTACTATGAGTAATTATCCTTCTGTTATAAAGTAATATAGTCTATTAAAACTAACAATGAAAATATTTTAAAATTTTAAAGTTGTAATTTTAAAATTGTAATTAAAATTGTAGTTAAATAAAATGAATTCTAACCTGTTATTTATACATACATATGAAACTTTATTACTTAGGTTACATATATTTGAAATAAATAAATTAATTAATTAATAAATAAAGTTTACTAAATCTGAGAAATGACTTAGCTAGTTTTGTAGTAAGTGCCATTAATATTACTTAAATAATATTTAAATTTAAAAATTTAAAAAAAAAAAAAAAAAAAAAAATTGTAATTTACATATACTTTGATATGGAAAAATAATTTTACTTACTATGAGTAATTTTCCTTCTGTTATAAAGTAATATAGTCTATTAAAACTAAACAATGAAAATATTTTAAAAATTTTAAAGTTGTAATTTTGAAATTGTAGTTAAATTGAATGAATTCTAACCTAAATTTCTTTTAAATAATTCTACACGCACTAAAAAGAATCCAAAAATAACACCTATAGTAAAATAAAATTAATATGAAATGCCATAAGATGTAAGCTTTTGAATGACCCATGTCCTTAGTACTTACATGAGAAATATTATAATACTAGGTTTATATATAAAATAAAAGTTTACTGAATCAGTGAAATTAAGTAACCATTTTTGCCGTCATAGTCATATATTTAAAAAAAAAAAAAAAAAATGTAACCTCATATACATACTTAAACTTGATATTAAAATAATCCTACATAATATAATGGATTCTAATACATTTAACTGTTCTTAAAAAGAATATAGTAAAATAAAAATTAAAAGGAGAATATTTCAAATCGTAGTTAAATAAAAGTATTAGAAAAAAAAAAAAAAAAAAACCCGAAAATCTTTAAATTTAAAAAATGACGTTGAAGATTTTTTACCGTTAACAATTTTTTTTTTTTTAAATTCAGTCACATTGTAAAACATCCATTCAACTGATGTCAGGTTTCATTGCCTTTTAATGTAAAAATACATCCCATACCCCGGCCAGTTTACCAAATTGTATTCTGGGCTAATAACACCGACCTGGCTGATACAATGATACTGACATAAGGAAAATCTAGACACCCTTGTTCAATTTAAGTAGAATATTCTGTAACCATGGAAACGTGATTTTAGCTGTGTCTTTAAAAACCCGGTAATTTTTAAAAGTTACTCCAAAATTCGCTTGAAGATGAAATGGAACTAATGCTTTTAATTTAATTGCAAAATTAAATTCGGGGTTTTAGCTTCTATTTTTGAAACATGGTTGGAACTGTGTAGCGAAAAAAACCATATTTTAAATCAATTAATTTATAATATATATATATATATATATATATATATATATATATATATATATATATATAATTTAATTTAAAGAAAAAACAGACCATTTTAAGGCTCCATTAGTTATAATTTATTTCACCAGATAATTTTATTTTTCTCTGGATCTTCAGACTTCAAAGGTGAAAAAAAATGAATTTAAAATTTACACTTTTTAAGGGCAGTATTAAGCTTATATAAGGTGACATAAAGGGTGGTGAAGAATAGTGTGAGAGGCATGGTCGAATTTGGAGAGGGAAGGGAGAGTTTTAAAATTTATTTTTATTTTTATTACAATACTTAATATTGAGGAGGGAGGGTTAAGGATATTTAATCGGTCAACTCAACGGAAATCATATGGGAAAAAGGAAAGAAGAGAAAAAAAGGGAAAAAAAGAGAAAAATATATATACAGAGATAGATAGATAGATAGATAGATAGATAGAGAGAGAGAGAGAGAGAGAGAGAGAGAGAGAGGAGATGAAGATGGTATACAGCATTCTTCTTATTTCTTCATTGAAGAAAAGATTCCATAAATGTAAAACCTCTCCACAGAATATTATGAAAGTCATGCTTTCTTGGGGTTTACCATTATTTTCACATTTTCTTTCCAATCAGAAATATAATTCTGTAAGATTTTAGATTTTGTAATATTCTACATAAATATGTTGTGTATGTTTGAGCGAAATTTAATGACTTTAAGACCATTAATTTTACAATTATTATCATTATATTGATTTTCATATAATATGATGATTTCAGTTCAACCAAAAGACAATCAAAAACGGGATACTGAATACTTAAGAGCAGTGAATTGGGAAAAATCAATATAAATAAACATATTCGATTTCAAACTAGCCAGCTGCTTCTGAAGAATAGCAACACTAAATAATAAAGGCCCACATTTTAAATGCTGTAAAAAAATCTTTCATTACACAAGTGACTTCACCAATACAGCTGACTCATATGCATGCGACCATAACATTTTTATGTCCAATTTCAATATTTTGTAATCCTATATACAATGCGCATGCCTCACCATTCTCTCTCTCTCTCTCTCACTATCTCTCTCTCTCTCTCTCTCACACACACACGCAATAACCTTTACTACCCTACGAGTGCCTCCAGGACCTTCAACAAGTACTGGGTCGGAACACAATATCGTAGCGTTTTAAGTGGGTTTCAAAAACAACATTTAGATATTTGTACATAGATTTTTCAAGCACATATACGCAATTTTGTTTCACTACCCTTTACCAGAGGAAACATTTTTCATTGAGGACCAGCGATATTAGGACTGCCAAGTTGCCGAAAGCTGAAAATGATAACACTACACTGTGAGAAAAAGGGTGACAACCAAAGCAATACGAATTATCGAAAGACTGATGCAAGTCTAGTAAAAAGAATTTGATCAAATTAGACGCTTTCCATGCAAATAAGAGTACCCAGCGGAAGCATCAGTCATACACGCCCACGAGAATGCCTAATTCACATAAAAAGGAGACAAAAATGAACTAGACAAGATGATAAAAGACAGCATTGTAAGAAAATTGCAAAAACCTAAACCTAAAATAGTTCTGCAGCCTGACATGTAACCAAAAAGTAATGGAAAACTAAGGATCTACCACAATCTCAACAAAGCATTCATAATATATTAGCATAGTGTCTCCACCTTTGAAGAAATAACTTATAAACTAACTGGAGGAAAATATTTCAGTAAGCATAAAAAAAAAAATACTGTTACTGGTCCGTCAAGCTAGATGAAGATAATCGGCTTTTGACATGTTTCAATAGCCCACTTATTAGGTACTGCTTTATAAGGATACTATTTGAACTGGTGATGAGCTAAGATGTATTCCAGCAAAAGATGGACCAAATACTAGAGAGATTCTCTGGAACCATCGGTTGTTGTTGCAGTATTTGGAAAAATGTAAAAGAACGTTACAAGAACTTACCCGACCTGATGGAAGCTACGAAAGAAAATGGTCTTGTATTCATTAGTGCAAATTGTAAGATATAAAAATGGATTATATCCAGATCCACCAAAAGTAGAGGACATAAAAATACGAAAGTCTCCCACTAATGAAGCTGAGTTATTGCATGTACTGGGAATGATGGCATACATGAACCTATTCACACTACGACTGTTAGAACACACAGTAGAACTCGGTGACCTCTTAAAATGCAACACATATGAACACAGAGAAGTCCTTCCAATAAATCAAGGCTTTAATTAGCAGAGAGGTAACCGTGGTATACTCAACAAAGCCAACAACCGTCCAAGTCGATGGCTCTAGCAGAAAGCTTGGAACAGTACAAGATGGGAAAACAGTTGTCTTCGCGCCCAAGCCACTCACCTACGCTGAACAAAGATATGCAAAATATTGAACGGGTGATGCTATCAGTGATGTTTGGATCTAGAAATTCCACACATACTTGTATGGGAAATAATTTCATCACAAGCGCGTGGAAATTATTAGTTAGAAGGATCTATTAGTAGCAGCGCAAAAGCTGCAGCGAATGCTAATGGATATATAGGACTACAACTATTAAATATCAACCTAGTAAAGAGATGCTAGTGTCAGACTTATTGTCAAGGTTACCAAACGAAGATAATTATGACCCAGTAAACTTAGAGATAAGAATCCAGTTCGTACAGAAAAACTGGAAGAACTGAAAGAAGACTCTAAGAACGTCTAAATCTTTGAGAACAACTAACCATTAGATAACCATGCAAAGCAAAAGATACATCCCAAAAGATACGTCATACTGGTCATTCAGAGACGAATTAACATTGGAGGATTCCGAGGTACTGAAAGGCGGCAGGATAATTGTCCACAGAAACAGGAAGGTTGAGATCCCTACTAAAGTACACGCATTACATCAAAGCATTAGAAAAAAAAACATGCATATGCTGGTCATGTATTAACACCGGCATTGAAATAATTGTCAGAGAATGCTCTGCATGCCAGAAATACCTAAGCACATTGAAGAAAATAAGCGATAATGCCCCATGAGGCCCCTTCCGGTTATAGTAAGTAATCGGAACATATCTTTTTCACCTGGCAGATGAAATGAACTTATTGGTAGCTGATTATTACTGCAAATTCTCATTCATCCGCAAAATGCGCAATACATGCATCAACCAAGACGTCAACAACACCCTAGGTATCTTCAATAATTCGCCGAAAAACAGCATAGCGTGATGAAAAAAGGCCCCAAACTTAATAAAAACAAAGTTTTATCGTCAAAATGTTCATGTTATTATTAAGAGGAAAGACCAAAGCATTTTAATTAATTTTAAATTTTTTTAATCTTTTCTATCATGTTTAAAATTTTGGTTAAATATTTTAGTGCCTTTTTCAGTTGAAAAATACATTAATTTGGAAATTCTTGCAAAAATCAAATAATTGTCGGATCTCAGTGAAACTTTCAGAACTTATTCAAAAATTAATGAAATTATATTAGAAATGTTTGTTTTTTAGAAAGTCATAGTAAAAATATTTTTTTTACATCTGTTACCCCTCCTCTTACTTAGTTTTAGGAAAACTCGAAAATTCGACTTCCGTGTAATTTTGTGATTATATTAGTTAAAAGCAGAAGACTTTGAAGTATATAAATCATAAATTGTTTTCCGAAATTTCGACCTGATATTACTCAAAATTCAGCTCAAAACCCAATAAAACTATGACATTATTTAATTAAAAAAACGCTTTTAATGGCTTTTATGAATAATATATATTAAGGACAATTGTTTGAAACCACAATATTTTTCCAATGAAAAATGAATTTTTACAAGAATTGTTTACTTTTTTTCCAATTTTGAATACAAAATGTGATAAATTTGTCAAATATTTTAAAATCAAGTTTGAATTCGTGTATTTTTGGAAATGCTGCTATTAAAATATCTATTTTTACAGATCATAAATTTGAAAGCTTATAATCTGCGACATGATAATATTTTAAAAATATTTTTAATATGCAAAAATTGTTTTCTCCAAAACTATGGATGTACGGATGTACGGTTCAGAAATAATAGGTCACACGTTTTAAGAGAGAGGACTTAAGAAATTGCTTTGCTTTCCTTCTGACTAGGACATATCAAATTCTTTGACTGACTATCACCGTCGCATTTTCAAGTTTTTAATTTTCTTTTTTTTACACCCTATTAAATATTTTAATTTCATTTCTTAAATATAATTAATTTATTGTTTTTCAGTGAGAGACATACTGCAATTATTAATTATTTTCTTTTTTAGATTCATGTTTAGGAACGTAAACAGTGCAGTCTTTGGATATATCTTTGTTGAAAAAAGTACCTAAAATCAATATAATATTAGTCTCTTGAAAGTATTTAATTTTTTAAAAAAATACTTTATATTTAAATAAGGTGGTTCACTTAAAATTTGAAAATACTGCCACTTCTGTTCTCCTGTCCGATAAATTGCCCTGACTTTAGTTGTCGATACATTGACGTAAACATCAATTCACACCTCAAAAACCAATCACCAGGATTAGACATACTTCTTTTATTTTCAACTAAATTTTTTCTGCTAAAAAAATTAAAGTAAGTAACTTTGTTTTCAATTACATTAAGTAAACGTTAAATTTTCTAATTTTCCTAAAATAACTTTTCAAAATTGTATACATGATTTTTAAACAGAAAATTTCACTTTTGTTTACAAAGTTGTCAAAAAGGGATCAAATGATCGATTTTATGGCAATTTTGCTGACAAAAAAAAGAAAGATTTTTAACTAAAATTTAAGGCGTGTTCGGAAGGATTAAAAAATGTAAAAAAATATTAAAAAAATATTATGGTCTTCCCTCTTAATAATAACATAAACATTTAAACGATAAAAAATTGTGTATCAAATTTGAGGCCTTTTTTAATCAGGGTATACTCTTTTATAGCTAAGTATTGAAACTCCCTACCCTAACGTCAATATTTGTAGAACGTTGGATACCAGAACATATGGTTAGCGATAATGACCTTCAGTTTACTTTAACAGTTATGATTTTAGACAGTTTGCCATAGACTGGGAATTTGACCACATCACCTCCTTACCGAAACATGTCTAGTACAGTTTGCTGGAATAAATATAGAAACTGCAAAAATACCATGAAGAAATACAAAGAGTATCAGATATAGGATGAAGCCCAGCAGATCTACTATCTAATAAAATGATAAGAAAATCTGTCAGTAAAGATCATGGACACTGCATATGAAAAAATAAGATCTCTGAAAGGTTACGTGCACGCTAGGCAAAACAAAAATATTATTACGACTATGTTGCAAGAGACTTACCAGTTCTTCACAAAAGCCAGATCGTGACTGTGATGAATCACCAATCGGGAAAAGGGATAGTAACAAGAACAATGAGACTAGGTCATACCCGGAATAAATAGCTATGCCATTAGTAGGAGAAACCGGCGCCCCATACGTAAAGTTCGACCAACAATGCGAAATGAGGCCGACCAAAGATTATCCGCAGAATGTAGGAAAGAGAAATGGAATAATCTGCCGAGGCCCAAACCATACCAAGAAGACGTGTAAGAGTACCGTCATATTACAAAAACCTCATATTACGAAAACCTCATATTACAAAACGAACGATATACAGTAACTGCTCACGAAAGAAAGAGAAAGAGAGAGAGAGAGAGAGAGAGAGAGAGAGAGAGAGAAGTAATATATGTGTACAACCATATATATATATATATATATATAAATATATATATATAGACTTACCCAACATACCCCATATATCGCAGACCGACAAAATACGATGTTGCATGATGCACACACACACACACACACACACACACACACACACACACACACACACAACACAAATTGTCTAACCCCCAACACTACACTGAGACACATATGCATACACCTACTCCTTACCCATCTGTCACTAATCTCCCAGTACAGTGGGGATGTAACGGTTTTGTTTTTCCTCTAATGCCAACAACAGCCGCAGTACAAACGCCCAGAAACATGTTATTTCCGACCAGCCTCGCTTTAGACATTGTCTTATGTTACATCTCGTAGAGATAAAAGTTAGGAAAATAAATAAATATAAAATAAATGCTACAGCATATCTTAACTTATTCCATTGTCCGTTTATCATCCCTCTCTGTCTGATTAAGTAGGTTACCTGCTGATTCCCTTCTTCTTTTGGTTTTAATATCTCATGTGAATGTTAAAATCTAGCATTTTTCCTCGTTATATGTTCCGGATATATCAATTTTTTGGTTGTAGTTATAAGCCACTTTTTTAATCTAAGTATGTGTTTTTCAGTTCATCCCTTAAGGTTTTTTCGTTCTTACATGTCTTTTCCATGGTAATCTCTGCATTCGTCAGTAGGATCCCATCACTGTGGCTTAGAGTCTCTTCATCTGTAAGGAAATTGTCGAAAATTTACTCCCGTGTAGATATTAGATATCATATAATAGTTCAGCGCACTTTTCTTAGTTTCTAATGATATTTTCCTATCAATACCTTACTTAATTTCCGCAAGATATTTTTTGCTATTCCTATCTACCAACGGATTTCTGTGTTACATTTTCCGTCTGTTGTTACTACAACACCCAGATAGTTAAATTCTATATTTGCATGATTTTGAAATCCCCACTACACTTTTGGCTTTTGTTGTCAAACATACATGTTGTCTTCTTACAGTTTATTGTCCTTTCGTCTTGATTTCCTTTACTACATTGTTTAATAAATCTTTCTCTTTGCCTTTTGTGTTTCCCATCAACAAAGGATCATCTCCAATAGCAACCCTTTAAAGTAAGCACCTCCACTGAATTTTCCATGAATTTTAAAAATGAAAAATCATTCTTGAAGCTTTGTTTTTAGCTTTAATTGAAAGCTAAATGATTAAATTTACTATTTCCACTAAGCAAAATACTCTAGTGTATTTCATACAGAAATTATATTGATTAGAATCTTATCTTTTTGCTCGCTTTCAGAAATCATTTATGAATTCAGCCATTTTTGACACATTTGTAAACAAAAGTTAATTCTCGGTTTTAAAAATCTTCCAAAAGTAAAATATACTTTTCTGAAACTTTATTTGAGGAATATTAGCTGATTTAAAGTATAATTAATCTGATTTGAAAAATATTATTTACTTTAAGTTTAAAATAACAGGAAATGGATTAATAAAAAAAGAGTAACGCGATTAAGTGTTTGTCAACACCTCGTAAATTACTTGACGAGTAATTTACGTGGTGTTGACAGTTTTATTACTGGAGACCTTATCTGTTAAAACATAATTTAAGAAAATGATGGATGAACGCTTTTTTATATAATACATATATATACTCAGAAATCTTAAAAATGTGGGAAATATTCTAGGTAATCTAATTATAGGAATGTTGAATTTAAATTTACTATAGTCATCGCTCTTATTTTCTGATTATATCGTGTATAGTCGACCATAATTTCAAACAGGGGCACGTTACGTATACATAAAAAAATGCCCTTAAAGATCTTGGTGCAAAACGACTTATATTGAATTTTTAATTATAGTTAAAAATACTTTGGTCTTTCCTTTTAATAATGACATAAGCATTTTAACGACAAAACTTTGTTTTTATTAAGTTTGGGGCCTTTTTCATCATGCTATACTGTTTTTCAATAGAGGTACATGCTTCAACGCTAATACTTTGATTATTGCCACATAGCATTTGGTTTATAGTAAAAATCTCATAAAATGTCGGAGGAGATGGAACGAAGAAAATGTATCACGATAACAAAGATTATCCAAAATAATTAATAATTAATAAAATAATAAATTTTTGAGTCATGCTAAAACTGTTAAGTTTTATGATTCAAATATCATTATATGAAGCCTATCTTTTGCGAAAAAAGTTTTATTATACTATTTAAATTTCTTCGTTTCAGATCACCATGAATCGATTTTTTCCTACTCGACGCAACGAACCGACAAGAAGTTGAAAACATATGACTTTTCTGACATCTTACCGCTAGTGACCAAGCGAAAGATATCAGCGTTGAATATGATTGCCCACGTTTGCTGCAAAATGGGTTGCCTCATCTCGGACATCTGCCCTTGATCTTTAAAGCACGTCGTCCCTCGTAGTGGTGGATCAGTTAACTATTCTGTCCATTTTCGAAGACAAACAGCCTTAGCGTCCTACCCTCCGTAATAACTGACTGACTGTTCTCTGAGTCAGCATATGTAGTCCTGATAATATCGTAATCGAAAAACAACCGGATATCGAAAACTATTTAAAGTCATTAAAACGAAACGTCGTATTTACCTTGTTTGTTGTTGTTGTCTTTAACCTTATATCTTGCAAAAGAAATATGTTTATTGACGTTCACACATAGATGCATATTAATTACATATACATTTAATCGCTTTATCTTGTGTACATGTACATTGATTATACCCAAATATAGCTTCTCCGGTAACATGGTGGAAAACTGCCGAGATAATACATCACACACCTTAAAGTTACTACATGTCTTTAAGTACCAATAATCTTCATGTATGGATCAAAAATGCCCTTACAAGAAATAAATTAAAGCATCAGAACTTAGATTACAATTACACTTGAAAGTAGGAATAATTTTTGTGCAATTTAACATTTTAGGGAAAATATTCATCAACGTTTCAATGAATTTCTTGTGTCAAAATTTCTCTCGATATACGAACATTTGCAATTTAGTTGATACACTAACGTATCAAAAGCCATGATATAGCAGTATGGCAGGTGACGTCATTGTACCTTGACGCCAAGGAAATGTCCAAATCTATAACATTTTTTTAGTAAGTCATATGAACACCGGTTAGGATGCTCATAGGAAGGTAACGTGAATTATCGAAAGGGGTATGATAGTGGGTACTGTTATAATTGATTGATGACAAACATGTTGGTTATGTATTATTATTAGTAATTTTACAGTGAATAATCAGAAAACATGTTTACTGTTGTTGGCTGATGTCTAGATTCTATATGTACTGCGCCGGGTAAAGCGCTTCATACATTCATCTGTGTGTATATGAAAATAATCCTAGTGTAATGATACTACCCATTTGACAATGAAAATATCATTGTTACATATAATTGCTGAAGCAAAATTCAAATGAATTAAATTGAATAATGGGATGACGTATAAACTAAACTGAATTAAGTTGAAATTACTATTTTTTTATTGGCCAAACAAGATAACCGTCAGTGTTCATCAGAGAATTGTCTTCTTAAATTTAGGAAAGTTGTGTTACCTTGCTATGAGTCAGTCTACAAATAGAGGTGCTATTTGTTAAAGATGTTTTGTTTTTCTTAGGGTTCGGGAAGTGTAGAGTTTGTACTTTTTAGGGGAGGTTTGATCATATGATCCGATTATTGAGTAATTCTGTTTTTGTTCAGCTGTGGTTGATGGGCGTTGCTCGTAGATATAACTCAAGTAATTTCTCCACAGTTTGTATATGCCTTTTCACAAAAGCGTTTGATTGTAGAAATCTTGCAGATGATACTTTGTGATCAAATTTCCATTGTCGGGTAAATTCATCGTATGTCTCACTTGAGTACTGTGGCCCATTGTCACTTATTACCCCTATGGGAATGCCATATTCCATGAATACTTATTCATTTGCTCTTATGAATATGTGACTTGTACTTTATTCAATTGTTTTGCATATGTTAAAATAAATTCAGTAGTAATAAGTAATTATTAGGTATTCATGTTCACTGAAATGAAAAAAAGGTCGATACCAAAACTTTCTCAAACTCAGTGTTTATGCCATTCTAATATACATGCATCGTTAGCCCGATAACATGTCTTCTCGATGTCTTGATGGCTGTAGTGGAGTTGGTCCAATATGGTTTTCTGTGTGGCTGGAATCAGTACTTTTGATCATTTCAATACAATGCTTTCATTTACAGAGTTCATCTCTGTAAGGCCAGTAGGAATATGGTAGTTCTTTAAATGAATCTATTCATCCAATTACTATAACTTTGTGAATGATCTTTCTAGGTATCCTCTTCTAAGTGTTTCAACCGGTCACTAATGAATCTCACAAGAACAATGTCGATCGTATCACTTTTCCTGGTAGTGGGTGGATGACAGTATATTTGGTAGTGTCATCTATTTTCCAGGTCTATATTCTATATGCATTTGGTATTTCTATAGCTTGAATAGCATGCATTATAGTATTGGAGTTACACTGGTCAGTGGTTTCTGATCGGTTATTACTCTAAGCTAACGTCTATAAACGTATGTGTGAAATCGTTGTCAGAAGTTTCCTTATGTTTGAAAGAGATTTCGATGCATAGGAAATCGGTCTGTCATACTAGGTCAGTGCAGTTCCAAGTCTTTTAAGGCTCGTATCAGTCTGCAGAATGTGTACTTGTTTGTGTGTCGAAATATTTAAGGGTTGATCTCTGTTTTGAGATCATCAAAACGTAGATTTTGATGATTTTTTCAAAGAAAAAATTCTTTTTTGTTTATCAAATCTCGCAGAATGGATGCGCCTTGTCGGTCAAGTTCAGAATGAATCGTGAGAAGCAGGTAAGTAGAATTAAAAATTCCTACAGTTCTCTTCCGCATGTTGGAGGTGACATAGCTATCATGTTGCTGATCTACTCTGGGACTGGACCGACATCATTTGCATTGTATATTACCGTAAAAAGATATGATTTCTGATTTGGCATTGTATTTTACTGAGCTGAAAATGAAACTGTTTTTGAAAGTTACTTGCATAAATTTGGGCAATATTTTGTTATGATCTGATTTGGCATAAACCACAACATCATTAGCAATCAACTTGTTCCAGGAACCATTTTCATTTAGAAGATATCCAGTGATACATTCAGTAATGCTTGGTAACAGTATGTGCTAAATAGTAAATGAGATGTTGTCAACTTTTTACAGGTGAATAGACCAGTAACCATCTTTGGCTTGGAAAGTAGCTTTGCGTCTGTAAAGTGTCAATTCTTCTCTCATTGAGATTTTGTGCTGTAACCTTTTAAGTGCTTTGTTTTGATTTCTTGATTCTTAGGCTTCCATCTATTTTTGTGTGAGTAAACTAGACAACAGACAAGCATTGTAGACTTTGTTACCTTCCTGATAACACTAAATGCTTCCATGTTATCAAGCTCCGTATAATGACATCTTAGTGTGATTGCTGCTGTACTTAGGTGTATCGGCGTGTGGCTGGATATTATCATTCACAAAATGGGTCTCGCTTCTTGGCAGAGAGTCAATTTTATCGAAGCGTCTTGGGAAAATTTTGGCTACGTTATTCACATTGTTGATTGGTGTATTAGCTTTGTCGTGTTTCATGTTCTGTTGATGCATAGCTGTTCTGGTGATGGTAATCTTAGGAGTGCGGGACCCTGAATATCAATTATGTAGAACGTAGCCGAAGTTATTGTATTTGCATGGGATTTGCATGTTGCGTTACATTGACTGCCACTTGACTGAACATTTTTTCGGCATCACTTCTTTCTGGGAACATAATGCGGAACATTTTCACTGGTGGTGTGTTTTTGAATCGAAGATTGTGGATGCCTAGTTTATTTGGTAATTATATATTTATAAGAACAAAATATTCATGACTTTGCTGAGACACAGCAAATGGATGCTGTCAAGCATTAAGTTGTCAAATTAATCTTCTGTGTTTTGGGCAGTGTATATAGACTGAATTTTTGCCGTTAGGCAGACTGCAGCCCAGTGGTTTATTTTTCCACATGCATTGCAGGCTTAACCTAATGCAGGACATGCTTAATGGCGAAAGGCATTTGACACATTTTTACTTTTGGTTTGGCGTCTTACACATTGTATGACCGTCTTGAGGGCATTTGTATGTTTGGCCTATGTTCGGTGCATCTATAAAGGTCAAGTTCGCATATTCTCTGAGGAGCTCTTTCTCGTTCACAATAGTAGGACTGGCAATTATGGGCTCTATTATTCTCTGCTGTTCTTTCACTGTAAATGTGAATGTCTTCACTTGCACTTTGTATTTGTTTACAAATTCGTCTAATTATTCTCTATTGTCTGCCTGTACATCATTAGTTTGAAGTAACTGACCCTGAAATGTTTCCAAGGTTCTAATTGTTGCAGAAACTTGTGGAAAATTACGTTCGGTGATTGTTTTCCCCATCTAAAAAGTTTAGAGATCTTGACCTGGTGTAGTGTTGAGCAATCCATAAAAGACATTCTGCCCTTATTTGCCATATGTTGGTATGTCAGTAGAAGTGGTAATGTGTAAGGATTTGCTTGACAGGAAATGGAGCAGTGGTCAGTGGTAGAAGTAGGTCAGGTAAGTCGAGGGAACTTCCAAGAAAATTTTCAAACTGTTGATAGACGAGAAAAAGTTTTAACTGTAACTAGAATTTTCTGCCAGTTACCTTATTCTCCTGGTTTTTTATTCCTTGATAACCGCGTTGCGGTCAAAATTGCCGTAAAATGATAACTTTGTCAGAGGAGGCCTTTTTTTTACTGAAAAAACTTGTAAGTCTTCTAATATTATTGATAAAATAGTTTTACTGTGAACTTAGATGTATATTTACTGTTGCTGGCTGACGTCGAAGTGCTAGGCGCTATATGTATTATTGCGCTGGGTTGCGTCCATGCGTGTATGAAAGTAGTCGTTTTATAATTGGCAGACGGGTGGGGCATTTCATTTCTGAACTTGTGGATCCCTCGATGTACGGTGTCACCTGTGTACGGGGAATTCCAAATGAAAAGTATTTCAATACACAGTACACAGCTCAGTGACGGACTACGTAGAAGCGTAATGGCTAGTATTATCTGGTAAGAGAGAAGATTCAATATAGGAGTTACCAAACGTGTACCCAGCGAGGCAGTCCAGAATTCGTTAGCTTCCATGGAATGTGGAAGCAGAAGACTCACTGAGGTGCGCCTATTAATACGAAGACACAAGAGAAAAAAACCTAGTTACCAAACTAGTAGCACGCTTAAATTCATGTATTTGGGACACCAAGAAAAAGTCCATTCGAGCACTTACCATGAAAATATTTGTAGAACAGACAGACTTTCGATGGGAAAGTGACGAGATGCTTGGTCAGGATTGATTATATTGCACACCCTTCTCTGGATTTTATCAAGAATCTGGAGATGCGTAGTAGGAGCACCAAAACAGATATAGGAGCAATATTCAATACACCGACGAATTTATAAATGTGCAAGATGGACTGTGGCGAGAACATTCTGGGGACACAATGCAGTGAACTAACCTTCCTCGCAGCAGATGTAGCAATTGACTCGATATAGGCGGTCCACATCATGTCAGTAGAAAACGTGAGGCCAAGAAGGTGTAGAGTGTTGCTTTCCTGGACTTCAGTATCAGTCCTCTTGATGGAAGTTTCTCTGTGGTGATTAAATGAAAGCAGTTTTATTTTTGAGATGTTAAAATTTACAAGCCATTTCTTACCCCAGGCTAAAAAGGACCTTCAATCAGTGGTTAACCATTGATTGAAGGTCCTTTTCAAAAGTAATTTCTAGGTTTACTTTGTCGGATCTGTTGAACATGCTACTAAGACAGGAGTAAATGGCAGTTCCATTTACATAAATGGCACTATTTAGGAACTGATGACATCAAGATCATTGATGAAGATCAGAAACAACGTAGCTCCAAGCATCGAGCCCTGAGGCACCACCGCGTTAGTATGAAAGGATATAGAAACGTGCCATTCAATATGACTTTCGTTACTCGATTAGTAATTCACGGTTGGATTAAGCAAAATATACGCCCATGACACCGTAGTCTACGAGCTTGCGCAGAACGCCTTCGAGATATCTAGAGCTACAGTTCAAGCTTCGCTATTCTTATCTAAAGCTTGATTGATAAATTTAGAGATAGATACGTCGGCGAATCGGAAGCCATATTGTTTGTCCGAAAGGAGGTAGTATAAACATACTTAATCAGTTCGACTTTGATTAGGGCCTCGAATACTTTGCCGAAAAGGTGTAAGATAGGCGATAATTTGAGGGGTCAGAGGGTCCCTAGAGTTCTTAAAAACGAACTACAGAAGAGGACTTCCAACAATTTGGAAAGCAACGAAGCATTTTTTGTAAAGGAGCCAGTTCAGGAGCACATTTCTTTAGGACGACGGCGTCTAATTTAGAGAGGATGCAAGAAACTAATAGAGGAGTTATGTGTATTTCACACAGTAAAGCCGCCGTTCCAGGGGGAAAATCTAGCAGAAGCACTCCAGATGAATCAAAAGTGGAGTTAGAAGAGAACCTCCGGGCAAAGCACTCTATCTTATTTGCAGTAGATGTCAATATTTTAAATTGATCGGACGGATTTGCTTTAGTTCAGCACGCTCTCGCGGCTTGGTGGGGAGACACAGTCGTCTGTCAGCGACAAGGCGAGTAGCCTAGAGGAGAGATATCGCGTGGGCTCTGAGAGTGTTTGCCATTTAGTCTGCTTTTCGCTCTGCATACCTCTTATTGCCTCATTCCCGATCTTGTCTCGCCTGGTCTTGTTCACTGTTTTCTTCAGGCATTTCATCTCACAAGTGATTAGTTTCCTCTCAAGGGTTTTTGTTAGGGGCCATGTCTGGTACTGGTATGTCAGCGTTGGTAGGAATATAGCGTTGATGAGATTTGCCTTGGTGCTCATAGAAATGCTAGGATGTTTTAGAAAATGGTAACTGACTGCGTTGCTGTGTCTCCCCGCGACGCCTAACATCACAAGCGGAAGTAAAAACTAAACTAAGCTAAACTAAACAACACGCTCTTGATTGAAGAGAGGAGGGGCTGAGAATATGCTATCATTCAACACACTGTTGCAGAGCCTCCAGTAATCCCTAGAACCAAATTTGTGAGGGGAGATACGGTGTCACATTCTAGCAAATAGTGACATTGCTTCTTTGAGGACATGCTTGCATTCATTACGAGCAGTGACAAAGAGATGTTGATATTCCCATATCAAAAGATACACACAAACACACACAACACACACAACACACACGCACACACAGAGCAGCAGTAGCAGAAGTAGAAGCACAACTCTTCCAAAAATCACCAATTTTAAAACAATTCTGACTTTAGGAAGAAAAACAAAATTCCGAGTGTCGTGCCCACATATAGAACACAATTGATCTTCGCAGAAAAGAAGACCAAGCTAAATATGACAGTAACATTTATACAGTCAGATATTTGTATTTACATATTAAAAAAATCAATGTTCTTTGTTGTGGCCATGAAGAGACCAATAATTCGATTGTTCGAAATGATTTGTCGCAAGTGAGTCTGCAAAGTTTCGAAGTGTTTTTGTTACAAGTGCGGAAATCAAGTGGTATGGTACGCCAATATCTGTGTTTGTGTGTATGTTTGTGTGTATGTTTGTGTGAAGCATAGGCTAATAAAACATGTGTGACTGCTGACTGATTGCGTGCGATAACTATTAGTCTTAAAACAGTGAAAAAAAGAGGGGTATAGCACTTACTTTCTTCGCTGCTTTGCATGTAGGAAATTCATCTCTGACTGGCGTGTTGTTATGGTAACGTGTATCTAAGCTGTTGATTGAGGCATGGTCTGGTTTGCTGACTATCTTTCGCTGACTGTCCTTCACTGACTGTGTTTCGCTGCAGATCTGGACGCTGAATGTTGTTTTTATCGCTATTGGTTGGCTCCGAATCGCTATCTGTTTTGTTTGGGAATGTACCCAGTAACCCGAATCCTGACCTATTTCCAGATGATTTGGAGTTCAACCGCACAGACGTCGTAGAAAGAACATCACGTGACTTGTAATATTCAATCAGATTCCAGAAACCACTTATTCTATTTGGAGCCGTGTTAGTACAGAATTGTAAAAAAGTTTTTCGTATCTACTGAATTTAGTAATATTTTATTTTGCGTCTCTTGTTTGTAATTCACTTATTGGTTGTAAATTATAGGAGTTTATATCCTATATACCACTATAAATATGTTAATTATATAAACCACGAAAATGAACGACTTGAGAAAATTTTAATTTAAAATTTTTTAAATGGAGCTCATTAGAAGAGCCACCAAACTATCCATAGCCTAAAAGCAGTTACACAGTTGTGAGAAACGGTCATTGCACCGAAAATGTTTGAGGCATTCTGAAAAAACAGTGTTGACTGATGGTGTGTGCACGAGTGCATATTTGTGTTACAAATAATATTTATGAATAAGAAGCACAAAGAAATGTTGATCAATACAAATGGGGAATAATGAAAGAGTTCAAAAGTTCGCGGTAGGAAATATTTTAAGTGTTAGGTTAAAAAAGACTCTGCCGGAGAAAAATAAAACAAACAACAAAATTAAATTCATCTGTTTGGTGATGGCAAAAATTCTTACATTTACAAATGCTTTTCGTTGTAGGGTTCAAAGCTTTAAACACCTGTTTTCAGAACTTATACAGTCATATTAAGAAAGAAAAATATTTCCATAAAAGATAAATAGTATGTTGGTGAAAGAGGCATGAAAATAATACTGATAATAAATACGATGATATCATCAAAGTAATAATTTGCTTATTGCTAAGTTATAGTTTGGGGCGATCGTGAATAGAAAAGAAAATGAACGCCAAAGTGTGTTGCATCCAACCTTTCAAACACGCAGTAGGATAATAACCAATTTTTCTCCACGAATCTGGGTAAGTCCAATGACCAACAAAGGAACTTCACAGGTAGAGTAGTGGTAGAAGGAGCAGAAGTCCCATCCTCAAGTTCTTTAATTTTATGTTAATTTTGAAAAATTTTCAATATGAAATTAAATATACTTTGTAATTAGGTCACAGTTATTTTTTATCCGCTTCAGTAAGCGCCTGAATATTGCAACAGTGTTGGTCTGCACAGCAAATAAATGTTTCGAAAGGAAGTTTTATTGTGCTTGGTCACTTGTCAAAGTTTCGTAGATCAAAATGAAATTTCTAAATTCCGCTAGTACAATACAATTTCTAAAATCAACTTTTCGCAATCATAGGTGTGATACTTATCGCAATAAAGACAATGCGATCAAATCCTGTTCGATTTTATGCAACTTTTAAGCAGTTAAATCATTCATATTCTATTAATAAGCAATATGCCATGATCAACTAAAATGTATCAATCTCAGCTTGAAATATCTTTCCAAATTCGTTTTACTTATTACTACGGATATTTATATCCATTTCAACATCTATATGATAAAATTTTTATAAATTATTTTGATATTGTACAATTGTACAGTTTTTTTTTGTCACAAAATGATTTTACTTGTGTGGTTTGGTGAAGGAAACGATGTGCTTCATTGAGCCGCTATTACTTTGTGTTCTCTGTGTTTTTTCTATAAGAATTTGAACAGTTCAGCTGAGTTCTTAAAAACTGGAACAACAGACGAGGATTTCCAACAAACAGGAAAGTAAGTGGCAGCGAGGTATTTATTATACAGAGAGAACGGGAGACAGTTCAGGAGGACACTTCTACAAGATTATGACAGGGATACCATCAGGTCCACATGCTTTGTAGGGATCCAGATTAGAGATAATAGCAGAAACAATAGAATGCATATCATTCGACTCGGTTCTAAGTGAAAAGTTAGGCACGGATACTCGAGATGAATGAAGACTAGAGTTTAAGGAGAATTTACGGATGAAATATTCAGTTTTATCAGCGGAAGGTGTTAACACCTCAAATTGATTGAAGAGAGGAAGAATAGAAAACTTACTCTTATTTAATAGACTATTACAGAGCACCCAGTAATCACGAGAGCCAAAGTTGTTAGATGCAATACGGTGCTTCATTCTCTCAGCAGAGACTTAGCGTCTTAGAGGACACGTTTACATTTATAGGCGTATGATGTGATGGGAACTGTCACGCTGATATAGCCGGAAATAGTGGTTTTAGTGGTTAAAAATGTCAGTCAATGGGCACCTCGAAGAAAGTCACGCCCAATCAGCATGCTAGTAATGAAAATATGTCTTTCGAATAGGACTAGATGATTGGAACGAATTCTCATTGTTATTTGTCAGCGTTTATAATTCTAAAATTGTTTCATTTTAGTCTTGTTTATTAACTGACAAATATTCTAAAAGGTATTGTTGTGGAAAAGCGTTAATAGCAATAAATTCAAACAGCAATTTTCGTCTAAATTTTATCACCAAACTAAACAACTGAAGTACTAAGAACAATAGAAAATAATATCATTTAAACAGTCGTCGAAAACAGGAGGATAAATTAAAGGTTATTCCAGAATCCTTTTTCCTTTCTTTTCCTATTACAGACGAACAAGCCACTAACATTTGACATAAAAACTGGAATATTTAAAAAATAATTTATCTTTTTATACCACCCAAGAAATGATTATTAAAAGTTTTACAAAAAAATTCTACTTGAAGAAAACACATCTTTATTATGAAATAAGTTCTAAAACTAATGTGATAATTCTTAAATACCTTAAAAAGACAAAAAAAAAAAAATTCCTCTTGCACATTTACTGGATTGGAAAATTTAATGTGAGAAAATAATTTTGCTTTTATATTGATTTTTGAGTCTGGTATTCTAAAAAATCTGTTTCTGTTATTTTTGGTCAATGATATTTCATAATTCTGAAGCTTATGGACAAAAATATCCTTGTTGGAAGCGCATCTTTGATAGCAGACAGTTGCTATTCGGAAAAAAAAATATTCCCAGGAAACGTCTTTTTAACATTTTATTTTTGGAGTCATATTTACGAAGATGAAGAGATTATTATTTCCATTCAATAATGAGGTTGAATTTTTCATTTAACTTTGCTTTTGAAACGTCTTGTATTTAAAATTTGACCTAACAGTATTTGATATAAAATTTTATATAATATGATACAAAATGTATTATATATTAAATATTATTTTATATATATAAAAAATAATATTTAGTATATAATAAAATTTGGAACACATCTTAAAAGTAGCTTGATTCAAAATAAATATGTAATGCTTAAACAGCAGGTCTAAACACATAAGGCGCTGAACTTTTGATTAATAACGAAGAATGATACCATAACTTTATTGCAATATCAGTTTTCTTGTTTTCTAAATAGAGATGGGTACATGACTCGTTTAACAGAAATTTAAAAAAGTGTGTTCTTAATTTTATGCTGTTGTCTTTGCATTTGATGCAAGTAATTTCCATTTTAAACTCACAGCAAAAAGCTACATATCAGTTGATTTCATGAAAGTACTGAAGTAATCAATTACCATCACATTTTTAGAAACTTTAAATTACAATTTAATTTTCTCATTAATCAGATTCAGTTCTTTCAATGCAAGCAGAAATTTTTATGAATTCTCCTTCGAAATGTAAATTTATTCATTAATCGATTGGGTTGCTTTCTAGTTTTTTCTTAGTTTTCCTACATGGTTCACAGGAGTTAATATATTTAATAAACGTGTTGGGGATGCGCAGAATGAACTAAGGATTTTGCTATAGCATTAAAATAAATCAGAAGGATCTTTTTATGTCAGGTTGCGTGATCTTTTCTTACATCCACAACAATAAATAAATCTTGATATAAACAAGGCAAAAACATGCATGCAATTCAAAACCAATAAATGCATTTATATACAAATAAAAATATTATATACAAGATATTTTAGAAGATGTTTTAGAAGATATTTTAGAAGATTGTTTTTTTGTCTTGTGTATCTGTATAACAGCCTTTTAGAAAATTGTATTTAGTGTTTAGAATGTCGTTATTATGTTTTTAGAATTGAGTCATTCAAAAGTAGTCTACCTTTAACTGTAAATGTTAAGTTAGTTCGATAATGGTATTTACTTAAAATAGTAGTGAGTGTTAATAATTCACTTTAGATAAGTAAAGTCTTGCGGGTAGAAGTTCTTTGTATTCACAGAGTAATATTCGAGTCGAGCTTGTGAGTGAGTCAGTTGTGATTTCGTTTGCGCGGGAGAATTATAATTGCAAGTGACGTGGATTAGATTAGCGTTTCTGTGTGTTTGCGGGACTGGCTGACTTATCGTAGATGATCAAAGAGAATGCATAGTTTGAGATTCTTGAATGACGAAGAAGTTCGTAGAAGATATTGAACGGGAAAGATTTGTTGTCTCGATTAGCGAGACGTGAATAGTAGTCGTCATATTTTTAAGCTTGAGCGAGCTGTCGAAGAAATGGTCTGCTGCTGATCTGCTCAGGTCTGCATCTGCCCTGTCACACGTGCTTTTGGGTTCTTTTTAAGAGGTCATGATCACGTGGGTGGATCCAGAACGATTTTGCGCCAAAACTTCGAAGTGCACGTGCGGGCGACCTGATTGGTAGAAATGAACCAATCAGAGGGCTAGATTTACGAATAAAAGTTGGAATAGTGCATTACTCGAAGAAGGTAAGATTGGGCTAATAGACGAGCCCAATAAACTCATTCCATTTTTACTCCTCGTCGACCTACAACAAACGTAGATTTAGTCAGTCAAAACGACTATACTGTATTTTTAATCATATAAAACATTTAATTTTGTCGCAACAGTATTTGCTCAGATTGCAGACTGAAATTTTCTTACTTCTTTTATATGAAGATTAGATATCCACACTGGCAGCATATTTAAAGTGGCAACTTAGTGATCAGTCAATCTTTAAGACTTGCATTCCTGACCCAAGCTATTTTTTCTTGTTACTGAATGGAATGCTAATCTCGATCCAAATTTGAGTAGGACTATTAAAATAATAAAAGTTATAAAGACATTATAAATTTCCATATCATTCGCAATGTTGAGTTCAAATGTTTTATTATTTATTTATGCAATTGTAGCATTGTTTGCCTACTTAAAGGATGAAGGTACATTTAAATTATTTAGAAATTAATATATACTCTCTTGTTGCTGACTTGTGGTAATAAAGATCACAATTCCGACCTCTGAGAGTACATTTTGCGTCTTTTTATTAAGTTGCTAATTATACAATTGAATGAAACTGACAAAATGAACCAGTAGCAGCTTTTGTAGGATAATCTCTAAGTCTTAAGTTAATTCACAGATTATACAGAAAAAGGAATGATTGTCTATGTTCAGAAAAAGACATCGAATTAAAAATACTATTAATGATAGTAATCGTAAAAATACTATTAATGATAGTAATCGTAAAAATACTATTAATGATAGTAATCGTAAAAATACTATTAATGATAGTAATCGTAAAAATACTATTAATGATAGTAATCGTAAAACTCCTTGGTATATGAATTATTACACTATCTTATAGTTTTCACTAGGTAAGGCAAGTTTTCTCCAAACCCCACCACTCTCTCATAGTCTATCTTCCTAAACACCATGTATCTTTAGGTCGTTAGCAATCATAGGCGTCCATAGCATTTCCTTCTTTCTTTAATATCTGTAAACTATTGTCATGATTGTTCATAGGGAAAATAGTGGTTATTACCTTTTGAACCCACGAACCTTAATGTTTTTAACTATCCAAATGCTTATTATATAAATAAATCACTATTTTAGCCAAGAACACACACACATACACACACACACACACACACACACGTACGTTTCGCCTCCGTGTGTTAGGGAGGCGTCATCAGTTATTTTTTTTTTTTTTTTTTTTTTTTTTTTTTTTTTTTTTTTTTTTTTTTTTTTTTTTTTTTTTTTTTTTTTTTTTTTTTTTTTTTTTTTTTTTTTTTTTTTTTTTTTTTTTTTTTTTTTTTTTTTTTTTTTTTTTTTTTTTTTTTTTTTTTTTTTTTTTTTTTTTTTTTTTTTTTTTTTTTTTTTTTTTTTTTTTTTTTTTTTTTTTTTTTTTTTTTTTTTTTTTTTTTTTTTTTTTTTTTTTTTTTTTTTTTTTTTTTTTTTTTTTTTTTTAGGAAAAGGGGCAATAAGTTTACCTTATCCGACCTGACAAAAAGAAAAATGTTTTCTGTAAAAACGATTTTCCACTTTGTCTCATTACGTCCACTTTTGTTCAAATACTATTCTACATCCTACTAAGAAGCACTGTTAGCCAAAATCTTAAAGCCAATGAAAATAAAGAAAAAATGTACTTTTTGCTTTGTTGTTAGACTCAAACACTTATTTAAGTAGAGCTTTGAAAAATGAAAATAAGAAAAGGAAAAATTAAAATGAAAATTTTTCAGCATTTAATAGGGCAAATTTGAATATAATATTGTATCTTGCTGCTGAAAGGATATTTGTGTTCTAAATTTTATGCCCTTTGTAAAAAAAGATCGAGTATAAATGAACGTGATGAATATGAAATATTTGTTTTCGAATCATAGACACATTTTAATTTCAGTAAAGGAAAATAATGTATAAACAGCAAAAAAAGGCATATAACTTTTATGGAGATGGTGCCATAGATGAGAATATTGTTCTCTAGTGGATCATTAGACTCAGAAGTGGAAATTTTGATCTAGATGGACGAGAAAGTTGATGATGAGCAAATCAAAACGATGATTTAAAATTATCCAGATCGCAGAGATACTCCGCATATATCTCATTGGAGCTATCTGAAAACACTGAATCACTACGATTTTTGATTGACCCCAATTTAACGAAAAAATATGAGTGCACATCATTTCCATCTGTGATTCTCTACTTAAATGAAACTAAAGACAAGAACGACCACAGACTATGAAAAAATGGATTTTTTTATAATAAACATGTCCTAGAGAAAACAAAATGAACCATCTTTAGCCGTTTTGTATTCAAAGAAATGTTGTTGTGTATCTGGTAGGATTTGGCGGTTTTGCGTAGCACGAGCTCCGAACACAAAATCAGACATTGAATTCGGAGAACTACTGTCCCTAATTGGACTGATTAAAGTCAACAATTTATGAAAATCGCACGGAATTTGCCTCATTTTTTATCAGGGCCCCTCCAGACCAAACTTCACTTAGCAGACCCGACAGAAACTTGTACAGCTTACCTGGGATATTCTACAAATCCACTGTACTCACCTGACCTTGCACATTTGGATTACCACTTATTATGAGTTCTACAAAATTCTCTAAATGTAAAGAACTTCATTTCTCTTTATGCCTGTAAATTCCACTGAGACCAGTTCATTACCCAAATGTCAAGTTCTGTGAGGATGAAATCCTGAAGCTGCGAAAAGTACTGGAACAAAATGGCACATATGAGATTGAATAAATCTGTGTCTAAATATATCTAAATATTGCATAAGAAATTTACTTAAAACCATTACGAACTTCCGATCCAATATAATACATATCACACACACACACACACACACACACACACACACACACACACACACACACACACACACACACACACACACACACACAGATAACGAATACTTAAGTAATAAAATTAATTCATTTTTATCCTGCGTATAAGCTGTCCTACATCCTGACCAAATGTATGAAGAAACTATCTAAAGTTCATAATGTTCTTGTTCGACTAATTTAAACCATCTCTATTCATTATTAGCAACGTTACCTTAATGTTATCAATTACAATAGACGAAACTATTTTTGTTAACTACATTCTCCTATTTTCTTAGAAACACTTTAAATCTAATAAAAATATACATGTATTGAACACAAGTAACA
Organism: Acanthosepion pharaonis; assembly: GCA_903632075.3. Taxonomy (NCBI): domain Eukaryota; kingdom Metazoa; phylum Mollusca; class Cephalopoda; order Sepiida; family Sepiidae; genus Acanthosepion; species Acanthosepion pharaonis. The sequence goes on from CAHIKZ030000816.1 coordinate 319,862, forward strand.
TCGTATGTAGAACGGTTTGGAATTATAATAATGGAACTCTTCTTTTGTGTGCCGTGTCCCTTCAGGAGTTAGGTGATCCTGGCTGGCTTGTCCGAATTTTACCTTTTTTTAAAAAGAGTATTTTATAATGTCTAATGGAGCTGAACATTATTTTTACGTTTAGATGCATTTAAACTGATCAAATTTTATTTCAGAGAACAATAAAATAAAATTTTGTTTGATTAAAAGCCTGCTAACATGGAAGTACCCAAGAATCATTTGAGGCACATAATACTTTATGAGTTCAAGAAAGGAAACTCAGCAGCCGAAGCAGCTAGAAACATTCACTCAGTTTATGGAGAGGAATATGTGAATGAAAGAACTTGCAGAAGATGGTTTGCAAAATTCAGAGGTGGAGATTTCACTCTTGAAGATGAAGATCGAACCGGACGTCCAGTTGAGTTTGATGAAAAGCTTCTTGAAGCAGCCCTTGAAGAAAATCCTGCTTTATCAGTTGAGGAATTGGCAGTGGTTCTCAGTTCAAACCAAACAACTGTTCATAGTCATCTTCAACAACTTGGAAAAGTTCCTAAACTTGGAAAATGGGTGCCTCATGAATTGTCTGAAAACAACCTCAAATCCCGAGTTGACATCTGCTCTTCTCTTCATTCTCGCCAACTTGTTTCACCTTTTTTGAATAGACTTGTGACTGGCGACGAAATATGGATCTTTTATCGAAAAGTTAAGCGTCGTAGACAGTGGCTTGGTAAAGGGGAAGCACCCCAGCCACAGCCGAGAAGGGAACTTCATGGGCAAAAAGTTCTTCTTTCAGTCTGGTGAGATCGCCAAGGAATAATCCACTTTGAATTCTTACCACCTAATGCAATAATGAATGCTCAAATATACTGTCAGCAATTAGATCGTTTGAACCAAGCTTTGAGGAAAAAAAGACCTGCTCTAGTGAATCGAAAAGAGGTGATGTTTCATCAGGACAATGCGCGACCCCACACGGCAAGAATCACGTCACAAAAGATCGAAGAACTTGGCTGGGAGAAAATTCCTCATCTACCTTATTCTCCGAAATATCACCTGATGCTCCTTCAGACTACTATTTGTTTCGTAGCTTACAGAATCATTTGGAAGAAACAGCTTTTGTAACACAGGAAGAGGTCAAAACTGACATTTCGAATCAAAGCCAAAAGAATTTTACAGTAATGGAATTAGTAAGCTTGTTAATAGATGGAAGGAAGTCATAGATAATCAGGGAAAATACATTGTTGATTGAATCTGTAATTAAATGTAACATTTGGTCACTTGTTTTCTTTATTCAAAATTCGGACAGAACTTATGGGATGACCTGATATATTTCCATTTTTCTTATTCAATAGAAACACGAGACATTAATGAAAAGCGGACTTTAACGAATTTACCATCTTCAAATAAATAAGATATTGAAATGATTTTGCTACGAGTTGCCAAATTTTAAGAATATGATCTTGAGTAAAATTCATTTATTATTTAAGGGAATGTTCTTTTGCCTTACAGATTGTACTTAAAGCAGGAAGGAAAAATTCTTTTGGAGTTGATCAATCGATCGAATTATCCAAGACTTGATTTCGTCAAAAAATTGCAAAGATGAATTTCATTCAATCTTGAGGTGATCATCAATTTTTCTTTCTGAAAATAACTAAAGAATCAATTACAGAGGCTCAGAAGTACAAGCAGAAAATAAGTATAATGTTGCCTTTTTTAGAATAACCTCTATACAGGAATAACTAATTTAGCTTCGAGGTCAACATTGCAAGGAAGAGAGTTGCAATGCGATGGACAGGTAAAATTAAGTTTTTTACGCAGTCGACAAAGAGAAAAATGAAGAAATATTGGCATGCTTTCAATAAAGGTTTGACAGCCCAGTATAGCCAGAAGCAGAATGAAGCAGAAAAAAAAAAGAAGGGAAAGATGCAATAAAATTGTGAGAGGATTCAATACAACTCAGGAATAGTTCGTAACTCTTTAAAAGAGTACAATTTTACAGCACTTTTATGAATCGATCATTTCTAAGATTACGTTAGTATGGAACAAGACCAAAATCACTTTTGCGCCTGGGAAGGTTGTTTTCAGAATTGAAGAAAATGAACGCATGTTAATTTCTTTAAAACTTTTTTCTTAATGTATTAAAAACTGCAATATATGTTTCGTGATACATCAGTTTACAAGACATATGCAATAATAACTTTATCATTTACTTCTTTTATTCGCGTAAAATAGTGAAATATATCAATAAAATAAAATTTACTCTTTTAAAACTTTTATGCGTCATATTTATGAGCAATCACGACTCCCCCCAAATTCTTGTCCCTTGCTCTAAGTAACTCCTGTTATTTTACCACCCTTCTTTGTGGCTATGGTTCTTCTACTATTTACTCGGACTCTTCAGTAGGTTACTTGCTGCTTATCCCTGTTTCCCGTCTTTGAATGTTAAATTCTCCAAGTTCTCTCTTAGTAAGTGTTCTAAAAGTGTTAACTGTCTCGTTTTGTCATCCTCAACTAACTTGTTTAATAGGTTTTTTATTTTTTATTTCTGAATATACCATCAGCACGGTGTCATCTTTGCGTATCGTATGTTGTTCAGATTATATTTTAAAAGGCCTACCTGAATTACCTGAATTTATTATCATAATTCAGGTAATTCAGGTAGGCCTTTTAAAATCATCTGGCTGGACCAGTTAAAGAAATCCAGTGAGAAAACAAATCTTTGTTTTACTCCTTTTTTATTTTTGTGTATTCGTTTCGTTCTCTATTTGCATGCAAACTGTTTGTTCCCATTAGCGGTTACAGATTGCATAAATATAATGTAAAACAAGCTTTCCCTCATGTTTTGTACCTTATTAAATGCCTTTGGGTAATTTTCGAAAACATATGTAGAAATCTTTCTTTTCTATTCTTTTTTATATTGCTCCTATTAATAACATTGGGAACATAAATATTCATTTCTTGTCTCAGTGTTTGAACGAAGGTACACTGTTCGTTCCCTGTTTCCGGTTTACATTTGCTACGAGCTATGTTCTCATTGGCTGTCTAAATCAACAAGCTTTTTGTTTTGAGATTGTTCCAAAAGCATACGCTAGGCTTCTATGTTCGTTACTACTACTAAAACTATTAGTATTGGCCTTAGGGGAAGGTTTTGATTTTCTTATTTTTGATAAGTTACTCACAAGAATATATATATATATATATATATATATATATATATATATATTACATGAATCATTCATACAAAAAACAGATATAGAAGTTAATGATATAAATGGCGATATTTATTATAATATAATATATATATAATAATAAATGATATAAATGATATTAAAATAACTGATCCAACGTGCAACTTTCGGATAATAACTGTGACATTCCTGTATTTATTGCTACATTGACTGAAAAACCTACCAGTACAAAAGAATTCTCCTATTACCATATTAGTACAAAAACGCACAATCTTAAAATTTAAAAATTCAACCTCAGCGTTGCGACCACACGCTCCAAAAACAATTTCTTACAGTTAACAGTAACACATTTCTTAAAACATATTTCGGATTACATCTATATTTCCGTTGTACCTTACAGAAAACCTAATACTAATCCCTTGTATGTACACCCTAAGTCAAACCACCCTCCATCTATAATTAAGCATATACCCACATCAATAGAGAAAAGAATTACCATGAACTCAGCTAATAGGGAAATATTCCGACAACACAGCAATTTTTATAACACAGCCCTGAAAAATGCGGATACAAAAACGCTGACATAAGCTATAGAAACATTAGTATCAATAATAAGAAAAAAATGGAAAAAAAGATCATCTGGTATACCCCTCCGTTCAACCAGATGGTCAGTACCAAACTAGGGCATAAATTCCTAGCTTTAATTGAAAAACACTTCCCCGCTAATAGTAAACTTATCGAGATCTTTAATAAAAACACCTTAAAATTAAGTTACAGCTGCACCGAAAATCTAGAAAGAATCATAAAAAGACATAATAATAAAATCCTGGAAAAACATGCATGCCAAAACAGTAATAAAGCTCTTAAACTGAAATTAGATAAAAATAACGAAAAATTATGTGATTGTAGAAACCCTAAAGACTGCCCGTTGGAAAATAAATGCCTCACAAAATCCGTGGTATACCAATGCACTATCTCATCCATTGAGAGTCCTAACACTGATAGGATATACATTGGGTCAACGAAGAATAAATTTAAAATTAGATGTAGACAACACAAGAGCTCCTTCAATAATATTCAAAATAGAAATCAGACATCCCTATCCCAATATTTCTGGCATCTAAAAGAAACGAATAAAACACCAAAAGTAAAATGGAAAATATTAAATAGAACAAGAACTTGTAAAACCTGGGATTAACCATGCCCTTTATGCCTACACGAAAAACTACACATCATTAAGTTTCTAAATAATGAAAAGTTATTAAACCATAAGCAGGAGTTGACGGTTTTTTGCCGGCATCAACAAATTTTCGCATTAAATAATTAGCATAAAAAATAGATAAATAAATAAGTTCCATAGTTTAATAAAAGTCTTAAAAGCTTAGCCAAATCATTAAATAGAAAAAACCCTTTGTGAAGTCGTCAAAAAACAAATTGTAGTTCCGTAAAACTCGTTTGTATACTGAACAGCCATTAGAATAAGCAAATAAATAAAGAGATTAAAAGATAGATAACAATATAACAAAATCCTCTCGACACTTAACGACCTGCTGTCGCGCCATGAAATTTCTTCCGCTGTAGACTAACTAAACGGTGACCGCCACCATTAGCTTTGAAATAGATACTCCACTCCACTTTGGCATAACCTTTCTGAAGGTGACGAATCTGTACATAAGAATTAACAGTCTGACCACCTAATCAAGATGGCCGGCCTAGTCGTTTCCATAGTAATTTATGTTGCAATGGACCATACTTATAAACCCGCGCAAAAGATAGTTTATTCCTAAATTTTCGCTTGAGGATGAAACGGGACCCAACACCTTGATTCAACTTAATTTTAATAATTATATTGATGGTTTCTGCTCTCGTTTTTGAAACATGAGAACTCTTATGTAGCGAAGGAATCATATTTTAAAAAAAATATTATATTATATATATATATATATGTGTGTGTATATCTGTGTGTGTGTGTGTGTGTGTGTGTGTGTGTGTGTGTGTGTGTGAAATTAAAGTTTAATAACATTGCTGAGAGAAAAACCGGGCCATTTTTATACCGCAAAAACTGCTTGCACAATATTGAGCATATTCACTCGCTAAGTCATTTTTAAAAAACTGTGCATGTGATGATATATGTTTTTGTGATATATGTATAATTAAATTTTAACTCTGTCTGTATGACTATGTTTTATGTAGGTATATATGTACACACACATGATAATGAATAGCGAAAAACAAACTCATCTATATATATATATATATATATATATATATATATATATATAAAGTTGTAGCTTCTGTCTGTTTGTTATTGAACTCCTCAAAGGATAGACCTCCATAACCATATATGTTCTGAAACTACATTACGCGGGGTACTTGGATAAGTATATTTCATTTTGATCAAGGGGGTTCTCTGGGGAGCACAAACTCCCCACTGAAATTTTTTCTCTTTTGATATAAATTAAATTTATATTTGAAGGGAATGACTCATATCCAAAATATATACGGAGAAAGCTAGAAGATGGAGGTCACATTGGCAAGGTCAGTGAGTTATATGTACCATTTTCTCCACAAATTATGACAATTATTTAAAATCATTCATCTTTTTCTTTAAAAAAATTGTGTTACATGCAGCAAGGATCGGATAATTCACTAGTTTGAAATAAAATTGCTTATCAATTTACAATTCAGGAATAAAAATTCGATGTTTCTTAGTTTAATATTTCCACACACAAAAATTTTAATGAAAACCGACAAATAACGAGAGTTTTTGTTGATGTAATTAACATTGATTAAAATGTTATATGAAAAAAATTCAGAATGGAGATATGCAATCTGATTTTGAAAACAAGATTGGAGTAATTTTTCTTTCACAAATTTTTGAAAAACTTCGACAGAAAATTAATCCAAATATTCAATAATACCAATCCATACAAAGACAATCCATTGTAGAAAATCATCAACTCATATTAATCAAATACGCTATCGATGATTATATTTAAATAAAAAAATTGAATTTGAAATAAATCTGAATATATTGATCTTTTAAAGAAATACTGTGTGAAAGACACGAACACATTTAGAATATTTTATTCGTAAACGCTTGTATAATTACTCTGAATTTGATATATCATGTTTGATGAGGAATAGGTTTCATTGGTATAACATGTGTTCTTCAGTACCAGCCAGGAATATGAAGAAGTAAAGTTCAGTTTTCCTTATCCAAAACTCCACATTACGTAGAACGCAGGTCGATTTTTTAGTTATCACTGTTTAGTTTGTTTCAAAATCATTACTTAATCCTTCAATCTAATTCAGTTTTTCTAACAACGCTGATATTACACTTTTATTATTTATAACAAAGATACACAACTGATTTCTAATAAAAATGATCTGAAATACCAAAATATCTCACAAATCCTCACTCAATTTATTCTTTTTACTTAATTTATTGTGATCTTTTCTGGGACACTGAAATTGGATATCCACCAATTGATGAGTTTTGGGCAGTCAAAGGACATATGTCATATGTGAAAAAATTGGGCCTTTTGGTTGGTTTTAGTGAAGTCTCCGTCTGTATTTGCAGAAAAGGTGGATCTGGCCTTTGTTCTTGGAATGGCTTATCAAGATAAACAATGTTCAGTGCAGTTCGTGACGAATCACGACAGATTTTTTTATTTCCCAAATATGTGCATTGTCAGTGGATAATTAGGCTATGAAGTCCAAATGACGAATTTCTCGTGGCAAGTATTTGTCTGCTGGTGTTTGCAGACAAATATGAGAGGTTCAAGGTTTATCAAGATTGTAAAATATATATCTGCCAAAATGGGCTTGTAATTTTTACTGTGACTTCTATCATCAGTACTCGACCAAAAGTGCTATATCTAAGTGATAACTTCATTGAGAAAAAAGATATACGGATTATTGTGTCACTATGACATTTTCTGAGGCATGGTCTACCATTTATTGCAGTGTTTGCAAATGACAGTATAAAAAAAGATGTATACAAAGTTTTTATATAAATTTATTTTACATATAGTTATTAGCGGCAGTTTCACTTAATTAATTACGACAGAGAAATATGTCAAAGTGCTAAAGAATTGTAACGATAAAGGTTCATATCATGCGCAGAGGGTCCTTTTATCCATCCTTTTTTTGACTGATTCTGCGAGTCATGCCTGCTGCTACTTGCTTTTAGTTCACTGTTCATATTATGCGCTTGGTTAAGCTTGAGGTAATGTTCTTTATAATGATGTTCACCCTATGCAACAGGGCAGAGAAGTGAACTCTGGGGAACGCCTGCGTTGATCGCTTGGGACTTGGAGCATTGGCCGTTAACAAGGAAGCAACAGTGGAGTGCATAGGCCTAGTAGTGCACGAGGCGAGGATTGTGATTGGCGCCCCCTACTCCAAACAAAAAATATAATTGGCTTATTTTCTTTTGGACAGATCCATTGTTCACAAAGTTTTATCATAATCACTTAAAGGGAATGTTTAAATAAAAAAAACATTAACACATCATACAAATCCAACAAATTTTATTTATTTATAGATTATAAATAAGTTTGACAAAATGGCTTCGTTTGTGAAACATTTCTTAACCGTATTTTATGTTTTAACACTAAAAGTTGAACATATCGATTAAAAAATCTAATAAATGACAGTTGATAAAAATAAATGAAAAACAATTTCAACTCAGTAGTAGTTAGATAAAATTTTGCGTAAATATTTCTTGTCTAATATTTGTTTTGCAAAATCTTTTGAGTTTTTTGTGAAATATGGCAACAAAAAGAGAAACTATATTATTGTGCTCTCAAAAAAAATAAGCTGAAAGATTAATTTTCAAATTTTAATTAAATTGAAATTCTTGAATTTTTCGCTGTGTCTCATGTTGGTTATTAATAATTAACATTCCAAATTTACATGATGGTTGTATAATATAATTATGCATACTATCAAAGAAATTTCACATTTTTCTTTTAATTGATTTGGCCGTTTATTGCGATATTGGTGGTACTGTCAATAAAATATATTTAAAAGTAGTTTATACTTTTACTGTACAAAGAAAAACAAGATATAGATAATAATAATAATATTTAGCTCAACTTTAATGAGATATCTGATGCTGTATCTTATTTGCAATTTGGTTTAGAAGTTCGTAAATATAAATTTAATAAAAGAGCCTCAATTTTACTAGGGACCGTTGAATTTACTCCCCCATTTCGCTCGCTTATTCGCCGCCCAAAAGTTGGATAAAATCGATTCTTGGTGTGATATGGTATTTTTCTCCTGACAAAAAATTCTAATTTATTTTTAACATACATAAAATTTAACTTTTATGTCAAATTTTTACCTGCCATCGAAAAGAAATTAGCCACGTTTTGTTATTCTTAAATTCCCGACTAGTAGGTTTATTAAATTAAGATTTCAGGATAGAATACCAACCGTCCCAAAAATTAGAACATACTGATGACTTATCAAGATTGATACCAATAAATACTGAACTGCTTGAGGAACACTGTTATTGCAGCATTAAAAAGTAAAATAGAAATTAAAAATATATTATGCAATGTAGAATGCGAACTACCAGTTACCCTGGAAGAAATAAAAGTAAAAGCAGAAAAAAACGTTTTTTTCGAAAATAAAATAAACGACTAAAAGAAAGACAATTTTAGAACGCAATCCAGACTTGAACGCTTACTCGGAATACTGATATTTTCATAAAGAGTAGTAATACTTATCATATTGCAAAAGCGAATATTAAATGAATTTCATAGGATCATGTACGACTCAGTCGGGGCTTTGTCTACGGATGGAGATTCGGCTGAGAAGGATAGGCAATGAAAAGTCTCCAATCCCACAGTTGCTGGACCCAATGTACGCGCTTGGTTTCTCCACACCAAACTCGACCTTGTGTCACATCTCGTCTCAGCGGGAAGACTGGATAAATACCAGTCCTTTAGAGTTAATAGAGAAAAAATATTAGACATATTATTTAATATCCTAAGAGTGGATTATAACAGTTATCTTAACGGTTGTTAGGTCGGCGCTTACAGTTATTTGTCAAATTATTCAAGTGGCTATTGAGTAGAAATAATTGTGGATCTGAATAGGTAGCTATTTTATAATGTTGTTTGTTACCTTTTTTTTACTCATTATTTGTTACTGATAACTTTATTATTTGTTGTTGATTATTATTATATATATTTGTGCTTATGTGTGCACTCGTAGTTAATTTGTTTCTTAATTTATTTATTTATTTAGATTTTTTGTTTATTTAATTTTACATATTTTTTATTTTATTTACTTATTTTTTTCGTATTTGTTTTCACTTTTCAGTTTCCGATTTTTAAGTAAGGTAATAAGAATTTGTTTTCGTGTTTGCATTTTGAGATGAGTTCTGATCATTTATTTAGGAATTTATGTTGATCTGGGAAGGTAATTTTAGCTATTTTCTCCTTCAGACAAAGTTTCACAGTTTTCGGGTTTATTGTTGTAGGCTGATACTCTGTTTTTTGTTTTCCATTATATATTTTTAGTGCGATTTGTTTTTTTTTGTTTTTAATTTCTCATTGTGCTGTTCGTGAATTTGTAAAATATATTTTGCGTCCGTAGTTTCTGTTTCCAGGGGTTCCGCAATTACTCCTGTGTACATTTTGTCTTTACTTTCTGCTGATTTTACAGTGTAATATACCAATATTACATTGCTTGGGAAGAAGTTGCCGTTTAATGGACATTCGTCCTTTGCTCTGCAGTTACACGTGGGTTTGATTTGTGCGGGTCGTTTGTTGGTTGTATTTCTGTTGAGATTTTTATTATTTGTGACATGTTTTCGGTACAACTATAACTATTTTTTTTTTACTATTTTTGCTGAATATTCTGTGGGGAGTGCTTGATGGAGGGGAGTATTTGTCTATGAGTCTAATTAATATTTTTCTTACGCTTGATTTTACGTTTTTGTTGTACGGTAGGTTGAATCATATGATATTTCTTTTCCAGTGTTCTGTATGGTGTGTAGTTATCGAAAATCCAGTAGGGTTGTTTGATAATCTTTCTTGGATTCATTAAAGTTAGTTTTACTGGAAGAATTATCAGATAATCTGCGATTAACTGATTGTGGGATCTGCTTCATTATAGATATTGGGTGGCTGGAAGATGCATGTATGTAATGTGATTTGTCATTGGGTTTTCTATATGGTTGATATATACCTTTTCTTAGTTTAGATGAGACATCTAGGAAATGTTCTTTTAGGTTAGTTTTTATGTTTATATCTAATCCCATATTTTTGAAAAAAAATTATGATTCTTTGTCTGTTAGTTTCTTAGGATTATGAGATTGTCGATTTTGTAGGATTTTATCGGTTATTTTAGTTCGTGTAGTAAATGGATACTTATAAGTTCTCATGTTTCTGCACCATCAAAGCTTCCCATTGTAATGTCAAATCTTCTTTCTTTATCCATACGTGTTTATTGTCGAATAACAGTGATTTTCAGGAGTGTTTAATGTTTTCTTCTTCGTTTGTGCTTATTTTTATGTTTTACAGAGAAGGAGATGACCATATCTAGCATGGGTTCTGTTATAGAAGGGTAAAAATATTTTCTATCTAGTTGTATAAATTCGCAATTATGTGCGTCTTTTTAAGTGGAGGAAACAGTCTATAGTTGTTTTTGTGTTTTTTCACTGATTTACTCCCAACTTCTTCCATTGTTCAAAGTTAATCCTTTCCAGTATTATTTTACTTATTGTAACTAGTTCACTTTTGGTCGGGTTTATAAGTTGGGTTTGTTTTGAAGTTTTCTTTGTGATCTTTTAGTGTAATGATTACTTGTGATTTAGCGATGTATTATATTCGGTCGTCTACGTTTAACGTTTTAGCGATTTTTAGCTTCCATGTTGATATCGCATTCTGTTATTTTCGGCGCTTTTCTGCATGTTTCAGTTATGTTGTTTTTCAGTGGTTTATTGTGTTTCGTGGGGGTGGGGAGCTTAGTTCATATAAGTTTTTAGTTTTATCCGCTGTCATAAATACGTTAGGTAGATTGTTTATTTTCGTTATATCTCCTTTTAGTTTTTCTTCGCTTGCTCGATCTGGGAGTGTAGTTAGGTGACACTTGGTACAACCTCTGCTATGTCGGGCTAATAGACCATCTCTTCCTTCCACTATGTCCTGTCTCTCTACTATTAATATGCACCAGCAACCGAAAATCATTAATATCTGTTTTGTTGTCGCTTAACTTAAAAAATTCTCCTTTATTTATTAATTCTTAATTTTGCCTTCGGTCAAGATCTGACTTCAAAGATTTTATCCGCAGGCTAAAAAACACAAAACACTTGAAATCAAAATCTCTTCCCCCCCTCTTCTATTTGGGTGTTTCAACTCTAGTATCACATCTGTGTCATTTGTACTTTCGTTCCATTGTTAGTGAGCTTTATCAGAAAGTTTTTAAAGAGCACTTTCTAAAATTCATCAAGCATTTTGTGGAAAAATATAACTCCTGTATGATAGGATTTTACAAGCAAGTAATTCTTATATAGTACTTTTAGACCAGTTGAAAAATTAGCAGGAAATTTTTTTAACATGACAATATTTTAGTTAAGAAAATAAATAGGACAGACAGAATGTAGAATTTGTGGTAGGGTTTGTCAATGAAAACTACCGGAGTTGACTCACGAAGTGGCCAAACAGTAGAAGGGATCCATGATTAGGGCATAAATGACTATATTTGGGATTAGGAGGGATTGTTTGAGCCATCTGCAAATAAGGGAACTTGATTGAGAACTTGAAATTAAATTAGAAGTAATTCGATTTGGCTAGATGATCCTAACTAAAAATATTTACAGGTGTTAATGACTTTAACTAATAACATATTATTACGAGACTTGCTTGGGGACGCAGAGCCGTTGTTAACAACTTGTTAGGAGAACCTCCGTCACCAAGACATTAAAAAACACGATCAACTCCTAATCGCTGCTTCTACATAAAAAAAACACCTTTGCGTCAAACAGAATAAATACTATGATATTCCAAGTTGATATTGTTTTTCTTTCTTTTATACCTCTCTTGAGCAGAGGAGGTTGACCAAACTGATAAAATTAAATCTCATTTTTCTGCACATGAGACTCGTTTCCATTTGAATAGATGGATAAGGATAATCACAACTTGGAAAGTGTTGAGCAGGTTTCTTTTCTCTCTGATAAGATCACAAAGTGTTTTGAAGTCTCGTGTTTGTACCTTAGAGCCCTAACAATTTTCATTGACACTAATCCTTATTCATCTAATCTCGTAGTAGATCCACATGGAGTCATGCCAAATGCCACAAGTACTGAGGCAAGTGCAGAAATGATATATTCATTTTGCAAGTAAGCTACTACTTTGACCTTTCTGATTTTTTCAAAACCCAATAACATATTTGTCTCGACAGAGGTAATTTTTAAAAAATCATTTTACCCTCACGCAAAACAATAAAGGGCCACAGTAGGATGCAAAGGATTAGCGAGAGTGAAAGAAACAGAGAGTACAACTAAAAGAACAGGTTTCAAGCAGACAGAAGATGACGATTGGCATTGCAATTAGATTTTGAAGACCTTAGTTAATATGAAAGCAGAATTCAGAAGAGAGTCTCATAACTTTGTTAAAAATTTCAATTTCAACAGTCATATTATTTGGTTTAAGTAGCAATCTAGTACTGTTCTTAAATTTGTGAAGTCGAAATATCATAAGAACATTTACCATGAAAATATTTATAGAAATGTTAAAGTTTCGTTTTAGAGGCATTAAATGACTTCTTGTCTCAGTTCACAATAGCTTGTAGGTCATTTTCGAGATTAACTGCCAATTTGATTTTATCGAATCTAACTTACTGTCAAGATAGGAGTCTTATGAAATTTCGAAAAATTAAATTTTGTAGAGCATAATGTTTATACTAGTTAAAAGGAGAACTTAGAGAATAAAATAATTTATTTTTGTAAAACAGGACCCCAAAAATCTGCTCTGAGACGCAAAATAACAAAGGTAATAAAACTAAGACATTATTTAATTAGAAATGTTTTTAATTGTTTTTATGAAGATATATTATGAACACTATCATCTTAAGAAAAACATTGATGAATAATTAATTTTTACAATAATTGTTATCATTTTTTAAAAATTTTAACAAGAATGATTTATAAAGTTTTAAATCTTTTAAAATTCTGCATTAATTTTAAACTGTTAGGTGATATTGTTAAGAAGTAAAAACTATATTTACTAATCATAAATGGAAAAACTTACTACAATTCATCAACCCCAATATTTTAAAAAGAATTTTGAATTTTTTTGTGTCCATAAACGTGCCGATTTTTGGTAATTACGGATGTCTATACACGACATTATCAGAAAAGAGCGATAAATATAATAAATTCAAAAATAAAGTAGCTAATATTCAATAAACTGTTTGGCTAAAGAGAATGATTTCTAAATTTTCAAGATTACTGGGTAGCTAAAAATTAAATAAAAAAGGCATTCACATTATAAGCCATTTTAAAGCCATTTTTACAGACATATCCACCGTAAAAAAAAATTAGATAAACTTCCGTCTGTCAGTCAAGCTGTCAACATGTCCAAACCTTAAATTATTAGCTACCACCATGTTAAAATGTATTTCTGCGATATTTTAAATTTAAAGTAATATTTATTTCATATCAGATTAATTAATTAGCTGGTATTCCTCAAATAAAGTTTCAGAAAGGTGTACTTTATTTTTAAAAAATTCTTTAATAAAATGAATTCCTTCGTGATAACGGATGGGTAAAAATGGCGCTAAAATCAGCGATTTTAGCAAATTCAAAACGAAAATTCCTTCCATTCAATTTTAAGTAGTTTTGAAATATGGTAATAAATTAGAATTATAGGTGGTGCAAGTGTGGTGCAAGTATTCGTGTCTTTTACCAATATTCTTAATATTATGTTCACAGAATTTTTCTGTTTAAATGTGAAGCTTCAAATATCTTCTTGCTGATTAATGCACTTTTCTCGCTTATTACTCTTTTAATTGTTCTCAAATCTGATTTTTGCGATATTCCAGTTTTCTTTTTTGCTTTTATTTCGCAAATATGTTCCTTTTTTTTCTCGGTTAGCAATTTCCAAAGGATTTTTCCATCACTTTACAATATCTTGTTTCTCTTTTGATGTAATGCCTTTGTTACGACACATGACAACCTGTATATATCTGGAATTAAAAGAAAAAATCAATAACTATACTAGTGTATATATATATATATATATATATATATATATATATATATATATATATATATATATAGTTTGTTCATTTACAAGCCAAAACATCTAAGGTTTTTCCAGACGAGTATAATCACTTATATTTATATTATATATATATTTATATATATATATATATATATATATATATATATATATCGTCAACCACAGACAGACTGTTTCGCTGTATCACAGCTCATCAGTGTGGCTAGACATCCGATCACTTCAAACTGGGACCAAAACCCGACTGATTTGGCATTAGTTGGAGATTCTAATCCATAGGCTATCGGCGCAAGGCAGAGAGAAAGGCTACTTTTTGCGTATTTATTTTTTAATAAACACGTCAGTGACCTAGAGCACTCAATCTAGCAGTACTAGACACTGTTTACAAATTCGCATATATATATTGCATGTATATATATGATATATATTGCATATATATCTTGTATGAATATATATTATATATATTGCATATATATATTGCATGTATATATTGCATATATATATTGCATGTATATATTGCAAATATATATATATATTGCATATATATATATTGCATATATAGATATAGCGCATATATATATATATATATATATATATATATATATTGCATATATATATATATATATATATATTGCACATATATATTGCACATATATATTGCACATATATATATTGCATATATATATATTACATATATATATATTGCATATATATATATATATTACATATATATATGCATATACATATATATATATATATATATATATTGCATATATATATATGCATATATATATATATATATATATATATATATATATATATATATATATATATATATATATATATATATATATATATATATATATATATATGTCAAATATATGGATATAGATCCGACAGTATGAAGAAAAATATACATAAATATATAAATATTAGGTTTGTATTTCCAGTAGACAGTATGTAAGCAAATATATGGATATAGATCCGACAGTATGAAGAATGTTAATTGTTAATTATGTTTAAATGATAATGTCCTGAAGATGGTCTAAAATAGACCGAAACGTCCGACGTTGACTTTATATTAACATTAATACAGCATAATTGCATATTAAGATTTTTGTTTGTTTTTTCTATATATTTTTCTTTATTTTTTATATTATCGAACTGTTTTTTAAAATTGTTCCATCGTTCTGATATTTTGAAATCATTTTTGATTTGCTTTGTAACGTGGAGGACTTCAAACTTGGATGAAGATATAAGAACCTATTGATCTCTGCGTATTCCTATATCAAAGGAAGGGATTTCTTGAACTGTTTATATAAAATAGTTCAATCGACTTTTTTAATATTTTAAGATTTGGAAATCATCTTCGAATACGTTTTCACAACATCGCCCACGTGACGACGACGTGATCATATTTAAACGGAACGCTGATCTTATATAAAAATTTCAGTTATCTGTTTGGATTAGTTGTCCATCGTCTTTTCGTGTTGAATTTTTATATGTTCTAATGTTAATTATGTTTAGATGATAATGTCCTGAAGATGGTCTAAAATAGACCGAAACGTCCGACGTTGACTTTATATTAACATTCATACAGCATAATTGCATATTAAGATTTTTGTTTGTTTTTTCTGTATATTTTTTCTTATATATATATATATATATATATATATATATATATATATATATATATATATATTAGGTATTTATTTAAAAAAAAAAGCATAAAAACGGTTTGAAAGAAAGTGGAATGTTTTATTCTATAAAAAAAAGTAATGTTTATTTAGAAATATGTTACGTGTCTCCTCTCAGACGCTAAAAAAGAAAGCTAGCTAATATTATAAAGTCTGACTTTACTCACAATTCCAGCATGTCATTTTATATAAAGCCGGGCTTTTTCCACGTGTCAGAGGAGCATCCACTCTTCACTCTTCTGACGTGGACGCCCCACGTCAGAATTACACTGTGCAAAGTGGCATGTCACTCAGTGATTTTTAAGTGTCACATGACCGACTAAGCGCGGTGAATATTAATTAAGGTTTCCTTAATTAATATTCACCTAAA
This sequence comes from Acanthosepion pharaonis, assembly GCA_903632075.3. Classification (NCBI taxonomy): domain Eukaryota; kingdom Metazoa; phylum Mollusca; class Cephalopoda; order Sepiida; family Sepiidae; genus Acanthosepion; species Acanthosepion pharaonis. The sequence continues at coordinate 336,390 of CAHIKZ030000816.1, forward strand.
CAAACATTGCAAATATATGTAATAAAGAAATTTAAATTCACATTGTGTATTTTTCATACAGCTATGCATATATCCTGCAAATGTTTTACCAACATCAATTTATGGTGAAAAAATTGACTGGTATAATGAAATCAAGAACGATTTTTATGCATTTGTTTACTTGTGAATATTTCTTTAAAATGTTTGTAATAGTGTGGATTTTAGAACGATGTTCAATTTTGCAGAAATTGAGAAATGTAGGAATTCCCATAAGATCAAAAACTAAACGAACATCTTCCATCACAAACAGGTGAAAATCTGCATTATTCACTGAATGTTTATAATAACATATCGTCGCTGCTGTTCTGTAGTCGCATTTGGCAATCTCTAGAGGGGTTTAAAACTTGTTTTACGCTTTTGCTATTTATTAACCAGGTTTTAAAAATTTGACAGAGCAAAATAATCTTTAATAACTATTGCCAAACACTCGTGTTTATAAACAACGACATAGTCAATAAAAGAGAAAATTGATGTGAGTTAGAAATTCTTTAGACGTGAGAATGAATATAAAAATATTTAATTCAAATCACCTAGTTCAGAAACAAGTATAAACTCATGTATTAAGAAAAAAAAAAGAAAAAAAAAAGAAAAAAAAAAGAAAAAAAAGGCCAAAAAGAGAAAAGAATGACATACTCTCACAGATTATTGAATTCCTGGAGAAAATTTGAATAAAGAAACTCAGAAAACATGCATATTGTACAAGTCTGTATTTGATTAAAATAATTTTCTGTTTAGCTGGTGAACCAGCACCTGGTAAGTTACAATTTTTTTTCACTAAAGATTGGAACTGCATAAAACCTGAAGATTGAGTTTCCGAAATATCATCTAAAATGTATAACCAAATCGTTTCAACAGTTGCCCACAGCCCTCGGATATTTATAGGTGAACCCTCTTTCTTGCGAACTGACCTCTCTAGCATATACAATAAATGCTTGCTTGGAAATTTCCAGAATGTTTCTTAAACCAATTCTACGCAACATTGACCTGATGAAATGGTGTATTATACTGGTGAATCATTACTGGTGTAGATGGAGTTCATGGATATGTGAAAATGGTTATGAAACAGTTCAACATAATGAGATATGTTTATGCAGGCAACTCAACCAATGCCATGTGAACACACCCCAAACCATCAACTTATACAGTGACTTGTTGACAACTGGCCTCATAAGGTCAGTATCCACACCCAAACCATACCACCAACGCGAAGCAACTAAAATAATCACACTCTGTGTTGCCATTCCTCCAGGTACCAATTAGTTATGACACATACTCAGGTGAGGTACTCTGCAGTGGCGTAGCTAAGGGGTGGGGGCGGACCGCCCCGGGTGCCAGCACAGGAGGGGTGACACAATGTCAGCCCCAACAAAATTTTTCAACCAGGCTAAGGTACCAAAAATAGTCTGAAAACAGTGGTGGAGACACAGGGTTTCGCAGGCGGGCATATGACCCCCCCAGAAATAATTTATGACCCCCCATTTTTGTCCCCCCGTCAGAAATTTTCTAATAAATTGTCGGGAAATTTGTGAGTAGGAAAAATAGCAATGTTTTCAGCTTTCATGTGTTTCAGTTGCTACAATCTTGGTTACTAACAAGAGACATTGTTGTAACATTTTATCGGATGATATGGTGTTTTAACTCTGCATCATTAATAACAACAAAGCGAAATACGAAGCCAAAAGTGCAACAATTTCAGTCTTGCCTGTGTATCAATTCGCTGAGATACAATTTTCCATTGAGTGAGCGATTGTTGGGACGATTAATCGGAAAAATGAATCGGAAAAATGAATCGGAAAAATCGGAACTTTTTGGGGTATCGGAAAAATTTGTGCCTATTTTCCGATTCCAAAAACGATTCTTTTAAATTTTTAACTTAATTTTCAATTATTGGTACTAATTTATTGTTTTTAACTTATCACTAAAACTAAAATCATAATAAAATCAAAATACGATGTAAATTTATCTTGTATAAAGAAAAACAAAAAATAAACTTTGCATAAATTCTCTAGGTAACCTTTAAAAGAATGCGGTTGATTTACAATGTTCCGAAAAATGCTTAAAAATTAAATAGAACATTGTCAAGAAAAATACTTTCAAACATCATTGATAGTTAAATGGTACCCAGAAAATGATGCAACGGAAAATTGGACACCAGAAAATTAGCAACAGAAAATTACGTCAACCATGAGCCAGTCGAGAGACTGTCGGATCTGGCTGTGCTGTCCATTGAAAACGAGCTTACAAGACAAACAGATTTTGACGATGTCATTGACCAGTTTGCCACAATGAAAACAAGAAAACATTCATTCTAAGACCATAGTATCGAATGCCATTCTTTTGTGTATTGCCGTGTTTTGTATTTAGTTGTTCTGAAAGTGAACAGTTGCATTTTAAAAATCTTTTGATTTGAACTGATTATTTTGTTTTTATTTTTTGTCTTGGATCATGCATGTAAACAGTAAGGTACCGGTCAGTAGAGTAAAGTAGAGGTAGAGCATGTATGAAAATTTGGCTACAGCTAACCATTCAGCATAGAGTGAATCGGGCTCATTGGGGTGACATTTGAGCGGACCGCCCCGGGTGACGTTTACTCTAGCTACGCCACTGATACTCTGTCACAATTAGTGAGGTACTGTGTCTAGTTTCCTGGTGTTAACTGGTAAGTCTTTTCCTTACATACTCCATGGAAGCTAAAGAACGTTAAATTAACTTACTGGATATGAGCTTGGTACTTTCCACATTGAATGTGGATATAATCTGAACCAGTATCTGCAGATAATTCTATGCAGGTGACTTTGGTCACAATAATTAAAGACCCTTGGTCAGTCACTGTGCTGTCTATAGTAGGTAGTATAGTCTTCCATCATGTACACGCAGTATGCATATGACATTGTAGATTGAGGGATGTCAAATGGCCCCATAGTTTCAGAAATGTGATGTCCCAGCTGTCTGTTACTCACTGTCATGGTCCGTTTTCACTGTAATAATTCACGTTCCCTTGCTGGTATTCTCACTGACTCATCAAATGTTAAAACATAACTGATATAAGTCTGGACACTTCGATGATATAAAGTTATTAACTTTATTCTTAATTACCTTTTGGTGTGCTATCCCATAATTTTGGCACCTCGGTATATATATATATATATATATATATATATATATATATTAGCTGAATTACCCGTTCCTTGCTGTTTTCTTTGTAAGAAAATGATAATTGATTTGAAAACATTGTTATTATTTGTGAAGAAAAATGATACATTTCAATATTCCTCACTAATTTTGCCGATGTGACCTCCATCTTCTGACTTTCTCCTTCTATATTTTGGATAGGAGTCATTCCCTTGTTCAAATTTAATTTAAATCAGAAGGAAAAAAACTTCCGTGGAGGGTTTGTGCAAAAACATCTTGATCTGACTTCTTTGATATGTATTTGGAGCAAAAATTAGTATAGGAAATTTCATTGATTTGGAAATTCTTTCAAAAATGAAATAATTGCTGGATTTTAATGAAACTTGCAAGTGAATGAAATTATTTTAGAAATGTTTCTTTTTTTTAGAAAATCTTGCTAAAGACATTTTTCGCATTACTTAATTTTATGAAATTTCGAGAAATTAAATTTTGTATCACTTGGCATTATTTAATTAGAATAATGAATTTTTACAAGAATTGTTATCATGTTTTAAAAATTTGAATTTATAAAATTTTAAATCTTTTAAAATTCTGTATTAACTTGAAGTGATATTGTTATTAAGTAAAAACTATATTTACTAATCACAAATAGAAAAACTTACTATGATTCATAGACTCCAATATTTTAAAAAGGATTTTTGAATTTTGTGTGTATAAATGTACCAAGTTTTGTAAATGTGCATGTCCATACACGACATTATCAGAAATAAGAGCAATATCTATAGTAAATTTAAAGCCAAAGTACCTAAAATTCAACAAAACATTAGATTACTTGGAATATTTTCCTAAATTCTTAAGATTACTTTGTAGTTAAAGATTATATAAAAATGACGTTTATTTTATATTCCACAAGTAATTTTTACACATCTATCCACCGTAGAAAGAAATTTTGATAGACTTCCAATTGTCAGTCAAGCTGTCAACATGTCAATACTGCCATGTTAAAAATGCATTTCTACGATATTTTAGACTTAAATATTATTTGTTTCAAATCAGATTAATTCAACTTTAAATCAGTTATAATTAAGAGAATTACTTTGTGATGCAGGATGGCAAAAATGGGGCTAAAATCAGCAATATTAGTAATTTCAAAAAGAAAAATTCTTCATTCTGAAGGTCGAGTTGTATACTCAACATCTCTGATCGAGTAGCTTTGGTGAGATGATGTCACAAAGAACAAATTAAGAGACAGCTGTGTAACACAACAACCTTATATCAAAGGTTTATACAATGAACGTTCTACTCACTAGATTAACAACACTAGGTTTTCAGCAACTTCCCCTTAATACCCTGTGACAATATATTTATCCATGTTCAGTAAACTTTGTTTGATTTCTTCCACCCTGTAATTTCTTCAGGCTGACCATTCAGTTGTATTTGGTAGTCTGGAACAAAGCTGAAGTCTAAGTTCTTTCTGAAGAAGCTGCACGTGGTTTGGCAAAGCGGGTCTTGAACCAACTGGCAATGCATTTCTCTTGCAAAATGCACCTTGAGCTGTTTGGTTCCTTCTTCTTGTCTCTAGCCTCACTTGTCTGTATTTATGGACCCTCACACAAAGCCTGTGCAGGGCATGAGGTGGTTGGGAAATTGATTGCCCGATCAAATTTGGGGAGATCCCCCCACCGAAAAGTGGTGGCGTCAGATCCGTTCAACTCCTTCATCTCTCTCGCCATCACTGTCTGAAGAGGGTGAAGGCAATTCCTCTGCTTTCTTTGAAATTATACCTAGGCCTTTACTTCTCTCTTTGTCTCCTGATCAAACCTGTTCCCAGAGGCTAGGGGTGGTCTAGCCCAAACTGCTAAATTCATCTAAAGCAGGGAATTCTTACCGTGTTCTTGTGAGGGTGGTTGCATCTGGGATTTGTTATCTGTCACTTTCCCTCGCCAACAAATGACAAAAAGAAACAATTCCTTTGTTTTAATAAATTTCATCACATCTTAGGGAGATGAAAAAAAAATATAACTACAATTCCATTTCTGTTTTCCTTTGGAAACTTGTTGGTCTTCCCAAGGAAGAACTTGGACATTCCAAAAGGATGATACCATTGATGACTGTAAGGCAAGTAAACAAGAGAAATATAACCTGTAATGAACTTTCAGGAGTTAAATACATGCATTGATGTATTTATGGCTGAAGCAAAAAGATTAAAGGAATGGAGACAAAAAGGTACAAAAATCCATCCTGGACCTCAGGAAAACCTGTCTGTAGGCACATATTAAAAGATCATGTCTAAATGACAATAGTATTGTCTCACAAGTTTGGGGATATGATGCTAGGTATTAGTCTACTCAAATTCTAGACAAGAAACTGTGCATTGAAATTGATATACTTCAATGTTAAGGATGAAATAACAGAACTATCATGAGTATCAACAGATTACAGATTCTTTAAGAAAGAAATGAACTTTTTCATTTATGATTCTTAGCTACTTATCTGAACCAAAAAGATCTTTACTACAATCAAAATAAAAATGCCTTGTATTATTGAATAAAGAAAATAAAAATGAGGAAATTTGTTAAAATGAGTTATGGCCTTTGACAAAATGACATGTTTAGTTACCAAGAGATATAAAACAGAACCTTCCATTATCACCAGTTAGTTCTTATGCATACCAATCAGATTTTGAATCTATGATCTGTTAGTTTTAAACATATTTTCAAGATAAAATGCTTGTAAGTGATGTGTTCAATATTCTTAATAGAGAGGCAATCATTTAAGTTCATTTAAAACTGCAAAATACATTTTCCTAAAGCATCTGGTGAAAATATTTCTTTAATAACATTATTTAGCAATAACATTGTGCATTGCTTTGTAATAGTGGAATGATTTGATATATTGTGAGTATGCTGATTTTATTATTCAGAATTGCAGTTAATAACAGTAATTATATTATACAACTATTTAGCAATTAGCTAGTTCATTTCTATTGTCAGCTTAAATTTTGGTTATTTTGGTTTGGTTTGGTTTGTGGCATATCAACACCTCAATGGGTTATTTAATGCCGACAAGATTTTTTTATTGCTGCTAATATTTTTTATTCAAAAATATATTGCTGATATTTTTTTCAAAAATGTATTGCTGGTAAAAATTTTTCCAAAAAGTACTGCTGGTATTAAAACCTATTTTTATACTGTCATAGTGTTTTGATCCCTTTTGTGGGGTTAGCTATTTGGCCATAGCTGGGACCTTGACTGGTGCTACCACCCCAAGTCAGCAATTAAGAGGTGGTTCTATACTCCTCAAAACCTTCTGATCAAAGGCCTTGTTGTTGGATGTAGTTTATCATCTTACCCAGGACGAGGATGTAGTTTATCGTCATATGGAATTGTTATTTTATTGGAAATGTGATGATTGAATTGATAAGAAAATATGAGCAGGCTCAGAGAATGTTCATTTTATTTTTTTTTTGCATAAAAAGTCAACATGAAGCATAAAAAATATGAATCTCAACATTTATAAGAATTTTTACCTGAATTTCTAACAAATTTATTTAACAAACTGTACCCCATTTTATTTTTGTAATATGATATATTTATTTGAATATTGTTTCTCTGATGCATTGAATTCCTTCAAACCACTTTCCTCACTTTTTTGTTTTTACCACATTTGGATATAGCTATATGTGTCACTCTGCAGTTGTCTTCATGTGTTTATCACATTCAGTATCTTAACCATTTATCTCATTCAAAACAAAATTGTCAGATTGGCATATATTTGATATGTTACTGGAATATTTGATATGAATAACCAACTACTTCAGATTTTGTTCTACATGCAAATGTCTGAAGTTAATTTCTTTCAGTTAAAGTATCAAAACCTTCATAAATATTAGAAAGATAAGAAAAAATGTAGCAAGAAGAGAATAAAACTCCATCATAATAAAACATGAAAAATACTTCCTGATCTATGATTGCATATAGACAAAACTAAAATACAAAATGATCTGGAAAATCATATCAGCAGGAATTTAAAAAAGTCAACAAAATATACCAGATATAAAAATTCTGGAGGCTGAAAGACAAAAGTGGGGTTACTATCAAGCAAATAATAAATTTAGATATATTAGCTTTAATTGAGGAAGTTTCTGTCAAGTATTAGAGAAAAACTGGTCTTGTAAAGAAAGCATCACACAAAAGAATTAAAACCTTCTTCTTCTTCTTCCTCTTCTTCTTCTTTCTCCTCCTCCTCCTCTTCTTCTTCTTTTTCTTCCATGTGTTGTGTTCCTTCAGGATGTTGGCAACCATAGCTCTCCACAATTTATTGTACTTTGTAGCTCTTAATAAATTTTGTATTTTGTTTTCTCTCTTAACCCTTGTTCTGCCATCCCTTTACTCAAACTTGCTAGGTAGGTCATGTGTTGATTTCCTATGTTCCTCTGGTCTTAAATCTGTGCTGTGGGTATCAAAATTTCCAAGCCTTCTTTCCTCAGTATGTGCCCCAGAAATTTCAAATGTCTCTTCCTGAAGTTAAGTATAAGTGCCTTTTTATTTCCATTTTCTCTAAAACTTTGTTGTTGCATAAAACCTTACAGAGGGATAATAGTTTAATTATATTACCAGAAAACAAAGGCAATGTACAGTTAGGATGGAAAAATTGGAGCATTTAGTAATATTGTCAAAGTTAGTGAAGGTTGGTTGATTATTGCAAACTAAAAAAGAAACCCAATATTAAAAGTTGAAAAGAAGTTGATATAGATTGTAAAGAGATCACTTCACTCACACTACATTTAATCAGTTGAATATCACATATATATGGTATCCAGAAAATATATAAAGAAAATTTTCCATTAAGCTACCAAGGTTTTTCATGTCAGCTAATATGTGGCAGGTGGATATTGAAGTGAGCCTTCAGTTGAAATAAAAACTTTATAACCAAGAGATGCAGTTTAGAGGCTATTCCAACTTCTTACAACACCTGACAGCTTTTTATATTGTTCTAGCTCACAACCATTACCCATTTTCACAGAAATCTTCTCAATTGAAGGAAAAACGGTGGGAAAGTTATGTTGTACTAATATTAAGATATTAGCTAAGAAGGAACAATCTAAATGTCTATCTTGACAATAAGCATTTCATATGCTATTCTTTTTTATTAGGTTCTAATTCTGTTTGCTGCAATGACCTTTTCAATACCAGCCATTTATCATTTCTGCCATAAGGCATAAAAATCTTTCAAAAAGATGCTCCATTTTTCCATATGACTATGCTAGAAAGCTTTCTTTAATGATTGTAGGACCTTAAAAATATAACAATGCATAACAATAAACCTGACAATATAAAAAACAACAACAGGTATCTTCTCATTTAAAACTGTAGAAAGGTTCTTCAAAATGAGAAAAGAACATTCCAATATACAGAATCAAAAGATACTGAAAGTAAATGAAATATTTCCTCACTTCTGATGGGTCTTCATGAAAACTTTTACTGTGTGCTTAAATTCTCAATTTTCATTGTTTTCTAATAAATAAAAATTTTATATTTTCACTTGAATCAGCTTTTCATATTATTATTATTATTATCATCATCAGGTTATTCCATAAACAATGTCTGAAATGTGATTGCTATAGATTAAAATTGCATTGAACTAAAATGTATTAATCATATGACGACCATCATTTTTAGGTGGAATTTAGCTTTGTATTGTCATCACTGTCAGGCAGATGATTTTTCCTACTGAAAGAAAGAATTGATACAAAGAATATGATTAGAAACTGCTGCCAATTTATTAGGAGCCAGCATAACCAAAATTTATAATGATAGCATGATGTCTGAATATATCCTAATGAAGCCATCTTGGAAAATGTTCCCACTTCCCCAGAGATAGTTTAAAGTTATAGAGTTGACATTAAAAGATTTGGAAAATATTTAATATGATGAAAGCTCCTGCTATTGCATGTTTATAATTTTCTTTGCAATGATAATGAATTGTTTTCATAATAAGACACACTTTTAAAAGCCAATATTTTTTATCAATTTTTTTTTTTTAAACATTACGCCCCAAGCAAGGCGTGAAGCCACTAGGATGCAGGGGATTGCGGAAGATTAGGAGCGAGAGCAGATAGGAATGATAGAAAAAAGGATGAGAAGAAGGATAGTGGGTAGATCAAGGTAACTGGAGGTGTCGGTTGACATTAAATAAGGTTTCAAAACTTTTCCTTGACTAAATTTATCAAATAACTCTTTATGTTCATTTTGTAAAATCATATTCAGTTTATATATTGAATTTCATGTTGATTTGGTAAATTGGACAAGGCTGACATTGTTCCTTGAATTAGGATTCTTAGTGATAATAGTAATAATGGATTTGGAAATTTCTTTAAAAGCATCATGATTAAACATTTCCTTGCAAAAACATTGAATATTATAAAAAGAAAATGTGCAAGTACAATTTTTGCATAATAGCAATAATATACAAAAATGCTTACTTCAAATAATACAATAACTTCATGCAAATTTTAGATAAAGAATTATAATAATGAAATGATAACTGCAACAAGATGACCATTATCTATTGTAACGTATAAATCAATCTTTAATGTGATTAAGAGTTTTACTTTTTGCTAATGACAAGATTTAATGACATTTTCTGAGGTTTGTAAACCTTATCTATAAATTTCAAACAAAATGTGAAGTTAATTCATCACAGACAAGGAGTGAGTCATTATAAGCTTCTTAGATAAATGTATAATGTCTCTCTACATTCATCGACCTACATGTATTCAATTTTCAAGATACTTTGAGTTTTGATACTTTCAAAATATTCCTGTTACATCTTTTTATGCATTTAATTATCATGTTATTCATTTACAATATCCATAATATGATTCATAAAAATGAAGATAAATCTTATATACATTTATCAAGCTTTTAATTATAAAAATCAAGAAAGCTAATTTATAAGTAACATTAAAAGAAAGTAATTTTGTTTATGAAATTTAACTTTAGAATAAAAAGCATTAAAAATTAGCTTTAGAATAAAAAGCATTAAAAAACCTGTGGTCAGTCACTGTGTTGTTCACACTGGGTGATAAATTAAACCATAAGATGAAGGATGTTAAAAATGGAACATCTCATCTGTTTAGCAAGCAACTATCATGCTTTGTTTTAACTACAATAATTCATGTCACTGTGCCATGAACAGCCTAGTTTTTTACAGATGCCCGAGCACAGCTGTTACAAGTTTAGGTATTTCCATGATGTTAATATACAGTGTGGTGTCACTAGAAAATTGAAAGAAGTCACAACAAATTGTTAACCATTTGCATATATTATGCCAGTATAAATTTCAGTGCAAGGAAGTTTTCTTAGCTCAATGCAGAAGGAATTGAAGGACACCTCTGTGTATACATTACAATCACCTGTATTACATGAGTGACTGAACAGTAGTTTGCAATGTTTAATTTGTACTGATAGAATGAACCAAGCTGATTGCTATATCTTATTTTCCATTCACTATCTTTTTCTGTAATAAAAAGGCTGTAAAATGGATTGGTCAATATGGTGTGGCAATTCAAAGAATGAATTTAAGTATCTGAACAAATTTTGGAATATTATTGATGTGTCTCAAAATTAGAGACTAAAGATTTTAGTTGTTTCAAAATAACTCAACAGAATTCATGCAGATTTAGTGATATATTGATTAAAGTTGGCACAGTAAACAAGACATGAATAATATTTGTACTCTAATCATGATTTTATTTAGAAACTGTTTTTAGACATTGAAGCATAGATTTGGTGACTGGCCAATCACTTGGAATTTGCTTCAATACATTCAGCTCTTGTTGGGTTTTCTGTTTTGGAATGTGAAGAGGAGCTGGCTTTCCACATACTGCAAGAAGCTTCCATTCAATTGGTCCAAGTTTCATGAAATCCTATAAGAACAATAAAAAAACTGATTACTGTAAAATGAATAATAATAATAACTGTGTGTAGAAGAATATGTACTCAACAAACAAGCTCTGAGAAAAATCTTTTATGTAGGTATATCGGTAAACTGAATGATAAAAAAGCAATTATTTTATTCAAGAATTATTTTTATCACATAAATTGCTTCATTTCAAAGTATTAAGAAACAGGACAATTTCATTATTTACATTATTCGGACTATTGTCCTCATCTTTGTCGCCATATTTGTCACAACGTTTCAGCCGTTGTATGCTCCAGCCTTGGAGTGGTTGGAATTTCGAACTGAACCCTTTATTTCAATCACTGGGGTAGACTGTCCTAGTTCCACGTGCATGTTTGATGGATGTCAGTTATCAGTTATCTCCTGCTAATTTTCCCTCTGAAAGTTCTCCATTGCCTTAACCGGGTATTGAACTCACACTCTTTGAATCTGTCACTGGATCTAACCAACGCCTTTATCCATTGTGCCATGTGTCCTTTAGGGTATGAATTTCTGGGTATTATAAACCTAATGTTTTCAGCAACCATTTTTACCAGTGCTCATATTGCAATTTTGCTGTTATCATTGCATGTTTTTACCAGAGCTCATATTGCAACTTTGTTATCATTGCCTTTCTCTGGCACTCCTTATTACTGGTTCCCATATTGTATTTATTTCTATGCTTGGTCGGCTCAGGAGATTTTTGTGGCCTAGCATATGTGCTGATTCCTTAAGTTTACGAATTTTCCAATGGTGTTCCCTGTCTATGATCTCAACATGATCCCACAGGGGACAGTGATCTCCCTTCTCTCTCCATATGTGGTCAGCCACGCCTGATTTTTCCATTTCCCCTCGTGTTACAGCTTTCTGGTGTTCTTGAAGCCTTACCTTGAGGGGGCGGCCTGTCTCTCCTTTATATTCCTTTCTGCATCTGCACGGGATAGCGTACACACAGTCTTTAGTCATGTTCTCCTCTATGGGGGGTCTCACTCGAGAGAGATATCTGTGAAGTGTTGTCACACTTTTGAAGGCTGTCCTGATGTTATATGGACCGCAGATCCTTTGTATTTTCTCTGATAACCCCTTCACATAAGGCAGGCAGACTGTTTTCTGAGTGTTGTTGTCCTCTTCCTCCTCTTGTACCCACCTATCCCAGTTTTTGGGGGCTGCTGCCATGTACCCAGGGTAGTTGTTACGTTGTAGGGTACTACTTATACTGACCAATTCCTCATCTAACGTCTCTGGGTCACCACTTATGACTTTTGCTCAATGTTGTAAGCAACAGACGGTCCCTTTCTTTATGCTGTATGGATGGTGGGAGTTGAAATTGAGGTACTGTCCGGTGAATGTTGGTTTACGGTATACGGATGTTTTGAACCCATGCTCTGTTCGGGATATTAGTACATCCAGGAATGGGAGTGTGTTGTTACTCTCTTTCTCCATTGTGAACTGTATCGAAGGTCTTATTGAGTTCACATGGTCCAGTAGAACCTGGACATCTTCCTGGTGTGGCCAGAATATGAAGGTGTCATCTACATACCTTAACCATGTAGTTGGCTTTAGAGATATAGATTCTAATGCCATTTTCTCAAAGAATTCCATGTATATATTCACCATTGCTGGTGATAATGGTGAGCCCATTGCTAAGCCCTCATGCTGTTGATATATGTGTGATCCCATTCCAAAGTGTGTTGTTTGTGAACAGAAAGTCAACATCTCCATCAGATTATCTATTGGAATACTGGTCTGTTCTTCTAGGGAAGAGTCAGAGGCCAATCTGTCTCTGACTACTGAGAGTGCCTCCTCCATGGGTACCCTGGTGAACAAACTCACCACGTCCAAGCTCACCATCTGGTTGGATAGGATGGGAGCATCTTTGATTATTTCCATGAAGTGGGCAGAGTTTCGGACATATGAAGGAGACTTTCCGATCAATGGGTCAATTACATCTACAAGGAAGCGACTCAGAGGGTGGCACACAGAGCCTTAGCAACTAACAATCGGCCTGAGTGGAATACCATCTTTGTGAATCTTAAGGGGACTGTATATGTGAGGTAGCTTGGGGGAAGTGGAAAAATCAGTCGTGGCTGACCACATATGGAAAGAGAAGGGAGATCACTGCCCTCTGTGGGATCAGGTTGAAATCATAGACAAAGAACACTTTTGGAAAATTCGTAAACTTAAGGAATCAGCACATATGCTAGGCCACAAAAATCTCCTGAGCTAACCAAGCATGGAAGTGAATACAGTATGGGAACCAGTAATAAGGAGTGCTAGAGAAAAGTGATAATAACAACAAAAACAACCAGTGACAGGACCAAAAGAGTGTGAGTTCAATACCCGGTTAAGGCAGTGGAGAACTTTCAGAGGGAAATTAACAGGAGATAACTGATAACTGACATCCATTAAAAACATGGCACATGGAACTAGAACAGTGAGTGAAATAAAGAGTTCAGTTCAACATTCCAACCACCTGAAGAAGGCCATTGTGTACAACAGCTGAAACGTTGTGATAAATATGGTGACAAAGATGAGGACAATTGTCCAAATAATGTAAATAATGTACATAATACCTCATCTCAGAAATATAGACAGATACTTTTTAGAAACAAAAATGTAATATGTAATATTAATCCTATATGGCAGTGAATACTGAACAGTTTTTTACAGATGAGGAGGAGACTTGAGGCAACAAAAATGTAGGTCTACAGAAAGATGCTGGGAATGTAACAAATGGGACATGTGAACAACAAAGAAGCTTTAAGGAAATGGAAACAAAAGAGGCAATTATACTTAGAAACAGAATGAGTTGAAATTTCTAGGGCAAATAATGAAGAAAGAAGTCTTAGAGAATTTGACACTCACAAGCAAGGGAAACAGAGGAAATGGTACATAATCTACCTAACAAGCTTTTGTATATGGATGGCAGAATAGGGGATGGGAGGGATAATAAAAAGACAAACATTGCTAAGAGCTACAAAGGATAGGAAAATATGGTGAGTCATGACGTCCTATGGTAAGGAAGGCTTGTAGCTTGGTGGCTGGTGGCCTTGCCAGGCCGTGATTGACTGGTGTTGTTCTCAGAGACCTGCTTTTAAGTGGGTCTGGTAGTCCTCAGAGGCATTCATGATTGGCTATTGCTGAAGCTTGCTTTGTAGATGAGACATGATCTGTGGAGCCTTATGCACAGAAAATGATTTTTGTTATTTCGTTCTCTGACTTCGTAGCATTCACATCCAGCCAGTATATGCAGAATGAGTCAGAAAGAGATCTAATTACAACAGAGTATAATATAATGAATGTAGTGAAAATAATACCATGAATAACATATTTTGTAAATAAAAAATAAAATCTATTCTTTTTATGTTTGAAGATCTTTGATATTGTTTGTTTTGTTTGTTTTATTCACTTACTTTTTTTTTTCCTCATTGAATGGAGCCATAAAATATTTTATGCATCACATCAAGAAAAATGGAGAATGCCAATTGCAAGTTTCTGTCAATTATGGAATGCAAAAGAACTCATTTAGAAGACATGAGAAAAACTAAGCACAGTTGCTTTGCCTGAGTGACATAAACAACAAATGGAAGATAACATCATCAGATTACTGAGCTCTCTAGCAGCAACAACAACAATAACAACATGAATACACAAAAGATTCACATACCTATCATTGGCTTCAATGCTTATAAAAAATATGACAGTGATAAACATAAAAGTTGGTATTTGCTGTAATTCCTGTGCAAATATTATTTAGATTATGATGTATTGTACTCACCAAAAAGATAAAAAGAATCAATGAAGAAGCCAGTGTAATAATAAAACTCAAATGGATAAGAAGAACTCCACAATAATATTAAAAAATCCTCACTGATGAATAGATTATTTATTTTAATATGAAAAACAGAATTTGTTAGCATTGAAAAATATTTTTTATTAATTATATATGCTGTACAACATTGAAAAAATTTATTTTCAAAATGTACATTAAATGAGGGTATATAAAATTTATGTAAAAGACAGCAAATTAAAAAAAAATGAATATTTTATAATAGCAAATAAATAAACAATGTTTGTTGCAAAATTTAAATAGGTAAGACAAGTTCTTGATTTTTGTTGTAAAAATTAAAATATTGAAATACAAAAGTGAATAAAAAACAAATTCAAATAAAATATTCTCAGCAAAATGCCAAAGGCAGGTTAAAACAAATAGAAAAATGAAGATGTTTTAAGTTTGCATTTAGTGGAAAATTGTAAACTCTTGGCAAAATAGTAGATAAGTAAATAGATAAGTAAATAGTAGATAAGTAAATATAGATGATGCACTTGTTTAATCAATGTTAAAAATATCTCATATTACAAAATAAAATTATCACATATTACAGAAAAAATGAAAGCATGATTTTAATCAGGAATAAACAGAAGCATTAACAAAATGAAATAAAAAAATGAAAAAATACCAGTTAAATACATTCATATGCTTAAGTTACTAAAAGTAGAAATGCATTTATAGAGAACAATATGTTGGATGAGAGGATAGTGAGTACTTTAGACTCATTACATGTCTGTCTCTTATGTGAAAAATTCTGTTGGATTATACAGTAGGGAAAATAAGCATTTCATCCCCTGCTGATTTTTTGAATTTGCCACCTTACAAAAATAAGAACGGTCTATAATTTTCAGAGTAGGTCCGTCTTGAAAGTGAGAGATAGAATATAAAAAATTTCTAGAAAATCACATTATATTAATTTTTAACATTTATTTCTTTTTTATTGAAAAAAAATAAGTATTTCACACAAATCCTTAAGGTTGTAGGTTGTTGTTGGGCAACTCAAAACTTCAGCTCCCTCCACAGATTCCCTAAAGGATTAAGATCCAAAGACTGATTAGGCCACTCCATTACCATAATGTGCTTCTTCTTGAGCCACTCCTTTGTTGTCTTAGCCATATGCTTTGTGTCATTGTCATGAACCCCATCCATGACCTATCTTCAGAGTCTTGGCTGAGGCAAGGAGATTTTCACTCAAGATTTCCCTGTACTTGGCTCAATCCATCTTTCCCTTGACCTGGTGTAGTCATCCTGTCCCCTTAGTTGACAAACAGCCCCAAAGCTTAATGTTTCCACCACCATGCTTAATGGTTGGGATGGTGTCCAAGTTAGCTTTTTTTTTCCTCCTCCAAACATGGTGAGTCATGTTGATGCCAAAAAGGTCAATTTTAGTCTCTTCCAACCGAATCACTTTCTCCTAACCCTCCTCTGAATCATCCGGGTGCTCATTTGCAAACTCCTGATGGACCTGTACATGGTGCCTTCTTGAGTAGGTGGACCTTGTGGGCACTACATGATTTCAGTCTACTATGACATAGTGTGTTACTAATTGTCATCTTGGTGACTGTGGTCCCAGCTGCCTTGAGATCATCAACACGCTTTTGCCATGTATTTCTGGGTTGTTTCCTCACCTTTCTCATCATCAGGTTCACTCCATGTTGAGAGATCTTGCGTGGAGCTCCAGACCATGGCAGATTGATACTTAATTGATGTTTCTTCCATTTTCTTATTGCACCAACAGTTGACTCCTTCTCATCTAGCTGCTTGCCAATTGTTTTGTAGCCCATTCCAGTTTTGTGCAGGTATACAATTTTGTCCTGGATGTACTTAGACAATTCTTTACAACAGAGTATAATATAATAATCTTTGTGGAGAGATTAGATTCTGATTCATTGAAGGATTCTGTGAAATAGTGTCTTTTATACAGGTAATGAGTACTTGATTAGGAGTAATAATTGAGTAATAGGACTAGTCTATATGCCTCCTGGTCACATAACTGCTCTCATTACTGGTTGGTAGTGGGTAAAATACTTACTTTTTCAATAAAAAAGAAATAGATGTTCAAAAATTAATATAATGTGATTTTCTAGAATTTTTAAAAATTTCTATCGCTCACTTTCAAGATGGATCCCCCTGAAAATTATAGACCATTCCCATTTTTGTAAGGTGGCAAACTCAGAAAATCATCAGGTGATGAAATACTTATTTTCTCCATTGTATATTTATGTAGGTCCCGAAAATATGCAACAATAGCAGAGGAAGGAAAACACTGCTGACTTATTCTATATAGATAAAATGGTTATTTGGAAAGTAAAACTAAAGAAAAAGATTGACTTGATTACTATAAAACATAAAATTCTGGATGGCAAAAATAATATAAATGTAATAATCAAAAGAATGGATAATATTGCAGTAATATTGCAAATATTGTCGATATCAAGCATAGATAGATAATAAAACTTAACCTAACTTGATGAAAATAAAGCCCTAGTAGAATTGATACTGATGGAAGATTTTTAAAAGCTGATTCATTTAATTTTTTATTATTCATTATATCTTTGACTTTGCTAATAAAAATACTAAATAAAAATGAAAACTAATTTACAAAATGTTAGGAAAAGATCTATTTGTTCAAGGACAATTTCAAACTCAAAGAATAATTAAAGTTGATTTTATAATGGTTTGGAGTAGACAAATGTATGACCTGGGCTATGAATAGGGAAAACAATTAATACATAAAAGAAATAGATTTTTAATTTTAATGATTATTTTACTGTTCTCATTCAGAATTACCCAAAATGATACATAAAAATAAAGGAAAAAATTAGCAGAGATGTTTTGCTAAAAGTGAAGAAAAAATCCTTCAGTTTAAACTAAAGAACAGGAATTTCAATGAGTTGATATCTGGACAGTATCTCTGTTTATTGCCATTCCTGAATTGAAAAAGTGATAAAATATAGATCTTTGATAAACAAAGCAGAAAACTTATGCCTATATACAAATCCTTACATCCAAGAGATGATATAGATTATATACAAATAGAAAAAGGTTAGTATAAGTAAATAGTCTCAAAGAATGCATAAGTGTTCTTAGAAAAAGATTGATGCCACCCACAGAATATAATGAAAGGATGACAGGAAAAAATAGCAGACAGTTATCTAAAATTGAAATCATATCAAAACCACAAAGATAAAGTAACATGATCTACTCAGAAGATAGAAAAGACAGCACATGAAATGTCATGCATTTATAAGGAAGGAGCCAAATTAAAAGAAGTACTTGTTTCTTCAGACTAGCAAATCAAATCTTAGACATTTAGAAAAATATATTAAAGTAAAATAAATAAAATATATTAAACCAAAGTAAATAAAATAGAAGGCAATAATAAAATTATGTAGATGAAAAAGGAACAGACAAGTTGGTGAATGTCCTGAAGAAAAAAAAGAATTCAAATAACTAACTGGACAAGAGCAGTAAAATTCTGGGACCTATTTTGACAGCCATACAAAAGAGGCTATGAGCCCAAATTAAAAGTTGTTGACAGAAAAATTTGAGAACACGATACAATTATAAATGATAAAAACAAAATGGTTGTCAAATTATTGATTTCGTCATATTAGAAAAGCAGTAGAAAATTAAAAATAAAGTAGAAAATTAGAAAGTATCAAGACCTAGCAGAAGACCTAGTCAGAAGTCATAGAATGTTATAATTAAAACCATTGGTAGATAGATTTTACAAAAGAAGTTTTAAAGATCAAAACCATTGCTGCTCAGAGGATGATAAGAAAATGAAAAAAAGTGGCTTGAACTTCCATAGTATTTGTAAATGTTTTCTAGTGTGAATGACATTGTTATTAATTATAAGACTATCCATCCATCCAAAAAATAAACAGGAAAAAGTCAAACAAGTGAAAAACTAGGTAGTGATTTTATTGTCTTATTGAACATTTTGGCATTTGGTATTTTCAAGCCTTGAATAGTATACACCTTGTTTGATGCTATCAAATGATCATGTTTGACAATGACACAAGAAATCACAAGAAGAGACTATACATGATTCAACTTTAAGCAAATTAGTATATTATGGAATTAGAGAAAAACTTTCAGAAAAACAAATTGTTTATTTGTTGATTATTCAGTAACAATTATTTTGTCAATTTGTATTTGAAGGAAATGTAAAGATATTTGACCAAAACTGATTCAAGTGATGAGGAAAGACAATATGAATTTCTTGATTTGCTTTTGATTTTCATTGTAGAGCATTTAAGATACAAAATACAAAAATTACTGCTTTATTATTAGAAATGCATTATGTAAAATTTCAGCATTTAACACTTTAGCATATTTTGCAATAAAGTATTACTTTTTCTGGATAGGTTATGAATATAACATGAAAAATTTATGTTTTTATGGTGATTATATAAATTTGTAACAATTCTTCATCAGCTTAACTTTATGACCTGAGACAGATAAAGCATTTTTAATAATTTCACCCCAAGCAAGGCAATAATGCCATTGATATATTTGGTAAGAAGACTTTTGTAAAGAGAAAGGACAATAAAAGTACAGGATTCAAGAAAGAAGATGATTATTGATGTTGCATTTAAATTTTTGAAGATTTTAAGTGGCAGAGAAGCCAGAAACTGGAAGAGATTTCCAGAAGTAAGAAATGTGAAAGAAGAAACAATTAGCATAGAACATACAGTTACATCTAGCTATTCAACAGTAAAACAATGAGACTTAGTTGCCACACTAGTAGTACTGGTGCTTCTGCTCAAGAGTCTTCATAAAATCCAAAGAAGGGTCTGTAATGGTATTGGCCCTGACTGGCATCTCAATTGCAGTTACTTTCTTATTGGTGAAATGTGGTTTTCCTTTGTCTTTTCTATAAATATTTTCATGGTAATTGTTCCAATGAGGTCTCCTCCTTGGTACCTCGACTACATGAGTTCATTAGAAAGCAAAGCAATAATGTTTTGCAGTGGGATTGGTTAGGCTAATAATAATTAGCATAACCATACCACTATATATAGGCAGAAGTTGAGATAGACTGAAGGAGAGTGAGAAAGTCGCTTATGATGACTACTACAATTGTACGTATATCAAATTCATAATAAAATGGTATCACCAAACGAAACTATGTTGGACTTGGAAAACTCTGAAGAGGTTATTATCTAGTTAAAGTGTTTTGAGGCAATGGCCAGAATGAAGAAATTAACAGATGACCAGAAGCAGAAACAAATCACGGATTTATTTATGGCTATCGCGGTGTGTAAAGCCATTAAGCAAGTATCCTTAATAACTTACCTGGAGGAGATTGAAACTTTAAACTTTAAAGACATTAAGGACATAATTTTAATGAGTATCCAACCCCCCAAAAAAGATTGGTCATTGCTGAAAGACCAAATTTCTAGCGTTAAGACAAGGGTCTGGAGAAGTTATTAGGAAATATTTCAGTAGACTAAGAGATACTAGTAGGTATTGCGACTTTAATGAACATGGACGAAAAGGAATGACAACAGGGGAGGAATTGATTCAGCTTTGACTGGTGGAAGGATTATACACTACTACACAAAGATTTAAAGCTTTGTAGAGGTTGCAATCCAATAATATGAATTTGAAAGTGTGTATTGAATTTATACAGCAGGACGAGTTGATTGAAAAATATAATATAAAAAAAAACAACAAAAAGAAATGATGGAAATATGTGCCATTAAGAAAAAAACAAAATCAAAATGCAAGTATTGCAGTTATGAACATGAGCCAAAAAGAGAAAAATGTTCTGCATAGGGAAAGATATGTGAT
Organism: Acanthosepion pharaonis; assembly: GCA_903632075.3. Lineage (NCBI taxonomy): Eukaryota > Metazoa > Mollusca > Cephalopoda > Sepiida > Sepiidae > Acanthosepion > Acanthosepion pharaonis. Next base: position 357,139 of record CAHIKZ030000816.1, read on the forward strand.
AATTATAAAAAAAAGAATCATTTTAAAAAATTTTTTAAATTTTAAGAAATAATCATTTTGAAGTTGTGAGTAAATGGCAAACAACAATGTAAAAATGTGGAAATAGTGCAGGATGGAAAAAAAAGTCAAACAGATGTTTTTGTGATAGAAATGAAAAACAAAAGGAATACATTCAAGAGTATTAAGCTGAATGGTATAAATTTAAAGATTCAAGTCAACACAGAAAGTAGGTAACTCTCATTCCTAAAAATTTTTTTGAAAAATTAATGAGACTGAAGTTAAGAAGAAGCCCAATAAAACTAAAACAATTCGATGGAACCTGTATCAAAATGTTAGGTTCCTTTCAAGAGAGATTTGAAACAATCACCATCATATTAGTGGATTGTATAAAAAGTCATGGCCTAATAGGTATTGACTTAGTAAGTGTTGATAGTACACAATTACTGAATGCAGTCAATGTTAGTAGTGTTGAAACAGGAACATTAAAAAATTATAAAGCAAGCATTAAGCTAAAAAATAATGTTATGCCATCATATTTTCAAAGTTGTAGTCTTCCCATACATATAAAATTGATGGTGATTGAGAAGCTAAACAAAATGGTAGAAGAAGGAATACTTGAACATATCGAACCAGGAGGCAGTAAATGGGCATCCTCTATTGTCGTCATAAGGAAACCTAATGGTGATGTTAGAGTTTGTGGCGAATACAAGGTAGATGTGAATTATATCCTATTCCAAATGTCAAAACATATTGCATTCCTTTGCAGGAATGAAATATTTTGCTAAAATTGATTTAAAAAATGCATACAACCAAATGCAAATAGACAACAAATTCAAGGAAATTACGACAATAAACTTGTCCATAGGCTTATTGAGGTGGACTTGCTTACCATTTGGAGTCAAGACAGCCAGTTTGATTTTTCAGAGAGTCATGTAAAATCTACTAGAAGGAAAAGTAAAAAATATAATAATATACCAGGATGATATTGGGCTGGGCACCCATACTGAAGAAGAATTAAAACAGAAAACTAAAATGGTAATGAATATACTCAGAGATGCAGGAATGACTCAGAAAAAGTTGGAATCATTTCTTGGATTAGCTAATTTTTATAGCAAGTTCAAAATATTCAGAAAGAATTGAGACTTTTGCTGATTTACAAAAAAAAATAAGGAGTTTCAGTGGACTAATATTCACCAAAAGGATTCCTGGAAGAGGTCCTCCAGGCTTGAATCCTATTTGAAGGGTGTACTTGGCTTCAACAAATGACGGAGTGACAGCATCCAGTTTGTCATACTAAATGCATATGAAACTTGGTTCATCAAACTAGCAAATTTCACATTATCCTGGGCAAATACAAACTTATCAGGGCTGAGAGTGATACCATCATTTTCACATATTTCTAGCCATTTATATGCCTGGAAATAGCTCTCCTCAATATTGCCTTCCCAGAGAAGAGTATCATCCATGCACTTTGTTTTCTTGGGAACAGTGCTAACAATCTCATCAAATCACTGGGTATATCCATACCTACCTGAAGGCATGATGAAAGTAGTGAAGTGTCTATCCTCCTGATGAATAGGAACACTACGATATTCATTCCAAGCACTGAAGATTGTTTTCTCAGTTCCATGTGGTACTGATTGGGCTTGATGGAGTGGGGACTGTGTGTGATGGGTTTCCCAGATAGCATGAGCATTCAAAGCCTGAAAGTTGACTGTGTGCTGAGGTGTGCCATTCTTCTTTGCATGTACCACCATACAGTGACACCATACACCTAGTTTAACATCCTGATCAAGACCCAATTTAATTTCATCTTGCCAATGAAGAAGGACAGGAACAGATGCATGATGAGCAATGGGTTTGGCCTGAGGGTCCACTATAAGCTGTACAGGTGGTCCTTTTATAAGGGGTAAAGCCTGATGTTTGCATGTGTTAAATGTACTTGATTTTTACTGATCTTGTAAGTACTGTTGAAGATCCATATGATGTTCTTCATAACATGGAATGATAATTTGGTAGGCATGACAAGTGGACGTTTCATTTGGGGCAATGATATTTGATGGCATGATTGTTGTCATGCAGTCAAATGGACTTCATGAATGTATCACCTTCAATGTCCATTGCAGTGTTGGCTCTATTGAATGTATCATTACCATTGTTCATTGTCTCATGTACAACATTCATTGAAGCATTAGCACTTTCAACTGTTTCTCCAAGTGTTGAGAAATTCATTGCAATGATACCAAGATCAGTACATGCCTCTCATCTATGGAATGTCTTATCAGAATTGTCAGTAATGTATAATGTCTGACGTGTCTCCAGTGCTGTGCCATCAAAGGTTTGGCTAGAGAAGCGGAGGATGATGGCACCCAAGATCTTTATGCCTTTATTGTTAGTGGCATGCAATTTCATTGTCACTGAGATTAGATTGTGTTCAGTCAATCCCAAGCAGTTTACAACTTTGATATCAGTGAGACAACTTTGTCAGCCAGTATCAGCCATGGCTATGATTGTAACAGTCTTTTGTTTTGATGGAAAGCTTGATTTATATCCAAAACACACATTATTATAGTTGTTGCTGTGAGACTGACATAGGGTTTGGGTTTAGATGATTGTTGGATCTATGTATCAGACATGTTGTACATATGAATTGAAGTCTGTAGAGGTACATAGTGAGTCAAATATAGCACCTTCATGTTCAGAGGATTGTTTCCTTGTAGAACTCCTGCACATTGTGGACAAGTGGTTTCATTTTAAGCATATTTGACCATATGCAGCATATATTTTTTGTCTTACTTGAACAGGTACTCATAATACCATGGTCAGATTTACTGCAGTATGAGTGCAAATTATGTTTGTTTAAGACCTTTTTGGAGTGAATTCCTATGTCCTAGCTTGTGTGCAATTCCTGTTGTGGTGATATAAGCTTATGGCCTCAGCATCCTGTGAGTCCAATAATGTTATTTAGCATCACACATTGTATTCTCTTCTCTTACAGCTACTGACGAATTGCTGCAAGTAGTTCAGCCTTTGATTTCTCAGTCAGTGAACTGCCCTATGATCATGCAATATCCTTATGCAATGAGTCATCACAACACCTCAGTAACTGAACAATTAGTTCTTTGTCAACAATCTTTGTTGCCTCCTTATAATCTTCTCTTCTGGAATGAAAGTAGATTTAGTCTTCTCTGGTATCAGCAGATGTTGTGGTGGGTTGTTTGCCTTTTTCCACTTTGCTGGTATGGCTGCATTATGTATCATCGAATGCAGGGTGATCAATGCATCCAGGTCATCTGTATTGTATTCACATACTTGACTTTTGGCATTGGTAGTTCAAAAGATTTCCATCATAAATTAGTACTAAAAATACTGTTTCATTTATTCTTTATTTGAAATTATGAATGATGGAGTTCTAAAAATACAGTCTAAAGAAATTGTAATTAACATTACTATACATTGTGAGGTTACACGTACATATTCCTCTAATCCTCTCTCTGGTTCATACTTGCCTGTTCAACCACCACAGCCAACAGGAATCACTTTTTGCAGCTGTAGCAATGTGAGAGCTCTGATCACAACAGGAACCTCTTTGTGTTTACTTGTAATAAGTGCAAAAGGCTAAGTTGTTATTTGCTGATAAAGGGAGGTACTGTATAATTTCTCACAATGTTGATTCTTGTGACTTCCCGGACTAATCAGGAGTAACTTTTCTTGACTTAGATATAAGTCTCTACTGCATGATGTGCATATAATTCTGTCCATGGTTTCCACTATCATCTTGAAACTTGATCCCTACAAAGCATATAGACTATGGCATACCTGCAATTATTGTTAACAATTGTGCCACTGAACTGGCCTTTGTTCTTTCCAAGCTTTACAATAGATGCCTTGATGCTTCTTGCTTTCCAGATTGTTGGAATTCCTTTATTGTGGTTCCTAGCAAACCATCTGATCCTTCAAACTATCAGCCTGTTAACCTTCTATCTCTTTTTGATAAGGTACTAGAGGCTCTAATAAATTCAGAATTGGTTCAATATCTCAGGGTCTTCTTTTAGAGAAATAAAATGGCTTTTGATTTTCTAGGTCAACCACTGATGTGTTGATGGTCATTTTGCTGAAAGAGTCTGTCAAGTTTTAGATAAGAATAGTGAAGCTGGGGCTGTTGTTTAAAATATTTCAAAAGTATTTGACAGGCGTTTGGCATTCTGGTTTTCATGCATTGAATGGTTAAGGTGTTTCTGCCAATTTCCTTGATTTGATTCAAAAGTGCATAATACAAGTTGTCTGGAACAGTCACGCCTCTAGGTCATTTGCTTTAATGTGATTATATTTTCATCAATAATCATTCCAATGTCATCAGTTTCTGACTTAGTATCTATGTGGATGACACAATTATTTACTCTTGTAAGTAAGGCTGATAGGTTTGATAAAATCGAGTTGGTAATTGATCTTAAAAATTATCTACAATCTGTTGCAAACTGGAGCAATAAGTAGTTTGTTAATTTTAATACCTCTAAAATGAAAGGCAGGAAAGCAACTCACTGGTCTATTGTTTTCTACTGTCATGAAGTGGAATGATTATATTAGATCAATTGCTAAGTCTGCTGCTAGGGAAGTCAGATCACATGTTAGAAAATCTCACACATTTATAAGTCATTTGTGCATCAGATATTGTCACCATATCTTGTTTGGTGTTTATGCTATGTGTCTAGAGATTCTTGACAGAATCCAAAGAAGAATTTGCAATGTTATCAGTCATGAGCTTTCCTTGTTAAGCTCAGCTAAGTCTCATAATTTCACTGTGGAAATTGCTAGTTGTACAGTAAGTTCTAAACTCTCACACTTCTTTGTTGTGGAACTCTCTTCTGAATTCCTGCTTTCTTGTCAACTATGATCTTCAAATGCAATGTCTCCTTGAAATTTGTTTTTTCTGTGTCTTCTCTGTTTCTTTCACTCTCAATAACTTCTTGCATCTTAGTGGGGTTTATTGCCTTGCTTTAGGTGAAATGTTTAAATATGTGTGTGTGTGTGTGTTTAATGATTCCAACAAATAGTTGATAACATCTAATCTAATTATTACCAATAACTTGGCACCTCAAAAATGACCTCAATGTAAAAACATGTTTATGAACTGCATCTCCAATATCAATAATAAAAAAAACATTAAAATCATTGGCCACACATACACCATACTCACCCATAAATTGACTTGTCACTTGTCAAACTTAGTGCAATTCATGCTATTATCATATTACAAACACCTAAAATACAACTATCAGCATAAGACAAATATTAGTGGATAATAGAAAAATACTATACAACACAAACTACAAGGGAAGCCATTATTATACAAAAGAAAAAATCTACAACTTTCAGCTCAATTGGCAGTATCTTGAAGAGCCTACAAAATATTTATTATGCATATAAAATAATAAAATGTATATAAGTATTTGATACATGCTTTTCTGGGGTGGTCTTGTACAATTTAACATATGGCTACTTATGATGTCATTTTGGACAAATTCAAATTCCATCATTGTAAAAAATGCTAAAATGTAGTCAACAAAAACTTGTCTATCACACTCGCAACAACCAGTTCTTGATAATGACTGAGGCAGGCAAAAAAACTTGAGCAAACAAAACAAAACATGAACTTTGAAGAGTTTATCCAAAATTTTGGACAACATCTGATCGGAAAAATATAATAAAAGTTATACAGACAGATATTAAAAACAGGCATTCATGTAAAATCTTTTTATATAGGTTTTGCAACTAGCTTTTGAACAAAGCAAATTATATGCAAATTAATAAAGAGTTAATTATAAATCCCAAAAATATATTTTCTGCCAATTAAAATTTTACTAATAGAATATGGATTTCTAGGAGAAGCATAGAAAAATATAGGAAAACATTTTTAAAAATCTCTTTTTAACAGTGGAATTATAATTTAAAATGCAATTATAAAATGAATGTCCATGTAGAATATGACTAAATAAAAATATCTTATAACTCTTGTTTGAAATGAAAGTTTTTCAATGTAGATATCAATGCTGCTTGGTCAGAAATAAAAAAGTAACATTGTTAATACAACAGTAAAACAAGCGAAATCTTGCAAAGAATGAATTTAACAAATCTCTTTAGCAGGAAGTAATATAAAGAATAAATGTGAGGAAAAATCAATTAAGTGATCATAAATAGGAAAATGGAAACCAAACTGTTTGCATGAAAAGTTGAATTTGTAAAATAATTATAAAATTGAAATAAAAATTATTAACTGAACTCCAAGAAATACAAGAATCATGGCACCATTAGCAGACTATTTCATTTTTATATAAATATTAACTTGTATTTAATGACATGCAAGCATGAAGAAATATGTAATTATGGAGATAATAACTGAAAAATAAAGATGGGTTTCATGTTTGAAAACACTTTCCATGCTTACACACCTAGGCTCTAATTGTGATTCTTTAACTTGCGAATGATTGAATGAACATATAATTTTATGCAAGTTAATTATATGCTGAGATTATGGATTTACTCCAACATTAAACAGAAATATGCATATTATCAAAGTAAAATATATTCAGTGTAAAATAAAACCTAAAGTACAAAATTAAATAATAATAATAGTTATAAAAGATTAAATATCAAATCAAGCATTTTTCATTTGTAGCATTTCTAACAGGGTCAAAGATCTGAAAATTTGTATCTTGAAAAAACATCATTTGTAACATTTTTACAATTTTTGTATTTTGAGTTTGAATGTATGATATAAAAATCTTCTCAATCTCTTATCATTTTATAATTATATAAATGAAAATTAACAACTTCAAGACATAAAAATACTTCTTGCAAAAATCCATAAAAACAAAACAAAAATTTATGAGTTGGTCCAACAGGCAAAAATGATTCTGTTGACTCATTCTTTGTTTAAATCAAAATTCTTACTGTTTTGTTCATTAGTCAAAAACATAATCTATTTTTTTAATCATATGACACCATGCATGGTAGTAAAGCAAGGGATTACTGAGAGTGAAAGAATTAGAAAAAAGTGAAAGGAGCAAGAACAATAGAAAAGTACTGAAAAATACAGAAGAGAACGATTGACATTGCACTTAAATTTTCAAAGATCAAAGTTGGCTGGAAAGCATGGAGGTGGAAGAGAGTTCCATAAGTAAGAAGTGTAAGAGAAGAAACTGCTAGGAAATAACTTATAGCTACATCTAGCAATTTCAACATTAAAATGATCAGACCTTGTCGTCATTCTAGTACTGCAATTAAATTCATAAAGTCTAGGTACTAATAGAGGAAAGTTCACCAGAACCATTACCATGAAAGTATTTATAGAAAAGGCACAGTTGAGCTACATTACAGTGGTGGGGAAGTAACTGAAACCAAGATGTCATGTCAGGACCAATAATATTGCTGATTCTTCTATGTAAAGAAGTATGCCAAACCCTGTCAAATGCTTTCAAGATGTCCAAAGCAATAGACCCAGCTTCAATAGTCCTGTATAAAGTGTGATAGACTCTTTCAGAAATAATCATTAGTACATCAGCAGTTGATCTAGATAAGTGAAAGCCATATTGCTTGTCTAAAAGAAGGCTCTGCAATGTAAGATGCTTAACCAATTCAGAGTTGATTATGTCCTCTAGTAGTTTTCCTTAAAGAGATAGAATGCTGATAGCTTTAAGGGTCAGATGGTTCACCTGAGTTCTTAAAAACTGAAACTACAGCGGAAGATTTCCAACAAGCAGGAAAGTAAGAGGCAGTAAACTAATCTTTAAAGAACTTCTCAAACATTTTTAAGCAAAGATTAAATTTTAGGATAATTTTAGTGTCTCGTTGGTTTTAATTAATTGAATCATAATTTATTTCAAACAGGTAAATGAAAAAGGTGTAAAAGTTTGATTTCTCTTTAACAAAGGAAGAGTAAAATTGCTGTTACCATTGGATCTTCTTGCATCAGGAATACTGTTTTATAGATGTTATCTATATCTGGAAAAAATAGTTTCAATTAGTGATTTATGCCATTGCAGCCAATACAATATACAGGGTGCAATGTGTAAAGTTTTGCCATTTTATATTTTTAATTTCATGCATGCATGTTGTTTATTTTTGATTTTGTTGACTGCACATTATAGTAGGGTCAGTTGGGTATGATCTGTGAGAAAAAGAGCCCCATGATGCAATTCACTCCACCAGAAATGGAAATGGCATGCTCAAATAAAAAACATTTCAGAATGTTTGGGTGTCAATCTGAGGCCAGTGTAGAGGATTCAGAAAGAGTTGGATGAGTTTGATGGTGATTATGAAGATACAGCAACTCAGAAAACTTACTCTGAACTCCTGAAATTGTTGGTGAGGGCTTCAAACTCAACACAGAGACATGCATCAAGTGCCTTTTGGAGGTAGTGCTGCCCTGAGTCAAGAGGGTTGATGCTGGAAGATCCTATGCTAGGCAACAGAACTCTGTACATGCAGGAGAACCCAGTCATGATTGTCAGACAATTTCTGCAACCACATCACCCTTTATATATGGACACTAAACTCCCCAGATTGCAACCTCCTTGATTATTATGTGTGGGTGTACAGTTCAGTGAAAGACCAACAAAACTCCTTCTAACACCAATGATGAAACTGAAGACAAGTATTATGGCAGCATTCACTAACTTAAACAAGGAGACTGTCCAGAAGAAATGCAGGAGATTCTGAAGTCATCTGAAGGCTGTGGTTGAAGCCAATGCTGGTTTTATTGAATAAATTTAATCTTTAGTATTTCAAAATATTTTTGTGCAATTTTGGTAAATAGATCTGTTAAAATGAGATGTCAGTGTTATTTTCATTTTGCATAACTTAGACAGCAATTTCTCTATTGCACTCTGTAGATTCTATGCATAGAAATTCATTATTACTAACAGCTTAAATAAAAATTTCTTCCCAGTATATTCACTTGTGAATTAAATATTAAAAATATTCAAATTTAAATACAATATTACAATTTTAATATATTAAAACCAACTTACTGAGAAATGTGTAATGATTACAATTGATTATGTATATTGATTTCTTATTCTTCTAAAAATAGAAGGAAATTATTTCTACATTATTTAATCAAACTATATATATATATATATATATATATATATATATATAACCTCTCTAAGCCAAATGTCTTTGTGAGTGAGTGTATACACACACACACACACACACACACACACACACACACATTAACCTTCAGTATTCTACATTTTAAAAAATTTCAAAACTCTCAAACTACTTGATCTTTCCAGTCCTGCAATAGCAAATAGAATCAAATGTTTTTCAGCCTTAAACTCATTAGCTAAAAAATTTGTTATCGCTTTGTTCCAAGCAACCCTTTAGAATTCAATATCTCTGAGATTCTCATTTATTTCAAAAGCACATATAAAAATTTACATATATCGGGGGGGGGGGTTGCTGAAAGGTTCTCAGACTGACCAAAAAGCCCTTCAACAAACCTCACAGTTTTTAATAAAAAGGTTACAATATCTGTCTATATCTCTGAGATGAAGTATTATGATTACTTGCACTATTTACATTACTCAGGCTCTTCATTGCCATATTCACAATGTTTCAGCTGTTGTACACTCTGACCTAATTCAGATGATTTGAATTTTGAACCAAACCCTTTATTTTGTCCACTAGGGTAGAATGTTCTAGTTCCACGTGCCATACAGATCTCTCAGATTTCCCTTTAACTCAACTCTCCAAGTTTCGGTTCCTCACTACTGTGGCCTGGTATTGAACTCATAACTCTAGTCACTGGATCTAATCAAGGCCTTTATCCACTGGGCCATGTGTTCTCAACAATCCTCATCGTCATGTTTCACAGTTTTCTTAGTTCTTAAACTTTATCTTTATATTTTGTTTATTTTTTACTTTTCTCTTCACCCTGTGGTCTGTTGGTGTGATTAGATTCTATGATTATGGCAGTTTTGCTTTTGTCTCTTAATAAATATCAAATGTGCTTTTCTCACTTAGATTAGAGGGTTGATCTGGATCTCAAAGCCTTCAGTATCTTACTCTTTTACTTACTAAAATAGTCTCCTTTTAGTAGAATATTTTTTTGCTGATTGCATTTGTTTACATATTATTTGTTAGAATTTGCGAAATGTTTCAGAATAGGAACTTCTCAGCACCTTCTGGTATTCATGTGTAAACCAGAAGTCCCAGCATTAGCCATAACAAATAGTTTATGAAAATTCCTAATAACTTTATTGAAGGAGTTAAAGTGAAAGAAAACTGCTGACTTAAAAACAATATTGAAAATTATTGTTTTTATTGGATTTGGTGTTCCCATGTCTCTGAATTACATTTGTTTTTCATCTCAAAATTGAAAATTTCATTTATGATTCATTTTAGTAACCTAACTGAGAACAAATCAGGGATAATGTTTTTTTTTTTTATAAGAGTGAATATATTAAGAAACATATTCATTTGAAAACAGTCTTAAATTCAGTTTTTCAGTCCTATATAAACTCATGACCAAGTATCACTTGTATATTGTTTAACTATTATCTGTACTTCTGCTTGTATTAACACAATTTTTACCTTTGAATGCTATTTCTCATCACACAGCATTGTTAAATCATAGAAATTTATAATACTTTAAGATAACTGACAGTAAAACAATTTAAAAGGAAATGATTAAATGACCACAAATTAATGAAGGTTGCATTTTCTAAATGATTGTAAAGAAAATAGAAAAATTCTTACCATCTGGTGAATAAATTAATGCAGGGAAATGTGAATAGTTTTCATCTAGTCTTGTGAGATCCATTTCAAGAATTCCAGGACTGGCTTGAATATCATCAAATTCAGAACACTGATTTAAGGATAGGTTTCTAGCAAGAAAATACAATTTAAAATAAATAACAATTAACACAGATATATAATGATCAATTTCTTGACCTGTTCATTTTTATTTTCAACAAGTTATATTATGTCAAGATTTGAATTTCTTATCCTGTTTTACTAAAAAAATAGTTATAAAAAATCTTGACTAATTATATATTGTTATGGTTAAAATAATTTTGGTCACTGTCATCTTTGTTGCTGACATTTGTTTGCCTGGTTAACATTTGGGTTGGTATTAAATTTCAGTCAAACAGAAAATAGATGAATGTAACTGAAATAAAGAAATTGCTTACTTTATTGATTTCATTAATTTGAAGAAAATCCAAATTCAAATCTAATTTTATGATCTACTTTTATGTTAATATTCCTTAGATTGTAACTCCTGTGGTAATATTCAGAGAGGTTTTAATAATTTAGTAATTCTTTTTTGGTCTGGAATTGGTCTAGAGCCTTGTTTAGCAAACTTTCTACAGATTGTATCTTGATAAAATTTCCCAGCCTCCCATACTGTAAACAGGCTAATAGAAGTAGATTGGTTCACTTATGTCCTGGTTCACACTGCTTTCAAGTATACTGAACAGGAGTAGAGATTTTAACTTTTTTTTGTTGTTTAAGATGTTGTTTCTGGTTCCATCTTGCAAGACCCCCCCCCCTCAATGAAAGTAACTGTCTTTACTTTTTGGGGAACTGACTGATTAGTGGCTGTGACTCTTCAATTTGAATAATCATTTTTAACCTTAAATTTTTAACCAGTAAAATAGGAATATATTTTTTATTCTATAAACAAAATTATTTCTTTATGAAACTTAGTACTAGAGTATTTTTTATATTCATAGGAGTATAAAAATATTTTTTTAGATAATAAAATGAAGTAATATATTTATTCCATTGCATTTATTCTTTATTTTTAAACAATTTATTTCATAAAATATAATTAACTGCATTAAGTTAGATTTTTTAAAATTATTTTATGAAAATTTATTAAACAAAAGAAAGTGCCGATGTAAAAGAAAAACTAAAAGTAAACTGGTAGAAATTGATAAATACTTATTGACTTGAACTGATACTCTTTATTGATTGTCTTCACTTTTCTTTCTTTCAGTTACCAATGTCATAAATATTAAGGCACTTCCAGACATCATACATAATTATTTTTAATCTTATATACATGAGGGAGGTTATTTAGAATTGTGGAATTATTTCCTATTTGATCTTATGCAGAAATAATTTACTAGTTGCAAAAACATAAATAGAATTCTTTTTAAAATATAGCAGATGCAAAAATGGCATTTAACTTTACATTTTTCATTTCTTCAGACACAATGAATGATGGTCATCAGTTTTATCAGCGTTGAGTTTATTGTTCATTTCTCTAATGATGTTACACACACACCCATACACACATACATTACCTCATACTGTTATATTGCAATTTACCTACACATGCATATGTATATATTCTCAGCACGACTTCCTTTCTCTAACTACTGATTGATAATTTCTTTTTCAATAATAAATATCCATTTCACTACACACTATCTTCAAAGATGAAGGGTTTATATCATTTGATAAGAATTATTGAAAATTTATTTACAATTACAACTTTTACTTTTCATTCTTTAGTTCTTGCATCAGTTTTAACAAGGGTGTATTTTTGTTGGTGGAAGATAATTTGTTTGAAGTCAAATATAAGTAATTGTCAAGTAAGTCACATATTCTTTTATCTGTTTTAATTATTTATAATTATTATATTATTAATTAAACACACACACACACACACATATATATATATATATCAATTTAGATGTCAAAACAAAGCCTGAGTTAAATTTTAGGTACTATCAATATATCTTATTGAAGTTATTTGATGTATTTTAAAAAATGCCATCTGAAATTATTAGGCAAAACCAAATAATCACATTTTACTTCAATAAAATGGTAATAAAATCATCAAAAATTGATCAACACCTATAATAGAACAACACATATGATAAGTCTTTGAATCTTTTACATTTTAATATAGTGACTTTTCTTAATAACAGCCAGTAATCTATTATATATGGATTTTGTTAATTTTTTTTATTTCAACAGGTTCAATTTCTGACATGGTAGTTTTAATTACTTTCCATAGGTCTGTTTTGCTGTTATATTTTTTGCTCATAGATTTTTGATTGAATTCAGATCATGATTTGGTGGTGGCCATTCCATTATCTTCTCTCGCATAAATCTTTTATGATCAAATAATTCATGGGTAAGTTTTGATACATGAGAAAGAATGTTATGCATAAATACACACTTCATTTTGAAACTGTGAGACTAGGACTTGTACCATGCAAAGAAAGTCTTGTTCATAAAATTATAGCACTGTTAAGTTCAACTGCTTTATTGACATTGAATGGTCTAATAATGGTTTGGTTGACAATTTCAGCCCATATCATAACACTACCACCATCTTGTTGCCTTCTTTTAGCCACAGTTATAACTATCTTCAGGGTTCTACCTGTTAGGAAGGATTTTATAATAGAGAAAAGCCTTCCAGTGATTCCAAAACTGGAGAGCTTGTGTAGGAAACCTTTGTCCCACTCATTGTTGAAGGCCTTCAAGATATCCAATGTTATGGTCCTTTCTTTATGTGTGTCTTCAAGGGCTTCACTAATTCTGTGTGTAATGGTAGCAATGGATTGCTTGTTGCACAAGATGTTGTTCCTATCCAGGTGCTCGATGAACTTCTTGTTGATTAAGGCCTCAAAGAGCTTACTGATGATACTGAGGAGGATAATGGGTCTATACTGGGAGGGTGAGGATCAATTTCTCATGTCCTTGAAGACTGGGCATACATTTGCCACCTTCGACATGCTTGGGAAAGATTTCTCCTTCAAACAGCGGCTAAATAACTAGAATTGGGGATAATTCTGGGCTGATATTCTTAAGGATAACCACTGGAATTTTGTCTGGGCCAGTAGCTTTTATGCATTTGAGGATTTTGAGACTTCTCTTACTGAAAGGAGTATATTACTGAGGTTGTGCTCATTAAGACATGGGAAGTTGGGGAGGGGATGGCTTTTGTCATCTAACATTGCATTTGAGGCAAAGAGCTTTGACTTGTCTGTCAAGGATGATATAACCTCAGGGCCATTTATAATAGTGGGCATAGATGCTTTACCCCTATTTATAATTTACTTTGTGATCTTCCAGAATTTGCAAGATCTAATTTGTTTATTTTCAACCTTGGCCTCGACAGATAGCATGTAGCTGCACTTTGCATTTTCCAGGACTCTATTACAGTGATTGGGGGCATTGCTGAAAGAACTAAGGATCAGACTACACTGTTCCATTCCAGAAAAAAAATCCATTTGGAGATTAGGAAAGCGGTTTTGGTGGCATTATGTTTGAAGAACCTTGGGAGAAGAGCTCCTGTCATATAGGATCAAATATTGTCTCAGTCTGCATCCACATAGCGAAAAACAGTTCTATGGAACAGTGAAACAGAGGATGTCATTGGTTTGGAGTCAATCTGGACATTGACTAAGGAATGATCTGACATGCCAATGGGGGCTAAAACTTTTGCTGAGCATTTGTCAGGGCAGGATGTTAGAAAAAGGTCAAGGAGGTTCATTTGCTGACTCGTTGCATCTGGGACTTGGGTGGGTTGTTTATTGAAATGATCTGGGTAGTTCATGTGCAATGGAGAAGAGTCTCTGCACTATCTGCCTTTCTCATCAGTTTTGTTAGAGTGGAATAACCACTCTTTGTGGTGAACATTGAAGTCACCTCATATGTGAAACTTGGCTGAGGGAAATTTGGTGAGGATATTGTCAATCCTCTCTAAAATTCAATTGAAGATCACCAACTAATCATGCTGAAGATGATACAGGGCAAAGAAGAATGTGGTATTATGGATAAATGCCATGCAGAAACTTATATATGGAAGATCAGGGTCTTTGTTTTTTGTGTCCCTGACACAGGGAAATGCATTCTTGATGTTTAGCACTGAGCCCATGACTGTGGCAATATATATATATATATATATATATATATATATATATATATAATATGTAACTATCTACACTTTAAGTCTTCTCACTTTAAACACCTCAAGGAGAACATTCACTTAGACTCGGAAGGATATGTACCAACAATGAAGAACTAAATAAACACACTCAAAATCTCGAGCATCAATTCACAACACATGGCTATAAACAACACCTAATCAGGGAATAAATAAATAAAGCAATTTGAACATCTATAGAAGACACCCTATTGTACAAGATTAAAAATAAATCCAGATGCATCTTTCAACCCCACTCTTCCCCCACTATCCCATGTAATCAAAAGTCACTGGGAAATACTACATCTCAAACTAGACCTAAAAATTTTGTTTGAGGAACCTGGCCATCTAGCATATCGTCGACCAAAGAACCTTAAGAAAATTATAGGTAGTAACCACATTTCAGAGGATAAGGTAATCCATAATAAACCAAAAATAAAAACAAGATTTTCCCAACCATGTAACAACAAAAGGAGCTTATGCTGTAACCACATTAGACACATCAATTCATTCACTAGCTCAGTCACTAAATCTGCTTTCAAAATCTACCACCACTCTAACTCTAGAAGTCATAACATAATTTACCTCCTAGAATGCACACTATGCCAGAAACAATATGTGAGAAAATCTGAATGGCTTGAAAAATTATTAATTCTTATTAGTGAAAACTACAGAATTAATAATTATCGTAATTGAATTAAGTTGGATCCCCATGAAAGATTATTACCTGTAGAACAACATTTCTGCCTAGAAAAACATGATTTTAAAAGCCATGCCAAATTCACTATAATTGAAAAAATAGAAAAGTACAGAAAAGATAACATGAGAAAAAATTTAGAAGACCATGAAGACAAATGGATTTTGCACCTCAAAACACTCCATCCAGACAGGCTTAATCACAAATTTAACAACATCAATAGAATTAATATATAACCCCATAAGTCAAGCCCTACTCACATTTCTCATCCATACAAAACAGACATGCTTGTGGAGGTGTTGAGGTCTCACACTTATACACACACCCATACTAATATATACATATAAAAAAAAAACCCAAAACAAATGAAAACTACAGATAAAGTTTATTTTCTTCAGAAAGTCATTCCTTCCTGTAGTTCAGTGCTACTAACAAGCAGAAAGTATTTTCTCTTGATGATTGCCATGCTGGCCGAAACTAGTCAAGGAATCTAATTCAAATAATAAAACAAAATATATTAATACCCAGTGTGTCTGAAAATTTCAAATTTTTAATTTCTCAATATTTTTTAGTGTTCAGCCCCCCCTCCCCACACACCAACATGCAGCAGTGTCAATCTGTTTCATGCTTAAACATCTTTAAAGGCATTTAAGAATCTAAATGAAATTGGATAGATTATATAACCAAATCACATTAAGAAATTTTTTTTCTAAATTTAAAATTCCTAGCATCTTTTGTTCATGTACATATGTAATCATATCAATGTTAGCAAACCTAGTCGATTAAGTGCTAAGGGATGAAACACATCACATTAGAACTTGTTCCAATTTGTCATAAATTTTCCTTGAAACTGTTCTTGATATATATATATATCGTTATCCTATATATATATATATATATATATATATATATATATATAGAGAGAGAGAGAGAGAGAGAGAGAAATATAGATATATGATTGAATCTTCCTTTTTTTATGTATACAAAAATGCTTAATTTTGAATAGTTTTAAATGAACTTTGTAATACACACAGAAGTAACATTTTTTGATTATTTACCCCTTAACAGACTGTTTCACTTCACACGTTTCATTGCAACTTTCAAAATGCATGTAAGGATTTATATGAAACTATTCCCACAGCTGTCACAGTTATTGTTCTTGGAATGTTAGAGAACAGGTCAGAGTTTAGACATGGCAGAAGTCAGACATGTCCCAAACAACATCAAGAAGCAGTGAATAAGAAAAACTATACAATAACGAAGAAAAAATTGAAAGTATTGATCAGCAGCTTCACCTTACCTTAAAGGTAGCTATTTTCTTTAAGCATGAAAACTCTATCATTGTAAGTACTATATTCATGTATTGTTCCATCACATCCTTTATGTTAATAAACTTAATAAAATGGGAAATATTAATTTGCATACATCCTCATTATTTCTCTTTGTATCTCGAATTTATATATTTTGGAGCTCTTTGAGGTATGGAGACATTATCCAGTAACAACCGAACTTTTGTCTATTAATCCATTCACCTTCTTGAATTCTATGCTTTTCAGCTTCTCCTTTATGCCTAGATTACAATTTCATCCTTTGATTTTCTACATCTTTTTTATTATATTCCATTCTACTGCTAGTGTTTTCTCTTTCAGTTTTAGTTCCCTATATTTCTATATAATAAATGTGAGAATATCTGTATGTGTCACGCTTTTTCAATTAAAGGGACAGAACTCTCTAACATTCATTATCTCCTTCATTTATATAATAAATGTGAAAATGTCTGTGTGTCACACTTTTTCAATTAAAGGTACACAAATCTCTAACTTTTAAATATCTCATCTTCTTAAAATGAAACTTGCTTATCCAGGATTGGAATTGAATCCTCAGATTTCAAATTTAGCTCTCTGTGAAATTGAAGACAAAGTGATGAACTTGACTCAAAGAGATCTCAACAATTTTGGTTTGCCAAATCCAAACAGAGAAACTGGGCAAATTAACAGAGAAATTTTTAGAGTAACAGAATACAACATGGAAGAATTGTAGCAATGTGTTCAAAACAATGAGCCCCTGTTGAACAAAGACCAACAGCAAGTGTATCAGAAGGTCCTCTATGACATCAGCAACAAAAATGGAGGGATTTTCTTCTTGGATGCACCTGGAAAAACTGGTAACTTTTGTAACTAACCTACTTTTATCTGCAGTGAGAGTCTAAAGAAAAGTAGCTCTGGCAGTGGCATCATCTGAAATTGCTGCTACCCTCTTACCTGAAGGGCATACAGCAAATGGCAATTTTCAAACTTCCATTTGAATTTGAACTACAATTAAACCCCTATTTGCAACATCAAAATAGGAACCAACTTGGCTAAGCTACTTGAGGACAAGCTTCATTATCTGGGATGAATGTGCCATGGCACACAAGCAAGCATTTGAGACACTGGACAAAACACTAAAATACATTAGACAGAATTCACAAATCATGGGAGGCATCACTATGCTACTCTCTGATGATTTTACCAGTAATTGCAAGAGGAACTCCAGCTAATGAAATTAAAGCTTGCCTGAAGTATTCTTACATCTGGAGCCATGTTCAAAGACTCAAACATGAGAGTTAGAATGACAGGTGACCTTGAAGCAGGAAGATTTGCTGCTTTGTTGTTGCAGCTTAGCAATTAAATCATCAAAATGGACCAAAATGGAGATATTTCACTCCCAAATGGTTGAGGAGTTTCTGTCTCAAGTATCCAAGACTTAATTAACCATGTTTATTCAAACATTAAACACATTTCATGGATTCAAACTGTCTTCATGACAGGGTCATATTAGCTCCCAAAAATCAATCTGTGGATAGCATTAACTGGAAACTTCTCCAAGAAATTCCAAAAGAAAGCATGAAGTACTTTTCCATTGATACTATAGTTTAACAAGAGCAGGCAGTGAATTATCCATTAAAGTTCCTGAAATCATAGAATCCTCTTGGAATGCCATCATACAAGCTGGATGTAAAAGTAAATGTGCCAGTTATGCTATTGAGAAATCTGGATCCTCCAAAGCTTTGTAATGGAACAAGGTTAATTGTCAAGAAGATGCTTCCTCATCTCTTGAAAGCAGAGATCCTTAATGATCCAGGAAAGGAGGAAAGAGTTTTAATTCCAAGAACCCCCTAAACTCCTCCAAAGTTCAAAAGACTTCAGTTTCCAGTAAGAGTGAGCTATGCAGAGTCGCTCAATAAGTCCCAAGGACAATCATTGAAAGTAACTGGACTTCATCTGATGGAAACCCTGATTTTCTCATGGCCAGCTTTATGTTGGTTGTTCAAGGATTGGGAATGGAAACAAGCTATTAGTATTGACCCTGAATGGGAAAACTAAAAATGTTGCTTATCATGCAGCTTTGCAATAAGTTCCAAAGAGGCAAATTTTATCATTGTTTTGATGAAAACAGCTAATTGTTTGAAAAATATTGTTCAAGTTTAATAAAAGTTAATATGTACTCAATGCATGTAGTATCATTGTCAGGCCAAAGACCCGATCAAGTGCGCTCCACAGAAGGTAGTTTAAATGCCACCCGATAGGGTGGTTTTTAAGCTAGTATATACATATGTAACATCAGTAAAATATATATGTAATATTTACCTGACAATTTTTAGATCATTAGCATTGTATTCAAATAATTGCTCCATGGTCTGAAGATTTGATAGCTCCAATTCAGATGTATATTTATATAAATTTTCAAACTCCTTTTGTTGATGAGCCACCTGAATGAAAATAATTAGTAAAAATACATTAATAATAATTGGAAACATAATTACAAATCCAAGAGAATATGAATGCAAAAAGTTTGAGAAATGGATTAGCTGAGTGTTAGAAAATATGAGAAAATTATACTATTAAGGGGAGAGGACACTAAAAGAACAAGAATTAAGAAGACAGAAGATAATGTTTGATATTGCATTTAAATATTTGATGATCAATGTTCACTGGGAAGCAAGAAGCTGGAAGAGATTTCCACAAGTGAGAGGTGCAATAGAAGAAACTGTTATCACAGAGCTCATGTTTACATCTAGCAATTTCAAAATTAAATTGATGAGACCATGCCACCAATCTAGTACTGCAATTAAATTCATAAAGTCTAGGTACTAATAGAGGAAAGTTCACCAGAACCATTACCATGAAAGTGTTTATAGAAAAGGCATAGATGAGCTACATTACAGTGGTGGGGAAGTAACTGAAACCAAGATGTCATGTCAGGACCAATAATATTGCTGATTCTTCTTTGGAATCTCTAAATATATAGCAGGAGCACAGGAGATTAGTATCAGCCATGTTGATGAGAGGTAGAAATGGGTCTTTCTGGTGATTAATAAAGAGAAGTTTTATTCATTTTGGAGGTGTTAAAACTAACAAGCCATTCCTTGCCACAGTTAACCACATACTGTAGGTCATTTTTAGGTCAGCAGCCAATTTGAGCTTATTGAACTGATCAGCATTACTATTGAGACAGAAGTAAATGGTTGTGTCATCAGCATAGATATCAAGTTGAGAACTGATGTCATCAGAAAGGTCAAATTAAAAAAATTAAGTAGGTTCAAGAATAGAGCCCTGGAGTATACCTGCATTAGTACAAAAACATCTAGAAGATTGGTCATTCAGGACAACTTCCATTTCATGATTTGAATCAGTTCAAAAATTTGTCCAGAAATACCATAGCTTTTCAACTTGTAAAGAAGTATGCCAAACCCTGTCAAATGCTTTCAAGATGTCCAAAGCAATAGACCTAGCTTCAATAGTCCTGTATAAAGTGTGATAGACTCTTTCAGAAATAATCATTAGTACATCAGCAGTTGATCTAGATAAGTGAAAGCCATATTGCTTGTCTAAAAGAAGGCTCTGCAATGTAAGATGCTTAACCAATTCAGAGTTGATTATGGCCTCTAGTAGTTTTCCTTAAAGAGATAGAAGGCTAACAGGCCAATAGTTTAAAGGGTCAGAAAATTAACCTGAATTCTTAGAGACTGGAACTACAGAGGAGGATTTCCAGCAAGCAGGACAGCGTCAAGCAGCAAGGCAATTATTGTAGAGTTTAGAAAGAACAGGAATAATTTCCAGAGAACATTTCTTAAAGACTATTGCAAGAATACCATTAAGTCTGCATGTTTTTTGAGAATCCAGTTTAGAAATGATAGCTGAAACCATGTGTGGATGGAATTATATGCATGTCACTCAACAGAAATTCAGTTCTAAGTGGAAAGTCAGGTAAAGATACTCCAGATCAGTCAAGAGTAGAATTAATGTACAAGAAAAACATTCTGCTTCATCAGCAGATGATGTTTAACAGCTCAAATTGAATGAAGAGAAGAGGAAGAATAGAAAACTTACACTTATTTAACACACTATTACAAAGCCACCAGTAGACATATGAACCAAACTTGTTAGAGACTATACAGTGCCTCATTCTATCAGCAAACATAATCTTTGCCTCTTTGAGGACATGTTTACAATTATTTTGAGCAGGTACTAATAGGCGTCTGTTGTGATCAGAATTATAATGCTGGTATACTTGGAAAAAGGGATTCCTGTGGGCTATAGCAGCTGAATAGGCCTGAGTGAACCAAGGAGAAGATTGTGGTTTCATCTGGTATTTATGAGAAAGTGCAAAAGCATCAATACTGACCAAGCAGAAACCTCTACAGCACAGTTCTCAATTGGAAGGTTAAGAATATCAATCCAAGGGGCATCTCAAATAATGTCAAAAAATGAATGTATGCTGGTAACACAAAGAAGTCTTGTGAATAGGAGGTTTCTTTCTAATAGATGACTCAAAAGAAATATCAATAGATATTACAGCATGATCCAGATTGTCAAGAGGAGAGAGTTGTGATGCTCTACCAGAGTTAAGAGAGGAAGTAAGGAACAAATCAAATAAGAATGTTGATCAGATTTATTAGGGAAATGAGTAGGGGAATTCAATATTTGACTGAGAGGTTGAACAACAGAAAAATTGAAAGCCTGAATACTAGTAACATCAGTAACATTAGAATGCTTAAACCACTCGATGTAATGCGCATTAAAATCACCAAACACAAAACTGTTTGTGGTTTATTTTTCGTTGGATAGAAAGAAAGATTAAAGCTAGCAAAATCTCTGATTTTCAAAACCTTGTACATAACCATTTAAAAAAAAGTTACAATGAAAAGAACATTGAAAGAAAATATTTGCCATGAATGAAAAAAGAATTGAAGTAAGTGAAATGTAGTTCTTCTGTAGGAACTACAAAGAAACTGTTAAGAAAGAGGCAGCTGAAATTCTTGGGACACCAAATGAAGAAAGAAGGCTTGGGGAATTTAGTACTCATAAGGTACATGAAGACAAAATAAGCAATAGAAAGCAGTATACATTGATAGAAGAACAAGTATCACAAAGAGACAGAAGTGTCATTAAGGACATAGTATTGCTGAGAACAACAAAAGGCTGGAAGCTATGGATAACCATGATCACTTACATCTTGAAGCAGGCACCAAAAGGATAGAGAATGCTTGCTCTGTTTTAAATGTTAAATCATTTTTAGTGAAACACATATTTAATGCTTTCAGTAAATTGAAGAGAATTTAAACTTTTCTTATAATTTTCTGATTTAGTTACCAATTTGTAGCTAAGAAGCTTATTTTTGTCCACAGCATTTGTTTATTTTATCTTTTGTCATTTCTCAAGTCATTCAGGAGAGAAGAGCAAGATGTAGGCACAAAAACTTGGATACCCCTGCACTGGTCATCCATTTAAAATATATATCCAGCAAATATGTGAAGATGCAAAATGCCAACTTGAGGATCTACCAGATATGATGGATAATCATAAAGATTGGAGATTTATGAGGATCTATACACACTGCACACTGTAATGATGATGATTTACCATTGTATATGTCTAATCATAACAAAATGAAGTAATTCTGAAGTTTTTTACTTACACTTTGTACGGTTGCTTCCCTTAACTCACATTTTAGTTTGAATATCTGTTGGGTAGCCAATATTTAAGTCCTTATTTTACTGTAACAAACTCAGAAATATTATTTCTGTGAAACTAGCCACAAATAGGGAATACTATTTGCTATATTTCAAATTAGTTTATCTTAAAATGGTATCACCTGTTGTAAATTTCTTTCTCCAACTGAACAAATTGAAAATCTATTCAAAATATCAGTATCAAGTGAAGGAAGCATTTAATGCACAACTAGAATTCAATCTTTTATTTTTGTATTTAAACATAAGAAGTGAACTGAACTATATAATCACTGGAAATATTTAAATTCAATAAATGTGTGACAAATTTTATGAAAAACTTTGCACAAAAACACATTTACATTAAATCTTAAATAATGAAATACAAGAGTTTTAGTGAATAGAGCAAAATGAACAAACATTTTAAATTATTTTATATATTTACATTTCATTTAGTTTGCAGATTTAAGTTCTTTCTGAAACTTAAAAACCTGTTCTGAAAGCAATAATTCAACGTGAAAGAACCTTTAGCTCTTAATGAACTACTAGAAGCACCATTTGTCTTATGCATAATTATCTCAGATTCAGAATCTAACTATTAAAAAGTGACAATTTCCTGAAAATGTGGGATTGGACAAAAGTCTGAAGAAAGTCAAAATGAGAGAGGGGGGTATTCCATTTAAACATAAAAAAAAATGAGACATTGAGTTAACATTGGGAAGACATATGAATGGAAGATGACAATCAGTTGTGATGATATGTCTCAGTTGGAAAAGTGCACATAAAAGTATAAAATGTTTATCAGTCATTTGACTGCAAATGAGATTATAGAAGTTCTGTTAAAGCTGCTGTAATTGTAAATTCAGTGAATGAGAACTTAACCAATTTGGAATAATTATATTTTGTTTATTCTATATGAAAAGGGAATTGCATTTTTTATGAATTTCTTGGTTATAAGAAGTTTTATTAGTAAAATTCTAGATAAATGCTAAACCTCATAAAATGTAACAATATTTTACTCAAACATGTTGGAATTTTTAAAATAAATTTCAAATTTATTGTGAAGTGTTTAGCAGTCAGTTTCATAATTTCCTTGAAAAATAAGGTTTTTTATACAAATGGTAGGTAGTGAAAAAGAAGGAGCACATTTAATAAACAGTTTTTATATTACATTTTATTATTCATTTTTCCATGACTTGAATAAGACATTTTTAACAATTTAACAATATGTCTAGAAGAGCTTGTTTAGATAAATGATAGAATTATCCCCAAAATAAATATATTTTCCTGTTATTTGCTTATTTATCACCATACAAATAAAATCAAGGCACAAAGTTTAAATAAAACTGAACTTATGTACCTTTATTAGAAAATTGTTTGTCTCTTTTTCTGTTTGTCATTAAAAAATGCAATATGACAGATGAAAAGAAATTCTTCAGAATTGTTTAATGCTGACACTTAGTAGTTATACAGTCAGTCAAAAATATGAGTGGGTGAGCATTTTAAGAAACTAGAAATCCAATGAAGATTTATTGTTTTCATACATTTCTTTTCCCTTCACACTCACCTACTTGTAAAGGTGACAAGAATCAGACAAAACTTGTCAAGAAGTATTCCACAGAGACAGAGAGACAGGCAGACAGAGGGAAACAGAGAGTGACAGTGACATTGATAAAGAGAGAGAAGGAGAGGGATATATATATATATATATATATATATATAGAGAGAGAGAGAGAGAGAGAGAGAAAGAGAGAGACTACATAATCAATTCCATCATATTTACTTCATAATTGCTTGGCTGAATCTTTTACTGTTACACTTTTGGGCTGGTTTAAGCTTCAAAATGAAATGAATGTTTTACCCAATGTAAAAAGTATCAACTGAAATTTGTAAAGGCTAACTACAAGACACCAGTATCATACCAATTACTAAATGAAGCACATGCAAATATACAAGCAAGATATACCTGTTGCATTGCAGCACTTAGGTCATGTTGTAGTTACTGGTATATGGTAGCTTTTATTACTGCATCACTGTCTATAGATAGTAGTTTTGTTGTGAATGCTTTAAATATATTTTCTCTCTTTCCTAGTAAGATATTAACACAATAGCAGATAAATAAATGTGGATTATGGCACTGTAAAACATTTTCAACATCTATTATTGAATACTTTTAAAGAAATGAAAAATTTTTGTGTAATTTTAAAATAATATTTTCAGGAAATTGATTTTCTTAATTCTCCTCACAAGAATTAAAGAGCAGCATGTTTTACTACTTAATCCTTGTTATATTGTTTAGTGCAATTGAATTTATGAAGATCGTCAAGATCTTCATAAATTCAATTGCACTAAACAATATAGAGCAAAGTGGGGCATCTTATTGTTATCAATCTGAGCAAAGTGGGGCATCTTATTGTTCTCCAATGCAAGCTAAATCTTCATATTATCTTCACTATTTCTTTTCATATTAACTAATATTTCCACCAATTTACTGCTTAAGTTGAAAAAGATAGCAAGACAGTGTGTAAAAAATACTGATCTATTGAAAATGGAATAAAAATAACGGACATGAAAATTACTTTGGTAAAGAAAGATAATCTAACCAGCTTTCTAATGCCAGACTTTACAAATGAAATTTACCTTTACATATAAATATACAAAAATGTTATGTTGTGCATGTGCCTCTGGTTATGTGAATTAAAGTGCAATATGTGGTTTTGCATGCAAGTCAGATAAGTGATTGTATTTAGCCATAAAATAATTTACAATACATATTTATACATTGTTATTTTATCTTAATTATATTGTTTTATTCTCTGACACAAATGTATTACCAATAAACTTGATTAAATATGCAAGGTTCACCAATAACAGTTTTAGTACAAAAAGACAAGAGTATTTTCCATTTGTCTTTTTTTGTATCCACCATTCAACTAATTTTACAGAGTGAAAAGGATAACTAGGAACAAAGAAAAGAAATAAAGAACTTTTAGTATATTCACAAAATTGGTATTCTACTGAAAGTTATTATTGAACTGCAAGGATTTGTCATGCCATCATTGAGCATATATAGTCAGCTAAGTCCTTGTCATATGTTAAGGACTCAGAACACTTTGGGGAAACAACTCAAGGTGCACTCATTTATAACAATTGGGTGGTAAGCTTGTTCACTTATAGATGAGGCTCTATTGGTGAATTGGATCCCTTTCTTGAGGAATGTACTAAAATCCAAATAGTTAATCTGAAGGAAATGTTGATATTCTGTATACAGACAGCAGTCTTTTAACTAGCATCTGATATATACCAACACAAAAAAGCTTGGCTACATCAGTGAGGGCAAGCATATACATGGAATACTTTGAAGAAACAGATTTAGGAATGGTACCACTAACAATAGCTGAAAAATGCATATGATACCTTCATAATCTGGCCTCACTAGGAAGCTGTACAAATAATGCTGGACAATGTGACCTCAGTGTGACCTTTGATCCAGTTCACAACATAAGAAAAGAATCAGTCAGGATATAATAATAACTTGCACAGAGAATTGGTTCAAGGTTAGAAGACAACTTTTCACTAGATAATACTTTTGTATCAATTCCCACCATCCATACAATTTAATGAAAGGGATCATTCAATGCCTACAAAACCATGCAAAAATCATAATTGGTGACTCAGACACATACTAACAGGATTCCCACTAAAAGTAAGGTTGAAGAAATAGAAGAAATATCAGGAGTGAGACAATGAAATCATCTATGGAATGAAGTGAAAATACTAGACAGAGAACATTGGAGAATCAGATGTCTGGAGGAATCAATATATATATATATATATATATATATATATATATATATATTAGGCTATGAGGCCCTCTTCAGTAGGCCTAGCATAAAAACCAATGCCAAATGGAAGTCATTAGTAATTAAAGGGAAATGACACCAAGGCTGCAACAGTAAAAGAGGAGTGGTGAATGCATTCAAGTATGACAGCATGAATGAATAACATTAGTTTTAAGGCTCCAAGTTCTAGATTCAGAATGAGACCAATAGCTAAGTGAATTAAAGCATTGATTCATAGTAATTATGAGTCCAATCCCTGGGCTGGGTAGTATAAACTTACACTCAGTAGAAACTGGGCAAGTTCTTCTTATTTAGTACTGAGCAGTACTAAATAAGAACAAGATAAGATTTTCATACATATAAACAGTGGAACAAGATCAATCTACCCACACAGACCAAATAAATGGTTCAGTTAAAAAATCTTTAAAGGTTATCAGGATTGACAGATATCTGAAGAAGCTTAGAGGCTACAACAGCCAAAAGGTTGTGATAATAACAAAGATGAGGACATTAGTCTGAATGCAAATAATGTAAATAATGATAACTTCTCATTTCAGAAAGTCAGACAAAAAATATTGATATGAATCTATTCACTTCCAAGTGAAATACAGCTGTGGCATTTTTCAATGACACCTTGATTAACAAGCAACATACTTTACATGCATAAGCATGCTCACAAAATAAGTACACACTATTTACCAAATACAGATGTGGTAAAGAGGTTAGCTGCATCTATAAAGTCAATACTTACCAATGAGTAAATTGGTCAAAAGAATAACATATGCAAGAAAGGCTAGAATTGACAGTGTGTTGAAAGTGAACGAAAGAGGGACCTCTTACCTGCTTGTATTTACCATAAAATATAAGACAAACACATATTTGGTGTCTGAATATGAAGGAAAATTGTCATTATCTGATGGAATTATATAGAACTAATGAGTAACAGCTGTTTAGCATATACAAGAGAAAACATAAAAATCAGAATATGACATGGAAAAGCAGATATTTTCTGTGATAGCCAAGGTACTGATAATGGAGTGTTAAAACAAAACATATAATTTTTACATATGCACAATCTCTGAGCAGCAGTTCAATCACTAGTAAACAAGTTACATCTGTGTGCTATTGGACACAGCCCACACAAAAGAAAAGGTCACATGTACTTTTCTATTTACTAAGAATCTTTTGGGTAATGGAAAAATTTACTGGGTTATGTAAGAAAAAATAAAATAGTTTGTTTAAGGTTGTAATAAAAAAATCATATTTTTGGTTTGCTCCCCTCTCTACTGCTATCTTTCAAGACACTTCATAATTCCATCCTCTCAAAACATTTTTTTCTTTCTCAGCAAAAAACACAGTATGACAACTTCTCTGGTGAACTTTTCTCCTTAATACCTCAACTGCATGAATTTAAGTGCACTACTAAATTGGCAACTAGATCTCATTGTTGTTACTGTTGAATGATCTAAGATGCAACTGTTCTATTCTAATAGTTTCTTTTCTCACACTTCTCACTGATGGAATCCACTTCTCATTTCTTCCTTTCAAGCCACCTACAATCTTCAAAAATTTAAATACAACATCAATCACCATCTTCTGTCTTCCTGAATTCTGTTCCTTTATTGTCCTTTTCATTACTTGTCACTAAAGTCTTTTTATTCTTGTTCACTCCCTGTCACCTCATGTATCCTAGTGGCATTATCACTTTGCTTGGAGTGAAATGATTAAAAAAACAAAGCTGTAAGTGCTTTTCATAGTCTTTCAGTAAATTTAAATTTTTAATTAACTAAATTTTCTAAAGACACATAAATGTTAAATGACAAATACAGTGGATGAATTTTTTTTTTGTTTTGCATTATCTTTTGATGGAATGGCTAATTCTGGATGATTTTCATTCATTGCTGTCTTCAGTTTGTTTAATTGGAAGCAGGAATTATTTGAATAAATCATTTGGTTCTCTGGAAGGAATAAGTCACACTTTATATTCAATCATATAAACATAGTTGTGATTTATTAATAAATACAAAGTTAATTCTCTGGTAACTATTTATAGTTATAAAGCATATTGTCTGTAGCTATGAGCAGTCAGAGGTAGTTTTGCCATGGATTGTTACAGATAAGCACACAATAGGTTTTGTGTTGTCATTCAATTTTACCCTCCATTGACTTGCAGGGCACAACATTAGCATCATACATAACAATAGTACCACCTTCTTTGGATAAAGACTAGCCTCTGGTCTTCATCACAAAACATTCATTTTACTCATTCTACAATATTTAGCATTCTACATTATTTAAAAAATGATACACATATACAATTCAGTAGATTTTTTCACTGATGTAGAAGCCACTTATCAAAACTGTAGAAAATGATTTTGACATTTGATTTTGATATTTCGAATAAAATTCTTAAGTAATATTAAAAAATATTGTTCAATGAGAAATCTTCAGTACAAAACTTTGTAAATCATTTTTGAGACATTTGATAATTTCTGATATTTTCTCTGTAAACTGTATAATTTATTTTTGCATCTGTGTAATATTTTACTTTTTTTAGAAGATGCAAATTGATATATAACAGCTGTCAAGAGACTTTGGTAATGATCTTAGTTAAATACACACAAAACAATCTTTTTGACCAAATCATTAGCAGTTAAGTAAGTTCTAAGGACACAATTAATATGATTATGGTTCTCAACAACCACTTGTAATTATAATCATTTTGTAAGTCATCATTTTTTCAAAATAGACAGTTTTATATGACACCTTACTGATACTCTTTAATTCTGAGTTGTCTTTCTTTTATAAATTTGTTATTTATCAGTTTGATTCCCATCTTTATGCATGAAATGTTTCATATAATTTTGCATACCTCTTGTTTAAGCCAATCATTATCTTGAATTTCCTGCTTGTATTGTTTTGGTATCTGCCTAATAGCAAGCTGAAATATACAAAATCCATTGAAATACAAAAATAGAGGATAAAAGTGAAATTGAATAACATTAACATTATGGATAACTAAAATAATTTAATTTTCAGTTTCTGGACTTGTGAGATATCAGTATCATAATTCTTACTGAGTTTTATTAATTTTTACTTCTTTTAACAAGGAGTTAACAATTTTTGGTATAAAACAATTTCTGGGTATATCTGGATGTAAACTTTTCTTAATATATCAAGTATTTTGATTTTAGGCTTTTTTATTCCAATTTTTTTTGTTTCTTTAATAGGATTTATGCCAAGAAAATTTGACTTCTTCCCACATGCATATTGTTTTCATTCATGCTATGATGTGTTAAACTTCTCTGCTATTATTAAATGATATACTTTTCTTCTTTTAGACCATATCTCCTCACAGACAAAGAAGAGACAAAGTAACTGCAATGTGGTTCGACAGAAGGATGCTGAGGATAACATGGACCGAACAAGTGAGCAATGACAAGGTTTTTGAGAAAATGGAAATAAAAAGGAAACTTATGCTTAACATCAGGAAGAGGCAGTTGAAATTTCTGGGGCACATAATGAGGAAGGAGGGCTTGGAAAATCTGATACTCACAGGATTGAGAGAAATAAGGACAGGGGAAAGCAGCATACTTGATGAGCTTGAGCAAATGGATGGTAGAGCAAGGTTTAGGAGAAAAAAAAGGATAAAACTTATTAAGAGCTACAAGGGACAGGAAGATGTAGAGGGCCAT
The DNA here is from genome assembly GCA_903632075.3 of Acanthosepion pharaonis. Lineage (NCBI taxonomy): Eukaryota > Metazoa > Mollusca > Cephalopoda > Sepiida > Sepiidae > Acanthosepion > Acanthosepion pharaonis. The sequence goes on from CAHIKZ030000816.1 coordinate 387,314, forward strand.
GACACATAGTAAGAAGAAGCTGATTCTCATTATAAGGCATAATTCACCAGTTATTCAGTAGTGTTATAAAAGCAAAATAATAAAGAACACCACTTTCTTTCTTTTTTATATTAATAGATCTTCAATGAAAAAAGCAATTATTTTCATCTAGCAAATATTTTTCAACATAGTCTTCTTCCATGTCAATGCTTCTCCATTAATTACAGATAAAACATTATGCAGTGAAAATTTCAGATCAAAATTTAGCTAATAACTATGTCAGGCTATGAGCTTATTGATCTACTATCAATCAAGCTAATTGACATTTTTAATGGCCAAAAGAAGAAACTGTTCATAAATTTTAAATTAAAGAGAGAAATTTTACATCTTATTCTTTTCTAACTCCTAAACATTTTGGTTTTCATTTTCATTTGTGAAAAGCTGTCAATAAATCTCAGCTTTCCCACAGAAGTTTGCTTTGTACACAGTCACTGTGAACACTAATTATATATTATAACATAGCTAGAATCATGCCAATTTTCAGCTCATATGTAATTATGTTAGCAGGCTTTCACCTTTACTGAATATTGTATTTCTAGAACAGCAGTTAATATTCTATTGTTTGAAATACATTTACAGTGAAAAATCTGGTAGAAATTCTGAAGTATCTAGAAATGTACTTTCAGTTTGTGAGTATATCTTTGCTATATTTGTATTCCTTTTTTGTAACTTCATGTTTTTCATCTATTAATATCTCTCTTGTTTACCTAATATCACCATCATCTTTTTCATCCTTGCCTTTTGGGTATCAACTTTTTCTCATTATCACTATCACTATCTTTTATTACAGAAATACTGGAATTAATTTGATAAATTAAAATGGATCAAGTCATTTTCACACAATCTGAATTTCTGTTTAGCTTTTAGGTTGGTTGCTCTTAATAGCATCTGTTCAAAACATTTAGGTTTTGTTTGCTATAAATAGATTTCCTTATAGATTTGCGATCCTTATGTTAATGTCATGGCATTAACACATTATACAAATATATAAGTTCTATTTATTAAGATTTTGTTGATATTTACTGACCTTCACTTGCACACTCAAAATGAATACAACTTTTACTGAAATAATGAATGAGTTAAGATCATTTCCCTTTTTCACTTTCATTCCAATCATTTCATTTCTTTAGCTTGCATTCAACCGAGATTAATATGCAATTTTTTGTTTAGTGTCAAATGAATCTACATTTAAAATCTTTATTTTCAAGCAGAGCATCATCTCATTATCTGTAAAAGTAAAACCAATTTTTCTTGATGTCTGATAAGCAACAGACTGCTGTGTTTTATGCATGGCTTGTGGCAAACTACAAATGGGACTTCTTATGATTTTCCTTCAACAATGGCTTTCTTCTTGTCAAATTTCCATAAGGGTCAGGTTTGTGGAGTGCATGACTAGGAGTTGTCCTGTGAACAGATTCTCTCAGGTCCTCCAGAGTCTCTTGGTTGATTAATACTCTCTTTGCATGGTCTTGTCTTGGTATATTTGCAGTTATGTCATACTATTTCCATTTTTGGATAAAGGATTTGTGAGACATGGGATATTTCTTTTAATGGTCTAACCCTTCTTTATACTTCTTCATAACTATATTCCTTATTAGAGAAGCTCCTTGTTATTTATGATACTGTTTGTTTTGTAATCTTCTTTAACAAATCTCTTGAGACCTTCACAGAACAGGTGTATTTAAATGGAGAGTGCAGAATAAAGGATCATAACTCATTCTTTCCGCTACTCAAAAGAAATCATCATAATTAGGTGGACTCTATTTACTAATTATGTGACTTCTGGAGGCAATTGCTTGCACTGGATTTTACTTAGGGGGTTCACAGTAAAGCTGCATGCTGAATACGTATGTGCTCAACACATTTTAGATTTTTAATTGTAAATAATTTTGAAAACATGTAATATTTCCCCCACTTCAAAATGATACCCTATTTTGGGTTGGTCCACTACATAAAATCCCAATAAAATTTAAATTTGTGGTTATAATGTGACAAAATGTGGAAATGTAGGCAGTAAGTTTTTCATTGGTTTAAGTACCTGCTCTTATTTCATTACTCAAATTATTAAAACTTATTTCTTTATAGCAGCTGTTTGAGAATTTCAGATTGTACCAGATTTGTTTTAATATCAAGAACTGAGTAAGCAACTTGGTAAAATTTGCTTAAAATACCAAACTTTAGGTGAAAATGATCAGCAAAGAATCTGGCAATAAACAACTTGATTTAATTAATAATATAGAAATACTTTAATATTCAGTTTATGAAATTAAGTAAATATAATTTTGAAAATTTTAAAGTTAATAAATAATCAAACATCATGGATTTATTGTAATTAGCAAAAAATTATTTTCTGTTATTTTTCTCGGATTTTTTTTTGGGGGGGGGCAATGAATTTGGTTTTAATTAATTATGAACAGTAATGAGAAAATTGTGTAGTTATATTTTTTGAAGAGTTTTCTAGTTGTGAATTCATAAGAATAACTTGAAATAAAGTAGCCAATATCTAAAAAGTAATTTTGATTCAAAGTTTGAAATCATCTTTATTATTTATAATTCTGAGAAGTTGTTTTAATTATTGAACTCATTAATTTATTGCTTTGATGTGATAACAATATGTTAGCAGATTCGTTCTACCACCTTCAGATGTATGACAGATAAAAACATAGAAGAAAACAGAAAAGAAATGTAGGCAAATAATACAATAAAACAAAACAAAAAGGAATGTGTTCAATAGACACTTTCAATGAAATTTCTTTATTTTCACAAAATGTACTAGAAAGTTCATTTCTTCAATTCAAATTATCAAGAATTGTAATATTAATAAAGCAAATAAAATCTTTGGACACATCTTTAATGCTAATGTTCCTATACAAATACAATTTCAATTATATAGTCATCATATAATTTTCAAATATAAAATAATCTCTAGAGTTTGGGTTAGATTGCAGACTTGTGTCGATGAAGAAATAACATAAAGGGATTAATAAGACATTGTATTTGATACTTGAGCATAAAATAATGAGAAGTTCTGTTACTAAGAGAAAATAATAAGAAAATGATTATAAATTTTATCCACAGTACACAAAAATTACAAGAGATTAAATAATGTTTTAGTGTTATATATATCTATATCCATATATTGACTATGAACAGAGAAAAGAGAAGTGTTGTTTAATAATAATAAAATACAGTTCATTGACAGTAAGAAAATATCAATATAGCCTCATATCTAACTGCATTATTTAGAACTGCTTCACAATGACAAGAAGTGATAAATCTAAACTATCTTATGATGTGTAATGCATGGGCAAAAAGGACAAATATATTAACAAATGTAACAGTTTCAATTAACTGTAGAAAATCAGAAAGATTTTCAGAATTTTCTTCAAAGAAACTGAACATTGTAATTAAATCAAATTCAGATGGAGTTATTTCTAATCAAAGATGAAATTTACTCAACATTAATGTACTTGAACATACAAAGAGATAAAAAGGGGAAACTTTAATATGAAGTTTGAAGTGATTTTAATTAAATAAAGATCGAGAACAATGCTTTCAGGTAAAGGATTTTTCTTACTTTATCACAAATTAGTCTTTAAAATGGAGTGAACAAGCTTGTTAATAGATTTTTCATTATCTTGCATATTTTACTGTTTTATCTTTCTATTGCTTTTAATTATTTTCAAAACTTTCTGATTGTTTTATCTGTCATGCTTTATTTATAATCACAATTCTATTTGTACTGCTTAAACCCATGTTTAATAATTTTTGTTTTCCAAACATTTACAGTTTTTCCTATTTGAAAGACATGATAAGAAAACAAATAATCAAAATATAGAATAAAATACATTGGCAGGCAAAAGAAATGAGACACCAAGGTAAAAATCAATTTGATTAATTTTTATAAGAATTTGCCAATGTAATTTCAGGTGTATTATCTGTGGTTATTTAGGACTGTAATGCAAATTTTCATATTCACATGAACACAGTACAAGGAGAGATACAGACCAAAATACATAATGATATTGAAAATAAGTTATGAGCCACTTGACACCCCCAAGATTAGAATCATCAAAAGATAAAGATACATATACAAATTTCTCATGTTAAATGATCAAACACAAAATGCATAAATCTGGAGACTTGAAACTGTCTTTTTAGTGCAGTTGATTTAAGTTTCAGAATAGAAAGTGTGAGTTTGGAGAAGAGGATTAAAATGTCACAAAGAATGTCAACATGAAATCACGAGGGAAGTTGGAATATCAAGGAATGCTGCCCAAGTCAGCTAAATGATGCTGATGCAAAGAACATTTTAAATATGAAAACAATTGGTAGACCTTTGGAATTAGACAAACAAGATCAAAGAAAGAGAGTTACTTTATCAGTATCCAACCCCAAATTAATAGTTCATTAAATAATCAATGAAAGCAGCATTACTACTGAAGTGTTAAGCAACTAAGAAGTATACTATGTAAGAGTCATTTAAAAAGGATGCATTGCAGTAAAAATGCCATCATTAATCAAAAATGCATCAAATAGAAAAACATACTGACTAGAAGAACATCTGATATAGGATAATGAAAAAGGGACATAAGTGATATATATTGATGAAAGCAAAATCAAAAAAAGAGTTGTAATACAAGAGAGTATGTCCAAAGACAAATTTATACAAGAAACATTCCAAAATATACAACAACGATAATCCATTACATTGGTATTCCATTCATGAAATGGACTAAACCCAGCCATGTGCAAGACATGGCACATGTGTAAACAACACAAATATAAACAAGGCTAGCAGGAAGCCTGTGGAGGTGGATAGATTGCAATTGTCACTCAAGCACTCTACATGGCATTGCTGATAGGATCATTTTTTTATAACTACAAAAAATAGCAATGTTCAAATTGATGACTTTGAAACATAGAGACAAAACCAGCTTTGAACAAACAATATTTGCATCTTATGCAACAACTTGTTGAACTTCAAAAGGAAAACATCACACTATGAAGGACTTTGTAGCCAGTCAAACATGTCTCATGTCAGAAAACTAGAATGACCTACAGTAGGACCGAACATAACAGACAGCAACTGGATGATATTCATTGACACATGAACCTGTCATAAAGAGATGTGCAAAGTGGTATCTGAGTAACTGCCTGACTAACCACAACCCGATGGCCAACTTTCCAACCCCAACATTGTAGTAAGCAATGACAAAGCAAAGGCCCCCATGTAGATTCCCTCAAAGAATGGCAGTTCCATCTAAGCCAGCAAACATCCCAATCACCTCTATGGAGAGCAATAGGCCCAACTGCAGCAATGGATGCTGGAAAATTTTGGATCCAGAACATTCAGCATATGTCCACACCAACTGCTACAGAACATGTCCCCTTGAACAGCACCTTCATTCTGGGGACAACACCAACAACAGTTCACACCTCAATCCTGGTTTCAGGCCATTTAATCAGGCCTTGATGGTGCCAGTACACAAGGAAAACTGTCCTGAATGCATAGAATGGTTACCATAACCTTCCCCTCACCTCAGCTGCACATGACACAACTACGTTCACTACTGAATGGGGCAGATATTGATACCTTCAGACTAAACAGAGATTCTATACATCAGGAAATGCATATACTCATCAATTTGACAGTATAACCATCGATATGGTCTGAAAAACCTGATGTACTGACAATAGCTTACTCTGGGATGACTCCATAGAAGCATCATTGGCACATGATGAACTATATTATCCACTGTGGCAACAATGAGGATGACGGAAGCAATCCTGTAGTTTCCTATGCCCAAAGAGATCACCAATGTCAGATCCTGATTCAGACTTGTGAAACAAATTTCATATACATTATCCCAAGACAAGATAATGGCCCCTTTCTGAGAATTGCCACGAACAAAGGACTGGAAGTTCTACTGGAACAATACACTTGACCAAATATGTGACAAATTAAAACAAAGGATTGCATGAGAAATTGAGGACAGTGTGAAGACATTCAAAGTCAATAGGCTGACATGTATGTCATCAGACTTTACCAGAACAGGGGTAGGTTATTTTCTATTCCAGAAACACTGTAGCTGTGCCATTGAAGTGGGACTGATTTGCGGTGAAGATCACAGGAAGCTAATTCTAACCAGATTCCGATTCACCAGTGATGCTGAATCATGCTATGCAGTGGTGGAGGGGGAGGCACTGGCTCTAGTATATGGATTAGAGTTGTGTCCAATGTTTGTGTTGGGATGTCCAGATGTAATAGTGGACCACAAGCCCCTAATAAAAATTTTCTCAGCCAAGGCTCTGGAAGACATAAAGAACCCATGACTATTCAGCTTCAAGGAACACTCATTAATGGACAAGTTCCATATAAAGCACCTCCCCAGCAAACTCAATGCTGCATTGGTCTGCACATCAAGGTACCCTGTAGTGGCAAGACAAGATGTTACAACTAGTAAAGCACAGATTATCAACAGTGCTATAAAGGCATCATTTAATTCTGCCTATGAACAAGACCTAAAGTTAAGGACAATCACTTGGGACAGGATCCTGGCCATGGTAGCTATGGATGAAGAATGTTGGTCCCTGGTGGAACACATATGGAAGGGATTCCCAAAGTTTCAGTATGAACTACCACAGATAATCTGCCAATTTTGGACGATGAAAGAAGCATTATACTGCCTGGAAGGAGTGATGATATCTCATACTCAAAAAATTACAGGGAGAAGTATTTGAGTCATTCCATTCCATATATCAGGGTATTAATGGAATGCTGGCAAATGTTAGACAATGATTATTTTGACCAGGGATAAATGTGAGTATTCGACAGACAAGAACCCAATGCAAAACATGCAACGTAATGGTGAACCCTTGATGCCATCATCAAATCCTGAATTCCCATTCCAAAATAGAGTGACAGATTTCTCCAACCTGCAAGGTAAAATTACATGGTATACACAGATCGGTACATGGGATTGGTAGAAGTTTCCCTTATGTCATCTGGGAAGGCATGTGACACCCAATGAAATTGGTTCTGCACATACGGTGCCCCGGAAGAAATATTGTCTGATAGAGGACCACTGTTCAGTTCCCAGGAATATAATGTGTTCCTCAATAACTGGGGAATAAAAAAGCAGACATCATCAGCATACTATTGCCAAAGTAATGGATGGGCAGAACTGGACATCAAAATGCCCAAGTGAATATTGGTGGATACCACCGACAGCTATGGCTACCTATGCCATGACTGTGTGGCTAGATCACTATTAACACACTGTAATACTCCTGTCTAAGATCTGGACATATCTTTGGTGATGATGTTACATGGCCATGTGATAAATGACCCAGCCCTCCAGGACAAATACCAAATTCATAAACAGTGAGGTGAGATCAGCCTGTATAGGGAGACAGTGATGACCAAAAGGCATATGAAAAATGAAAAGTATTATAATGCACATGGATACCAACTTCAGAAGCTAGTGATGGGAGGATTTGTTCAGATATAGAACCAAGCCAATCCATACCCATTCCGATGGATGAAAACTGGGAAAGTTGTGGAGGCAATACCATCTACACATTGATGGAAGCAACTGGGTGACCTGATGCAACTGTCGAACAATCATGTGGTCAAGATAAACACTCAGTTGTGGAGCAAGCTGAGTGAATAATAACTCAACCATAAAAGAGCTATTTATGGTGCCATGCAACATCTCATTGTGCTAAAGTGGGATAGTCCATTGCTTGGGCTGTGATTGGCTGCTGGTACATGAGTGGAGGTATTTCTGTATAAATACCAGCTTGATTCATCAGTTAGTTTGCAGGGTTTGTATTAAGTTACAACCGGCTTTATTTTTGTCTGCCAGCTGGATGTTAGCTGGGACCTTTACGCTGGTAAGTGCTGTTTATTATTGTTATTCTACATCTCCTTCCCCCCCATCGCGTGTGGGTAGTGGCCTTTGGGGAGGGATGAGTTCCTTTAAACCTGGCTGGTTGTGCGGAAGTAGTCTGGACAATGCCCGAGGGGTTTTGTCCGTGTTATTGTAGACGACTGAGCAGTGTTTGATGTTATTCCAGCGTCGAATGTTTGTGGCACTGATGTAGGGGTCTCAGGTAAGGCACTAGGTCTGGGAACTGGAATTGTAGGTGTATCCAGTTTCCTGAGGAATCAACGATTTCGTAAGGTAATTCTACCTGATCCATCAACTCTGATATGGTATTGGTGGTTGGGGAGGGTTTCAATGACCTGACCTGTTGTGTCCCATTGGCGGGTTGTTGGTCATTGTAGTGCCACTATTTGTCCTTTTTGAAGGGGGTTTAAGGTGTGTGCTGTTCTGTTGTATTGCTCTATGAGACGAGCATTCCGCCGGGACAGACTCATTTTGGGCCGTGGTTATCCAATTCGCTTGTGGCTTATAGAGTGTGGGGTGGGATGGTATGTAGTCACGTAGTCAGCGGTGGAGTAGTAGTTGAGCAGGGGATAGCCCAATGTTTTGAATGGGCGTATTCTTGTATTGGAGGATGGCTCTTGCTGCACGGTTATTATCCAATGATCCTTGGGCTCCTGTGTTGCCATTTACGATTCTCTTGGCCGTTTTGACAGCAAGCTCTGCTTGACCATTGGATTGTGGGTAACCAACAGATGATAACCTGTGTTTAACAGCCCAGTCTGTAAAAATTGCTTGAATGGAAGGGATGTGAAGGGTGGCCCACCATCACTGCTGAGTTCCTCAGGAGCGCCGTAGGTTTGAAATATGTCTCGGCAAATTGAAATAATCCTTGAGGCATTAGCTTCTCCATGGCTCAAGTGGTATAGATTCAGCCAGCCTGTTAACCTGTCAGCGCATGCTAAGTAACCATGGTTCCCAACATGATGATTTGCTGAAATGGCCAATCAGGAGATGGTGTCAAATTGATTGGCTCTTTTGGTTGACTCGGGGCAATTTTTGAGCAGAACGTACAACCTGCTCTAATGTTACGAATTGAAGCATTCATCCCAGGCCAATAAACAGATTCATTGGCACGTGCCTTCATGCCAACTTCGCCTTGGTGTGCAGAATGTAGGCTATGTAAGACTTTTGCGCATTGTGAGGTGGGGATAATGATTCTTTGATCCATCGTCAACACTTAGGCGGTGCCTCACTTCCCAGTATTCGCAGATTAATTTTTTGTATTGCAGGTCGCTGCGTCCCGCCGCACGGATAACGTCTGGTGAGATGAGCTTCAGGTTGTCATTTGCACCGAATGTTGCTAATAGGGTTGTTGATTTGACCCAGTCATCCATGTTGTCAGACTCTATGATGTCTGATTGAGAGGGTTCAGCAGTGACTACATTTAGGAGTGCCTGTGAGATGTCTGCTGGGTTACAAGAGACAGAATCGGAGGCTCTGTGCCATTTCCCAGGGCAGTGCTGAATGGTGAATCTGTACCTGAGTGTTTTCTCCTTTAACCTGAATAATCAGGGGTTTGGGATTTTGCTAAGGTCTCTATCTCCGAATAATCCTTTTACTGGTTCATGATCTGTAACTACTATGAGATTCGGGCAACTCATTACAAAAATGCGACATTTTTCCAATGCCCACGCAATTGCTGCTGCCTCGCCTTCAATAGGTGCGCATCTGCGCTCAGCATCAATGCAGAATCTGCTACCAGCAAATATCAGGCGCCAATCTTCAGGGCAGCAAACTGGGGCTTTGTCGGTGGTGCATGAGCAATACTTCTGCAGAAGTAGGAAGCCCATTCCGTCTTTGCTCCAATCAAAATGAAAAGTATTATAATGCACATGGATACCAACTTCAGAAGCTAGTGATGGGAGGATTTGTTCAGATATAGAACCAAGCCAGTTGTGGAGGCAATACCATCTACACATTGATGGAAGCAACTGGGTGACCTGATGCAACCACCACTCTCTCCAGAAGATAAACCAGTTGTGGACACCCTGTATCACCTCACACCAGAGGCTGTCCCCCAGATACTGGATACATCTGATAACCCAACAGAACAAGGCCCCGACATCAACAACCCAACAAATGGACCACACCTCTTGCTGCAGATCAGTATGTGGAACTGTGACCTATGTGCTACCAGCCCAAACCCCCAGGTACTGCATCAGAGGAAATGGAGTACATAGATGGTACAGAGAGGATGGAAATTCTCACAATGATAGAGGTTGATGAAAGCCAACACTAAACAACGCGACCACTACCAAACCAGGGCCCATGTCACAGTATGAGAAGAGATGCAGGGTACATCGCATGGGTACTCTAGGATGTCACTGCAATTGACCACAACCCAAATGCCTTGTGATCCCATGAGGGGAAGCATGTAGAGTAGGACAGCTGGTTGTATCATATGAAAGGATGTCTGTAAGAAGAAAACCAGTAATCCATTCATGAAATGGACTGACACAGCTACATGCAAGACATGACACATGTGTGAACAACACAAATATAAACAAGCTTAGCAGGAACCCCAGGGAGCTGAAAAGATTACAATCATCACTCAAACACTCTACAATCACTAGTTTGGTTTTTGAGGCATTGATGTGACTAGCTAGTTTTTATCCCATTGAGTTTTAGAGCAGATCAGTTACCAGGCTCAGGTCATCTGGAGTTTTGTAGGTGCACCCATATACTGTTCTTCAGCATAGATTTTCAAAAAAGATCAGAGTCTACTCTTAGGCTGACTATTTAAGTAAAGTAGAAAGAGGGTTGAACCAAGAAAAGAGCCTTAGGCGATGCCTGCATTGATCACATGTGCTTCAGAAGACTGGCTTTTAACAACTACCCATTAGGAAAGACTTGATAATTGAAAAGAGAAGTAAAACTTTCTTTCATGCCAAGACTGTTAGGTCAATATTTTAAATGATTTCTATGTTTTCACAAAATTAGTAGAAGAAAATAAATAAATAAAAACAGAAAAGTAAAAATATAAATCAAATAAAATAGCTCTCAAAAAGGGAGATGAACATGACTCAGAGAATGATTATTTTCAGCAGGTCATAAAATTTAACCTGCTAACCTAGAGACAACTCCTGCTTAAAAACTACAGACTTTTTCCTTCTTCTTCCCTTTAGTCTCCTTTCTTAAGATTGGGTTGTGGTGGTGAAGGGTTTGGTCCATAAAATGTTTTAATAAGACTGTAGCAGCCTAATGCAGCATCCAAATTGCAATAAAACAAACTCCTGAGTGACTCATACCCAAAAGAAAAATATATAAACGAGGGACACAATAGAAATGGAAACTTGAAATGCACTAAGAGAAGATTTATTGACATCAGCAAACAATATCATCCCAAAGAGAATGGACAGAGAAGAAAAAATGAATGAAAAACTGATGAGATTCTCAATATGATGCAAAGGAGACAAAAAACTCTGCCAAGATTCAGAATGGAATACAGAAAATGAGATAACAAAATAAGGACCAAATGCAGGAAGGCTAAAGAAGAGTGGCTAAACAAAAAATGTGCAGAAATAGAAAGATTGAGTAACACCAACAAAGGAGATATGCATAAGTGAACTAACAGGAGAGAAGATGTGCTTGACAATAGGCTGCATAAAATTAAAGGATGGAATGTTCAGCGCTAGAGTAAATATATTGGAGAATTCTTCCATGATGAAAGAGACCAACACATAATTACCAACAGAACTGAAATTCTAAAAACCAAAGTAGAAGCTCCACTGGCAAAATTGAAGAGAAACAAGGCGACAGGGCCAGACGGAATTGTAACGGAAATGCTGACAGCCTTAGATGATTTGGTATAGACAAGATCACAGAAATAATAAATGAAATCTACAACAGTGGTGATATACCAGAAGATCTCAGTAGATCTATTTTCATAGCGCTGCCTAAGAAACCGGACACAAATGAATGTGAGCTTTATTGAACAATCAGCCTAATGAGTCACATAAGAAAACTCATCATTCCAATTCTGATGAATAGAGCATGCAGCAGAATCAGGCCAGAGATAGGACAAGAATAGTGCAGGTTCATTAAAGACACCAGAACAAGGAATGTGATATTCATGTTCAAAATCTTAAAGAACAATACAAATGCAGAAGGACATGTACCTGTGTTTTATAGACTATGCAAAGATGTTCAACAAAGTATGCCACAAAGATCTGTTGCAACTGCTCAGCAACCTTGATATATTTGGGAAAGCTATTAGAATAATCAAGAACCTATACTAGCAGTAAATGGCTTGTATGCAGATAGAGGATGAGTTCAGCAGATATACAAAAATAGAAAGGTGCATGAGGCAATTATGTGTCTTCTCGTCGGACAAATTCAAACTATACAGCGAGGCAATTCCGAAAGAACTGGAAATTCAACCAGGATTCATCATTAGTGGCCACAATCTTGACAATATAAAATATGCAGATGACACAGTGCTAATAGCAGATATGGCAAAAAAATTACAAAACCTCCTACAGAAGGTAGTAAAGGAAAGCAAGAAGGAAGGACTAAGCATAAACTACAAGAAGACAGAATGTATGATCATCAAGAAAAAGATAAGCCCGGTATTTGATTTACAGGTTGAGGACACTAAAATCAAGCACGTGTGGAAATTTAAATATCTGGGAAGTGTTCTGACAGAGGACAGTAAGTGCAACGCTGAGATCCAAAGATATATTGGGATGGCCAAAGACACATTTCAAAAGCTAGGCAGAGTATTACAAGACAGGAGGATTTATGGCAGCGAATGTTGAATGGTCTCCTCAGAGATGAAGAGGAGACTCAAGGCAACAGAGGTATAGTTCTACAGAAGGATGGTAAGGATATGGAGCGAGCATGTGAGCAACAATGAGGCTTTGGAGAGGATGCAAACAAGGAAGAAGCTTATACTTAACATCAGGAAGAATCAGATGAAATTTTTGGGATGCCTAATGAGAAAGGAGGGCTTGGAGAATCTGATACCTACAAGGCAAATAGAGGGAGAGAGAGAGAAGGGAAAGTGACATACCTAGTGAGTTTAAGCAAGTTGATGACAGAACAGGGTGTGAGATAAAGGGACAAAACATTGAGAGCTACAAAGAATAGGGGGAAGTGGACAGCCATGATTGCCTAATCCTGAAGGAACATGACACATAAAAGAAAAAGAAGCAGTCCTTTGTGTTTGCATCCATTTGTGGCTAATTTTACATTTCTAGACACCATACTCCACCTTTTATGATTCATATTACCCTTTCTACCTTTGCTTTGATTTTCTTAAGTTTTTTCTGTAGTTTTCACATGTCAAGTTTGTTTGAAGAGTGTTTGCTTCATTGCAGCCTTGTGTTTGTTGATTTATCCCAATATCACTTTCATTGAATCAGTCATGATGTTCAGCTTTGTGAAACCCTCAGATAGCCAAAGATACTTTATAAAATTGTGCTTGTCAAGAAGAAAAGGGATCTTGAATAGTGAGAGATAATCTTGAAAAAGTTACTGCATGACAGGATCTTTTATTTTTAAAACATTAATACATCAAGAAAGTGTATTAATGTTAGATCTCCTGTATCTACAATGAATAACAACATGAAGTTTAGCTCTTATCATAAGGTAACCAACAGGGCAGCACCTTTTAGTGAATGCACATTAAATACATTTTTCATATCCTCATACTAATAAGGTACAATTGTTTCATCTTTTTCAGTTCCATGTAATTCCAGACATCTCCAGATGTGCTAGTCTATACTAACTCTATCATTGAAGTACCTTAATGGAATAATGTTGTCAGGGTTTGGAACATGAATAATCTACTTTTATCCTCCATAAAAAGCAAATTTTGTGTTTTTCCTACTATCAAAAATGGGTGCATATGCACTGATCAGAGTAGCAAAATTGTTTAATTTTAAGAAGGTTATGAGTCTTTCAACTTATGAAGTAGCACACATTTTAGGTTACCTTTTGCTTCCAAAAAATTGGTGAGGAGTACTAATCCAAAAAGGCTGTTCAGATACCTAACAAAACAAATAAATCCCTTTATTACATCATTTGATGAAGAAACAACTTCATATCTACCAAAAGGTCACACACATCTAGGTTGGTGACTAGATGCCTCCTACCTGATATGCCTGCTCCTCTATAACCATTCCTACCACCACAGTTCTTATCGATACACACAGAAAACTACATGATTCATAACAATAACAATGTAAAATTTGCATATGTTAGAAATGTCCATTGAAAAATTTATGTCTTATGCAACTTGCACAGCCTCACAAAAACTCTCCTTAACAAAGCAAAGTAATCCAGAGACAAGCTGAAGTGTGATATCTGGATTAACAAAGATAGAGGATTAGTGTTGATTAGTGTTGATTTCTCATAGTCCTCTAGCCAAGGAAAACCTACAAGAAACACAGGAATTTGAATTCAGAGTTTTCCTTCTCCTAGATAGATTGCTTTACCATGGCTCAGGAACTCCATTTACTCCATTGTAATAGAGTCATTACATGTCAGCTCAACCATACGAAACACTAACTTTTTTGATCTTGTTCAAGCATTGTCATAATAGCAGAGATACATGCCAAAATGAAGTTTGCAAAATATTAGAACTGACTGAATTTTAAAAAAAAACCAGTCAACATCACACAAAAAAGTGAAATGGTTATGTCCTTGTAACCTTGTTCCTAGGTAATTAAATGTCAGCTATTGAAGTAACATTTTGTGGCTGAGTTGAAACAGAATGACCTAATAGTCAAATGTTACAAGATAATATTCCTTTCTTTAATTCTTTCCTTTATATTTATTTTATTTAATTAAATCCAAGTTTGTAAAAATAGTTCTTTCTGAAAATTTTCTGTAAATAAAGGAATCTCTAAGAATGTGTGTCAATGTATGTGTAAAGGAACCTAGAATAATATAGACACATTTTACTGACATATAAGCAAAGCAAAACAAGAGAAAATTGTCAATACAAATGTAAATTATGTTTGATAATTTAACAGGAAATTTCCTTATGAAATGAAATTCTGAATTGCATTGTGTTAAAGAAAATCAATAAAATTCTCCAACTGAAATGAAGAATTTAGAAGTTAGTTGGATAACTAAGATATTTATTTTTTAAATATATAATTTACTGAAAAGGTAAGTTGGAGAATAACCATAAAGGTATATACCTCTGTCGCCTCAATCTTATGATCATCCAGTTTATTGGTCATATCTTGGTGAATCGTGTTCTTGTCCTTTGCCAATTTTTCAGTAAGAAATCCTGGAAAAGAAATATAAAATAATTAACAAACAATTTTCTATAAATTTTGTTATAAAGACAAATTGGAATAACTAATAAAATTATCAATAAAACAAAAGCAAATGTTAAGCAGAAAATTTTACCATTTGGTTTAATTCAGTATAAATAATCAAATAAGAGAGGAAATTGATGAAAGTTTGGAAAGGGAAAGAAATAACAACTGAAAAAGAAAAGTAATTTTTCATTATTCAAATATTTTAAATATTGTACTTGCTTCATTTTTATTATCAATGATCAATGTTTAAAATCATTCTATAATAAAATGGTTTCTAGAGTAATAAATTTGATATTCAATAATACAGGTTTAACCACAATTTACAAGGTGGTGCTGAAAGTTTCTTGGCCTAATTCACTCCCCAAAATCTGAACAAATGACTAAGATTTTTTTGTGGGGATAGCTTCTGTTCAGGTTGAGGACTCTTAATTACTCACTTATAACTTATTATGTATACTTCTCTCTCTCAACATATATATATGCTCCCAGGAAATCCGGTTGAGCACTCTTGAGAAAAGTGTAATTTAAAAGAAGTGGCTCATGCACACACACACACATATATATATATATATATATATATATATATATATATATATATATATATATATATATGGGATAATGATATATAGATTTTTTTATATATCCATATTGGGGAAAATGTATGACAAAGTGGAAAAAAGTTTGCTTGTGATGCATTTTGTCCTTTAGGAGTTCATTGAACTAAATTCATTAATGAGGGATGCTGGGAATTTTTAGGGTTTTTTGGGTGTATGTGTGGGGGTATATAATCTAACTGATTGCATTTAGATTTTTTTCCATGACTTTTTTATTACATATCCTACTCTGTGATAATAGAAGTTCTGTCAGGAATGGTGAAATGTTGTAAGAGCCAGGGAACAAATTTACTCTTGACTTCAAGGCACTTTCTAAAAAAAAATTAAAATTAAAAATTCCCAGCACCCCTCATTCGTGCACATGTAGTTGTACCAACATAACAAATTTGGTCCAATGAAGCCCTAAAGGACAAAAAGTGTCACACAAACTTTTTCCACTTTATAATACATTTTTACCCCATTTTTTAGCATGAAACAGACTGTCACCTTTGGATGTTAGCTTCAATCTGCATTTACATATATATATATATATATATATATATATATATATATATATATATATATGTAACCTGTAGGGGGTGGGGATTATTCCATTGAGGTCTCTAAGGATAAGGATATTAAAAAGTTAACTTCATGATGGGAGCTCAATGTATAAATTTATATACAGTATATATGTTAAGATTGTATTTGAATAGTAGATGTTAAGGAGTTAGTAGGTAGCATTGTATGTCTAAACACTTGAACAATGAAGAATTATGTATAGAAAACACATTTAAAAACCTCCAATATCCTCAGTATAAACAGGGTGAGATGGATAAATTGTCGTTTAAATTATGCAAAAAAAAAAAAAAAAAAAAAAATGAAACTAACACTGCCATCTCATTTTAACAGATATATTTACCAAAATTACACAAATGTATCTTGAAATACTAATGAGTAAATTTACACAATAAAATTGCCATTGGCTTACAGATTACTTCAGAATCTCCTGCAACTCTTCTGGACAGTTTTCTTGTTTAAGTTGGTGAATGCTGCTGTGCCTAACCTTTCGGCCACAAAGGAGCGTTCAGTAGGAAGATTGAAGTTTATAAGCAGTAAATTCGACCTTGCCTACCGAACGCTCCTTTGTCAGCGTAAATGACACTTCCGTATAGGATGCAGGTTCGAATCCTGTCAAAGGACGAATATTTTCTATGAAAATTTCTCGGACATTCAGGCCAGTAAATGTTATTTAATACTGTTTATTATAAACAGAGCATTTACTTAAATACTTGTATCTATAAAAAAGGACGTTAAACATAAAAAAAAAATAAAAAATGTCTTTAATAAATAAATTGTTGGATTTTGTCCATTTCTTAATATATGACGTCATTTGTTTACATTTGATACACCAGAATATTTGTTATGGTAATGGCAGACTGTTCCTTCAAGTTGGGAGTCTGAATAGATTAACTGCATGAAAGAACAAAGTTCAAGAATATTTACAAAAATATATTTTAAAACACATAATTTTTGATGGCATGGATAAACTAATTTACACATAAGAGTTTATATGTATGTATCTCTATTGCTATCTGTCAATATATTTTTCACTAAACTGTTTTTTTAAATAAATCAGTTCTTTTTGGATTTGGGGGGCTTTGTGTTCATGTGAATTTTGTTCACTTTTTATGATTATAGGAAATCTTATTTGTCAAATCCATTACTAATTCAGCTGATGTTCATATATTTTTTTATCATTCATATATTGCTTTTGAGATTCTGCAGTTTTGTAAAAAATGATTTGCAAAGTTCTCTAACCATAAATCTTCATGACATTTACTATATCATAAGAGAAAGTTTCACATAAAATTTTCAAAGAATTATTGAGCAAATGTTGTCATGGAGAAACAATTGAACCCCAAACAAAACTAAATCAATGTTGCCATCTCTCTGCTTGTTGTGTCCTGATCACATATATATTGATCCATTCCATTCAGTCAGGAGTAGGAGTAATGACCAGTGGAAAGCACTTGAATGTTCTGGAACTGAGAATAATTTTCAACAGATATGATAAAAGCCTGTTGATGATTTTAAGAGCTATGAAGTGTACATGATATTAAACACAAATAGATGAAGGGAGTTGGGCTTTTTCTCTTTTTTTATAATGTTTCTGTATGAGATAATTAAAAGAATAATAATTCAAAGAATAATAATTCAAAGAATAATTATGCAATTTTATGGACTTTGTTTAAACATTGATCAAGTTGAGAAAAAACAAATGAATGATTTTCTGTAACAGCTTGCATCTTAAACAGAAAATACCTGAAGAAAATGATTTAAAAGCAATAACTGTAATAGCCATAGGCATTCTATGATATTTCCTTTAATTAAAGACATAGTTAGATGAGACATTTGCACAAGTCAGTCATATGTGACAGAATACTAGGCTGAATCTCTCATAAAAAATTCACGTTGGAAAGCAAATATAGATATTTTGATGATGGCTCACATTAATTTATGTATGAACAGGTATTATCAATTTTAATGTGCACCTGAACTAATCACTTAAAATCTCCCCATATTATCTACGCATGAACCTGCAAAGGTCAATCAATAATTTTAATTATCATAGTCTAAGGCAATTTCATTACAGATATATTTAAATGAAATAAAATCTTATCATTTTTAAAACAACTTTATTGAGAGAAAAAATATCAAATTTATTTCTGTATGTCAGGTAGCACAGACTCAGTGAGAACAGGGTAAGAAATAACTGAGCAGTACTAGAAAAGAACAAGATATTCCTAGAGTTTGACAGTAATACATTTAAACCCAATAATATTAAATAAAGGGTTCTGTTCTAAATTCATTGAAAGTTACCCAGATTAGCAGACATCTGAAAATGACTGGAGGATACAATAACTGAAACATTGTGATAATAATATTAAAGATAAGGACATAATAAGTAACTAAATTGGTTATATATTAGAGTGTTTGGGAATCAATTCCATATTTCACCACCATGAATTGTTAGACAATCGAATAAGGTACAACCAAGTTTGAATGATATGAAACTGCATCTAGAATTAGCTCATCAATTCTTTTAAGAAACAGGATATCATTTATAGTGCATTTCAACACTTAACCTCATGAACGATTATTAATTTAAAAAGTTACATATTTACTGTTGCCCTCTTTATGCATTCCAGGAGAATAGTACTGTTACAGAATCATTTCAAAACATGTGTGTACTGATGTACAGATGTAGTAAAGGCTCATGCATGTTAACTGTGGTTTAAACAGTTTTAAAAAACCATTTTGAAAGTGACTTATCCAACACACATTGAATGAAGAATGATGATTATTGAATGAAGAACTTTTGAAAGAGACTATTAAATTAAACTCAAATCAAAGTAGCAGAAATTTAGTGCAAAAACTTAATGTGTCATGTTCAAATATTCACAAACATTTCAATCAAACTAGAAAAAGTTGCTAAGAGGAAATTTCTGTTCCTCATGAGCTTTTGTTTGAGAACTGAACACAATATTCTACCAATGTATTTTTACAGGTGATGAAAAATATGTTTTGCATGTTAATAGAAATGAAAAAGATAGTGGGTAGCACAAGATAAGAAACTGAATCAAGGAAGTAAATGTTTATTGCCAGCAGCAGCTTGGTTGCAATGAATGAAGCATTATATCAAGTGTCCTGTTTTGGTAAACAGAAAATGTATTATTTTCCAGCATTACCATGCAAAGATATACTCTACAAAACAAACACAAAAGAAAATAAGACATTACAATGGGAGGTTCTTCCATATCTTTCATAATCACCAAACCTACAGATTTGCATTTATTTTGGAAACTAAAAAATATCATAAGTGGTAAAACATTCAGAAACAAAAAAGGTGAAAACAGTCTTTCCAGCTTTTCTAATGGAAAACTCCAAATTTCTTTAAATGGGAAAAATAAATTGAAAATAGACGTGACTGTATTTTTGATAAATAATATTTAAATATATTTAACTAAAATTTGTTTTTATATCCTTTTCCGTAAAAAATAATTACTTTCTGAATATCCAAATTGATTTCATGTTATAATTTAATATTTAAATTGTATCAACAGTTACATCTTAATTTGAAAAAAAAACAAAAAAAAACAATAATGTGTTTTAAGACTTTAACTTACAAGTGTGTGTGTGTGCATGCACATATGTGTGTGTAGGTGGTGGTGGAGAATATACCGATTTACTTGTCCTATAATTATGTCCTAAATCTACACATGGGACTGAACTGGCAGTATATCCATGGTGGCATCACTCATTGGAGAGCTTCCTGGACTGAAGTCAACCACCAATGTTTCCTCAATGGAATAAATGATGGCCATGTGCCTATGACCAATATGAGCCTCCAAATAGAAGAATATTGGCTATGGCCTGACTTGGAGAAGCATGAACTCTGTCAGGTATTCTTTTATGTGCCATATCCTTCAGGATGTAGGCGATTATGAACCTCCACCTCCGGTTCCTTGTAGCGCTTAATAAGTTTTTTTTTTTTTTTTTTTTGCTAGACCCTGTTGTTGCTTTCACCTGTCCCTCTTTCCCTCTATCCATATTGTGAGTAACAGATTTTTCAAGCCCTCCTTTTTCATTACATGTCCCAGAGGTTTTAGCTGCTTCTTCCTGAAAGAGTAAGTTTCCATTCACTCTAAAACCTCATCATTGCTCACATGTTTGGTGCATGGTATCCTTAGCATCCTTCTGTAGAACCATACCTCGATTGCTTTGAGTCTCTTCTTTGCCTTTCAGGAGATTGTCCAGCATTGACTGCTATACACAGCAGTTCAGTACTCTTTTCTTTGTTTCCAATGAAACTTTCTTCTCATATTACTCTACCTAACTTTTGGAATGTGTCTTTGGCCATCCCAATATGTCTGTGGATCTCAGTCCTGTGCTGTTCTCTGTTATAACACTTCCCAGATGTTTAAATTTCTGTACCTGCTTGATTTTAATTTCCCCTACCTGTAAATTGCATTTTGGGTTCATCTTTTTGCTGATGGCCATGTATTCTGTCTTGTAATTTATGCTTAGTCCCTTTTTCTTGCTCTCCTTCGCTACCTTCTGCAGGAGCTTTTGTAATGTGCTTTTTTCTTTTTGTGCCAGCTATCAGCATTGTGTCATCTGCATATCTTACGTTGTTGGCTGCCAATGATGAATCCTGGTAGGATTTCCAGTTCTCTCAGAATTGTGTCACTGTATAGGTTGAATAAGTCTGGTGAGAAGACACATCCTTGCCTTACCAGGTTTTCTATTTTTGTATATCTGCTGAACTCTTTTTTTTTATCTGTATATAAATGGTTAGCTGCCAGTAGAGATTTTTCATTATTATGATGTCTTTCCTGAATATATCAAGGTTGTTGAGCAGCTCTAACAGATCTTTGTGGCCTAGTTTGTCAAATACCTTTCTGTAGTCTATAAAACACAGGTACATGTCCTTCTGCATTAATATTGTTCTTTCATTTGCAGGTGATGCTAAAGCTTGTCTTAGTGTGTCCCACTTCAAGTTTCCATTTCCATTTTGTCTTTCATATCTTTTTTTCACACTGTTCATATATTTTTCCTTCAGATTCAGGTCGTTCAGGAGTCTCTTGTATTGTAATTTGGGTATTGCATTAAGCTTCTTCAGTTTCTATAGTTTCACTCTTAGTTTACATATAATAGGGAGGAGGTGGTTTCTTTTGTAGTTGACACTTGCATAGATTTTTCAGTGAACAACTGCATTCCTGAATTTTTTGTTGATAGTTATGTAGTCAGTTTGGTTTTTAGTTTCACCTCCCGGGAATCTCCATGTCCAAAATCATCTTGGATGTTCTTGGAACTAGGTCTTGGCTACTAACTGGACATTGGCCGTGCATCATGAGATACCTACATATGACAACTCACTTTTCTTTCTTACTCCCCCTCCCCTATTTAACCCTTTCTTTCTTCTTCCTCTTTTCCCCCTCACCTGCTTTACTATTTGTCTTCCTTTTTTTTTCTTTTCTCTTCCTGTCTAAAAATTATTTAAAAGGTCAAATTGTCTGGTCTCTTAACTGAGTACACTTGAACCTAAGTAAATTAAGGATGGTTTAAAAACAACCTTATGTCTACTTACATTTCCAAGATGGACCTTTCCGTAATCCTTCCTTCCACCTCTGTCACCTTATATCAATCTAAAACTATCCCTCAAAAATTGTATTAAAAATAAAAGAAGCCTTATTCTTTTGTAACTAGAGATGTGACCTGATGAACCAGGAAAAAATATTTTTTCTGGGGAAATAAATTATAGTCATGGAAACTTAAGGTTGTCCATTTCTTTATGTGTGTGTGGATGCATATACACACACACATGGACACATGATTGAAACTAGCAGGCTATGCTAAACAATTTGGAATGGTGAGGTGGCTGAATAAAAATATTTTGATAATTAAATAGCAATGGTGAAAGACAGAGAAGGAATAATAAGTGACAACATCAGAGAAAAACCAACAAAAGAAATACAAATGCAAAGAAAAAAACAACAAAAAATACATTTACAAACAGTTTAACATTTACAACATCACGGCATAAGGCTTTCTAATTTACTTACAAATGGAATTTCATATGATTCATGGCAGACTTTATATTAATGGTGAGTTAGTGAAAATTACCTCTGACTCTGAAATACATTTTGAATTCAGCAGCCAAATGGAATGGGTTGTGGCTGGGAGAGAGGTGGGGGTGTAGGGTCCAAGCAAAACTGAAGTCATTACTTTGGGATGGAATTTTTAGGTGGAGATGGTAGGAGGTTGAATGGAGGTAACAGAATGGTGTGAACCAACTTTTACAAGGTTCTTTAAAATGGTGATTTAACTTTGCTATTTATTTTTTATTTTTTATGTTTATATTTTTGTTGACTTTTATCAAGAAATTAGTGTCAAAAATAAAGTATTCCAGACTACACATGATATATATGTGGATGCATATATATATATATATATATATATATATATATATATATATATATATATATATATATACACACACATGGACACATGATTAAAACTAGCAGGTTAGGCTAAACAGTTTGGAATGGTGGGATGGCTGAATAAAAATTTTGATTTTGATAATGGTGAGTGACAGGGAAGGAATGATAAGTGAAGACACTGGAGACAAGACCAACAAAAGAAAAACAAATGAAAAGAATAAAAAAGAGAACACAACAACAACAACAACAACAAAATATAACATTTACAAACAGTTTAAACATTTACAAAAACATCATGGCATAAGGCTTTCTAAATTACTTACAAGTGGAATTTCATATGATTCTTACTTTTCCCTAAACATGCTACCCATGAATGAATATCTCTCTGACTTTCATGCCAGATTGGTTGTCACCTAGGATAAAAAGAACTGTGCCTGCTATTGTCTATCAGGATAGAAGTGTCAAGATCGGAGCAAGGAACAACATTAGTATTGTAACATGGAATGTATGGACACTAGCACAGCTAGGAAGATTTCAGTAACTAAAGTAATACATTAGGACCATCAAAAGACAATATGAAACACAATGGCAAGGCGCATCAGTGAACATCAGAGGCTGAAGAAGAGCACATGTTCTGCTACAGTGGAGAAATCAACTGTTATACATGTCAGCTCAACAATGTGAAACCGTAGCTTTTTCAATTTTGAATGGTGTAGGATACATAAAGTGGGATTCTTCATCAACAAAGCCATCAAAGGATCCATGCTTGGGTGCTATCCTATATTCAGCAGACTTATCAACATACACCTAAGACCCTTACTCTTTAACGTCACCATCATTCAAGTCTATATCTCAACTAGTGACCATGATGATGAAGAAATTGAAAAGTTTTACACACAAACTTAAGGTATTATCAACTAAATAAACAAGAAAAACATCATAATCATTTAAGGGGATTGGAATGCCAAATTTGGCCAAAAAATCAAGAAAAAACTGAAGAGAGTATTATGGTCCATCTTGTAATGATATCATCAATGAGAGGCAAATGTCTCTTGGAATTTCCCAGCTATATCCAAATGTTGGACTTTGCATGCACCAAATGGGAACTATCATAACTAGATTACATTCTAGTCCTGAACCATTTCTAATTGGACATCAACAAAGTAAAAATAAGCACAACCACCAGTGCTAAGTGACTATAATCTTATGATCATGAACTTTCAAATGAGGTTGAAAAATATTGTTAAGCACAAGAACATTAATGTTCAAATTCAATATTGACTGTGTGAAAGAGCAAATCATTAACAAGACCTTTCAAGCAGCTATTGGTAGAAAATTTGAACAATTACTCATGCTGAAATGTTGATGACCAATCAACTCAGTCATGAACCAGCCAAAGATATCATTGGCATGCAACAAACGAAGAAGAAATTAATCACCAAAGAAATATTAGAGTGTGATGCATGGAGAGGACTGAAGAATATTAGATACACCACAGGAACAGAAAAGTACAGAGAAGTAAGCAAAAAAATAAGGATAAAAGTGATGAAAGCAAAAGAAGAATGGGTCAGGCATCAATGCTCAGAGGTTGAAAATTTAAAGAAGAACAAGAGCAAGAAAACATTCCAGATTGTGAAAGATCTCAGCAAGCAGAAACAATCGAGAATTAACAATTATACAAGACAAAAAGGGAAATTTCCTTACAAAGTATTGTCATGAATTTTACAACCAGTCCTGATGTCCTCAGAGTCTCATAATCTTCAAATTATGATGATTTCCCCATACTTAAGGAAGAAGTAGAACTAACAGTAAAATCATGGAAGGTAAAGCAGCTGGGATTGGTAGCATCTCAACTGAACTAATCATACATAGCAGTGAATCTGTAATAATGCCAAAAGAAAGTCTGTAACAAGATTTTGCAATCAGGTGAGTGACCAACAACATGGACTTAGTCATTGATTATCACCATTCTCCAAAACACCAATCTCCTATGTCAAAACTACAAGACTATCAGTTTGATTAATCACCCAATTAAAGTGATGTTGAAAATTACCATGAGTAGACTGATGCCTCAAGCAGAATAAATAATTTCTGAATAACAGGCTAGAAGAAGCACCACCAAACAGATATTTAATCTCCAAGTCATATGTGAAAAAAATACTCAGAAAACCAACAAAACTTCTACCAGATCATCATAGACTCCAAAAATGTTCAAGACATTGCGGGAAACAATAAATAAGAAGTTGTTCCAAACTATATGTATGATAAGAGGCATGCAATGCTACATTGTTCCTTGGTTCCATAAGGAGTGTGGTTTCACACATTAGTTGGTGTATATCAAGGCTCTTTTCTGTTCCATACAGTCTTTAACAGGTCATCTTGCCTTGTCAATTAAATGTTTATTAAACAATATCTCACAATTATCCTTCAAGATTGGATTGAAGGCAACAATAACTTAAGAACATTTTCATCATAACCATTTGCAATGAATAGCATTGTAGAAATGATTAATATAAATTAGAATAAAATATCCAAAATCATACTTATTTTATTCTCTGTTACTGTCTGAACAACTTAGCCCACAAGCACAGTGAGTCTGTTGTTTGTTTGCTGGTTTTGCTCTATCAGAGAAAATTTTTCTAAATTCCACTATGTTAACTCCTTACTTTTCTAAAAAAAAAAATGAATAAAATAAAACAAAAAATTTTAACACTCTCAGTTTCTCAAAAAAACAAACAAACTTTAATTTAAACATTTTGGCCCCATTCAAAATACAGTTCTGTCAATTCTTCATAGCATTCTCCTTAGATAGGAATTTATTAGAATTGAGAATAATCAATCAGGAAAATAAGATTAATAAGCACGGAATAAAGCAAAGATGCTAAATGCTGACTCAAGATATCCTTCTTGTGATCAAAAGCCATAGAATTTAAATATCAGATAATTTCTTCCAGTGTTGACCAAGTATTATCTGTATTTATATCATTTTTGGACAGGCTACTAATAACTTAACTACATAATGAAAAGTTTTGTACTGCAATTTTTTTTAATAAATTCTCAAAATAAAGAGAGGTATAACTTTTGATAACTGAACAGTTAAAATATTTTCTGCCAAAAATGCTACAACTGGATACACAAAGTTTTTTTTTTTCTTGTTAGACTTTCTTTCAAATTTGTATAATTAATCTTATCTAATTCTAAAAAAAAGATTTATTTCATCAATTTGATTTCAAGCAGTACTGGAGGTTTTTTTTTTTATATCCCTTTGAACAGCAGAGGATGTTATTTGACCCTTTGGCACACCTGGTGAATTTTTGGGTTGCATTTTTCCATGAACTTCTCTGGTATCAATTTGAAGGCCAATGTAGTTAACAAATAACTGTATTGTTTGTAACATTCAGATTGGCATTTGGAACTGATTTTCTCCATTGTTTCCCTTTCATCTTTGTCTTTTGGAAAATGATAAATTGATATTTTATTTATCTTACACACATAGTTTTGTTTTGCTGGCTTCTGTAATTTGTTTTTCAAAGCAATGACACAACAATTATGGGGTATTGCTGGAAACTAAGGTAATAATCTGAAATGATTAAAAGCTTCTTAAGAACAATTATTTCTTTTACTGCTTCAATTTACGGGTAACTATTCAAGCCAAATTATACTCTTAATCCCAACTTTGACCTCCACCATACTATTTTATATATAAATGGTATATATTTTAAACCGGAAACTAAAATAGTTCAATATTAAAAAAAAAAAAAACCCACAAATTACTCATGAAAATATAATATAGCAACTCAAAATAAATCTTATACTTACTTCAATTAAATAAGGTAAATGATATTCCAAACAAAAGGAAAAATATCTTTGACTAACTTAAGCCAACAACACTAGTAGAATAGCTAGCTCAAACTGAAACTGAAACTAAAATGCCTGCTGCTTTAAAACTGGCCTCCAGTTCTGCCTCTTAACTATATTATGACTTGGCCATCTAATGTTAGGCTCATTGTTTTATGAAAGTCAATTTCTCACAACTCTGTTTGATTTTTGTTCTGGTAAGGGGTGTAATGATGGCATATATATAGTGCCTTGCATAAGTATTTTTGGAAGCACTGTGGTGTAATGGATAGTGACTCAGATAGAGAATTTGGAGAGGTGAGTCTGAATTTCATTTGGATCCATTACATTCCCTTATGTGCTAATGTCTTTGGAGAAGGTATGAATCCTCTTCTTCTCCTCTCAGCTATGGGTAAATAGCAGGAAAGACTGGGTTCTATAGCCTTGGGTGGCAACTGGTCTAGGAGAAAGTAACTCTGAATTCAAAACTGTATATAATCCTGGCGTAGCACATACTATACAGCTAAAGAAATGATTGTACACATTGGCTCAATGAACCCGACTATGGTCGAATGATAATGACAATGCATAAGTATTCACTCATCTTAAACTTTTCTACATTTATTAGTGTTACCAACTGGAATTTAAATGGTCTTTTTACAAATTGATCAAAACAAAATGCACAGTGCTTTGAAGGTGCCAAATAGATTTTAGTATGACACAATCACTAGAATAC
This sequence comes from Acanthosepion pharaonis, assembly GCA_903632075.3. NCBI lineage: Eukaryota > Metazoa > Mollusca > Cephalopoda > Sepiida > Sepiidae > Acanthosepion > Acanthosepion pharaonis. The sequence goes on from CAHIKZ030000816.1 coordinate 414,755, forward strand.
AGCAGTTACCCCTTGAATGCATAAGTATTTATGCCAACACCCTCAAGTCATTAATTTGTAGAATCACCTTTTTGTAGTGACCAATATACTGATGATGATGTGGGACCTATGCTGATGACACAGGTATTCATAGCTGGGGTAAGAATGATCTTGAAAAACAAATCAACATCTTCTACCAAGTATTCCAAGAAATAGGACTAAAGATGAATCTTTTCAAAACAAAAACTATAACCTGGAATGAAAGCATTGATGGTGCATACTCTGAATCCATCATAAACATTTAGAATGTGGAATTAGTAAATTGTAGATGCTTCAAATACCTTTCGGTGTATGGGAAAAAAAAAATCATTAATTAAGAAAGTAGGGATGTAAAACATGTGTGCCAAAAAAAAAAAAAATTCTCTATTATTTTGAACAGAGAACAATTTAAAAAAATATATATTCTCTTTACACATAAGAGTTTTAAAACCAATGGCCCAAAAATGGAAATGTTATTTTCATGGCAACAGTGTTTACACAATGTAAACATTTTTAAATGCAAATATTTCTAATTCTGCTTAAAATCTTGAAATAATATTTATATCAGAATTCTGTCTATTCTTTCAGCTTTTGATTAGTAGAAAGGAAATGATCATAAAATTAAGTTTTATACATGTTTCATAGCTTTGTTTTTTACTTAGGTGTCAAATTTTCCGACATGAAAATTGAAGATAACTATTAAATAGGCAGCCAGTTTGAAACTATATTGTTTATTTATTCAATATTTTTATATTTGCCCCAATGTTTGCTGAATGTAAATCCCAAACAAATCTTATCAAAACAGTGAGTTCAAAGTGAACCTGTTCATATCCCAGTTTGTTTATAATGAAAGCAAAATCAATCATCAATGGTTTCATTTAAAATTTAAATAAAAAAGAAATACATGAAATGCTTATTATTTTAAATATTGCATCATTTAAAAGGTTCAAAGGAAAAATTTTGAATTTTCTAAAAGTATTTTTTTAATAAAATTTTGTATTTTAAGAACAAATTGGAATCCATTTGTGATTTTATTACTTGTTTTACTGTCTTATTTGTTAGTTTTTATCACAACACTTGAGATCAATCACTTTTTGACTGCTATAGTAACCACTAGGTTGTCATGTGACAGTTAAAATAAAACAAGATCATTTTTGTGCAAAAAGAGTCCCCAATGATTTAAAAATTAAAAGACACTTTAAAAGATATTAGTAAGGTTCACATTACATAACTGAATACAATACATTTTTCAACAACCAGAAATCATCCAACCAAATTTTTGTGAGCATCTTTTTTCATAGAAAAGAAAAAAGTGGTTTGGTTCACTCAATGTATGCTTTTTCAACTTCTCATCAGTTCATCAAATGTCACAATGAACAAAGAACATTAGCCATGTTTAGTGTGGTTAGGCCATTTCAATGTCAACTATGTACAAAGAATTCATTGGAAAACTCCCCTTGCAAAAATACTCTTTCAACAAGGACTTTCTAAAAATAATGTCCAAACTGTTTTTTCTTATAAAAATCATATTGATTATTTGTACATATTAATATTTGAAGGTTTTGCATTCATACAACCTTATTAATATTTTTCACATAAAATTCATGATGACACCAAATATATTTCAATTGTTAGTTACTGAAAGTATTGATTGTTTTATAAAAGTCTATTTTTTTAACATACATAAATTTTATGTTGATTCCTTCAATTTCTGGCCCTGTTATTAGCTATACTGTGTCATGAGAGCAAAGCAGAGAGAACCAGGAAACAAGAAGCAAGGAAGATCATAGCAAATTGATGTTTGGCAAATGGCAGCTTTTGACTTTGTTTAACTATTATCAGTTATGCTATGTCATGAGAGTGAAGCATAGGAATGCAGATATGATTCAACTACTTCAACTGGTCCACTTGTAAAAAATAGGGAAAAATTGTGTTGGAAATAATTTTTGCAGATTAGCATTCATCAGACCTTCCTGAAGCCAAGTCCTTTTGTCAGAATCAAAAACGATTGATCTTTTATTCGCAAAGAAAAGAATTTTTTAACTTTTAAAACGTTTTTATGGGATATAAACTGGTACTAAGAAAAAGAAATGAAAAATTAATTTAATTTTTTCTTTTAAGTGTATGAAATATGTCGTCATTTTTGAATTTTCAAACTTTACAAGCTCTATAATTTTGCAAATAATTAAAATGATAATATATCTTCAATTAACTAATTTATTATACTTTGCAAATACCAGATTTTTCAAGCATGAAATTGACTGTTTTCATAAAATATCGTTATACCCTGGGATGAGTTTTCACTTGTGATACAATTGATTTAGCAGTTAATATAGGGAAAGGCTGAAATTAAAAAACAATAGCATGAGGCACCACTGGGATTTGAACCCAATATTAACCTATATCAGAATTTAATATATGCTAGTTTCTTCTGGTGATCCCATCAAGTTGATGGATTATGCTCAACTGAAATTATGTTGAAACTGAAAAAGAAAAAAGAGTTTCAGAGAATATATTTAAAAAATGGGGATAGGTTAAACAAATATATTAGCAGTGAAGATATCAGGCAAATTTGATCAGACTGAGTTGAAATTGTGAAGGAATGGCATTTAAATTGCGGGTTAATGTTACATTTTCCCAAGGTAAAGATTAATGATCAAAATAGAGCTCTTCACCAATTTGTTATCTGATATTAGAGTTCTTGCATTGAGGAAAATCGAAAGACCCAAAGGTGTTAGAAAAATTTCTAATTTTCAATAAATTTGAGATATTCATGTCAATCTCATGATATTTATCTCTGGTATACTTCAGATGAGTTGCACACATTCCCAGTTCAATATTTAATCTGGTTTCTGTTGCTGCACTTCCTGCTATAAAGCAACATCCTCTGGAAAATTTCATTAAGAGTATGTAATTGTTCAGCTGAATATCCCACTATGTTGTAGAATGAAAGTAATTTCTTTCTTGTGACAAGCATTTGACATTCTTTATTCTGCCAGAGAAAAATATTTTGAATCAGCAGCTTCTAAAATCTGTAATCCTCTTGCAACTGACCCATTCTAAAATCCAAAAGTGTCACAAGATATCAAGACATGCAACAACAACATGTAAGCCATTTCCTTTTGCATGATTAAACATGTCTTGTAATTTAGCAGTTATCTGTCAGCTTATAGCATAATAGTGAAAGAGGAAGAAAAGAAGAGAATTAATAAGGTAATGTGAAGGGGGTGTTTACATTAATCTACATATACTTTTCTATATAATGCCTTGAACAAAAATATAAGATCTGCATGACCTTATTCTTTAGTTATACATGCAAGTTCTAAAACTAAACAAAGTAGATTCAAAATTTAACTTACCATGCAAATAAGAGAAGCTGGTGTTCATATTTCTGATTTGTTGTTTGAGAACCTCAATGTATGTGGCATGATAGAATTGTTCCTTTTCACGATAGAGTGTCCAGTAGTCAGTCTCTTTTTTCAATACTTCAATTTCCTTTTCAACTTCAGTGATTTGCTTTTGAAGTTCTGTAAGAAATGTTTGCATGAAAGAAATTTAGGACATTCTTTTATTAAAGTTGAAATAATTTGGGGAGTGTTCCATATTTAAATGTTGAAAGTGTTTTTAAAAATCAATTTTAATTTAACTACATTGAACAAAATGAAAAGCAAACATTCTTCTTCTTATTTTTTTCTCTTGAAGAATAACTTTAAATAACTTTGGGCAAGATTTATATTGTTGACTTGGTGAAAAAGATTGTCTACATAGAGGTGGAAAAGCCATGCGACAGTTATCAAGGTCTTAAAGACACACAGGGAATCAGTGTAGAGGAAAGATGCTCACAGAAGGACCTGGGACCTGCTCCTAGGTTAAAGTAACAACTCCAGACGAAGGGAATCACAGATCTGTTCTGATGAAATGGATACCTATTATCTGTGTCAATAATGAAACCCTCTGCTAAGTCACACTACACATTCTATGTAGGGGTGGAGATATGTCTGTATTAGCTTTTCTAATAATAATAATAAATATTGTTATTATTATAACTTGTGTTTAAGCCTTTTTCTTAACCTATACACTCCAACAATATTTTTATATATTTCCTAAGGAAGCATTTCCAATGAAGATTTGAATATTCAGTCATTTGTATATTCACATTTTTCTGTAGAAAAGATTTAAGAATTGTTATTAAAATATACTTTGTGTGTGTTGGACTCTTTAATTTTCAAATTAAATACTACTACTATGTTTATTATATAAATATTTAACAAAATTCACAAAATTATTGGGAATATAATTTTAAGTGAACAATAACCAAATATAGAATATGATATAAAATGTATTTATTCCATGATAAATATGTCAATACAACCAAGTCTTTATAAATTCAACTACTGCCTACATTTTGGCTTGAAGTATAAAAGATATTTTTTATCTCTAAAGTCAACCACAAATACTCAAAAGGGTTGCTTATTCCTTTTTATACCAAAAAAAAAAATTAATCATAAATTCTTTCAAATATGGAATACCATTAAGTTTCTGTATATTAGCTAAAAATATGATATACAAAAATGTTCAATGAAACTATCAATTTTAAGTAGACATCATGTAGATAGACAGATGATTCTTAACTTATTTCTAAAAAAGTGAAAACTTAAGTGGTTGAAGAAAATCTTTTAAATAAAAACATATTTCTTAATAAGTTGTCATTGTTTTGCATTTATTATGGAAAGTAAAATGTTAAAGAATTGTTTTCATGATTTTACTATAAAGTTAAGAAAACAGTGTTGATAGTATATTTCTTAAATAAGATTAATGTCACATATTTGGTTTTGCATTCAAAAGTCTATTCAACTTTTTGTTTAAGTATCATACTTATTTAATTATTAATTTACAGCCCTTTAGATTTTACAAGACTGGTTGTTTTTAAGAATGGAATGGACAAATTTTTCTTTCTTTACTTGAATATCTATTTTCAATGATAAAGTAATATTATTGGGTAATATGGTTTCGACATTACATGAAGTGACAGTCTATCAATTCTTTCAGGAAGCATGACCTTACCTTGAAGTTCATTCTCTGTACTCTCAGCACATATCCTTTTTTCTTGAAGAGTCTCTAAGACAGCAGTTTTTTCAATGATTTCTTCATCTTCCCAAGTCTTTTCCACAATTCGGGATTGCTCCAATAAACGTTCCATTAAAATATTTTGCTCAGATTTCAATTTCTTATTCTAGAAAAAAAACTTAAATTACGTAATCCACAGAATTCACAGATTTCTGTTGCTTTTAAATTTTAGAAAATCTTATCAATAAATTAGAAAAGATATTTGAACATTCAAATAAGAATATATGAATACATACTCGTGCAAGGTGTCGTTCATTTTTTTCTTCCCATGCATACATTTGTTGTTTCATGTCCTTCAGTTTTTCTTCCATTACATTAGCTCTATTAAAAGGAAAGAAAGTAAAATAAGCAATTTGTTTTGCAATAGAGCTGCTTAGATATATTTGAAAACCAAATTTGTCTTCAAAGCAATTTCATTTTTAGCTCCCATATTTATCAGTACATTCAGTCAGATTCTTATAGGCAAGTCATTTTTCCATATGGTGTGTGGTTGTTAAATGACACTTAGTTTATTTAATTCAAAATGTATTGGATATTATTTACCAATAAGCAAACAAAAACTAATTTCAAACCACCTACAAATCAACAATTCGTCTTGCATGGAGTATTTCTGCCATATATGGTCTGGAGCCCCTTCTGTTTGCCTCGGGGTTCTTGATAGGCTCCGGAGGCGGATATGCAATATAATTGGCCCTGATCTGGCATCTCGTCTACAATCACTTTCTCACAGACGTGCCGTCGCCTCTCTCTGTCTGTTTTACAAATACTTTCATGGCAATTGCTCCGAGGAGCTGCATTCGCTGGTTCCCAGACTTCATGAGTTCAAGCGCCCTACGAGGCTGGCATCCCATTCTCACCCCTTCACTGTCGAAACTCCTAAATGTAGCCGTCTCTTCTACTTCAATAGCTTCATGTCTCGTACCTCTCACCTGTGGAACTCCCTTCCCTATTCCAGTTTCCCTGAGAGCTATAATCTCCAGCTATTCAAATGTAATGTCAATTGACATCTCCAGTTGCCTTGATCTATCCACTACTCTTCTCCTCATCCTTTCTTCTATCACTCCTATCTGATCTTGCTCCAAATTTTCTGTAACCCCTTGCGTCCTAGTGACTTCCCGCCTTGCTTGGGGTGAAATGCTTAAAAAAAAAAAAAAAAAACTTGTTGCGGAATGATTACTTTGTTTAAATAATGATAAGAATGTATTATTTTTTTTTTGCTGGGTGAACAAAAACATCTCCAGAAACATTTTAATCTACTTGTATGGCACAAAGCTGTCAAACACCACAAATATAAGACAACAATATTTTTTTAAATAAAGCATTTATATAATAATATGCAAAGTTGAATGCTGAAATGACTCAGGGAATTTATATGAGTTGTAGAGTTTAAAGCTGATGTTTTATACACAAAATGTTTTTTTTATGGCAAGTAAAACATGTCTTTGTTTAGTGTGTTCAAAATGTATGCAAATAATATAGGATTTGTAATGAAAAAATCAGTTTGTAGTCAAACAAACTGTTTTTAAACAAATCTTTTTAGTTAAGAATTTTAATATTAAGAATACTGTAGAAGTTATTTACCTTTGTTAAATTGTTTCTTTTGTCAGGGTTTAAAAAGTAAAATATTTTTTTATAAGATAAAAGTTTAAAATTACTTGAAAGTACATTCCATTTGAAAGAAAAGTTGTCAAAGAAGAAAGTGATGTATATTCACAAAAAGTTTGTCATAGATAATTCTTGAAAGTTTGTTGACTGAGAGAAAATTTGAATATCAGTTGAAGATCAAAGTTGTGATTCGTGTTTAAAGAGAAAGTTTTAAACTTTATACTTCTGAGTTGATTTGATAAATTATCGAGAATTCCTTGCCAAGCAACATGTTGAATAAAAATGTGCTGAAAGTGAGTTTTGAGGTCTGTGAGCTCTCAAGCTAAAATTGCAAGATAAATTATTTCTGGTTCACTGCAGGAAATAAATATCAAACAGAAACATGATGAGTTAGATGTATTTAAATTCTCATTGACTCCCTGATGAGACCCACTTGTGTTACTGTATTTATTTTGTTTTAGGTCATGTGACACGCTCCAAAACTTGTTCAAAAAATCTTGGCGGCAAACGAGTTGCGTAGGTGTTGTATACATTTTTACACTTAACAACCAATCAGCAATCAGACTTAAATAGAAGCTTCTGTGATCCACTTTTTGCACAAAATTTGCCGTTGAAAGAAATTATATTACATAGAAAATGCATTGAATCAAAAATAATAATAACATAATACAATCAAATGGAAGCAGAATGCTAAACAGTCATGTCTTCAATTCACTGTTACATATCACTTGAAGTAGATATGGTTTACTACTTGATATATTGTAAAATTTTCAGTTCAGAAATCAAGCAATGTACTATTTTGAAACTTTTGTAAAATTGAATAAATAACAGACTATTGTAACAGACTTTAAGGTGAAGAAAACATATTTTGTGCATTATATATTAAAGATGTGCAAAATCTTGTAAAAGTTGTGAAGATGGTGATTATGGTGAATGTTGTAGATGTTTAGATTTGTATGTAAATTTTACTTCGTAGCCTCTTTTTCATTTCAAGTGATCTGTTTCATTTTTTGGACATTCTTGTTTTTGTACAGTCATGCAAAATGTTTTATGTTTTCTCAGAACCCAAGCTGACATGTTTTACTAGTTTTAATAGATGCTGGATGTAACATTTTGTTATTTTTTTTTAATATTCAGAAGTGAAAAATAATGTTTCTAAAATAGCTGCCTGTAGAACTTTTAAATAATTTTCTTTCCTTTTATGCTGCATTATGTAACAATGATCAAAAACAAAAAATAATTGGAAACTACAATAAAATGTCACTAACTTGTATTTTGTTGTTGTTACTTTTTATTAGTATCGTTTAAGATTATAATATTTTTTGAGAAGACATTAAGATTCAGTTGGCAATAATAATAATACAAAAATCAATGAAATTTGTTAATTTCAGATTTAAAGGGAAGTAACTCTTCCTTTTTGTTTGAATTTGCTCCCCTTTATTCTTGCAAATTGTTGATGTTAATCTATCTTTAATCACTTTCTTCTTCTTCTTCTTTATCGGTTGTTTTTGTTTATTTTGCAGCTGAGGGAACATCGGCCACATCAGTGTGCCACATTCCTGGTAACTGGCTAGCTGCACACATGGCAGTTCTCATTCCAGATCTCCAAATGCATCTGCCATCACATTCTGTCAGCTGCCTTAATATCATTTTGGGTCTCCCTGGCACTCGCTTTCCTTTAACCTGAAAGTCATGGGTGCAAATCGCCAACAACTTATATAGTGGCCACATCCTTTGACTTGATGTTACAGATCCAGCTAATCATGGTCCTGTCATTACACTGCAAGCACTAGAAGCGTGGCCTGATCATGGACCAGGTCTAACTTGCATGGAGCATCACACTGTAAACACAAATGTCATAAACATGGCTACATATCCTGTGTGAAATGTTGTGACAAGAGAGGGAGTGAGAGCTGTCCATTAAACTTCCTCCAGGTATTTTTGTCCATTCTATGGTTGCAAGGTCACAGCTGCCTACTGCAGAGAGCATGTCCTCCAGATAGCAGAAGGAGACTACCATATCCAACTCGTCAGGTTCAACCCAGACACTGGTCGATGGTCTGTCATCAGTGGGGCATGCTGATCCCAAACAACATGCACATTTGAAATTTAAATCCTTCACCGAGCATTTGAGCCCACTGCATTTCTTATGCACCCAGAACTTGCAGTCATTGCAGAAGATACTGTTGTTGCCTACACTAGTGTGACATGCACATAAGCTTTGAAAGAGGTCAAGCCCAGTGCCACAGATCATTATCTTTGTCTTCCTCGCATTTACTTCATTCAGACAAATTGTAACTCTATATGAATATAAAGAAATTAATAACCGATTTCTATAATTTATAATATTTAATTTAGAAACAATTATTTCAATTATTTCAACAACTTTTTGAGTGATGGCTCTTGAAATGAAGATATTGTTCAGTGTCTGTAGCTTTGTAGTAGATATCTGTGATAATGCGGTTGTTTCTATTTCTAATGAGTATATCTAAGAATTGCATTTCATTAAAATTATAGTTCAAATTCACCCTAGAATATAATACAATACACAAAATGGAGCTAGGTTTAAAAAGATATACAGAGGTCATGAAAAGATAAGAATAAAGACATCCTTCCTTTGCCTTTTTTCTGACCAATCCTAGTTGTTTTATTACCCCTTAAGCAGAAGAATATTTTCTCCACAAGTTCAATTTTGATTACTACTACACACAAAAGACAATGGTTAAACATCGGAAAACATAAGGAAAAATTAATTCCTTTAAATAATATGTCAAAATAACCAACACTTTGACTAATGAAGATTGCAAGACCCAAAAACTGTGTAGCAAAATTTGGAAAATAAAGTATAATATATATTTAAAAAATCCATATTATAACAAAAAAATGTTTGTAGCTTCTCTTTTCTGTTTAATATATATATATATATATATATATGTATGTCTGTATCATATATATATATATATATATATATATATATATATATATATATATATATATATATATATATATATAATAGACTCAGTAAAATAGAGTAGTTGGCAAGATAATACCAAAAACCACTAGTCAATTTAGTTTTGAGCTGAATTAACTTGTTTCTGTTGTTTAGTGTTCACTATTTTTACCCTCATTAATTTTTAAAAATCATTTTTGAAATTATTTTTTTTATTATTTCTGCATTTACTGTTTTCATAGAATGGTGTAAATAGAATTGACTGAAAAATTTGTAATAAAATCTAAAATGCAAACAATTAAAAAGTTACAGTTCATACTGGAACAGTTGATACGCATAAAAATCTGATATTAAAAAAAAGCACAAAAATAAAGATAGGAGAGTAACAAATATATGGAATAATGTAACTCAATGTTTCCATTTCTGAGCACACACACATCTTTAATCACTTAGTTTTATGAAATTATAGAATAATTAAAATTTGTCCATCTATATGTGGAAGTTACCAAAGTAGGGGTTTACTAGTTTATAAGTGGTTAAAAATACATGCAAAGATAATTAATACAAAGATATATATTTCATGTACTGATAAAAATTTATATCTCTTATAATAAAACAAATAATATTCAAAGTGTTCATAAGTTAATATCAGTAAGTTCTCCTGTTGAATGTCTAAGCCATTTCTCATAATGAGAGAGAGAGAGAGAGAGAGAGAGAGAGAGAGAGAGAGATAGAGAGAGATCCTTGTAAATCAGTATTTCTTGATTTTTGATTGGTTTACAGATGTGAGTCATGACTGGTGTAGGGTTACCAAAATGATTTGCCAACTTTTAGTTTTCTATTTTTTTTCTATCACTACAAAAACATAAATGGATATTTTTGTGGGAATGCTTGAAACCATAGACAGTTTTGTATGTTTTCAGATGATGAAGAACAGATTGGTGAAATGGTGATTATTAAATGGCTTATAACCAGAAAAAATATTTAACTTCATTTATAACAAAGTAAAATGTTTCAGTGCTTTTTACTTACTTGTATAATAAAATGGCTTCATACCCAGACATTTTTGGTTCTTTGTCTTTTTTGTTTTTTTTTACTATCTTCACCTTTTTCTTCTTTTTCTCCATATTTTAACAATTTATTTCACTGGAAAGTATGTAAGACTGTTGCCTACAATATAAATTAAATTCTCAAATTATTTATATTCATAGTAACTGTAAGAATGACCACATCATTAAATATTTTATTTTCAACTGAAATGTTAACATGACAAAAAGCTTTCAAAATGAAATATGACATGACAAAAAGTTTTCAAATGAAATATCTTCAATATTATTTTGATGAATGCAGATACTGCTTATAATTGATAATGCCATTAAAAAAAGGAGAATAATTTAATAATTCTATTGATTTATGTATACTAATCAAAATTCAGTTTCAAGAACACTCAAGACATATAAGAAGTCATACTAGGATTCATTATTGGCAGCCACAATCTTGAGACTAAAATCTGAAGGTGCATTTGGTTAGCAAAACATTCCTTTGGAAATCTAAGAAAAGTATCAAGAAACAGGAAAATTGCATTAGAAACAAAGAAAAGAGTACTGAGCTGTTATGTAGTATCAGTCCTAATACAATAGAAATGTGTTTCTACAGAAGGATACTGAGGATACCATGGATAGTATATGTGAGCAATGACAACATTTTAGAGAAAATGGAAACAAAGGCCATTTATACTTAGCATCAGGAAGAGACAGTTGAAAAGAAAATTTGACACTCACAGGAAATATTGAAGGCAAGAGGAAAAGAGGAAAGTTTGTTTAAATGGTTAACAGAACAGGGATAAGAAAATTGGCTAAAGGACAAACTTTATTAAGGATATTACAAAGGATATAAAATTGGTAGAGTCATGATCACCCAAATACTGAAGGGATGTGGTGCATAGAGGAAGAACCAAAATTCACTGGATTTTAAACAAAAAGTTGCTTTTTAACATGAGAAAAAATTATAATTGAAATATAGTTAGTTTTTTCATCATTCATAGTAGAAAGTTCTACATTTAATAACCCTATACTTTAGAATTTGTATCAGACAAGAACTGGGCACTACTTAAATTGACTGAACCACTCATAAAAAATAGGGGAATATTTTTTAGAGAATAGTTTTTAAAAAATTTGTTTATTTTTGTATTGTAGATTTTGTAAATTTTTACTTACAAATGTCGAATCTCCATCTCTACACTTCACTTCCCTGTTACAATTTCATAATGTACATTTTTCGATATCACATTATAATATTTTCAAATTTACATAAATTAATAAATTACTTGTATTTAAGTTAAATAATTATTATACCCCAATGTCTGTGAAAGTCCCTTTGAAAAAAGACCACCAAAATGTTAAAAAAATAAGTTAAAGTATTCTAAACAAAAAATGAAATTAAAAAATAATATCAGTCATAGACAGATATCAATGATGTAAACAGTTTCAAACTTGTCATTTGTAAAAGTCAGGGATCAATTTCACACTTATACAGCAGGACTCCCCCACTTTCTAAATTGATAAAAATCAATATTTTTTAATTCTGATAAATGTTGTGATTTGAGGAATATCTAAAAAATGCTAATTTAAATAAAATATTCCACCCAAATTTTCTTAATGAAGACCATCCTTCATCTGATCTTATAGATTGGCACTACAGAATCACAAAGAACTTTACCAAATATTAAAAACCACATCACTTGACTTCCAAGCACATGCAATGAGAAAGGAAAAGAAAAATATAATCACCATGTTGACTTTATACATTAATGAAAGGTTTAAGAAAGAATCTCCTATTAATATTAGAAAGAGCAATAACAGTTTTCCTTAAAAAATATTTTAAGAGAAAGAATTTATAAATTTCAACTGACATTAACACTAAATGTTTTTTCAATGAATACTGCATGTTTTCTGTGTGTAAATGTTTAATTTTACCATACTTTATATTGATTTTGCTTTCTGTCAGTTATGCTTTATGTTGGCCACTACATGTTATTAGTGTCAGTTTCACATGAATAGAAATCAGTTTCTCAAATTACAAGAATCTGTAACATATTTTTGATTACTATTCAGCAATCATAGAATTATGTTAAAAATATATGAGAAAGATTTGCTAGTTTCGTTTTACAACATTAGACTGTAAAAACAAGCACTGAATTTTAATTAATGAGGAATTTCAGTTCTCTTTATTTATATTGAAATTAAATGACTGATTTCATGGCATATTGAACTTGCATCTATCATGCTTAGAGTCCTATCAAATTTTGTAGTCAATTAAAGGTTGATGGTAAATAAACAATCATCATTACTTTGGGTCTTTTATCAGTGGCTTGAGATAATTTTCCACACATTTACTCCTTCCTTTAAAGAACACTTTTTCCTGCTTCATTTGGGTTTGTTTTCTTTTCCTTTTGTCTCTTTCACCCGTGGAAGAACATACACCATACTTACTACCAAGATAGCTGCTGGTTATTATTGGAGGTTGTAGAGAATTGAAATGACACTATGCCTATTTATGAGTAAAAGTCCAAATAAATTGTATAAACATTTTCACAATATGTTTGCTTTTATGGGTTTAACTCTTATAGTTTTTGAGACACAGAGACAAATCAAACACATGATATCAAATTTTATTGATGCTTTCACAATAAAAGTGGTATTATTATATGTTATTATGCAAGTTGAGGATTTTTCATTATATTGTATATATATATATATATATAAATAATATATATTGTATATATATATATATATATATATATATATATATATAATATATATTGTATATATATATATATATATATATATATATATATATATATATATATATATATATATATATATATATAGCTATTGATATTTTTCAATTTCAGAGATATACAGATTGTTATAGGTTGTAAGAAGGATAAATAACCTAAAGAGAAACAAAACATTCTAAAATTACTGAGTTGAAATTGCAAAAAGTTGAACAATCAACAAAATAATTAGTGAACAATATCAAAAAGAAACTGAAACCATAGAAAAGATAAAAAGAAGAAATAAAAGAAATTTGAGGAAAATAATAAGGAAGAAAAATGGATTGACCAGCATGAAAATATTTTACATTTTTTGAAAATGTAAACAGAGAAAATGCAAATTATTAATAAATATTATTATTATTAATAATATTATTATTATTAATAATATTATTATTAATAATATTATTATTATTATTAATAAATATTAATGTGTCTTTAAGTAAGCATAACAAACAGGAAAAGGTGAAAAAGTGAAAGTACATGAAAACTGATTTTACATTAGTAATGATGAATATAGAACTACATTGGATGGAAATAATAGCTATGCTAGAGGTTAGATTCTTCATGGAAAATAATCAACACAAATTAGAAGATAACAATTAGGAGGTGGAGTAATGTTAAAAGCTAATATTGTATATAGAAAAATAACATATCCCTTCAGTGTTGATGACGGTGCCAAAATAAATGCAGAAAATTATTGTAAGTTACTCTGCAAGACATTTATGAATGGTGCAAGTCATTATTAAGAAGCTTTGAGTCAAAGAGTAAGACTATACTCCTTCACACTCTGCAAAGTTACCCACCTTGTCAAATGGTTTCAAAGTCACTAAATTAACATAATAAGCCACAGCCTTTCCAAGTCATAATTCAGTAAAGTTGTAGTCCATCATTAAAAGAGATGTATATGAAGAGTGAAAAATTTCTGGGAAGCAATAGAAATGTAGAAAAAGTAGAACAGTTAATGGGAGATGAACATTATTGCATGTCAATGAGTCAATATTAATGTGTAAAATAAAATTTATTCAAGTCTATAACACATGTATTAATCGAATACATGTTTTTTGTAGCCAATAACTTTTGGATTTATTTATTATAAATCAAAATTTATTTAACAGTTTATATATTGTTCATAAATATATCCTGAAAGTTTTACCAACACTGATTTGTTAATACCAAATTTACTGTGAAAACATTGATTTAAAGAATAACATCCAATAAACAGTCTGAAGTTATTATGCAAATCTTATATGATATAAACACGTCAATAACTGAAATTTGCTTTTAACAGTTATTGTCAAATATTAAATGATTAAAGTTAGACATTAAAACAAATCTTGAGTTTTAACATGTTTTATTTAAGTTATTGAATTTATTACAAAAAACTGCAGCCTAAAGTTATACAGATTAAACTAGTTAGGCCTCTGAAATTTAATAAAAACTATTTAAAAATTTTTTTCCATAAAGTATGTTGAAGCATAGATAACAGAAAGGATTTAACAAATTCTGAAAAACAAAAAAATGACAAAGTTATTGAGTGAGGAACTTATATATTGGAGATGTCAAAGGATTTTTGCAGAGATCATTGTATGATAATGAAAATATAGTTAAGTTGAGAACTATAAGCAAAGGAAAAGGCTTTAAGAATTTGTCTCCTTGAGGGGAACAAAAACTAAAGTGAGTTATAGCAATAAAATCACTTTTGACTAGTATTCAGATCTTTGAATAGGCTAGAATTGAGGGAGCCAAGAGGATAAAAGGTGTAGAATACTTTTCAAATTGAAACCTGTTAAGAAATCTCCTAGGAAAATTCCTCTCAGTAAAGCAATTATTTAAAAGCATCAAAATTGGGCCAAGAAATACATGAAAATTGACTTTTCTAAAGTAATTTTCATGGATGACACTCACAGGAGCTAATGGATGGGCTAAAGGATGAATTTTATCCAATGTAGATGTGCTTGTGGCTAAACTAAGGCAATGAGGAGGGTGGCAGTGTGATGATTTGGGCTGGAATCGTTGACCAAACCATTATTGAACCATTCAATGTTGATGAAGGAGTTAAACTGAACAGTGCTATGTTGACTTCATGGACAAGATTTTCTTTGAATGGTATAAGTTTTATATTATTATAAAAACTGCTATAAAACAGTTTTTATATTATTATAAAAACTGCTTTAAACTTTATTATTATGAAAACTGTTATAAAACAGTTTTTTATATTATTATAAAAACTGCATTAAAACTTTATTATAAAAACTGCTATAAAACAGTTTTTATATTAATATAAAATAGCTTTAAAAAAATTTTATTATAAAAACTGCTATAAAACAGTTTTTGCATTATTATAAAAACTGTTTTAAAACTTTATTATTGTAAAAGCTGCTATAAAACAGTTCTTATATTATTATAAAAACTGCTTGAAAATTTTATTATAAAAACTGCTATAAAACAGTTTTTATATTATTATAAAAACTGCTGTCTGCAGTCAGCATAAAATATGTTGAAACTATCTAAAAATTTAACTCAGCATTTGTTTTGATGTCTAAATTAATTTAAAATTTGACAAAAAATTTGTCAAAGCAACTTTAAGTGATTGAGGTTTATGTGATTTGCATAATAACCTCAGACGAACTGTAGTTCTTGTGTAGATTCATAATGCTCAAGCTTTTCTCTCTTACATTTGCAGAGACACCCACAAACATATCAACACATAAAGACACACATCGACACACACACACATACAGAACCAAATTGAGAGTTGTCTTACAAACTCTTGCTGAAAAATGATCTAATAAGAAAAGAAGAAATGGATGGTAAATATTTATATAAATCTTATTGATAACCAATTGATTTGCCATTTGCTTATAGAGTGAAAAGAGCAGAGACTTATAAAAGAGCCACAGGGATCACTGTAAGTGTTTGTCTCATGAGATAATATAAACAAATAATTGAATGTGTCCATGAGTTAAATGTTTGATTTCTTCACTGTCCTTGTTCATCAATGGTAACCATTTCATTCCAGCCAATGAAGATAAGGTGCAAAGGTTGATGGTAAATATGAGATGAGAGCACCTGGGACAACAAGCTTTTGCTTATGTCACTTGTGATTTAGATTCTTTATTGGATTTGGTCAGCAAACTTTGAGTAGGGAAAAAAAAGCTGCACCATAATCAATATATCAATCATTAATATTGTTGTTTAAGCAAGTAATTGTAAGCAAGTCTACTTCCAAATATTTTTATAATATGACACAGTAGTGAAATTCCAGTGTAGGAAATCAGTCCTGAGAAGTGATTATGAAGAGAAAAGCATTAAGTTGAAGCAACAATTAACCAAGAAAAATCTTTAGTCATTCAATTATGATAAAAAGGTATTTTCAAGCTGAATAGAATAATTTATGAAAACAAAAATAGTTAATTTTTTTGCCAGAAGGAAAGATATTTTTTCATATATACACTAAATAGAATTTGTATACTTTTAAAGATTTATTTATTTATTTCATTTTGAAGATATATCATAAAGACAAATTTCTAAAGGCTCACCTTAGGTTTAAAACAAAAAGATTTATCAGAATTATAAATTGTGTTATACATTGCTGCAAATTAGATCTACATGTTCTCAAGATGTGAGTGATAAGAAAGCAAAACTTAAAATACTCTACCACCATGACCATGCCTCTCATCTCCACCACCATGACCATGCCTCTCATCTCCACCACCATGACCTTGGTCAATTCAATATAATGCCAAATGCACCAACTCCAGATTCCCCAATTTTTTTTGATCTCCCATTCAACCAGACTCCAACAGAGATATTCTGCTGGATCAAGCATCACTGTCCACTGCAGACTGATGTCTTATTATGACATTTTTAAAAATATTTTTCTTTGCATACAGGAAAATACATTAATCAAATTTCAGTTATAAATATATAGAAACTTACAAATGTTAATTTTCTTTCATCTTATTGACTAAACTCATATTTTAAATTATTCAATTTAATTTCATACTGACTTATCAATGTATCTTCAGTTGAACATTTTCTGCATTCAGTATTTTAACTATACCTACTTGAGCATTGGAAACATAAAACCAATGAGTTGAAAGTTTTGTGGGCCACCAGGAACCTCTTCTCACCATTGTCAAATGGAGAAAAATGGCATGGTTTGTACATGTTACAAGGCACAGTTGTCTGTGCAAAACCATCATGCAAGGCACCATTGAAGGTGGATGCAGGAGAAGATGCCAACACAAGAACTAGTTGGAGAATGTCAAACAATGGACAAGTATGACTATACCAGAATTGCTGGTGGTTGTTGTAGATAGACTAATGTGGAGGAGATTCAGTGTGGCTTCTGCATTCGGATCCCCCACTACAATTACAAAAGTCAAGGGGATGATGATGATGATGATGATGATGATGATGATGATTTGAGCATAAAACTTGAGGTTTCATATTGACAAAAGATTTTCAAATGTGAGCAGTTTTATGGCTGAATTAATACAGATTTTACAATGCTGTCAAAACAGTCTTGTTAGAAAAAGGTTAGACTAAGCCAATTAGCATGAGGAAGAAAACCTTAGTCAGTCAGAGCTAGTATCATGTTAGAAGAGGATTTATTGGAGATAATTTCTGAAACTTTTTGAAATGAGGAACTAGCATTATTATATACCTTATGATTTCAAGCAACAGGCTCATCAGAAATATGGTCTAATGTGTTTTTTAAATTTATAACATAACCAAACTGGTACAAATGATTATCAATGCTTGATTTGGATATTTTGAGCAGGTTGGCTGTTTTCGACAATTTATTATGTTTTACTATCAACTTCAATAGTGTTATCTGAACATGGAGCCTAATTCAATTGGCAATCTTCATTTTCTATCTCTTCAATCATCCATAGTGTCTTCTTCATAAAATGTGAAAATCTTCCTTTTCTTTTTACATTTTTATCTTTCTTAGAATAAAAAAAACATAATACTTATTTTCTTCCATCAGTTTTATAATCAATAAACAAAATATACCTATAGTGGTAAGAAGATTAATGAAGGATGATAGTCATGAAGAAACACAGAGGCAATCTTAATAAAACAAGAAATTTATTCCTGAATTTACACTTGTAAATTAGTGCCAGTAGTTTATTTCAGGAAAATAAATCAGAATTCTTAAAGTTTTAATGTATTGTCATGTAGAGGAAATGTTCACACAACAGATTAAATGATCTGACACAAATAATATTAAAAAATGTTTAAGACAAAGGTAAGAAAGTTCATTGTTCACTGAAGTGATATGGGGTTTGCATACATTCAAAAGTATATGTAGTGAGATTGTTTGAAAGAATTAGCTTTCTTGGATCTTCAAAAGAAAATTTTTTGAAGTGCTGCATGCTTGTTTAGAGGTCAATAATATAATTGGTGAGTAATTTTATGCGATGAACAGAAACAAAAAATTTCACATGACTTCAGACACTTCACTCATTAATTTAAATTTTCTTCCCTTTTTATATAAAAAAGAATTTCTTTTGTTCTTTGAAGGCAAGGTTTTCCTTAGTCAAATATCAATTTCATATAGGCTTGCAAATTCCTTTCCTTCTTAGTTCATTCATCAATTTCTGTGAAGGCAAGTTTCTCTTTAGTTCAGAGAAAATTACATATAGGCTTGCAAATTCCTTTCCTTCTTTGTCAGTCCTCTGAATTTGAAGAGAGCGAGTGAAGGAAATTATTATTATTTCATACTCTCTACACACCAATTTTCAAAAGTTATTCTTCAAAAATAATTCTTGATATAACATCACAACTGTGGTATTCAGAGATAGTTTTAATAAAATTAGAACTAAACATTCCTAATGTTATCAAATGACAAACATAAAATAAACATTTTGATCAACTCAGTTAAATGCAAAGAAGAAAAACATTTTTGTTGATATTTGATTCTTTTAAGAAATAAAAATCAATCAGATACACAAATACTTTTTAAGTATTTTACTTAATGTTGAACTGCCAATTCTCCAGAAAATTTGCACAAATAGAAAAAAATGTTTAATTAAGGAAACTATCTTTTAATTAATTCTCTACTTTCTCTTATTTTATTAGAATTACATTTTATTGAGGTCAGGATATTAAATTTATTGTGATGTGTAAGATGAGTTTAATAATTTATCTTTCTTTTTCCCAGTCTTTTAGGCTTTCACTTATCTTGTATATTATTAATGTTCTATGATAGTAAATTAGTTTTGAAAGGTGTCATGTTTTGCAAATGCATTAACATTTTATTACAATGTATTACCAATTTTTAAATGAGGCAAACTTTTTTAGCAACTCTTCCTATGACCATAGAAATTTTAAGAAAAAAAAGAAAGAAAAAATCATTAGAAAACAATTTTAATTCATACTTAATGATTTTATAATTAAAAAGGTATCAAAGTAAGATATGATTTTACAAAAACATTTTCCTGACAGTGAAAGAATTGGAATTAACTTTTCAGATTAATGTTCTATATTTTACTCTAAATATCTTCATAAAGTTATTTTCCTTAAATACTTTACATAAAATTTGTTGTATAAAATAAAACCAAAAATTTACCTAATAAACAAATTTATTTGCAAAGAATTTTCAAATTTAACATAACTTAAAAATCTTACATTTCATTGTATTCCTAGTTATACTAATTAGTGATTTCCTAAAATTAATTAAAGTGTATTTTGAATTGAAAGAAATATGCACTTATTTTAATTATGAATTATTTCAATAAATTTATGAAAAAATTTCACATTTTTTAAAAATTTTCTTTTTTTTTTTTAAAGATGTTGGTTTGTGCCTGTGCAAAATTTCCACAACTGATTTTTTAAAAAGTTTTTTAAATTAATAAACACTAAACAGTTTTCTTTAACTCACATTGACATCTCTGAATTGATAGACAAATAATTTTTATATCAGAATTTGTCCTAATTTTTCTTATTTCTAACAGTTTTCCTGTTGGTGATCGTCTCATGCCATTTTCTCATTATATGACACAAATATGTCTTACACACACTCTCTCTCTCTCTCTCTCTCTCTCTCTCTATATATATATATATATATATATATATATACACACACACACACACACACACATATCTCTCTCTCTCTCTCTATATATATATATATATATATATATATATATACACACACACATATATATATATATATATATATATATATATCGATTGAAAAATAAATAGACAGAAGTAAGTATATGAATTTAAACATTATATATAAATATATATATATATATATGTATACATATATATTTATATGTAAAGTTTAAATTTATATATTTTTCTTAATGATTATCATCAGAAAACATTTCCACTGCCAGTGGCAAAATAAATTACATCAATACTACCTCTTCTAATGCTTCTCATTAGTATCTTCGTTGGCAAAGCCTGTCCATGAACAACACTAGGAATATCGTTTAGCAGGCAATTTCATCAATCTTTTTATGTGCCCAAACACCTTTCACTTGTGACCTTTTAACATGTTTGCTTTGGATATAATTTTGTATTTTTTCTTCATCTGATCGTAATTTTACCCGAAAGTATTTTAATAAATAAACAAGTATCATACTTGTATAGGTGTGCGTCTGCAGATAATCATATTCAAACTGTATGAACAATCTATGTATATAAGTTTGGACATTGATTAGTAAATTGCTTTCTCTTGAATTAAAATAATATATTAATTTATTATTTTTAAACTTCATACCTGCAGTCAAGTTTTCACCATATTAACTAATAAAAATAAATAATAGATATTCTTGCTTTTGAACAAAGTTTCTGCTTTTTTCAGTGCAAATGATTCAATTTTTAATAAATTTTTCTCAGTTTTATGAGTTTGAGATGGATGTTTATTTAGATGGAATAATTTAAAATAAAAACTAATATCTTTGCTCAAATGAATTGGTTATTGGGTAGCTGTTCAGCTTCGTAATGATATTTTTAGCAGTCTGTAGCCATACACTGGCCTGTATGTGTCATCCGATTTCGGCACCATATGGAGTGTCAAACTCCACTCTGACATAGAAGTGGAAATTTTGCCAGCTTGTCGAAGCTTTTTAAATTCTTCCTTGGCTATATCAGACTCCCGCTTCGTCAGCTGTCGCACTTTCGTAAATGCAGGAGGATTGCTCCCTGTTTCAATTCTGTGAAATATCTTTGATTTTTTACGTTAGGGTCCTTTATTGCCATGGTTTGCACAGTCTGTTCGGGTCACTCTGTTTACAATTGTTAGCAGAGACCAGCGAGATGTTCATAGTATTTATCCAGAACTGTGTTTGTCAGGTACACCTTTGGAATAATTGATACAACAGCACCTGTATCCACAATAAATGTAATTTTCTGAAGCCCTAAATGTATGGTTACTTCCAAAAGTGGCGGGAAGGCTGAAGTCATCACCTCCTACTGCACTAGTTTTCCGCTTTCTCGTCACATGCTGGTGAATATGGTCGTAAGGACGTTTCTAGTTTAATATTCCCTTTATTCGGCCACATACACTATTGCTGAACGGGACTGGGGCCTTATTTATTAGAATACAGCAGTAGATCCTCAGCCATCTTCCTAAGTTTTCTGTTTCTAAATCCGTTTGTGCTGCCAGGACTGGTCTTCTTATGTTAATCGACATTGCTTTGATGAATTTGTGTCATATGTTGTCGCTGCAATTTTTGTTGCCAACGCCATCAGTTCATTTAAATGCTTTGTCAGTGGAAGAAGACATTAATTTTTCAAGCATCTCTGGCTTCGATTTCTCATGCAACTTTACGACTGTTTCTTTAAGTTTGCTATAATCTACCGACTGTGTAAAATGGTACGTTATAGATAGTATATCTCCGGTTGTAATACAGTCAACATGTGATAAAATTGCTATATGAGTGTCCTTATACACATAATATTGAACTGAGCTTCTAAAATTGAGAACCATGCAATCACATTCGATTCAGTGAACACGGGTGGTTTAATGGCTACTGTTTGTATCGATTCGCTGTCCTCTGTGGATGCTTGATAAATCAGCGTTGTCAGACATGTTCACTTGTGATGAATGCCGTAAGAATATGTATGTGTTTTCTCTCACGTCAAAGGTCACCAGATTATAGTGGCGTGGGGCTTAGGAGTTAAAATGAACAATTGATTTACCCATGCCAAGAGGATTAATGAAGGTGTCGGAGTTACCTCCTCCTTCTATCCTTGAACCAGCAGAGGAACAGGTCATTTCGACCTTGGCCTCTCATTCATGCTCCTTACACACTGTTAATACGTCGGAGGGACTAGCAAATCCCCTTTTTAGTTAGGTCATATTACAAAACTTGTTGTAATATACTACTAGTCATTTTTAGACATTAGTTCTCTTTAGCTAACCTCGTAGCATTTTATTATAGAGACTTTTCGGTTAGCTTAGCCAATTTCTCTTGCTGGTCTCCCTCGTCACAGCTTCCAGCACTCCTGCAGTATCCAGCACTTCTGCAGCTTCCAGCACCTCCACCGTTTCCAACCATCTTCATTTCCTTTTCCTTTTAGAATAAACCTCTATATATCATACATATCCTCGTTCTGTCGTCCATATTGCTTCACTGTCAGATTTAAGTCTTCTAAAATGTTAGCGGGCCTCTTGTGACCTCGTTCACCCCTTTCTGTGAAACGGGGCCGCTGGACCGCCCGCTACAAAGGATGGTAATTACGAGGAAACACGGATAATTTTAACAAAACAAGTTAAGGAATTTATTCACGAATTTACACGCTTGAAGTAGTGTCGGTAGCCCTTTTCGGGGAAATAAATCAGAATTCTTAAAGTCTGTAGTTTTAATGTATAGTCATGTTGTCATACAACAAATTAAATGATCTGACACAAAAATAATATTCGAAAATGCTTAAAACAAAGGTAAGAGAGTTCATTACTCACCGAAAGTATATATGGTTTGCATACGGTCAAAAGTAGACGTAGAGAGATAGTTTGAAATAATTAGCTTTCTTGGATTTTTGAGAGAAAATTCTTTAAAGTTCAACGTACTTGGTTAGAGGCCGATAATATAAATGGCGAATAATTTTACATTTGCATGAACGTCAACGCTGGTAGCGGTGAACAGAAACGAAAAATTTCATATTACTTCAGACACTCTTCCCTCATTAATTTAAGTTTTCTCCTTATTTTATATAACAAAAAAATAAAAATAAGAAGAATTTCGCGTAGGCTTGCTACTTTCTTTTCTTTCTCGGCTGACCGGCTAATTTCTGTGAAGGCAAGATTTTCAAAAAACAATTTTACATAGACTCGCGAATTTCTTTCTTTCTTTCTTCTTCCTCAATCTTCCGAATTTGAAGGGAGTAGATTAAGATAGTTATTATTATTTCACTTTCACTAAAAAGATATATTTAACTGTGTCAATGAAATAAATTCCTATATCGTTTCTTTAATTTTCCTTAAATTAGTCATTTCCATTGAAACATTGAAAAAGGCGCTCACTTTATATTCCTTAAATATTTTTACAGATATATCTACCGTAGAAAGAACACTAGATAAATTTCCGACTGTAAATGAAGCTGTCAAATTTTTTTTCTTTCATTTTTTTGGCTTTTATCGAGCAATTACTAGTTACCAAAACCCGAAGTAAGCCAGAGTATACACGATATATATATATATATATATATATATATATATATGATGTAAATAGTATCTCTCTCTCTCTCTCTCTCTCTATATATATATATATATATATATATATGATATAAATAGTATATATATATATATATATATATATGATATAAATAGTATATATATATATATATGATATAAATAGTATATATATATATATGATATAAATAGTATATATATATATATATATATATATGATATAAATAGTATATATATATATATATATATGATGTAAGTAGTAGTATAGCGGACAACTATATATATATATATAATGTGAATAGTATAGTGTACGGCTACAGACTGCTAAATATCATTACGAAGCTGAACAGCTACCCAATAACCAATATCAACTCACTAGCGATGAAACTACATGAAAAAAATCTTTTCAAAAATTCATCACCAGATACTAGTTTATCCTGATTATGTAAGTAAAACTGCTATTGCGAGAGAACAGAGTTTATTTGAATATAAAGACTTTCCTTTTGGGTTGAGGAACGTTGCAAGTATCTTCCGAAGAAGATGGACGATATTTTCCAGAATTTTGAGTGTACATTTATTTACATCGATGATATTCTAATATACTCCAATAATGATGATTCCCATTCTAAACAAATGGACCAAGTATTTTGGAAGCTAAGTGAATATACAGGGTGCTAAAACAGCGATAACTGCAAGGCAGGAATCATGGCTATCAGCCCTACCTATTGTACTCTTAGGAATCAGAATTACACTCAACGAATCAACTTACTAACCATATACAGCAGTGATGGGGCGCAATGCGCAAGTTCTACGACTATTAATAGACCCATGTGACAAAAGTAACGATAAAACATTAAAACATGACAATACGAGAACTGGTGAGTGAAATGCGAAAATTTGACATGGAGAATCAGTCCACCGGACACTTACATTCATTACCAAGTCTCTATATCCC
Source organism: Acanthosepion pharaonis (assembly GCA_903632075.3). NCBI lineage: Eukaryota > Metazoa > Mollusca > Cephalopoda > Sepiida > Sepiidae > Acanthosepion > Acanthosepion pharaonis. Next base: position 439,905 of record CAHIKZ030000816.1, read on the forward strand.
GAAAGACCTAAACAAATGTAAATTTGTGTGGTTTAGGAAATCTCTGGAAGCACTGCACACAAAAGTAGTTAACCACAATAATAAGTACAACTGCAAAATATGTAAATCGCTATGTTTCTATAGAGATTGAAACTAGCACTTATCTCAGAAACGGTGAAAATACCTAATATTGATAAAGCAATACAAACACGAAGAGATCGACATGACTATGAAAATAGTAAAGACAGTAAAACACTACAAGCACTAAGTCGGGCAGATCGGTAACTTGGTAAAGAAACAATACATAGCACTACTATTAATGTACTAAATGACTCTGTCAAATCTGGGAAGGGAAGTAATGAGATGAATGCGAAATAATAACTCCCTTCATCAACTTCCTTTAAATTCGGAAGATCGAGGAAGAAGAATATGTGAAATTGTTTTTGGACCAATGAAAACCTTGCTTTCTCAGAAATTAGCCAGTCAGTCATGATAAAGAAAGAAAGAAAGTAGCGGATCTACGGAAAATTTCTTTCGATATAAATGAGGAAAAAAATTAAATTGATCAGAGAAAAATGTCTGAAGTCATGTGAAAGGTTTCCTTTCAGTTCCTCACGGTCAGCGTATATATATACTATTTGCATTATATATATAATAAAGTAAATAGTATATATATATATATATATATATATATATATATATATATATATATATATATATATATGTGTGTGTGTATGCGCATATATACGGAAAATTTAAAATTACTCATTAACCTAACAGTTCTGAAATAAAATAAAATAAAGGAGTAGGATTGATACTAGATCAAGAATTCAAGAAATGCATCCTGGGATACTACCATTTACCCGAAAGAATTCTGGTAGTCAAGCTGAAAGGAAAGTAGCTATCATAATAGTGTATGCACCGACAGCACAAAGTAAGGAATAAGAAATCGAATCTTCTACTCCATGCTTGACAATGCCAAGACTTACTGCAAATCGCAAGCAGTCATAATTATCATGTGAATCCTGAAAGGAAAAATTCGGCCTAGGGGCCCGCAATGAAGCCCAGGAGGAGAAACTAAAAACCAAATTGACTACATACCTATTAACAAAAGATTCAGGAATGCAACGGTTCATTGCAAAACCTACCCAAGTGCTGACTGCGGAAGATATCATCGCCCTGTTATATGTAAACTAAGAGTGAAACTACGGAAACAGAAGAAGCCTAACGCAGCATCCAAAATGCAATATAAAAAACTTCTGAGCAACCCAAAAAGGAAAGAAAAATATATAGATAGTGTGAAAAGAAGATACGAGGGACACAATAGAAACTCGAAATGGGAAGCACTAAGAGAAGCTTTGGTGACATCAGAAAACAATAATATCTCAAAAGGAGAATGAACGAAGAAGAAAAAATGAATGGATGACTGATGAGATTCTTAATATGATGCAAAGGAGACAAAAAAACTCTCTCAAATGGAATACAGAAAACTACACACCAAAATAAAGACCAAATGCAAGCAGGCTAAAGAAGAGTGTGCAGAAATAGAGAGATTGAGTACTACCTAGAAAGGAGATATGCATAAAGAAATAAGGGAACTAACATGACAAAAGACATACTTGTCAACAGGCTGCATAAAATCAAAGGATGGAAAAGCTCATATTAGAGAAGGAAAAAATCTTCAGCGCTGGAACGAATATATTGGAGAACACTTTTACGACGAAAGAGAACAACCAGCAATACACAGAACTACCGACGGACCTAAAATTCTAAAAACCGAAGTAGAAGCTGCACTGACGAAATTGAACAGAAAAAAAAGGCGGCAGGGTCAGACGGAATTGTACCGGAAATGCTGACAGCCTTAGGATGATTTTCGGCATAGACAAGGTCACAGAAATAATAAATGAAATCTACAACAGTGGTGATATACCGGAAGATCTAAGCAGATCTATTTTCATAGCAAAGCCTAAGAAACCAAGCGCAAACAAATGTGAACTCCACCGAACAATAGGCCTAATACACTACATAACAAAACTCATCATCCGTATTCGGATGAATAGAGCATGCTGCTGAATCAGGTCAGAGATAGGACAAGAAAAGTGCGAGTTCGTTAAAAACACCGGAACAAGGAACGCTATATTCATGCTCAGAATGTTATCGGAAAGAGCAATACAAATGCAGAAGGACGTGCACATACGTTTTATAGATGACGCAAAAGCGTTCGACAAAGTACACCACAAAGATATGTTGGAACTGCTCGGCAACCTTGATATATTTGTGAAAAATATTAGGATAACCAAGAACCTATACTGGCAACAAACGGCCTGCATGCAGATAGAGAATGAGTTCAGCAGATATACAAAAATAGAAAGGGGTGTAAGGCAAGGATATGTTTTCTCGCCAGACTTATTCAACCTATACAGCGAGGCAATTTTGAAAGGACAGGAAATTCTACTATTGGCGGCCAGAATCTTGACAACATAAGATACACAGATGACACAGTGTTGATAGCAGACACGGAAAGCAAATTACAAAAAAAACCTCCTGCAGAAGGTAGTGAAGGAGAGCGAGAAGAAGGGACTAAGTATAAATTACAAGAAGACAGAAATGCATGGTCAGCAGTTAAAAGGATGAACCCGAAATGCAATTTACAAGCCGGGGACACTAAAATCAAGCAGGTGCGGAAATTTAAATATCTGGGAAATGTTCAGACAGAGGACGGCAAGTGCGACGCCGGGATCCAAAGACGTATTGGGATGGCCAAAGACACACTCCAAAAGTTAGGGAGAGTATTACGAGACAGGAGGATTTTAGTTAGTAACAAAGAAAAGAGTACTGAACTGCTACTTAATATCTGTCCTCCTTTACGGTAGTGAATGTTGGACGGACTCTTCAAAGATGAAGGAGAGACTCAACGGATGTATGGTTCTACAGAAGGATGTTAAGGATACCATGTGCCGAACATGTGAGCAACGATGATTTTTTGGTGAGGAAACAAGGGGGAAGCTTATACTTAACATCAAGAAGAGACAGCTGAAATTTCTGGGACACAATGAAAAAGGAGGGCTTGTTGAATCTGATACTCACAGGGTAGATAGATGGAAAGAGAGACAAGGGAAAGCAACGCGTGACATACTTATCGGGCATAAGCAAATGGATTTCAGAACAGGGTTTGGGAGAAGTATCAAAAGGAAAAAACATATTGAGAAGTACAAGGGAAAAGAAGAAGTGGAGAGCCATGATCGTCCAGAAGCGAGACGGCTCATAAAAGAAAATTTTGCTTATTGGAAATATTAAATTTAATCAATCAGCTTGAAATCAAAACTAAAATAAAGGAAGATTTTTCATTTTTAAAAATTCATTTTAAACCTTAGCTATTGCGTTTCTTTGGAGGTACCTACTTTAAATCACCTAGGGAGGAGGAGGGCGTTAAAGTACTCTGAAAAATCTACTTTCATAGTTCGAATGACAGGTTCTGTCCGAGATTTCCAGGTCACCAAATACGACAATCTCCCGAAAAAGATCGAAACGTTATGACTATAAAAAACTACTTCGAATAAATCAGATAAAAAAGGGAAAAAAAAATGATCACCAATATTAAACAGATGATTTTCTCTATTTCTTCAAATGTGTTCAATATTTTCAAAGCATAGTTGGTTGTTGTCATTTGTTGGGGAATATTTTTTAATGAAAATAATTTTATTCTTTTGGCAGGGTTGGAGTGCAGTTCTAGAGGAGTCAAATGTCATGGGGAATTTATAAATATTAAAAAATAAAAATAACGATTACATAGTTTATTGATTTCTGCCAAGTTAGGGAACCATTCTTTGACCTTCATTAGTGCCAATTAACAAGGTTTGGTTTTCTTACAGAGCATCATCTGTTTTTCTTTTTTGTTTAGACTAAACTTTCCCCGGTTTCAAACAATAATGTCTTCAAACTGTGCACACTGATTTTCTCATCTTTTAGAGGCGATGGAATGAAAGAAAAAATACAAGTCCTGTCTTTTAAAGGTTTCGATAAAAAACAAACAAAACAATAGTATTGCTTTTAGTCAGATAAATTGTGAAGATGGACTTCCTTTCACAAAGACAGTAACGAATACATTTGAATATATCATTTATTAAAAAAAAATGTTATTTTTCCACAATAACTTGAAGGTACGGTATTATTATAAATAAATAAAAATAAAATATAATAATAATATTAATGAAAATTATAAATAAAAGAAAACAGTAACAAGAAAACGTTGTATAGAATAAATTAAATAAAAAAATAAAAATAATAAAAATTCTCCCAGCATTCAACAAAAAATATTCCTGTCAGAAATACAGACATCCCGCTAAAAGACTGAATTCAATCTCTTCGACAACAACCTTGGAACAGTCAACACGCGCCCAACTTCTCTCTCTGTGACATGGCGTATAATAGTACGAAGTAACTTCTTCCTTTCATCACATGCAACCATGCAATATTTGTAACCAAAAAATACACACACCTGTACACATAGAAAATAAATTGTATGATATGACTGTACAATTTACCCTGCTTTCACTTTTATCCCTTTTTTTGTTTTATTTCTGTGACGTATGTTTTTTTTATTTCTTGTGAACACGGGGCTATTTCTGCTATGATGTGAGTGATCCCCACAAGCTAAACTTAACAATTTCAGACCGCCCATGACTTAAACATGATTTCATCAATTTTTAAAACTTTTAAATGGGATAATATTTAATGAATCTCAAAGAATTCCAAAGATGTATAAATTCGTGTTTTTATAGTATGGATAACGGTTTTTATTAAAAAAAATGACTATTTATTGCATTTTTTATTAATATTTGTTTACTCTAGATTAGTAGCAGGGTGAATACGTCGGACTTCATTAAAAGTATTCTCAAAGAAAATTCTTGTATTTCTTTTCATGAAAAATAGATTTGAAAAACTTTTGCCCTGGACAATATCTAATAAAATTAGGCACTATTATTCTGAAACATTATTATAGAAATGCTAAATAACGTTCTTTGAAAAAGAAATTCGTGTTAATTTATTGATTCAGTTTGTTTCATACGTTGTACATATAGGGAGTTTAAATTCAGTAATATTAAGGAGTTTTGATGTAGAAAACGATTTTTGTAAAATAATCTTCCAAAATTTATAAGAAACATTTAGTGGATTTAATTACCATTTTATGTGTAAAAATGAAAATAAATGAAAAACTTGCGAAAACGAACTCCACAAATGTTTAATTCGGCTTCCAACTCTTATTTGTAAATTAAAATTATTTCACTGTGAATTAATATCATTTCTCCGATATTCCTATTATTTGTGGATGATGACAAGAATGATTTTTCTTACGTTTAAAGTTTGCAAAAATCAGTTTGATGAAAAACTGTGTTGCATTGGCTGAGAAAATACATAAATAAGAGAATGAATAAAATGAGACGGCAATTTTTATTCTATCGCCAAATTTTAGTATGAAGAATGTTCTAGGATATTTTTTGAAAGAAAGTGTAAATTCAAGGAATGTTCTTTTGACAGTTCCTATAAAAATGAAGAAATAGTTGAACCCTACTCTGTTGTTGGTGGGTTAAAGAGTGAGTATGGTGTTCGGAGTTCTACCTGTTGCTCGACACGGTATGAAAGAGGATTTTCGTCTTAGGATTTTCCTTACTAATCCTAGTTTTTTTTAAGTATGCCCAAAAGTTGAAAAGGGGTCGTTGCTGCTAATAGGATTTTCAGCGCATGGGCATCTGGCGAAACTAGTTTTAACATCTGCTACAACATATATTTATTTATTTATTTCTCTTGTCATGAACTTTTACTGTTTTAACTTATTTTCCTTTATTAAAATAAAATGAGCATACAGAATTTTTCTTAATTTAAATAAAATGAGCGTACACGATGAAAAAGATACCCCAAACTGAATAAAACAGTTTTATCGTCAAAATCTTTACGTTATTATTAAAAAAGAGGACAAAAAGATTTTTTAATTATTAATTTATATTTTTTAATCATTTTTAGAGGACGTTCGAAATTTTGTTTAAAAATTTTGTTTTTTTTTCTTGCGTCAGTGGGGGAACCAAAGATTACTATAGGAAGTTTTAGCGTCATTTTTGTGGTGAAAAGCACAATGATTTGGAAATTCTTGCAAAAATCAAAGCATTGTTGGAATTTAATGAAACTTTCAGGACTTATTAACAAATAAATAAAGTTATTTTATAAATGTTTTTGTTTTAGAAAATCTTGGTAAAAACATTTTTCCCATCTGTCATCTTTCACTTATTTAATTTCATGTAAGTATTTAATTTCATGTAAGTATCTCCACAGAAAACGCGATACTTAAGATTTAAAATAAATTTTTTAAAGTGAAAAAGTGTTTTTTTAGTTTTAATTTTAAGCTAATAGATTGAATTTAATATTTCCAATAAGTGAAATACATTTTCTGTATTTCAAAACTAATTTAAATTGACTGGAAGCAGTTTTCGTTTTGAAATTGCTAAAATCGGTAATTTTGACGTCATTTTTAGCCATCCGTCATTAATTAAAAAAATTCAAAAGTAAAATATACTTTTCTGAAACTTATTTGAGGAATATTAGCTGATTTAAAGCGGAAGTAAATGTTTATTTAAGGTGTTGACAGATTAACTGAAGTGTATCTAATTATTTTGTACAATGGATATATCTGGAAAAATTATGAGGAATATAACTTAAGCGTTTTTTTTTTATATAATATTTAACTATCCAGTAATCATTAAAATTTAGAAAATATTCTCCGTAAGAAGTGTTTGATTTGGCCTAATTAGATAGCCCACCAAAAGAGGGGTATAAAACAAGAAAATCAAATTGTAAAGTGAAACAACAAATTTATATACATATAAATCAATTTAAGTCTTTACAAATACAATTAATGTATTTTGGTTGATACAAGGTCGTCAAAATGTTCGTAGTAGTCCTTGCAAGAATGAGTTTATGTGTACGTAGGCAGGAACGTATGTGTGTATGTATGTGTGTATGTATGTATGTATGTATAACCGTTATCGTAGTGTAGGAATGTCTTTGAAGCGATCGCTCAGTCTTAAAATGTTTCGTTCGTTTATCAAGTATAAAAGAGTTGAGGGAGAAAGGTAGAGATAACGAGGTAACCATCGCTTGACATTTGTGAAGGGACGTGTTAATACGCTCGTCTCCTTCTATCTGGTGACATGCGAACTTGCCCGTTTTTGATTTTGTTTGTGGGGCTTGAAAAAGTCATTTGGGAATTCACTCCCGGATATGATTCGGGCCTTTCCATTCATGTTGGCTCGCGAAAAGATCCGTAAAAGAATTTGTTTCTGAGAATTGAAGATTATTTGAATTTTGTTTTTAAATGTTTCCTGGTTTTCTATTGGCCGAAAAACATTTGGCATCAAGGTGTGAAATTTCACGAGTTTGGTTTTGGATTCGCTTTTGTGTGTGTTAAGCAAAGTTTGTAAATTCGAGTCTTTAATTTCTAACAAAATCAATAAGTCAGGGCTTAGTATTTGAATTTTAAATCTAGATCTAGTTTTGTTCACTACACTTCTACTTTTTTAGTGCATTTTATACTGGTATCCAAGTGAAAAAGACAAAGATTTATTGAAATTTAGTTCAGTGCTGGTCAGTATTTTATAAGTGTTCTGTAAGAGTTGACTGATGTCCGCGGAAGATAAAAAAATATTTATCTATTTGATAAAGAAAGTACGTATTGACTTCTCTCGAAGGTGTTTAGTTTGAAAGTTTCTTTCTTTATCTATTTTTATTTGTTGCATTCAATAAATAAATAAAAAACTTAAACAATGGTAGTTTAAGTTACTATTGTTTAGTGTTTTTGTATGCATGACTATTTAACTGAATATGTATCTACCTACACACTGTTTGTATGTAAGTGTATGCACACACACACTACACTACACAGTTCAGTAAACTACAATGACTACACAGTCACTACACATTTTTATCATGTGAGCACCGGAGATTTAAGACACGTCGTGTACTCGGACATAATAGAAAAGTTTCACTTTTTTGTCTTTTTAGTAAATAAAAATTAAAAAATGCAAGTTGTTCCATCCATTCACGATAGAGAGAAAAATAATGCAAATGTTTAAAAAAATCACATACGGACATTTCAACAATATTTCTTATTTTTTCATCTACCATAGGAATTTAGTTCTTTGTTTTTACTTGCATGCCTTACACTTTTTTGTTTTGTTTGTTTATCCAGAATATTAAGTAAAAAAATAATAATACTTAAAAACTTAGATTAATAATTAGAGAATATGCACTCGGCAACAACAATCCACAATGTTTTTTTATTTTAATTTTATTTCACATTATTCATACTATACCCTTCTAAAACTTTATTTTATATTTATGTTTTTAATTTGCACAGATTTTCTGCTTATATAGCCAATTAGGGAAAATCAATAACACTAACAACAGCCACCTGCAGTGGAGGCTTTATGTACCCGTATACATCGCTTAAACCTGTACTAAATCCCGAAACAGAAGTACAAGGAGCATAAATGTAAAAACAAGGGGAAAAAAAAAAGATGTGTACATTGTACAAATTTAGAAATTTAAAATGTTTATTTATTTTCTCTAAAATAATAAACGATGGGAGAGAAATATAAATAAGAATTGTGTGCTTTATATGAAAAAAAATCTATTGTTTTCGTATTATTTGTCTTCTTTTCAAGTTTGTCAATAGATGCAATGTGCGATAAAAATGATATACTAACTTTCTGGAAAAAATTTAAAAAAATATTGTAGTACATTTTAAAAGTTTACTAATAAACCGCCTGAGGATATTTAGTTCTTTTCATACAATCAAGTAAATAAGTGTTTTTTTGTTAAACACTAGTATTTTTTTTATTCAAAGAGACAACAACATAATTTCAGTTGACGAAATAAAGTCAGAATAATAAAACTAAGAATAGAAGTTTGTCATGTGTGCCATGCATTTTTAATTTTAGCATTTCACTTTAATTATTTTATTTTTTTAAAAGGTTTTCAAAAGAACATTGAAAGAATAATAATAGCCATCCCAAAATAATGGACCAAATTCAAATATGAGTAACATGCACGTACATGTGTACTGTAGACGTACAGACGACCTAAGTGAAACAATACACAATTGCTAGTGTATTTCAACACATACAACAAATATTTACAGATTGACATAAATTGATAAATATTGTGTTCTAATGAGATTCAAGTTGTCAGTTCTAAAGTTAGATGATTTGAGAAAAGATAAGTCTGTACATGTCAACTTCTGAACTAGTTAAAAATTACAAAAGAATGAGTAAAGCAACAAGTTAATTATGTCGACGCACGTACGTACATACTCACACACATCAGTACACAAACTTTCTTTTTTTACAACACTAAGTCTGTCAAAAATACTAAGTGGCGGTTTTAGTTTAATTTTTTGCAAGCGAGGCATTAAAAGTGAGTTTTGATTAGAAGTAAAACTGCGTATATCGAAACAAACATGTTTAGTAGCTGAACAATTGATTGTATTTGTTTTAAATGATTGTTTTTTTTGTGTGTATTCTTAATCATTGAATTGATATCAACAAAATTATTAATGCAAAATATAATAAAGCCTATTTTTCCTGACTACATTCGCCTATACATTTTTTTTTTACTTTAAACTTTACTTTACTTTCTCATTTACTGTGATAGAGTAAGAATCCGAATGTTTTTCTTTCGTGCATGTGTTTAAAAAAGTTCAAATCCAGATAAAGCGTAATTGAGTAATGACTTTTTTTTTTATTTCTTTAGAAGTGCAATTCTTCTATTGTATGCAGGCTTTGTGTATAAAACTTGAAGTTGAAAACAAAAGAATGTGTCTCTACTTGAACAGAAATGAAAAAAAAATGCGCGAAGAAGACAATAAGTTTCTCACCGATTCGCAACTGGAATGCTCTTCTCACTCCCAAAGAACGTAATGTCCGTTTCGGCGTTTACCAATCGGTTACTAAGGTAGAGTGTCATAACAACACTTCTAATGCGCTCACCTATTTCTAACCCTTGTTAGCGTGCAACTTCCGGCAATTAGAGAATATCCCTCACTACCCCATACCTACCTAGCAGTCAGCGTAACCATACATTGTTCTGACTACTGAGCTTTGACTCTGACTGTGTCTTATCAAATCAAAAATACGTGCGCCAAACCAAAAGTGAACAGCAATGATTACATTTTTGTAGTATTATTGCGCTAATTGATTAAAACATGGATAGTTCGGCATTAAATTTTGGTCATATATTGAAAGTGCATATCAGTAAGGGTTTGCATTGGCAAATGATAATAATATTATTTTAATTCTGGATGTGGGATTATTACCATACACTTGCAGAAAAAGTGAAGGAAAAATGCATACACACAAACAAGTACGATTGGCACAAAGTGACAAGAAGAGGAAAAGATAAATAAAAAACAAAAGTTGGAAATCAGGAAAAGATGCCATTTACAAAAATAAAATGAAGGAAAATGTAAGATCACACAGAAATTTAAAAAAAAGAAAAGTTTATATTTTATTATTAGAGTAAATAGTTAAAGTTTAAAGACTCGTGAATTTGATATTTGGAGAGAATATTTCAGTTGCAAGTACAAACCTGTTTGAGCGGCACTCGTATCCTTTGTTGGATTTCTTCGTAGCATATTCCCCCACCCCCCGGTTATATGAATGATAATGATTTATCACACACATCCACATGGCAGGTTAAGCTAATTCTGGGCATGTTGCATATGTTATAAGACGATCCTAAAATAATAATAATAATAATAATATACAAATTTTAAAATATTTAATTTTATTTTAGGAGCTTCCGTTGTAAAGTCATTCATGTTTCTTTTTCGTTTGTTATACAGTTGAATAAATTTCACACTACTACTGTATTAGTTGGTGTGACTGTAGGTGATTCCGTTGTTCAGGGTTTTTTATATTAAATTTTCCAATTCTTAAAATAAAAACAAAGAAAACATAGGTATATAAATAAATTATTTTATTTACAAACATTTGTACATGAATTCCAAAGAGTTAAAAAGTTTTTTTTTACATTAGTTGAGTTAAAGTCTTTGAGTAGTTGGTACACAGAAAACCCTGTAGTTTAGAAAAAGACTTTTAGTATTTGGTTCATAGCAAAAATCTATGGTGGAGAAAAGAATTTTAAATAGTTGGCCCACCGTAAAAAACTTTATCGTTAGCGAAGATTCCCTGACTGATTTTGTTGCCGTTGGAGACGATTCGCTTGAAGTCTCCGACTGTCCAGCCATGCTGTTGTTGCAGCTGATTTGTTTGAAATCGCCGACACATGTTTCTTTCAGTATACGCTTGGGGAGCTATGTAGGTACGTTATCTCTTCGGCTGGAGACAGTCGCATCTCTGTTACTTTAAGTCGAAATCTGTGGGTTATGAGATATTTTCCCGAAAGAAGGCTCGAGAAAAATAGAATTATAATTTTCTCTGAATAGTCAAATATTTTACATGGTAATATTAATTTCAAACCAATAGGCACTTTGTATTGTGGAATCTTTTTGGCATGTTTGTAACATTGTCTATTATTGAGTAGAAAATAAAATGTGGACATATTTTAATATGGTATGTATGTTGATTGTGTTGGAATTAGAGTTTATTTCCTATATGATAATTTAGCTAGTCATATTAACTGACCCAATCAAAGTTTAATTTTTCTAATACCATAATATCACATTTATATGAATACTTCCATATAGCAAGCACAGTTCATGTTCTCCATGAAATTCTTAACTAATGCACTATATTTACAATCATATGTATGAACAACTGCGGAGGGGAAGAAAACTTAATTTTATTTACATAAAAAAGAACAACACAATTTGAATGAAAAATATGTACAAAGAAAAATGTGTTAGCATGGAACGCTCCCTACAACCTTACAATAGGCAGGAAAGCAAGTTAACTGGGTGAAAATATAGTGGGAACACATAGAAGGAAAAACAAATAGATAAAAAAACCAAAAAAAAAACCTGAAATGTTCCCGCCGCAGCGACAGAGAATTTTCCCTTCTTTCACCTAACAATGGCTAAATCATTAGATTCTTCCATTTCACCTCAATAGACGCATTTTGGTCAAATGGCCAGTTCCACCGCAAAAGAATGCAATCCGAATCATCAGCCATGTGAGTGATGTTTCATCATTAGTGAGGCAGCGAAAAACAGAAATATCGGGGACGAAAGACGTCGATGATCATAAACAATTTCAAGGAACGTAAAAAACTTCACCTATTCTTAATTGGCTTGGGCTGGCATGTTTTGCGTAAAAAAACAAATCCTTCAACCGGCCATTTCAAGATGCCACTCAAAATTTGCACCGTTCATTGGCACCAGCTCTTGAATAATCTTTCTGTAAAGTCCTCCGAAGAACGTTTCTCTCTCTTCTTCTTCCCCCTTTCTCTATCTCCACCCTGATCTTGACCTTCAGCTGGTGTTTGAAGGACTCAACCAGATGATTGGAATTCAGAGGTAATGCTCTGAGGACTCCGTTCATCCTCGTCATTTATACCACAATGTGCATCACGCCTAGCATGCACAGAAGCACATAGTACTTCGTATTGTCCGACAACGAGCTCACATCGCTACAAACGGAAACGGCCTTCAGGACAAAGAATAGCTCGCACAGTATACGAATCATATAGCCTTACTGAAGATTATATGGTTCACACAACAGACGGACGAAAGTATGTTCAATATATTCGTCTATTTCAGCGCAACGGCCGCATTCTGGCAAAATGGCCAGTCCACTACAAAATACTTTCTGACGACAGAGAGCGCATTCCGAATCATTAGCCAAGTGAGTGATGTTTCATCATTAGTGAGGCATTTTAACCAAGGTACCCAAGCGAAATTCCATCCTCGTACCTCGATCAAATCGTTGTGAAAGCGCCCCCCCCGCACCATACACGATATAATAACTCTTTAGACAGCGGTCGGATCACAGAGAGGCCAACCTGTATCCGAGAAAGAACTCTCAAAGCATGTCGGCATTAGCGGTAGAAGGACCACTCGTTTCGAGACAAAGAGCAGGCCTCGCCCTCATTCGAGTGCACGTTCCTCAGAGACATGAAGGCTTTCTTGGCGTATTCTTCCAGAAGCTACCGTTCTCATTAACCTGTGAACAACCAAGGAATTGCAAACGCAACGTGTGCCGAGGAGTCTCGATGTTCGTGATTTCAAGGGCGCCCCCCCAGACGGATAGAGGCAGCAAATGTCACGACGCACTATAGGAATTCTGTCGCATCAGATGAGACGAAACAGATCTCTCGAGTACAACAAGTTCAGTGGACGAGAGTGGCAGCACTGAAAGACGGTAACGGATGAGGGGGTAGATTTCGTAACGCATACTTCGGCTTCCGCCTTCAATGACAGATTCCTAGATTACCACAGCTGCGGCCTTTTCCAGAAATTCCGACCAATTCTTCTCCAGCTGAAGGTAGGGACAGAACTAAGTGTCTTGCAAGGCCCGTTCGTTCAACTGAAGTGGTTCAGGAGAAGACAAACCTTTCTATGAACCCAGCCACAAGCCAACAGACTGAATGCGGTTAATTTTGGTCACTGTGACCGTCGCATACATTCGGATTTCTTTACGGTTACGTGGCACTGCTCGCTTCAAGCCTGGGGACGTTATCGGCGTAAGCGATGTACCTGGCTGAGATAGTTGGTAACGAAATTCTACTAAGGACCGGATTCGCCCTCAACCTTCACAGGAGAGGTTCTAGGACATAATAACTGAGCAGTATTAAAAAATAATGAGATACCTCTAAAAATGAATAACGGAACAGGAACAATCTGTCCCCGTAGATTGAATAAAGGGTTGAGTTTGAAATGTTTTGATGGTTACTTGTTTACAAAGGCCGGAGAGCAAGACAATCGATCTTTTGTGATAATAACAACAAAGATGAGGACATTAGTCCGACTTTAAATAATATGATATCTCTTCATTCCAGAAATTCAGACAGAAATGCTCGTACATATATTCAATCGTACAATCGTATTGAAAAATAGCCAACGCTGACGAATGGATATGGACAGTAGGAAGAGCTTCGATCATATCCTGTTCACTTCCACCATATATCCGGGACTTGGATACAAGAGGCGAACCCAAGAGCAAAAGTACGACTTTTTGGACTGATCCAAACTGATCAGCACGTCTTCTTCGTCAACTTTTTCCATTGAAGTTATGCGAACCAAACGAATATTATCTTGGATTGTCCTACCCAAGGACCGGATTCGCACTCAGCATCAACTAACAGCTTCAGCTGTCTCGAAACGAGAAAAACCAGTTAAATAATTGTCTGGAAGTAACCCTGAAATTCTCTACATATACCCATTGTCAAGGTCCTTCCATCTGGCGATGTGACACTCGATAATGCTTATCAGTAGCATTTCGGAGCTCTGCACGCAATTCTACGGCCATATTCGTTGCCTCTGCAGACATTCTATTGAACCTTGCCCTAAGCAAGATGACCGTCACACAGTGGCGTAGCTAGAGTAAACGTCACCCGGGGCGGTCCGCTCAAATGTCACCCCAATGACCCCGATTCACCCTATGCTGAATGGTTAGCTGTAGCTAAATTTTCATACATGCTCTACCCCTACTTTACTCTACTGACCAATACGTTACTGTTTACATGTATGATCCAAGACAAAATCCAATACCACAAAATAATCAGTTCAAATCAAAAGATTTTTAAAATGCAACTGTTCACTTTCAGAACAACTAAATACAAAACAGGGCAATACACAAAAGAATGACATTCGATACTATGGTCTTAGGATGAATGTTTTCTTGTTTTCATTGTGGCAAACTGGCCAATGACATCGTCAAAATCTATTTGTCTTGTAAGCTCGTTTTCAATGGACAGCACAGCCAGATCCGACAGTCTCGACTGGCTCATGTTTGACCGGAGGTAATTTTTTATAAGTTTCATTTTGGAGAAACTTCTTTCACACGATGCCACAGAAACACATATTGTCAGAAAGAATGTTAGAGTCAGCGTAAGATATGGCAATGACTCAACAAAGTCCCACTTGATGATAATCTGCAGGAACTGCAGTACAGTCCAGTGCTTGGCTTCCTCCAAGTTTATTTCGGCTGCTTGAAGGTGTCGCCTTAAACGTCGAATTTCTAAACAAAGTTCTTCTTCAGACAGCTCATCATACACAGCTGTGAGCTTGGTAACAGATAATTGTATTTCTTCGTATTAGTTGTGCCAAAGCACAACTAATATGGTCTGACTGAGCGGCACAAAATGTCAGCAAATGTCATTCACTGCCTTTCCTCTGGTATCCAACTAGATATGAAAACGGTCCAGACACTCTAACATTGCTCTCTTAGTCTCCTGCTGCAATGAAAATCCAGCATCTCTTGGCTCCTCTCCTGGTATTCTTTTCTTTCTTCTGATTCTCTTCTCTGTAGGAATATCAAGTTCTTCACATTTGGCAAGTGCTTGCTGGACGGCACTATCAACAACATTTGTACGCTGCTCTTCCAAAAACACCTTGAGAGCCCTTAATTTGGTAGCAACCATGTCCAGAGTAATAGCTGGTGTTCTGAGCTAAGTTGACTTCTTGTAAAACATCACCCCAGAAAAACAAGAAGGAAATGAAAGAAAAGTCGCATATAGCTGGCAACAGATTGTGCGCAGCGTATCTTGTCTCGTCGCTTTCTTCGACACCACATAGGGCTTCAATGGCTTCCACAAACTGGTTAAACTTCTGTATCACTGGCTTCACAGCGTCAGCATGTGCACTCCAGCGAGTTGTAGACAGTCTCTTCACTGTTAGACCTGTGTATTCCACTAGCACAGCCCAGCGATGGGTCGACAGAGCAAAAAAAGTGTACAGCGCCTCAAGAAAAAAAAAAAAAACAAGGTACAAAAACGGATTAATTAATGTCTTTGATCTTTTGTTGCACACCGCCGTGGATTCCAGACATGTTTGCCGCATTATCGTACCCTTGACCGCGACACAATTGAATATCCAGTCCCTCGTTTTCTAGTTTCTCGAGGATATCGCTAGTTGATGCAGTAGTGTTTTACCTTTCAGATGAAAAAATCCAAGGAATGACTCCCGCACTTCAACTGTACCACCGCTAATGTGTACATATCGAATTACTGTTGACATTTGATCTGTATGCGAAATGTCCAGTGTGCTATCAAAAAGTATGCCAAAGTATTTTGCACTTTTGATGTCGGAAACAAGTTTTCCATTCACGTATTTTGCCAAGAGAGAAATGAACTCGTTTTGAATTTCAGATGACATGTATGAACATACTACCTGACTGTCTGTGTTTTGCTGGAGTCTGACAAGATGTTCTTTTAATACTACATCGTAGTGAGATAACAATTCAACAAGCTCCAAGAAGTTACCTTTGTTTAATGATGACGCATCTTCACGATGTCTCCTAAATGACAGGTTCTGTCGCGCAAGGAAAAGTATCACATCTAAAACTCTGTGCAGAATGTTTCTGAACTTCTTTTTCTCTTTCTCCATGAGGGAAGTGTGTGCTGCGTCGATGGTTGTTTGCATCTGGAGTCCTGAAGCCAGTGTTTTCCACTTCTCCAAGCACGACAGATGATACTTTGATTGTTCGTGTTCAGCAATTTTCGGATTTAGCTTCCACCAGGCTTCGAAACCAGTGACGAAAGTAGACGTTCCAGTAGCTTTGTCATCCGACAACCGACAACAAAAGCAGTACAATTTTCCATCATGCAGCGAGTACGCCATCCACGAGCGTAGCACCCTGTCGCCATTTGACAATGAATAATAAAACCAAGCTGCAGAGAGTTGCCGCAATTCACCTTTAACCTTTGCACATGACCTTTTGACCGACTTGAAAGGTCCCTGCTTATTCTGGAATGGTTCGCTGCCCCTTTTGATGATATCAGTTCTGACACTATCAGGCACAGGAATATGCCACGATGACACGTCGTTGAATATTGGCAAATTACTGGTGGTGTTGGCAGCCAAAGTTTCAAACTCTTCTTCAGATCGAGCTGCAATTGCTGCATCATATTGTTCTTCAATGTCAGTTTGCTCGTTGTCGCTGTCTCTCGGTTGCTCGCTATCATTTGAACTTGAAGAATGTTTTTCGAATTGTTGTTCATGCGACGTTCCTTCAGCGTCAATAGAACCAGAACTCTTGACAGATTCTAGTTTCTGTGTCCACTTCAGCAAAGACCCTTTCATAGCATTTAGCGCTGCATCATTTACCTTTTTGGCTTGGCGTTGCTGGGGCGTTTTTGACGTTTCATTGTTATCGAGCTTCCAATTATGAAAATACATTAAAATAAAAGTTTTAAAATAAAAAAAGTTTAAACATGAAACACAAATGTCTTTAAAATAGTTTTAAAAAATAAATAAAAATATGTTAGTAATTAATTTTCAATTCATGAAACACATTTTGAATGTCTTTTGTGCGTCTTGTCAGTGGATGGGAAATGTGAAAACTAAATTGCCAAACGGTATCAAAGATATTAATTAATTTTGTTTTGTTGAAAAAAATAAATTGTATTAGTAGTCTGGGATTTTATTGACTTATATTTCCATCCAAATCCATATTTTAGTTATATTCAGAATTTTATTTTCCGGGGTCCACAGGCAAAACTCATTTGTTGTGTTAATTAAAACCAATACAGACACATAAACTGAAATCTAATTTAATTATTTTATTGGTAAAAGAAGTAAATATTTTAAATGACGTCAAAACGTATTTCTCGCGTATCGGTGCGATTTTAAAAAAGTTTGAATAACCCTAAATTTTATTAATGCTTATAAATTGTTTTTTTAGTGTATTTTTCAGTGTGTATAGAATTCATCTGACGCAAAACTTCTCATTTGAAGATTTTTGATATTCATCAAAAGTTTTTTTTCACACTATTTATCCCTTTTGCCATTTTTTTGATAACCTGCCACTTGTAATTTTTGCCTAAATGCTGGCTAGGGGACCGGACAAAAGCACATCGGACACTTTTTTTGAAAACCCAACCATAATCGGACAAAAGTAAAAAAAAAAAAAAAAAGACAAAATCCCAACAGCATAAAATAAATGAATCAAAAACATTAAAAATCACTTTTTATATTTTACTTTTAATTTAGGAAAATTGGGCAACTATGGGAGAAATGTCAATTGAAGATAGATTTTAGGGCCATTCTTGAAGAGGATATCGTTTTAAATAGGATTTAAGTGCCGAAAGATACATATTTTAAAATATTTACTCTTGTTTTAAAGCAAATAAATCGATTTTTCTAAGTTAAGTGTTCGTTCTAAGAACACAGTTCTTGTATTATCTTTTACAATTATTATATTAATAAAAAAGTAGTAAATTAAAATCCTATTACCAGATTAAATCCATCATAATACATTTCGGTTTATTCGTAAATATGTCAGCGATTTTAATATTTTGTTAATAGTTCGAAAAAATCAATTACTTCGTGACTGTTCGAAACTTGAAAGGAATTCGAAAGTATTTAAACTATCGAATAGAAAGTCATTTAAATATTATTTGGGGGAAGCGCTTAGTTCCTATTTAAAATTATATCTCCGTATAGAACGATCCTAAAATCTATTTTCAATCGATATTTATTCCATAGTTGCTTAATGTTCCTACAATCCCAAAATTACGTAATTTTCTGTTGCTAATTTTCCGGTGTCCAATTTTCCGTTGCATCATTTTCTGGGTACCATTTAATTATCAATGATGTTTGAAAGTATTTTTCTTGACAAAAATATTCTATTTAATTTTTAAACATTTTTCGGAACATTGTAAATCAACTGCATTCTTTAAGGTTACCTAGAGAATTTATGCAAAGTTTGTTTTTTTTTGTTTTTCTTTATACACGTAAAATAAATTTACATCGTATTTTGATGTTATTATGATTTTAGTTTTAGTGATAATTTAAAAACAATAAATATTTATCATTAGTAACAATAATGGAAAATTAAGTTAAAAATTTAAAAGAATCGTTTTTGGAATCGGAAAATAGACACAAATTTTTCCGATTCCGATACCGTTTCCGATACCCCAAAAAGTTCCGATTTTTCCGATTCTCGATTCCGATTAATCGTCCCAACACTAGTAGATATATTCAAAAGTATATCGCTCACTCAATGGAAAATTGTATCTCAGCGAATTGATACACAGGCAAGACTGAAATTGTTGCACTTTTGGCTTCGTATTTCGCTTTGTTGTTATTAATGATGCAGAGTTAAAACACCATATCATCCGATAAAATGTTACAACAATGTCTCTTGTTAGTAACCAGGATTGTAGCAACTGAAACACATGAAAGCTGAAAACATTGCTATTTTTCCTACTCACAAATTTCCCGACAATTTATTAGAAAATTTCTGACGGAGGACAAAACTGGGGGTCATAAATTATTTCGGGGTGGGGGTCATATGCCCGCCTGCGAAACCCCTGTGTTCCACCACTGTTTTCAGACTATTTTTGGTACCTTAGCCTGGTTGAAAATTTTGTTGGGGGTGACATTGTGTCACCCCTCCTGTGCTGGCACCCGGGGCGGTCCGCCCCCAGCTACGCCACTGCCGTCACAACCTTAAATATGGTTACCTTATCATTATCTCCCGATTTAACAGCACCTTCTACTCTAGATTGTAGTGCCTTTTGCGTCGCTAGTCTAAGTTGAGTCGTCTGCTATAATCAGCAACAAAAGACCTAATGGTACTTTTATGATTAGTATCAGTTGGTCCTGAAAATCCACGTCCAATAGGGTCGTGTTTAATTAACAGTAATCGGCTGTCCTAGGTTTAGCTTTATCTAAGTTTATCCGGATCCAGACACGTCTATGGTTCGAATAAAATACAACTATGGAAACCTGGACAAACTAAAATCCCTAAGGTGACTTTCCTAACTAAAACCTGATCGATGAATTTAGAATGCTGCACCGTACCCAGGCAGTCTTTATTTGCCCAAGTACACTGCGATTACACACCTTTATTTTATTAGGGCTATTTAGCAGTATGCTTTTAGCAGTAGTGTCCATGGACCTTGAGCATTGGAAAATAAGTTGCTGTGTTTTCGTATGTGCCGTATAACAGAATATAAATCGTTTTAAATAGTTTGAAGTTGAAAATGGGTGGAATTGGTCATTAGGTACAGATTTAGATCTGTCTAACTTAAGTGTTAATTTTGATAAAGGAATTGTTCGTTGGAATGAGCGACACAAAGCAGATCTTAATAGGTTAGGTTTGTTTTGATCAGGGATATAACACATTTGCAGATAGAATTGACGATGACACCCGTGATAATCAGGTCAAATAAGGGTGAGATTCTGGAACATGGAAAATGTTCCATTGAAGGTGGATATGGGCGATACAAGGCCACCATTTTTGATTGGTCCGCCAATGAGAGAAAAGTGCTGGGATGGCGTTTCTCGTCCCCCCGCTCCGATACTTACGACACAGGGCCATTATTTTGATTGGACCACCAATCATATTGGTTTCTTAGGAGCTTTTATTCCTCCCCTTCGAGGCGTATGGTACAAGACCATTGGTCAAGCGTTATTTTTGGTTAGCTAATATCATTGGTCAAGCATTATTATTGGCTGGTCAGTCAGAGCAGTGCAACTGGAGCTTGTACCCGCATAAAAGCAGTTACCGAAAGAGCAGAAGTAAGAGCGAACTGGTTTCGTTGCTAGTAGACCAACACTCTCCTTGCCGGATGACCGTGGTGTCTCAATCAGCTAAAGAACTATTCGCTGAGCCATTTTTTTTAATTCCCTCGACCAACTGCCTTCATTTAAATTGTTGAATGACTCTGGAAAGTTTAGCCATAACTGCAACCACCAGTCAATCTCTCTTCCTTCCAGCTCGAGAATTCCTTGTACGGGGAAAGTTCTTCAAATCTCTTTGCTTTAATCATAGTACCTGTTATATACCGTATCTATGAACACTAATGTGTACGTCCCAATTCACATAAATACGTTGGTGGTTTACCTACTTCACACCGCTGGCGAGTATTGTATTTTGTTGAAGTTATAAAGATTACCATTTCATTTCCAACCTCCGTTTGGGTTATTCCTCATTCAGTAACCTTTTCTAGGTTACAACAGTACCATAAATAAAAGTTGCTATTTTTATACTTGTTAATGAGTGTTCTTGAAGTTAATTAAGATTACTGGCGACACTGTGACTTTGATCTTTCACAAGCATAGCCAGGACAGTGAGGAATCAAGTCTGATCTTCGACAGTTCTTCACCGATATTCTTGCGTATACTAAAACTCAACGTTGGGGCGCAGGATTGGTGCAGAGCGGGATCGCCGGGGATAGACCAACAGACACAGACCAGAGTAAGAGTGGCATTCAGCGAAGCACGCAGCAACAGGGTTATATATGTAAGAAGAACAGTAAGAGAAAGAAGCAATTCATGATACACCACAAAGACGGTAATATTTTGTAGGGATTGAGACAAAAGCGATGGTAGAAGAAAAGTAAAAGTTGATGAAACCTCAACAGCAAAAACTTCTACGCTTCAAGAATATTTTTGATATCCACTTTCTTCATATTTTGGAGGAAACTTAAATCCCTCAGGCGTTCGGGCTGCAAATTTTTTCTTTTCTAATATGTTCAGGTCAACATGATATTTCTTTTTGAATAGAATTGTAATTTTTTTCACTTTCTTTTTTTCTATTCTTGAATAAAATCACCAATACTGAATTGACAAAATTTGATTTGTATTTCTTGTTCTTAAATGTTATTTGTAACCTGGATCCATACATATACGCATTCTCCTTATATTAGTAACCTCGACGTTGCAAACGCAATTAGCTGATGATTAACTCATCTTTGATACAAGCAACATTTTACAGAAAACAGTAAAGTGACATCCAGTTTCAACAACGAATCTGTATCCTTGAATATTTATCAACAAAATTTTTCTCATAGATATCAATTTAAAATTTCTAAAATAAAATACATTTTACGAATTTTCAAAATTTTTCCTCTACGGCTTCGCATGACCAGACAAAGTTTTTTTTTTCAACACAAGGCACTAAAACTATAAATTTGTGAAGCGAAGACGGCAATAAACACCAAGACAATCAAACTCCAGATGACAAAAATGATTTGAATCGGAGGATCGTGCATTCTTCTGATTGATAAATTAATGCTTTGAAAATAAATATTTAACATTTTTCAACCAATAGGTTGCGTTCCCGCCAACAATTGAAAGAAACATTCTTCGTGATCTCTTTGAATAGTATTTAAGTAACGTTTCTAGACAGACAAACGAGTAAAGAGAGACAGACGGCAACTGACGGCAATCAGTTCATGACGTTCGGCTTAAAAGAAATTCCCTTGCTCATTCACCCGTCTTCTTCACCAAGCTACGTGACACTTACACTTTTCTCCACAATTTTCCACACATATATGCGAAGAAATCACATCCATTTTCATCTTAACAAACAACTACAATCAAGGACTAATAAGAACTTTAGCACTCATACACGCCAAGAAAAAATTAGTTGTAAAAAACACAAAAATAAAAATATCTTATATTTTTATATTTAAACACCTCTTTGCCATTTTCTTTGTTGTGGGTTCATTCAAACCAGCAACAAATTAACGGTGACTATTTTGGGAGAGGAATTCAACCCCAATTCTATGGCGTCAATTAGCTTATTCTAGACACAACTCTTTACATTTGGTCAAAATTCCATCATGCAAATCTTTAAATGCATGTAATATTAATATTTTACTTTCGGGGCTAATATGTTTTGTTTTAATTTGTCAATCTTTTGATTCATTCCAATGTTTTTCACCTTTGATTCAAGTATATATATATATATATATATATATATATATATATATATATATATATATATATATAATTTCTAAATATAATATTTATATATTATATATGCGCGGTACTTTTTGGAAAGCGCTCAATATTAGTGATAGAGCTAACATACTTAGTTGTATTGATGTGAATTTGGGACCCTGGGTTTGACGTCCTTGCGATCGCCAGGGTTTGTCTCACATCAATACAACTAAGTATATATATATATATATATATATATATATATGTATGTGTGTGTGTGGGGGGTGTATGTGTGTGTGTGTGTGTGTTCGTACTGATAATGTGCGTAATGTTAAGGAGACTGACTAGGAATATAAGAATGCAGTTACATAGACTGGAAACTTTTCCTTTTACCGCTTAAAAAATTGTCAAAGGTAAAACAGCCTCCTCACCCCACAAAAAATAGAAAGGGGAGAAACCTCAAGCAGGCCAAACTCTCACCCTCCCCTTATCGTTGTAGTGACATCTTCGCCGGGGGAGAAATTCGACTTCAAGTCTATGGCATCGAATAGCATATTCTAGCATATTCTAGCCACGATTCTTGACATTTGGTCAAAAAATCCATCATGCAAACAGGACTGTCTTTAAAACACACACACACATATATATATATATATATATATATATATATATATATATATATATATATATATATATATATATGACGTCACACATTATGAAATGGACAAAGTCCGACAATTATTTTAAGACATTTTTATGTTTATACATTAGAGATTCATGGAAGATTGAAGTTTAAATACAGTAAATTCGACCATGTTAGTCGTCTCTGTGGCCAAATCGGTAAAGGCACGTCACTCTAAATGACGGTTCCGTATAGGATGCAGGTTCGAATCCTGTCGGAGGACGAATATATCTGTGAAAATTTCTCGGACATTCGGGCCAGTAAATGTTGTTTAATACTGTTTATTATAACAGAGCATTTACTTAAATATTTGTATCTATAAAAAGAACGTATGAAGATGTGTTCGTATTAATAATGTGCTTATTAATGTAATGTTAATTCTTGGGATCGCTGCATTTAATGACATTTTCTGAAGGAGATTGACTGCGAATATGAGAACACAGTCACAAAGAGTGGGCATTCGGACTTATACTAAATTAAAACTTAATAATTTTTTAATTCACTTCTCCCCCTCTCCTTGACCACTTTACTGACATCGATTCTCAAACCCTTGTCAACAGATTGAGAGATGGAAGGCAATTTTATTTTATTTTATTTTTTATCCCTGGGTACATGTACGTTTATTTATGTTTGTATATATATCTATATCTATATGTATATAGGTAAATATGAATGCCACTGTCGGAGGGAGGGCGACCAAACCGGCTACCCCCACTCCATGTTCTTGCGAGTGAGGCGGGTTGTTAGCAACCTAGTAGGATGAACGGCCAACTAGAGGCGGTGTCTCAATAAACCACCGTAAAGAAACCACTCCACTATTAATCCCAAGATATTTCGTGGTAATTATCAAGCGTAATATAAAAGCTGAAGAGGGTTTCGTCTATGGGAATTAACTCCTCACCCAGTAAGGAGCGACATGCGTAACAGGTGTCACCCGACTGTCAACCAGCGACTGCTAGCATAAACGGCGTAAAGGGCATAAATTTCATCGAAACTGATCCCTCTTCCTGAAAGGAGCGACATGTGTCACCTGACCGTCATTCAGCGACTGTTTGCATCAAACAAAAAGTAACTCTCGGGACTTGTGACGTTAGAACGCTCAACACCTGTGGCCATTTGGAAAATGTAAAACAGGAAATGAGTAGATTTAAAAATTAACATATTAGGGCTCTGTGAAATTAGGTAACAAAACAGCGGAAATTTTGTCAGTGACAATCACAAGATTATATATGCAGGCGGAGAGAAAGATGAAAAATGAGTTGGAGTGATACTAGATCAGAACGTTAAGAAACGTGTTCTGGGATTCTGTCAGTTACCTGAAAGAATTCTTGTTAAACTGAAAGGAAAGCCTTTCAACATATGTATAAGTGTATATGCACAAAGTATGGAAGAAGAAATCGAATCTTTCTATTCCATGCTAGACAACGCCAAGGATCAGGGTAAATCGAAAGAAATTATAATTATCATTAGAGACCTGAATGCCAAAGTAGGCAAGGAGAAAAATGTCTCCAATGGTGCACGGCCAATGACCAGTTAATAACCAAGACCTGGTTCCAAGAACATCCAAGACGATTATGGAAATCACCTTCATAACCATCGACAAAAGATTCAGGAATGCAGTTGTCCACTGCAAAACCTACCCAAGTGCCGACTGCAGAAGCGATCACTTTCTTTTTTATGTAAACTAACAATGAAACTAAGGACACTAAAGAAACATAACGCACCATCGAAATTGCAATACAACAGACATCCGAACGAACACAGAACCTAAGGAGAAATATATGGACAGTGTGAAAAGAAGATACGAGGGACAAAATGGAAATGGAAACTCGAAGTGGGATACGCTAAGACAAGCCCAAAGGGAAATGGATGAAGAAGAAAAAATAAATACGAATGGATCACAGAAGAGATTCCCGACATAATGCAAAGGAGACAGAATATAATGCCAAGACATGGAACGGAATACAGAAAACTCCAAAATGAAATAAGGACGAAATGCAGGCAGGCTAAAGAAAAATGGTAGAAATAGAGAGAAAGAGTGTCACAGATAAAGGGGATATGCATAAAAAAATAAGGGAACTAACACGACAGAAGACATTCTCCCAAACAGGCTCCAGGAAATCCAGGGACAGAAGGGCATTAGAGAAAGAAAAAAATCTTCAGCGCCGGAACAAATATACTGGAGGAGTCTTTCACTATGAGAGGGAACAACTGGAAATACACAGAAATACCGACGGGCCAGAAATACTAAAAACCGAAATGGAAGCTGCACTGGCGAAACAGAAACAAGGCGGCAGGGTCAGATGAAATTGTAATTGATGATTTCGGCATAGACAAGGTCACAGATATAAGAAATGAAATCTACAATAGTGGTGATATACCGGAAGGTCTAAGCAGATCTATTTTCATAGCACTGCCTAAGAAACCAGGCACAAATGAATGTGAACTTCATTGAACAATCATCCTAATGAGCCACATAACAAAACTCATCATCATTAGATAGGACAAGAACAATTAAAAACACCGGAACAAGGAATGCGATATTTATGCTCAGAATTTTATCAGAAAGAGGAATACAAATGCAGAAGGACGTGCATCTATATTTTATTGACTACACAAAGGCGTTCGAAAAAGTAGGCCACAAATATCTGTTAGAGCTGCTCAGCAACATTGATATATTTGGAAAAGACATTAGAATAACCAAGAATCTATACTGGCAAACGGACAGAAAATGAGTTTTGCAGATGTACAAAAATGGAAATGGTTGTAAGAAAAGGGTGTGTCTTAAAACTGCATCATTTATCTAATTATTGTTTTTTTATTCACAAATATATGAAACTGCAACGTCTTCATGTTTGCTCTTTTTATCTAGAAATGTGTCAAATGTAATGTTTTCTTCATATTTTAATTTTTTATATATTTCATAATATTTTAAGGTTTTTATTTAAAAGAATGCAATATTTTCTCCACATATCATCTTCTAAAGGGAAGTGTTTGCTATATTCAAACTTTTTATTTAAAAATATAAAAAATATCTAAGATATGTCATCATTTTAATTAAAAAATAGTTAAATCATTTTATCTACATATTGCATTTTTTATTTACAAATAAATAAAAATGCAATTTTTCTTATTTGCTCTTTTTATGTAGGAATGTGAACAAATGCAATACTTTCTTCCTATTTTCATTTTTTTTTAGAAATATGCCCTCTTTTATTAGAAAACATTTTGCTATATTCTGAATTTTTTGTTAAAAATATGCAATAATTTTTTAGATATTTCAACATTTAATTAAAAAAATAAACTAGAAGAAATGTTTAGAAATAAAAATAAGCCACATTTTCAAATAATTTTAACGATTTTGTCTGTCATTTTTATTTAAAAATATAAAAAATATACAATATTTTTGTGATATTTTGAATTCTTTTTTATTTGGAACAATGAAAGCTGCATTATTTTATGTAGATATTGCCTTTTTTATTTTTAAATATATCAAATGCAACATTTTCTTAATATTTGCTCTTTTTATGTAGAAACGTGAAATATTTTATATCTGTTTTGTCTTTTTTATTAAAAAATATGAAAATAAGTAACATTTTAACCATATTTGAACTTTTGTTTACATATATGATAGCATGCAACATTTTCTCCATATTTGTTTGTTTTTACTGAAAAATGTAAAATCACAAATACTTTACTATATTCTGACATTTTTATTTGAAAATATGAAAAATATACAATATTTTCATGATATTTTGAAGACTTTATTAAAAAATTAAAACTATTTGTCTTTTCTGTTTAGAAATATGAAAATAAGCAACAGTTTGCAAATATGATAGAAAGCAAGATTTTTTTCCATATTTGTCCACTTTTATTGGGAAATGCAGAACATTTATTTAAAAATGCAAATATTGTCTTATTCTAACATTTTTATTCAAAAAGATGAAAACAACAGATATTGTGGGTATATTTAGACATACTTATTATTAAAAAAACTACTATTTAGTTTACACATAACAGAATGCAACATTTTTCCATTTTTGTTCTCTTTTATTGGGAAATGTAGCGATCACAAACATTTTACTATATTTCGATGTTTTATTAAAAAATATGAAAATATGCAATATTTTTGTGATATTCTATTTTTATTAAGGAAAATCTGCATCAGATTATCAATAATATTGTCTTCTATATTCACAAATAGATGAAAATTCAAAATTTTCCTCATATTTGTCTTTTTTAACCTAGAAATGTGAAAAGTGTAATCTTTACTTTTATCTTAAAAAAATTAAAACTATTTTTTTATATAGAAATATGAAAATAATCAACAATTTCACAATATTTTAAAATTTTTGTTTGCAAATATGTAAGAGTTCAACATTTTTTCTATATTTCTCCTTTTTATTGGGAAGCATTTTGCTTTATTCTGACTTTATTTAAAAACATTAAGAATATATAAACATTTCTTAGAAAAAAATAGAATTGAATAATTTTATTTATATATTCTTTCTATTTACAAACATAAAAAGGCGACATTTTCTTCATATTTGCTCTTTTATGTAGAAATGTGAATAAATGCAATATTTTTCCTATTAGAAATATAAAAACAAGCAACATTTTCACAATATTTTAATATTTTTGTTTATATAATGCAATATTTTCTACATATATATCCTCTTTTATTGTGAGATATACAAATCACAAACATTTGGCTATATTCTGACATATTTATTTAAAAATATGCAATATTTTCATGATATGTTGAAGATTTTAATTAAAGAAAGCCTAAAAAATATTATGAAGTTATTAAAATAAGCAACATTTTGAACATATTTTAACTTTTTTGTTTACATATATAATAGACTGTAATATGTTCTACATATTTGTCATCTCGTATTGGGAATGTAGAAATCACAAACATTTTACTATATTGACAATTTTATTTAAGAATAAGAAAAATAATCAATATTTTTGTGAGATTTTGAATTTTTTAGTAAAAACAAAAATTAAAGCCGTGTCATTTTAAGCAGATACTGTCTTTTTATTTATATAAAATGCAACATTTTCTTCATATTTGCTCTTTTCATGCAGAAATGTAAAAAATGCTATTAGTTCTCAGTATTTTCTTATTTTATTTAAAAATATGAAAATAAGCAACATTTTCTCCATAATAAAATTTTTATTTCCAAATATGATAGAATCCAACATTTTTCCATATTTGTCCACTTTTAGTGGGAAATGTAGAAATCTCAAATATTTTGTTATGAGATTTTTATTTAAAAATATGTAACATATACAATATTTTTGTGATATTTTGATTTTTTTAATTAAAACAATTAAAACTGCATTAGTTTGTCCAGCTATTTTTTATTAACAAATATATAAAAATGCAACATAATTCATATTAGCTCTTTTTATGTAGAAATGTGAAAAGATGCAATATTTTATTTCTATTTTCTCTTTTTCATTAGAAATATCAAAATAAGCAACTTTCTCGCCATATTTTAACTTGTTTTTTTACAAATATAATAGAATGCAGCACTTTTTCTATATTTATCGAAAATGTAGAAATCACAAACATTTTCCAAGCCCGTACCCTCGGGCTCAGAACGCCCCACGTAAAATATCCGCCTTGTGCCACATCCCCCCACCCCCCTTGTAGGGAGTGTCTCAGGTAAATATCGATCAGTTAACAATTATTTTTCGTTTCAGTTTTGTTACTTTCTTTCAGTTGTTGTTTACATTATAATTTGTTTTTATTTTTGTATTCTTTTTTTCGTCGGACTTGTTTTTTATCTAATCTGTTTATGTGTTTTTAATTTTGTTCTGCATTTTATTTTCGTTTGTGCTTTTTCCTTTGATTTTTGTGGCCGGAGTTAAAAAGAAAAAAGTCCCTGGCTGATAGTTGAAAAAACTTCACAAGATGGCCGACCATCAAAAATTTATTTGGATCTGCCACTAAGGCAGATTCACCAGACAAAAACAATGCGGCTGTTCTCACCCCAACCGACAAAACAAAAAGAAGAAAGATTCTCTAAATGTGGACCCTATAAGGGAAAAATAATTTATCAACCTGGTTATAGAGAATAAAGAAAAGGAAAAGGAAAAAGAAAGAGACACGAGCATTAGCATGGCGGCGGTCGAAGTCAGCAGTGTAGCAGCGGGAGAATCGCCCTGTTTGGAGTCCCACTCTGAAATGCATAGTCAATGCCGTCGAGTTTATCGAGAGAGCCAAATAGTACGCACGTTTGGTTACCGATGGCAGACTTTTGGTAGACCTCGATGCACAAGAGCGCATTGTAAAAAGAACAGTGTCAGTCTTTGTGCTCGAAAAGCTCACGCACAAAATTTGTCGGTGCACAAAAGGCACAGTGTTGAAAGCACTTTACACCTCAACAAATAATTAAAGATCTTGGTTATTTCATGTGAGGCATACTGTTGCCCAGGCCAGAAGACTGTGCGGATGTAACGTCTCTTGATTTAATCACAAAAGACTATATCATCCGCACAGAATACCGAGGACGGGGTAGGATCAAGGTGATAGTATATGAGATTCATGATTATTTTCTTGGAAAGTACTTAGGGGCAAATCTTATGCAGTATGGCCAACCAGTAAGTGTAACTACAGAACATGAGACAGGTGTGTGGGGGTTTGTATTGATGATCGACCGAAGCCTTTATCTCCATTCCTAACAGTTTGGAGATAGGCGGGAAAAATTATCCCGTCATCATGACGGGGAGGAAACTAGCTTGTTGTAAGTGTGACGTGATTGGTCACTTACCCTTTCCTGCACAGAGAAGAAGGCCACTGCAGTCTCGTATAAGTCCGATCAACCTCGAGCTGAAACTACTTGTTTCGCGGCGTCTGTAATGGTCTTGCCTGCGGCTGGCACCGGTGGTCAAAACGTCTTGGTTAGGAGTGGCTTGTCGTGGATAGAACAAGAGGGAAGTCCCAAGCTGCGGGATCTCAGTCTCCTGAAGGCACCAACAGTCCCATTCCCATTCACTAGATAGCTACGCCGAAAAAATACACAACATGTGCAAAAAGTATGACCCCGAATACGAGAAATTCGAAAAAAAAAAAAAAAAAGGAATTCAGAGGCTGCTGAAGGCGAAAAAGCAACCTAGACCTGTGCAGTTCATCGTCCTTCAGCCTCCGTGTCACCTTCCCCAAAGAAAAGGTTAGTCCCTCCTCCAATGACTAGTTTATTGATCCTAACCACTACAAAGGCGACTCCCCTTACAAAGTTGCCCATATCTCCTGGCAACAAACAAGATCAACATGGATCAGTGAGAATGCCACGCCCCTCAGCCTGTATCCCATATTCCCCATCACAAAAAGGTCTCCCCTGCAGTAACTAGGTCATTAACCCCAACTCCATTGAAGATGTACCCCCTTAAAGAGGTGCCCACTGTCTATGCATCACAGTCTTCCGCTCTTGCCCAAACTTATTTTCCAACAACCCAAAGCTCAACAAAAGAGGCATCGAAGCCCATCTGCCGAATGAAGAGAAAAAGAAGAAAATCAAATTTGCCGTACAACTCTGGAGAAAATGTCTGCCGGTTGACTCCGAGCCCCAAACTATGGAAACCGGATACATGCCTTGAAACACCTACTATTTGGCGAGAAAGACATAGAACACCCGCGGAAAATTCCGGACGTTAAGCGGGTCCTTACCTCATCAGAACTGGCTCGGGGTCCCGGCAGGCATGGAGAATAGTGTAAGGGGCTTTCAAAGGCCTTGACATGACGCTCCACCACCACTTTAGCAATTTGGGAGAATGAGGAAGTAAAGAAGCTGAGGAAATTCTGCTCAGAGGGGGTTCCCCATTTCCTATATAGAGGTAACATTTCCGAGGGATATCGGGGATCTCACGATTGACGGTTACATAAAGAATGAAATGGACCGTCAGTATCCTTACCCTAACAATGTTTAAGGTAGACGGCTAACCCTATTAGATCTGATAACGTCACTTTTTTTTAGCCAGTTTGAATGTCTTGGGGCTGAGTTCAGAGGCGATATAGCGATTTTCCAAGCATAACTTAGATGTGGCACAAGGCCGAAAGTATGGGGCATCCAGTGAGGATCGAACTCACTACTCAGTTGTAACTGATCTAATAAGACAAGCGCTAACCATTATACCCCGTCGGGGTTCCTATCTGGGAGTAGATATATGTGTTGCACTCGTTTCCTTTCTGGCGACCATGATGATATACTGATAAATAGGCTTCACCTCTTTTCAACGTATTATGATGGCCGGTCTGGTGGGGTGTTCTTGGCTGCTTTGAATGCTGTATGTACGCTTGTCTTCACGGATCTGGGGCCCAAATGTTGCCCACGAAATAAATCCTTGTTATGGCTACAAACAGATTCATTATTACAAAGTATGTCCATTTAGAAGGAAGAATGCTTTAATTTTGACAACATGACATAAGCATACGCATTGCAGAAAACTGCAAAGTAAAAAGGGGTCAAAAATAAAATATTTAGTTAGCTCAACTACAATGGAAAACAAAGAAATTAAAAGAAAGTTTGTAAATCTACAGATGAACAATAAAAATATTAAATTTCAATTGGATACTGTTCAGATCTGACATTGATAAATGAACAAACTTGGAAAAAAAATTGCCATGCCAACTTTACTGACGACGAAAAGAATTGCTCATGGTATTACAGGAAATAAACTAAATTTTGAAATGAATTGTACATAAATGTGACATTTATTGACAAAACTATAAAATTAAAATGATTCGTTATGAAACGAACCCAGAACCTGTTCGGTTTGTATTGGATCAAGTCATTCGATCTTTTTCAACCAACCAATTAATTTGTTCTGCTATAGTGTCAGTTCAAACAACATAGAAAATTTTTAAAAGAATTAAAGATAAAATTTTTTGAATTTTTTCTGAGGGTCTTGGACAAAAGTGCACAAAAGCTAAAGCGACATTTAAACTTAAAGAGAATGTGACGCCTATTTTTAGGCCAAATCGGAAAATACATTTTGCAGCTGAAACCTCCGTTCGTAAAGTATTAGACCGCTTGGTGCAAATGGGCGTATTGAGCAAAACGGACTACATTGAGTGGACAAGCTTACCGTTTATCTGAAAAAGAAAAATAATAAAATTAGTGTCTGTGCAGATTTTTCTACAGAATTGAACGATTGTTTGATTGTTAACCTCTGCCAAGTCCTGAAGATATATTCGCAAAATGGTGGCAAATTGTTTTCAAAATTTGATTTGTCTGAGGCGTACCTCCAGATTCCTTTCGACGAAAAATGTGTGAAGTATTTAACTGTAAATACGCATTAGGCTTTGTATGCCATTCGGGATAGAGGTTGCATCAAAGATTTTGCAGCAAAACATGGATATGATATTGAATTACGTTGACTTCGCAGTAACCTACCTTGTCGACATCTTAATTAAAAGTGAAAGCCGAGAACAGCAAATCTAAACTCTTGCTCTAAGCAAATTATTAAAAAAGATTCTAAATGAAACTGGTGTACTGAATATCAGTGCTTTTGAGGAAATTAAACAAAGCCATAATATTGCACAAAGAAAACAACATTTCAAGTAAAAGAGATTGTACATGCATCGAGGACCATATTGTCAGGTGAAAAAGGGTACAGCCAAATCGAAAAAGAGACTTTAGGGATAATTTTTTCGGTAACAAAGTTCCATATATTCATTCATGGAAGAAGTTTCACGTTTCAAACGGACCACAGACCGTTATTGTTTAATTTTGGTTCCATAAAAGTTAATTCCTACACATACTGCAAATCGACTTCAAAGATGGGGAACAATATTATTAAATTATAATTTTAAGATGGAGTTCCTTCCATCAAAGAGGTTTGGGCATGCAGATAGGTTATCTAGGTTAATCCCGAAACTATGTGAACCATTGGAGGAAACTGTGATAGCAGCCCTAAGAATAGAAATGAAAATAAAGTGTTATGTGCAACAACATACGGGAATTGCCTGTGACGTTCAAAGCAAAACTAGAGAAATATATTACAGAGAAAAAGAAACAAATTATAATCCAACAATACAAAAAGAATGCTGGGGAAAAGATTTTTTTTCGATCTGTGATGGAATTTTGATGTCTGGCGAATGGGTGGTGATACCAGAAGTGCTGTAAAAAAGAAGACTTCCGTACCGCTATATCGGGGATGAAAGCTTTTATGAAAAGCTCTGTTTTTTGGCCGAATATGGACAAAGAAACAGAAAAGTGTAAAATAATGCAGAGGTTGTGTGATGGCGGCAAAGGCGCAACCAGTGAAATTTACCCCTTGGCCAAAAACGGACAGAACTTGGGCAAGGTTGCATATAGATTTTTCAGGTCCATTGAAGGGACAATATTATCTAAGTGTGGTTGACAGTTTCTCGAAATGGCCAGAAGTGATGAAATGTAAAAATCCTACGTGTAGTGGTACAATTGATTTTTTGCATGAACTCGTTGCTAGATTCGGTATCCCGGGTACGATTGTGCCAGACAATGGCAGACAATTCACGGCAAAAGAGTTCAAAGACTTTTGTAAAGTTTTTTTCGATTGTACACATCACTACCGCAATTTAATGGGTAGACAGAAAGATTTGTAAACACTTTCAAACGGGCATTAAAAAAGCCAGACGGAAACGAATTTACAATTTAAAGGTATATCGTGTGACCCGAAGCTCAAGTACTAATTCAGGGTTGTCACCTGCAGAAGTAATGTTCGCGAGAAAAATAAAATCTGTGTTTGATAAACCGTTCCCAAAGGTAAATAAAAACCAATAAAGAAAACAACAGATACAAAATCCTATATACCAGGAGAAAAAAAATCAAAGTGCTAGGAACGGGAATGTTGGTGTCATTGATAAACGCATCGCGAGATTAATGTATTTAATTAAAGTCCCGAAAAAGACCAGTAAGAGACATCACAATCAGATGAGGAAAAGGTACTCGGAGGATATAAATAGCCAGAAGGTAGAACATATGAAGGTTATTTATGACTTATATACCAATGCCCACTGATGAGAAACGTTCGAGCAAACGAAAAAGAAAATTTACAGGGACTATAAAGATAAACTCGTAAAGGAAAAAGTACGACTTCCAGAGGTAGTAGTCAATTCAAGAAAGTGGGATGTTGTGGAGTAGCTGAAAAAAGATGGATTAGTCTAGGACTATTTAAACAGCACGCTCTTTTACTGTGGGAAGTTAGCGATTAACTGTTTCTAACAGGAGTCTGTATTCTCAACCGTGTACCATATTATCCAGTATATACTACTTCTTACTTTCTACATGTTTGTAAATATTTCTAGTTACGACACAACAATTTTCATTCAATTTTCACGTTTTATTTAGAAATATGAAAATATGCAATTTTCACCATATTTTAACTTTTTTGTTTACAAACATGATAGAATGCAACATTTTCTCCATATATATCTTCTTTTATAGGAAAATGTAGAAATCATATTTGGCTATATTCTAATATTTTTATTTAAAAAAATATTAAAAATATACAATATTCTTGTGAAATTTGGAATTTTTTCATTAAAAAGCATTAAAACATTAATTTTTGTGACATTTTGAATAAATTCAAAATATTACAAAAATATTCCATATTTTCATATTTTTATTGGAAAATGTAGACAAACATTTTGTTATTCTGATATTTTTATTTAAAAATATGTGAAATTTAGAATTGTTTTAACTGTTTAGTTTTTCACCATCCTATTCTTTTAATTTTCTTCGTTAAATTGTATATATATATATATATATATATATATATATATATATATATATATATATATATATATATATATATATAATATTATTTGTAAATTGGCATTCGTTTGGGGATGACTCATTCGAATTTTTTAGTTGGTAGTAGATATCAGAACTCAGTCATTACTTAATATGAATTCTTTCCCATTTTTGTTTAACACTCCTTTCATGCCTATTGAACATGAGTGGTTCATCCCTTGTTCCATGTTCACGATATGGTTGTCTTACCAGGGCCACAATGATTTAACTGTCTTAACTCTTTGAAGATCAAACAAACCAGTTCCATTATGAGGGTTCTAGGTTGCTTGAACGCTTTGGTAGTGCCTGGAGAGGCTGCCCTGTTCAACAGTCCCATTATATCGCGCATGGATATGTTTTTACTGTGGTCAACCCTGAGGCCCTATTATGGTCTGCTCTCAGCTACGCACTGGCTGGTTTATATTGCCATTGATGGCAATGACAATTATTGTGATCTTTTTTCTCTCTCCTCAAAACATACCTAATGGAAATCCCAACAAAAATAAATAAAACTAAAACAGCTAAAAAAATAAAAAACCCAAAAAACACCTACTCCACTCAATCTTTCTTTCTCCAATATTCGTGGTATTTGTTCCAACTTCAGCAGCGTATAATCTTTTCTCCTGGAAAAGTCGCCAGATATATTTGCCCTCTGTGAAACCAACTTGAATTTCCATTACTACCAATGAATTCTTGGTTTCAGAGTATCTTCCCCTTTGCCGAAAAGATTCCAGCATCCACATGCTTGGCCTTGGTGTATACATCCGAGATAATCTTCCGATGGCTAGGGAGTTGTTTCTCGAGGCCGCTGACTACTCTTTTATGTGCTTCCGTCTTTCGCTCCTGAGCTCTCTCAACTATTTTTTTCCTTTATCGCTCCCCTCTTCACAAGACTAGTATAATTGACGCAATAACTGACAGTATATGAAAGGCACTTTCTCTCCATCCATCTGCAAACATCTTTGTCTTCGGTGTTCATCACGATACGTCTCTGAAAAATTCTAAAGATACTGATATTGCCAGTATATAGACATTAAATTTTTCCATTGCTCAATCCCTCACTCAAATCATGGACTTCCCTACTCGTTTCCCTAGCCGAACCAAGCAACATGCTTCTCTGTTGAATCTATTTCTTACCTCCTCTCTCTGCTCTTGCAAAGTTTGACAATATTGCCCTTTTGGTAACTCGGAATACTCTGTGTTAGCTATTGATATCTCATTCCAAGCACTCTATAAACAGGACCCACTATCCATAAGTGCTCTTTTCGTTACCAGTATGCTGAATGGGATTTTCTTCGTGGCTCCAATTGAACTGACATCTTCAACCCCCCACCCAAGTGAAAATTGCGCCACTGAGGTTTCTTCTTGGGTCATAAACCGGCATGGACGCTTTCATCTCTTCATCGCTCGGCCACCATAGCACATAGGAACCACTGTTTCCATTTATACAATCGTGACAGCTCTCGTCATAACAGGTGCATATTGGCTACTACTCGTAACAAAAGCTAAGTCTCAAATTGCTGAGAGAATGGGGCACCGAATAGCTTCTAAAAACTTTGGCTCTCGTGACTACTGGCGTTTCTGTAATAGGTACTAAATAAGTGCAAGGTCTCTATTCCTTCACTCTTCAAACGATTTGAGGTGTTATCATCCTCTGCTGATAAAGCCGAATGCTTTGCCCGTAATTCTCCACAAACTCTACTCTTGAATCATCTGAAATATTCTTGCCTAACTTCCCACTTAGAACTGATTCTCTGTTGAATGATATGCATTTAACCACTTCCATGGTCCCTGCTATCATCTCTAACCCTGATCTGCAGAAAGCATGTGGACCCGATAGTATCCTTGTAATACTTATTGTTCTTCAGAACTGGCTCCTGTTCTCTCTAAACTGTATAATGAATGCCTCGCCGCCTCCTGCTTTCCAGCCTGCTGGAGGTCATCGTTTGTTGTTCCAGTTTTTAAGATTCCTCGTGAACCGTCTGACCCATCCAACTATCGGCCAGTTGGTCTTCTACCTCTTTTTGTGAACCTCCTAGAAGCCCTAATCAATGTTGAATTAGTTCATCATCTCTCATCAAAGGGCTTTTTCTCATACACCGGACGTTAAGCCAAGCCGCGCTACTAACAAGGTATTCACTGAAAAGGTTAATTATCTTTGGTTAGCTTTTACTTCTTTGTTCTTGTTAAGTATTTATTTGCGGTTGTTATTAAATATTGCTTAATTTTAACATTGTAGTCTTGAGTTATACTTAATTATTAACTGCCACCGTACATCCCAAAAATCAATCAGACAATGTTAAAATTGCTGATGTACAAAACCATCTGAAGACTGTCGTTAACTGTGGTAAAAGATGACTTGTCAATTTTAACGCCTTCAAAACTAAACTTCTCTCCAATAATCATCTGAGAGACTCCTCATTGGCTTCCATCAACATGGCTGATCATATCCTCCAAGTAAGTGACTCATTGCACCTTCTCGGGCTAACGTTCCCAGTTGACATGAGGTGGAAAGACTACATTGAATCCATTGCTAGATTAGCTGCTAAGAAAGTCAGTTCACCGTGTCGAACGAAACAATTTTTCTGTCCGGAATCTATCTTGCATATCTATAAGTCTACCATTCTCTCATGTATTGCTGCTATATATGGTCTGGTGCCCCAGCTATTTACTCGGCGCTCCTTGATAAGATCTAAAGAAGAATACGTAATATTATTAGTCCTGATCTGCCATGTTTGGTGGGGAAATCGATTAAAAATAAAACTACATCACTTTACTCCGATATTCTCTTTTTTATTTACAAATATATAAAATGTAACATTTTCTTCATATTTGATGTTTTTATATAAAAACGTGAAAAAATGCAAAATGTAAATTTAAATTTAGCTTCAAAATTGCACTTATAATTAAAATTTAAAAATTAATAATTTCATTTTAAAATCTAAAAAGAGTTTTCTAAGTACTCTACGTTTACTTTATGGCTAGTTTGTTTTAAG
Organism: Acanthosepion pharaonis; assembly: GCA_903632075.3. NCBI lineage: Eukaryota > Metazoa > Mollusca > Cephalopoda > Sepiida > Sepiidae > Acanthosepion > Acanthosepion pharaonis. The sequence goes on from CAHIKZ030000816.1 coordinate 478,188, forward strand.
GCTTCTACATACTTGCTTTTGTACTTGTCAAAAAATTCCTTATTACTAGAGTTGGTGGAAAGCCTAACTTTGACCAATTTATGTAAATTGTTTAGAATTCTAGGGTGCTGGTTAGATTGTTGACGTATCTATGGTTGTAAATATATATTAGTTTTAAGCAACATCATTCAAAAAATTTTAGATTTATATTAGTTACATATTAATTTTTCGTTTTAGTTTTAAATAACATCATTCAAAAAGATCGTTTTTTATTGTATTGTGTTAATCATGTCAGCATGATTTTTAAATCGTTTAAATTGTTTTTTTTATTGATAATATTGAATATGAAAGAAAAAAGCAACATTTTGAGTGCATATTAAGAATATTTCATTAAAAAAAATTTAAAATACAACATAGTGAAAAAAAGTAGGAAAAACCTCCCGTATTTATAACGAAGGCCAAACGAATGACCAAACGCAGCGTAAGTGGTATGTGGAGTTATAGGCTGTAGATTGTTCACTGAAAGAACCCCACATTTGTGTGGAACAGATGAGATGATGATGATATTACCTGAAATTAATCAACATTATACGGTGCCTACCAGATATTTATCATCGGTGAACACAATTTTAACAACAGAAGATCTGCATATGACACAATGTTAATAGCAGACACAATATATAAGTTCTTTCGTATTATGTTATACAATATCAGTCTTCCCCTCTGTTATGTTATGCAATATTCGTCCTTCTGTTTTTTTTTATTTAACTGTGAGGATTCACTGACACAGGGAAGGACGAATATTGCATAACATAACAGAGGGAAAGACTGATATTGTATAACATAATACGAAAGAACTTATATATTGTGTCTGCTCTCACAGTTGAATAAAAAATTCAGACAATAGAGATATGGTTCTACAGATGGATGCTGAGAATATCATTGAAGGAGCATGTGAGTAACGACGAGATTGTAAGGAAAATGGAAACTAAAAGGACTTAGAATCAAAAGGAGATAATTGAAATTTCTGGATTACATAATAAGGAAAGATGACTTGGAAAATTTGACAGAAAATATTGAAGACAAGTGGGACAGCGAGAAACCTACACAAAGAGTTTGTGTAAATATCGGACAGAACTGGGATTGGAAAAGATAACTGGGAGATAAACATTACTAAGAACTCCAAAGATAAAACGTTCAGGAGAACCATGATCGGCCATGTCATGAGGAGTCATGGCACATCAAAAAGAAGAGATAGCCTAAATATTCAAAATATCCAAATTATGTGTTGAGAAGTGTTTTAATTATTTTAAAACAACGTGGAATAGGAAAGATCATGTGATATTTGAAATAAATTAACATTAATCATTCTCAAAAAACAATTTTCATTAAAAGAAGATAATCCTGTATATATGTTAGAACTGAAAAACGGTCTTATACGTTTAGCTCCTTTTAGAAAACGAAAAAGTAGCAATCAATTTGAATTGATACAGTATTCTAACAGGATAATGTAGTTTCATTGATAATTTGAAAAAAATTGTGATGACTTAAATTTTCAGCCGTTCATTGTTTAGACCATATAATATTATTCCTTCGGATTACTATTTATTTTGGTGTTTATTCTTTTAATGAAAAAAAAAATGCACTTTAACGGACGAATTTACAATGTCTTCAATAAAAGCGTCACTGTTATTAGTTACAGGAAATCTTTTGCGAGCATTCAGTTAAAAGAGGATTTTATTCACAAATATAATTTTTTCGCAAACTTTACACGCACATTCCAAACATACCTTTTTTTTCTTAAACATGTCCATGAATATAAACTTCAATATCTACAAATTCAAATACGAGCGTAAACGATTTTAGGTTTAGTATCAACATTGCCTGTCTATCAAATCAGTATATCATAAATGTCTATCTAAATAATTAATGTATAGCTTATGATATTTCAGAATTATTCACACACACACACACACACACACACACACACACACACACACACACACACACACACACACACAGAGAGAGAGAGAGAAAGACACATTGCTATTTCCCTCTCTCTCTCTATCTTGTGCAAGTTTATGTATTCACAAACAGAACAAACTGTTGAAAGACCTGTTTAAAATTTCTTTACGGAAAGTCTCAAAAATTAAATGGTACTCTGGGAGATGCAAAAACTCATATTGGAAATGTAAGTTTTCAACAATAAGGTGAATATAGAAGGGTAAAGAACGTCAAATAAAATGACTACATTTTCCCCCCAAATAACGATTTGTTTATTCCTCCATTTGGCATTCCATTTCCTCGATTGTTAATGTTTTTTTTTTATCGTAGCGAGTCTCTTCTAAGAAAATCAGCAAAAGTCTGAAGACAAATACCAAAAATTTGATCGTGCACGAACAGGAAAGAAACAACAATAGATGAATTCAGACGACAAGCAAAATACATGCAGAATTATGTGGACCAGAAATTATTTAGACACATTGAAAAAGTAGTACATCTAAAAAAAAGAAAAAGTCTGTTTTCAAGTTTTCATACAATAAGTTTATGTTAAAGTACTTCACTGCTCAGTTGAAAGAAACAACATATTTATTTTTTCTCCGTAGGTCAATACTGTTATCCATTAAACTGTTCGTAGTGAAAGCGAAAAAACACCTTTTGCTTTTCTTCCAAAATTGCGTCTTCAACTTTTTTCAGTTGGCAGGCTAGATACATTCCTTACTCCTATTATTTCGACTTTTCACGGGGAGAAAAAATCTTCTTTCTTCAAATTCGTATATTGTATTCTATTGTATCAACTGTAGTGTACAACTTCTAGATTTGCTGTCGTCAACTATTCTTACATTTATTGCCGATTCTAAATTAGTCGCTCGCTGATTTGTCCTATGCCCGATGTTTGACAGCCACCAACAGCCCGATCAACCTTAGTTTTCTAAATGTTTTTTCTACTTGGCTTTTTTTGAAAGTGGTACAAGTGGTGGATTACCCCGACACTCAAAGAAAAAGCAAATGTAGTTCATATTATTAATTATTAAAATTAAGTATAATTGAAAAGAAACAAATCAGAGTAAAATATTTGATTGATTACATAATTCCCGTTGTATGTTGCAAATTTTGAAAATTAAAAATATGAAGTACAAATGATTTTTTTTTACCGAAACGCAATGCAGAACTCTAAAAATCTCTCCTATATTAAAATATGAATTTACAAATTTTTATTTATTTTAAACGTCTTTCATAAGTTGACCATAAATTATAGAAAGGATGAATGTTTCAAGGTCGGTTAATCATTCGAGAAAACATTTTTCACACGAGAATTGATGCAAAGGCTGTGTTATAAACCTTCATGTTTTTTTTGCTCGTGACTGACTTAATTTTCGTCATGGTGCATTGGAAAGAAATGCTACCAATTTTGTTGCATTTAAATAACAAACGGTGATTTTATTTTTACATCTTTAATCTATAAATGTGATATTTTCAGTGTGAGATCAAGCAAAAATACTGAAATAATAATTTATTTGGTGTATGCAAAAGTTATCAGCACCCATTTTTTAAAACTAGAGAAACAGAACAAAAAATTATTAAAAATTATTAAAAATTTTGCTTTGCTTAATTTTTTTACCTGGTTAAAAAATACAAAAATCATAAAATGCTCATTTGACAAAAGACAAAGTTAAGATTTCAAATTGTTTACATTCTTCAGGAAAAGTTCTGTGTGCGTATAGTATGGTGTTTTCATTTGTGGAATATCTGCATTATTTGAAAAGACATGCTTCTTTACAAGTTCCATTGAATCATTTGCAGTTGTTTGAAATAAAACCGTAATTATCCACGCGTGGGGTTTATGCTTATTTCTTGTACTTATATTGGAATCATGCAAAATAAAAGAAAGAAAAAATTAAGTGTAATTGAAAAGAAATTTTATAAGGATCTTCTTTTCCTATGGCAAAAAGGCAACTGAGTGATAATCGTGATTGTGATATATTGCTCTTTGAGTTTATAGCACTTCTGTTGTCAGTCTTTTGAAAGAGGTATCAATATTTTACAGCACGTTATCTTTGCGATGGACACTTCATCTCTCTGGTTATTACTTTTACAGTGGTATCATTCGCCTCTTCACTATAGGACTTGAAATTTTATTGTTTTATCACGGCTGCCATTAGTAAATGTTTTATATGTTTTAAGTTTTTCTTGTTTTCTGCTCTTTTCTTATTTAGTGAAAGAAATTTCTAGCCAGCTTTTACAACCAACCATCTGTTGACGCATGGGATTTCTTGATGCCAGCTGACATTTTCTTTTTGTTTTGTGATGCCTTGTAATAATATTGGAGTAGATGAAAGATTAATGGCTGGGTAACACTACAAACGTTTTCACTTCTATAAAAATAAACATACGACCAAGTCATTACGAAACTAACAAAATATAATATTTCAGCTAAACAATGAGAATTGTTGAGAGCTTTTAATGTTTTCCAATGTCGTGTATCTGAATAAAAGGTTTTCTATACGTGCTGAGTAGGGACGTCATAAATGACAATGTAATGTTCTTGTGTTGCATGTATGCATATGTATGTATGTATGTATGTATGTATGTATGTATGTATGTATGTATGTATGTATGTATGTGTGTGTATGTATGTATGTATGTAATAGAGTGTTGACCTGGAAAAATATAAGAAAGTGTCTTTTACCGCAGAGTTATTACAATGCTTTTTCACATAAATGCAAATGCTCTGAAAAAGTCTTTAAATAATAATTACCAACAATTACCACTACCAACAAACATGGTGCATTGACAAACCTAAATTAAAAGATGTTAAGTCTAGAGCAATTCATTTCATCTAAATTCGTAAAGCCGAGACATACAACAAGGCTTGGTTGTTAAAAAAATTGTCAATAACACCATCCACATTTATATGACTAAATTTTCGATGCTTAATAAATGCAAATTGATTAGGCGTTTTTGACCCATTGTGTTTTGGAGAACTGGTATTATCACCAAAATTAACAGGACCAATTTTACGAAATTTTGTCAGATCATTTAACATGATATCCATAATATTAATATAGTCCTGTCACCCTAATATAACCACCTCATACCCATTATCAGGTTTGATAATATAGATGTCATTTCTGACTTATAAAGACTTAATCGTCTGAAAATGTACCCGTCGCCAAGCAAGAAAATTATGATCAACAGGAAGGGATGAATATTCACAAGACAAATCTGCCAACCTAGTCGTGCACAAAGAGCGCTTTTCAGAGGAAGATGAAGATTCAACAGAGAGAACACGCCCGTTCTTTAATAACTTTAGTCGGGGGAATACAGAAGACTAACTTTCTGGCAAGAACAGAACGTTCCATCAAATATCAAATATTTCTTTAGGTTCCCATTTCCTATACCAAATCGTTTAAAGGTGAGGTTATTAACATATTTTTGATTCTTAAGATTGACACACTCCTCGAAACGCAAACGAATCGTAGAAAGGTAGCGTGAGAAAGTAATGTCGTATTTTGGCCAGCGAGTGACAATAAAGCTCTAAACAAGAGTAATAATAACTGGAACGTTTATCAAACTTATGCTTAATAAAAGCCTGTTCGATAGACAAGTAGAAACTCCGCTGAATAAAAGCCTGTTCGATAGACAAGCAGGAACTCCGCTGAATAAATGACGGGACAACATTGTATGATAGACAGAATTGAAGAAAAACCTTTTGGATTTAATCGAACATAACTTATTCCAAAAGAGAGTAATGCGATTACAGTCGTTAATAATTTTACTGTGGCATCATCCACGGAAGAATGATTCTTTCATCACTGTAATTCACGTCTTACGCGGACGGCTCAGAATTCCACGATTGGGATAATCCAGAGTGTGCGTATACAGTGACTCATGGTTTTCCATTTTGGGCAAAGCGCAATCGGCTAAGGATCAGAACATCTTAGAAGCAGTATATATTTAAATGAATCGACCGTATTTGTGCCGAGAGAAGGAGAAAATTATTCGTTCGCTTTCTCTAGTAAGTTTGTGAGTTTATATTTTACTTTTTAAAACTAACTCACTGGAACTATATATTCTGCTTAGTTTTGCCATTCCCCTCTTTTTTTCTTTCCATGTTTGAAACTATCTATAAGTTCTGTGGTATCAGACGTTTATTTAAACACGCACACACACACACACATATATGTATGTGTGTGTATGTGTGTGTGTCTATTTTTATTTACGTTAATTTATACACATGTAACTCATGATCGTGCGTATATAATCAATTATATGCGTATACTAAAATAATGGCATACAAATATCTCATGTGCAAAATCCTTATGGGTGCGTCCTACATACACTCTTGCTTATATATATATATATATATATATATATATATATGATATAATAATTTTATAATATATTATTTCTTTTGTTTTTATTATTGTATCCAATTAATTTTCACTTAGAAAAAATCTTTGAAAACAATTTCAACAAAAATCTGAGTAATTGCCGACAATATAAAGTCACCAAATGTTTTTGTCCTCTGCTTTCCTTTTAAAGTTTATGCTAATAAATATAAAAAATGGTTTTTAAGCATTACACAAAGATTTTGCTTCCTCAACAGGTAAACTAACGGATAAATAGAATTTTATGGGGTCAGCAGTTTGCTAGGAGGAAGTTTGTGAAACTAATCTGAACTCTTCAATCTCTTTCTTTGAATTCCCTGTTCCTGGCTATTTCCCTCTCTTTCGAAAGAACTCTAGTGTCCTCATACATGACATTGTTGTCTATGTTCCTGAATATCTCTCGCAGGCAAAATCTTCAGTCTCCTCATTGTTTTGACATGTGCTTCCGACTTTCGCTATTAAAATAAGTCAGTTATCACTTTTTCCTTTTTCTTTCCCCTTCCTCTTATGCAACTGACGTCTTTTGCATTCTGACTGAAGTTCTCAGTTACCCATTTTCTCACTCAAATACTAGACTTCTCCCCACCTACTCGTTTCCCAATAATTCTGATAGACACGCTTCTCTAGTTGATCTCTTTTTTTACCTCCTTCCCGGACATGTCGTGCTCTGTAACTGATAGACACGCTTCTCTAGTTGATCTCTTTTTTTACCTCCTTCCCGGACATGTCATGCTCTGTAACTCTTGCCCTCTTGACAACTCCGATGACGCTGTAGTGTCTATAGATATATCTTTGTAGTGTCTATGTCTCTTTCACTGATTAGGACTCATTACGATCCTCTTTGGAATTATATTTTTAATTTTTAATCATCCATAAGAAATGTTCCACTGGGGTCTCTTCTTGGGTGAAATGTTCCATTGGATTCTCTTCCTGGGTGAAAGTCGGCATCAAAGCTTTCGTGTTAGCAAAGAAATACTAAGTGAAACCACAATCTTTTCTTTGGTTCTATTTTGTTCAGCCGTTATAGACAACAGGAATCACTTCTTTCGGCTATAGCAGAACGGTAGGACTGATTGTAACAGACGTCTCAGAGGCAGTCATTATTCGTTGACAGAATGAGACACCGTATAGCCTCTCACAAGTTTGATTCTAGAGATTACTGGCGGCTCTTCAAGAGCGTGCTGAACTAAAGCAAATTCTTCAGATCAATTTAAAGTGTTGAGATCTGCTGCAGATCAGTCAGATTGCTTTGCTTGGAAATTCTCTTTCATCTCAACTCTCAACATATCTGGAGTATCTCTACCTGATTTATCCCTTAGAACAGATTCTCTACTGAGTTATACCCATAACCCCGTCCATGCCTCATTGCTTTTGCTTTTCGCCTTCTTGGAAGCCCTGATCTGTAGTTCATGTTTGTAAGAATTCCAGGAATATTTTGAACCCTCAATTATCTCCCTATTAATCTCTTAACTCTTTTTGGTAAAGTACTCGAGACTGTAATCAATGTCGAATTGGTTAAGCATCTTACTTCACACAACCTCCTTTCGGATAAACAATATGGCTTCCATTTCGCTAGCTCTATCGCTGATGTGTTATCGGTCATTACTGAATTTGTCTATCAAACTTTAGATAAGAACGGCATAGCTCGGGCTGTGGCTCTAGAAATCTGAAATGCGTTCGACAGGGTTTGGCATTTAAGTTGACTATTTCACTTTTCGCTGTTTCTAAAAATATAGAGAAATATTATAGTCTATTGTATAACATTGAATATAGTGAAAGAATGCAGCATTCAAGAATACATTAGTATACGGAATCAATATTATTATTATTATTGACCAATTTGCATTCTATTATTGGTGATGATTCCATATGTGAACTGAGTTATTTTCGCGTTTTTAGACCTATTAATCGATTCGAATAACGATAACTTGAAAACCTCTATTTATAAGAAATCATCAACCTACTCAACTACAATAGCGAATCCTCACCACAAAAACTTCAAAAACAGAGCACGTATATTATCCTCTAAACGCACAATAATTTATAACGAACTCAACAACATAAAACAAATATTAACAATAATTTCCTTAATCACAACAGACAAACAAATTAAATTAAGCTTCGAAAAATAAATAATAACAATAATACAAATAATAAGAACATACTTAACTCCTTTGCACTTCTACAGAAACCAACGACCCAATAAACACAAACCCGACGAAAATTTAATCTAATCTAATACATCGATACATATCACCTTTCAACAAAACAAAATATTAAATTCATCACTTACCATAAAGTTTAAAATCCTCTAACATCACTAACGACACAACAACAAAATGAAAAATTCAACAAACCAAGCTGTTCGCGAATTCGCTTACCAACATGGACAGTTCCTCTAGGAACTTTCTCTTGGACGTTTAAAAAGCATATATATTGGTTGTACAAACATCGCATTATTACTACGGTTAACTGCTGTTTATTCAATAATAAGTCAATTAAATTGCATATCACATGCCAACACAACAACAAAGCACAAGAAATCCAACCAAAACATTTCAATAGCAGAAAACTACTATAAAACATAAACAGCAAAAAATGACTACAAATACTAAAAATCTTAACCATAAAAATAAAACAAAATAACCAAACATCAATAATATTTTATTCAGTTTCGGAATAAACATACTTAATATATTTCACAATTTAAAAAAATTTAAGAAAAAATCAAAAATTAAAAACGATTACATGCTCCAAGATGACGTATGAAAATGTGATATTTAAAATCCCCAATACGACACTTATTGATGTGACACTTGAAAACCACAAAAGAAAAACAACAAAAATAATCCTATCTATCTACAAAATATTTTTGATAATGGTTTCTAAAAGCCGAAAGTGCTCAGAAGACAATGAACAATTTATGTTTAAATTCTTCCTGGAAACTAGAATATTATCCCAAACCTCAAAAAAATTAAATAAATGTTAAGAAAAGAACTTTCGCTGGTCTTCAGCCAAACTTGTAGAAATTAAAAAAAGAGAAAATGATAGACTTTTAAAAGGTAGATGAGAAATCAATAGGACCGAAAAAAAAATCTATACTCGCATCGAGAGTCATCATGTTAAAATCATTTACTTACTGTTATATGAAGAAAATATACAGAATAAACAAACAAAAATCTTAATATGCAATTATGCTGTATTAATGTTAATATAAAGACTTTGTATTAACATTAATACAGCATAATTGCATATTAAGATTTTTGTTTGTTTTTTTCTGTATATTTTTCTTCATACTGTCGGATCTATATCCATATATTTGCTTACTTACTGCAATATATTTTTTATTTAACAACCAAAATATCCTAGGTTTTGTACTCACTTAATAAGATCTTTATACAGGCTTATGAAAAAGGAGATTTCATTAGCGGTCTATGTTAAAAGAAATAATTTTATATCCATATTTTACAATCTTTCGTAAATAGTGGCCAATTTAAGTTATAATCGATTTTGTTCGATGAAAAACTTAAGTGGGTCATTTAACCAAAAACGTGTAACTCGATTTCGTGAAATGTTGCACCTTATTCAGATACCAATACACAGATAAATCTTTTGTAGATATGCAAAAATACATTATATACATATGGAGAGATATGTGTTTGTGTGCATGTGGGTGATATGAAAAGAAGAATGTAAATATAAAATGTATTCCTTCTGTCGACTGCAATCATTTCGCAGGCGATGAAGGATGTGCCATTGACACCAACTTCAAAAAGAAGATGGAATATTCCGCCGAATGTTGTTGCTACTCTGCCGGGTTTTGGCGAGTAGTGAATTGCTGTCAATGAGGATAGGATCCATAGAGAAGCAGCCATTAACACAGTATAGTGAGATGGAGGTTCATCAGAACAAGTGAGCCACTCTTTGGTGAAATACACACTCAGCCCGTCCATTACTAATAATTACGCACCCTCACGCTTCAATGGAAACACGCCACCGAACGCGTGAGACTCTGTCAGTTGTCAATTCATTGCCATGGAAATATGAACAGGGCGCCATGTTGATGCGATGACAATTTCTAGTGACCTTTGTGTTTTCATCTGAAGTGGTTGTACATTTTTAAGTAGTCCTCTACTTCTTAAGTTTTTCCTTCCTACATGCGCACACTGAAGCATAGACGACATGTCAGTATGTCCTCTCTGCTTGCTGTCTAGAGGAGCAACGTTCTCTCCCAACCCGCTCCACTCTCTCACTCTTTCTTTTCTGTCTCTCACTCTCTCACACACGCGCGGATGCGCGTATATATATAACGAAAAAACAGAAATTTGCTATCTTAATCTGAAGGAAAAGTAAAATGTAGGCACCTCAGATAGTAAGCAGACTTAAACAGAACAAGTCGAATGATTATTATTTGGTAAATAGTAGAATTTTCCATCGAAATATCTTTGAGGGAATAGAACCTTGCTTTCATCTTTTAAAATGAACGTCTTCAAAATTCATTCTTAAGGATTTAGGTAACGTATAATAATGGCCGTCAGAAAAATCATTGGCTCTCGTAATGCTATAAACATGATGTCAGCTTAAGATTTTGAATGATTTAACTGATTATGATTATATACAAAGATTCAGACTAATATACGCTGTGTCATGTGTCATGAATCAAAAAATAAATATGACTTAAAATAATTACATCATAGTAGTGTCGTAAAAGTATACTTTAAAAATATACGTTTATAACTCCTCTCGTATGAATATACGTTTATAACTACATTCTTATGAAATAGAAAAAGATATAGAATTGTTTTTAAAAACTCAGTGAATTTTCTGAGTTTATGTTTGATGTAAGGTCATGAAGCGCCTATCTTAAAAATACAGCAGAAATATTTTAGATAGAAAAACACGAATTCAAAACGTCACAAATAGTTTTGAGTGTGCATGTATTTATGGAAATTTTAATAAACATGTCACTGGATATATATATATATATATATATATATATATATATATATATATATATGTGTGTGTATGTGTCTGTGTGTGTACGTGTGTGTGTGTATACATATATGTATAGATATATAGTACTGTGCAAAAGACTGGAGCCATCCATCATTTTTTTTATATTTTGTCAGGAAAACAATAAAATAATGTGCTACGATTTATTGAAACATATGTCGTACATGAGACAAAATCAAGGTCTATACAGTTCTGACCAGCTTGAAAGTTCATGTTTGCTATGTCTACGTTTATTTTTCAACACATCTGAACTCTCTTAGGCAAGATTTTCTTCTAAATGCTTTAAGTAGTCATAGGGAAGAGTTAGTAATGCTTCTTGAAAGACAATTCAAAGCTCTCATGTTGTGTGCCTTTTGTTTCGTTCTCTGATAAGATGATTACATACTGCTTAGGTCCGAGTCCTGGGGAAACCAACCTATTACTGATAGTGTTCCATCATGTGCTTTTCTATCAAGGTAAGCTTTTACTGTATTGTCACTACATTATGCTCAAAAATTAAGCCGCTGCCAATCAAATATTTTTCAGATGGTATTGCATGGTGGATCAAAATCTGGTGGTATTTTTGCGTTCATAATTCCATCATTTTTGACAAGACTGCAGCCACACCGACTGAAACGCAACACCAAACCATGACAGAGCATTCACCGTGTTTTACAGATGGCTTTAGACACTTACTGCTGATCCCCTCTGTACATATTGACAACAATTTGAACCAAATTTTTCAAAGTTGGATATATCATCCCCGGTAACAAAATTTTCAGTCTTGCCCTTGAGTAATTTGACTTATCCCAAACTTTTTGCACAATTTTCCCTTCCTTAACTGTGACGAGGCTAGGGTCTGCTATCTGTTTAGTTACTGTTATAAAATTTATTTAATATTTTATTATTATGTGAATTAATAATATTATACATGTTATTTGTGTAGGAGTAACTATTTTTTTTTAGGTTTTTCTATTGAAAATTTTACTGAGTGGGTTATTTTTATTAAAATGTTTTTCAATCAATTTCAAAAAGTATTGACCGACGATTTTTATATTGGATAGTTGGCAGAAAGGAGGGTTAAACCTTTTCTTTTTCTTTGCCTATTTACTTTTGTTATGGTCCAATATTCTCGCACCACAGTTATGGTCCAAGGTTAGAACCAAGGAAGAACAACACGAACACAAGATATATTACTACAGAAATATAGTACAAGAAGTTGAAGGTGTTAGTAATGACTGTCCGTCTGGTTTAGAGAGGCGCAGTATTTATAGTGTCAGGAAGAGTCTATTATCGTTATAGGTAAGTTCCCATAACACCCCACTTCCAAAGCTTTTGCGTCACAGGGTTCTTTAGTATTTTTTCCTCTTTGGATTTATTATCAAAGGTTCTGTGACTTTTCTTTTCCTGGTCGATTTTCGTGGTTCAGACATTGTTTGCGGCCTTTGCATATCAAATGTTTCGAATATTGTATCCATCACTTCTTCTTTTTGAGGTGGACCGTTAGAATCATCTTACAGCCTCTTTCTTATTTGATTTACATGTCTTTTATGTGAGAATTTCGGGCCCTGTACTATGTAAACCATGTTCCCGATTATTTTTTCAATTGTACCTTGCTCCCAGTAGGACGTATTGTTTTTATACATCTTTTAAAAAAAAACTTTCTCTCCTGGGCGAAATTTTCTTTTTGGTACGCACGACATTGGTATTTGCTTTGTTTGTTTTGGTAGCAATTTGTCAAATACTAATCTGATTTTTTTTTCGGGCGAACATCACTTCCGCGGGTGATAATGCCGATGGTGTAGCACTGTTTGTTGTAATTCGATATACATGTTGCAACGACTTTTCCGTTGCTTTTCTTAACGCTCTTTTGAGTGTGTCTACAAATCTCTCCGCTTGCCCGTTTGATCTTGGGCGGGGATTTGATATATTTAACTTGAAAAATTTCACAAAATTCTTGAAAGTCCGCAGATGTGAATTGTGTCCCATTATCAGTGACCAGACAATCAACCACCCCGAAACGAGCAAACAGCTCGTGGAGGCAATTTATGGTAGTTTCAGAAGTAGGTTTTCTGCAACGAAACACTTCTGGCCTTTTGCTATAACTGTCTACTATGATCAAATAGTAGAAACCATCTTTTGGACCTGCAAAGTCTATATGGATTCTTGACCACGGTCGATCTGTCTCTGGCCATGGCTTATGAATGATCGGCGGTGCTTTCGCTGCTTGCATTTTTCCACCATCTGTGTAATGTCTTGATCCATGTTTTGCCAATATACGTAACTTCGCATTAACGACTTCATTCTATTCTTTCCTGGATGGCCCATGTGGAAGTCCTTTAGGATTCGCCTTTGTAGTGTTTTTAGAATTACTACCCTTTCGTTATAGAGTAGAACATTGTCACATGACGAAAAACTGTCTGATACATTTTTATTTTTTTCTGCAATGTTTGTTTTTGTTTCTTTTATGAATTCATCATTTTCTCCTTCATTTCTTATCTCTTGTAGTGTGACGGGGAGATTTCGAACTGTACTACATAGTGATGTCCTAATATCTTCTTCATGTCGTACGGAATTACGGAATCTTCCAATGGCTCCGCTTTCTTAGGTATTAGTCTCGGGAGACCATCTGCATGTCCAATTTTGTTCGTAGGAAGATACTCCAATTTGAAATTGTAGTTCAGTAAATTTGTACCCCATCTTAGCAACCTATTTGCAGTGTAAACAGGTAGAGCTTTCTTCGATCCGAATATTGTTAATAACGGCTTGTGGCCCGTCTGTAAAATAAAAAATCTACCGTAAATATATCTATAAAATCTTGTAACTGCAAAAATAATTCCCAGCGTTTCTTTTTCGATTTGTGAGTAATTTTTCTCTGCTGGTAGTAAAATTCTTGAAGCATGCGCGATGGATTTTAGTGTCCCATCCGGCATTTTATGCAGTATACATGCCCCGACTCCATAGGCACTCGCGTCACTTGCGACTATTATTTCTAATTTTGGGTCATAGTGCGCTAAAAATAGATCCGCGGTTAGCGTCTTAATTATTTTGTTAAACATTTTCTGGCATTCATCTGTTTACTCCCAAACTTTTTCCTTCTTCAACAGTTCGTTTAGTGGTGCGCGTAATTTATGCATGTTTGGAATGAATTCTTGGTAATAATTCACTCAGCCTAAGAAGCTTTGTAATTCGGCTACGTTTTTTGGAGCTGGCATTTTTTTTTATTGCCGTAGCCCTTTCTGGGTCTGGTCGTCTTCCTTCTTCATCGATGATATGTCCCAGATATTTTATTTCCTTCATAAAGAAATCGCACTAATTTTCTTTTACCTTGAAACCATAGTTTTGTATTCTCCTAAAAACCTCTTGAACGTGTTCCCAGTGTTGCTCAATGTTTTTGCTATTTACCAGTATGTCATCCAGGTATGCAATCGTGAAATCAAGTCCGCCTAGCATAGTATCCATTATCTGTTGAAATATTGCCGGCGCGACCTTAATCCCGAATGGTAATCTTTGGAACTTGTAAAATCCTTTGTGTGTGTTTATGCACAATAATCTCGAGCTTTCCTCATCTACTGGTATTTGTAGGTACGCTTCGCTCAAGTCTATTTTTGAGAAAATTTTTCCTCACTTTAATTTTGTGAAAACTTCTTCTGGACTGGGTAGAGGATAGTGGTAATCCCTAATCGCTGCGTTTAATCCCGTTGAGAAATCAGCGCATACTCGTATCTCCCCCGATTTCTTTTTGACGTAAACCGTAGGTGCGGCCCATTAACTATATTCCACTTTTGTAAATTTACCGATTTTTTCGAGTCTATCCAACTCTTGATTTATTTTTTCTATTGAAGATAGGTTGTACATTTTCTTTTATTTCTATATTTGCTGCCATTTTTTTACACCTCCCGAGGCCGGCTGAAAATACTTCGGGGAAACTCTTTTAGTTTCTCTTTTAATTTATCTGCCTCGGTCGATAAACTTTTCACTTTTTGGCAGTACGTACTTATTGGTAAATCCCAGAGGTCGAATTTCTGCATCCAGTCAGTTCCAAATAAATTTTCTGTATTTCTTAGCACATACATTTTTAATTTTTTGATCATTCCATTGAATGTCACATTTGTAATAACTTCTCTTTCAAATTTTATTTTTCTCCCAGCAATTTTATCGGTTCTCAACATGGTCGGTTTGTTCAATTTTCTCCATGTTTGTACGTTAATAATAGTTAATCCGATCCGGAATCCAATTGTAGTCTGACTTTTCTGTTTAACATTTCTACTTGCACGTATTTTCGTATGTTTGTCTCGTCCGCTTGGTCAGTCCTCGTGACTCTTACTCTGCTTTTGCTTTCTTTCCTAGTCCAACAATGAGAACTTTTATGACCCGCTTTTTTGCACGACAGACAAGTCTTAAAGCGGTATGGACAGTCTTTATACCAATGCAAAGTCCCACAGCAATAGCATGGACTGGGTGGTAGTTTTTTCTGATATTGACTTTTTGAAGTAGAAAAATTTGTTTGATGTGTTTTTGAGGAGGGAAAATTTGTTTGGTTTGTTTTTGAGGATGTGCAAAAACGTGTTTGTCGTTGTACTTTACGTATGTGCACGATGCCTGATTCTTCTATATCTTTCGAGTCCTTCTTCACGCTTATACATTTCTGACAGTCTTCAGCCAATTTTTGTAGCGTCAAATCTGGTTCACTCTCCAGTTTTGTGAGAATTCTGCGTTTGATTTCCGCGTCTATCGTCGAAACCAGGCCTTGAACGAATATTAAACATTTAAAATTGTCCGGGCTGAGTTCAGATAACTTAAAGTCATCACAGTGTTTATTTACAATGGAAGCGAATGTTATATAGTCTTCGCTGCCATTTTTTGTTAGATTCAGACATTTCCATCTTTTGTGGAATAGTGTGGTATTTGGGCTAAATAGTTCTGTTAACAGTTAACTCATTTGTTTTCCTTGGTAGGATGTAGTCTACGAATTTAGTGTGTTCGCTAGACCCTAATTTTCTTAGTAGTAGACGTACTTTTCTCGCGTCTGACCAATTCCCGCAATCAAACTCATATAAATCTTCGTACCTTCTGAAGTAAGTTGCGAAGGTTTTGTCTTCGTCTAGTTTATACGTGAAATCTTCGATAGAGTTCCATATAGTATTTTGCGAGAGAACTGTTTCATTTTCAGAATTTTACCCTTTATTTGTTATTACCCGTACCAATAATTCTTGTAGTTCCAGATGCTTCTGTTCGTTTTTTTGTTGCTGCTCAAATTGTATTTTCATAAGTTCCAATATGGTTGCCTTAAAATCTTCCATATTTACCGTAATTATGTGTAAGTATTTTTCTTTTAGTTTAGACTTCAGGTCTTTGTTGTCTGTTATTCTGTTTTCTCACTACCTACGTCGCCTCTGTTATGGACGACCGATAGCAAAAAAGGTTTGTTCTCCGCGTAGAATTCGTTTCTTCAGTTCCTCGTCGCCTCTGTTATGGGCGACGGATAGCAAAAAATTTTGTCCTCCGCGTAGAATTCGTTTCTTTAGTTCCTCGTCGCCACTGTTATGGTCCAATATCCTTGCACCACAGTTATGGTCCAAGGTTAGAACCAAAGAAGAACAACACGAACACAAGAGTAGAATAACAAAGATATATTACAACAGAAATATAGTACAAGAAGTTAAAGTTGTTATTAATGACTGTCCGTCTGGTTTGGAGTGAACTAATATTGTCTCGACGCGTTACACCATTCATTCATTATACCTCTTGAGAGGCGCATTATTTATAGTGTCAGGAAGAGTCCAATATCGTTATAGGTAAGTTCCCATAACAACTTTACGATCTTTTGAAGATTCCAGGTAAAATAATTTTTGTTTAAAGCCACTTTTTGAAGGCGTCATTATAAAGCATTTTATTTTCATCAAAAACTTTTATTAGAAGATAATTTATTGATTCTAGTATTTACAGTGGTAGGAATTTGTCTAATAATTTGATGGGGATGGTTGGATTAACTCCAACCATCCCCATCAAATTATTAGACAAATTCCATTAATATAAATTGGAGATTCATTATCTTTGTGATATGGTTTAAAAGTGCTATTAGAAAAGTTTAAAGAAATTCACTATTTTAAGGTTGGAAGAAATTTCTATTCGTAACCCAAGGAATTTGAAAGCCCTGATGATTTTCTTTTGTATACAAGAAGATAGTGTACCATTACTATTAGGGATAACAAAAGTCCATCCTCTCTATATAGACTTATTAGTCAATAAAGACTTTCTAGAAGCCAATATAGCTTGGAACGCGTCCTTCATATCTAAGAGTAAAGGAGCCTTCGTCATTCCACATAGCATCTTCCCAATCTGATTTATTACAGTGTAAATGAGCTTTGCACCAAACTAACCAAGCCCATCGAAATACGAAAGGTTTTTATGTATTTGGAAACAATGTTAATCATAACAGCTATCGCTCTATTCGACATTTTATATTACCTAAGTTCATTCGATGACAATAAAAACGAAATTTCCAAGGATTTTCAGTGGAACCAAAATAAAATTTAACATCGTTACTGGAATGTATACTCCCCTTGTATACAATATTATCAAACATAGATTGGCTATTTAAAGGACAAATCATATTTTTTCGGCAACTGCATTTGTTTTCAGAAATATTTGTTTAATATAATGTTTGTTATTCTAGGATATAGTTTTATCTGTGTTATTAACGCAGCTATAGCTGATTTTAACTTAATTTTTGTTAAAAATCCTTTTAGTGTTAGTGAATGTTTAAAGTGCTTATGGTTTAAATTTAGGAAAATTCTTCCGATATTAGTTTGAACATAGCGATTAAAAGGTGGATTGAACCAAATAATTTTACGCTTACGGTGTTTGTTTATTTTTAACTTCTTTGTCTTTTTTTAAATATTCTAAATTTACTTTATGATTGTTTAGTTATAAATCTCTAATATATTTAATTTTATTATTATAAAATATAATTTTATTATTATCAAATTTAATTTTTATTCTAATATTTCCTTATTGCTTGA
This sequence comes from Acanthosepion pharaonis, assembly GCA_903632075.3. Lineage (NCBI taxonomy): Eukaryota > Metazoa > Mollusca > Cephalopoda > Sepiida > Sepiidae > Acanthosepion > Acanthosepion pharaonis. The sequence goes on from CAHIKZ030000816.1 coordinate 496,576, forward strand.
ATATATATATATATATATATATATATATATATATATATATATATATATATATATATATATATATATTTAAAAATTCCTTCAACATTATTATTAATATTTTTTAATATTTATTTATTTTTTAATTATTAAAATTAAAAAGTGTCATGAATATAGCTGACTACATGAACCAGACAAAAGACAATTTCAATGTATACAAATTTTGCCAATTTCTCTAGCCACCCATCGTGTTGTGTTTCTTTCTCCTTCCTTTTTCTTTTTTTCTCTTTCTCTGTCCATTTCTTCTGTTACCATCTGAAGAAGTCTTTCCTTTTCGTACTTGGTGTTTAAATATTAGGTCAGCATATCTACAACTTCAACAATCTTTTTGAACAACTTAAATAAATCTTTCTTCCTTACCTGGTTTTGAATGTTCTCTCCTTTACCTTCTCTCTGTCTGAATACACACACTTTCTTTCCCTACCCACCCTGAATTGAATTTACATTTTTAATATAATTTATGTTCTGATTGAGTTTTTTTAAGCCTGGAAAAATCCTAGTCCATTTATATTTGTGTGTATGAGTCAGTCTGAAGGGTTGGGGTGGGATCTTCGATTCTAATGAAATAAATATCACTATGGTTTTTTCAATTTTCGTTTTTATTATTATAATAAATATTATTTGCTCTGTGTTTAACATTAAACTCTCTGAATTTATCCCCCTTTTGGAATTTCCATACAGATTACCAGTTATTATATATATATATATATATATATATATATATATATATTTGGTGACTCTTATTCAGAGTCTTTCAATATCCGCAGTAGCGTAAAGCAGGGTTGTGTGCTTGCACCTTATTCAGCCTCTTCTTCGCGGTCATACTGAAACATCGGTTCAGTGCTTCAACTGAAACCGATGGCGTCTACGTGTACACAAGACCAGACAGCTGTTCAGTTTGTCTCGGCTGATAGAGACATCCAAAATCCGTAAGATGCTCATTAGAGACATGCTGTTCGCAGATGATGCAGCGCTGAACAAGATCAACGTGATTAGCAAGGCATTGAAGAGCCTCCCACCATCAAAATTAACCCCAACGACCTGGAGGGGTTCATGAATTCACATACTTCGACTTCACCATTTCGGACACCCTCGCCTTGGATACCGAGGACAACAGATGGATCGGACGAGTTGCTACAACTTTCGTCAGGCTGACCTTAAAAGTCTGGGAGATCAGAAAGCTTACAACGTACACAACAATTGCAATCGTCAGCTCTACGCCAGTAAAACTTAGAGTCTCTATTCCAGACAGAGGCGACGCCTCAGCACCTTTTATCTTCGCTGTCTGAGACGCATTCTTGTTATCAGTTGGTCCAGCCGGGTCAGCAATGCTGTAGTTCTCACCCGCACCCTTCTCCAACAACGCCGGCTCCGCTGGTTTGGGTATGAACACCGTATGCCGGATGGGGGCATTCCGAAGTTTTACACCGAGAGCGAGAAGAAAACAACACAGCAACATCGGGGGAGAACGTCTTCAAGTACATTCGTTGCTATCAAGGCAATCACTGCCGTGTAGGCCCCGTGCAGCCGTAATAGATTCTGCGTCGCAATTAATAACTGAGACATAACTCTTTGGGCGCAGATCCATGGTCTCTCGAGACCGACGCATGCTATATATATATATGTGTGTGTGTGTGTGTAAAGCCAGAAATAAAAAAAAAAATATTAAAAACCATATATATCTGATGTGCTTGGTGGCTGAAACAGAAGCAAGAATTCTATTGACATTCCCGGTAATATGTGTTCTAACATAGGTACGAGATATAACTTTTTCGAATCTTGGTTTCACAAGATGTACGCACCGTTTTTCCATTAGTAGACTTTCACTACACAATGTAACCACATCAGATTGTACACTTCTGTCCTTGCAAATTGTTCAATACCTTTAAAGTAACAATTCGAATTTTAAATAAAGTTGCTGATAGATGTAAAATTGGTTTCGAATATTAACTGCTGATTGTATAATTGTTTCAGCAAAGAAAAAAAAATTCAAAATTAAAGTTGCAGATAGCACTGTGTAACCCGATTTTTGTCCTTGGGCAGCAACTATTATTTCCTATTTTCTTACGACTAGAAAGTATGAAAAATGGCTAATATTTCATTCAAAATTTGCTTTGGCGTCCAGAATAATGATATCTCTGAAATTTACCTACTGGCATTGCAAACACTTCACATAAACATAACTTCACCAAACGACATATGATTCACAAGTAGCATTAATTTATTCTAGGATTACACATAGAGAGACCACAAAAAAAGTTAAAATAGTGAATAGTTTTTACGCGATTTACGCTTATACTGTAAATTGCATTCACGAATCATCCCCAAATATAGTCTCCCATCATATTTTCGCTAGACGATCCTTGGTAGTGGCATTCAAAAATCAGTATATCCTGGTGGGTGCTCCCGCCTTGCTTCTCCGAGTAAGTCTCCATGTTCTCCATGAGTTTATCAAGATGAGCGTCAAGAACATGGACCGAGGGACATCCTGCAGTCCATTTTGCTGTAATCTTACATCAAAGTCTAAACAAGCTTCACATAGTTTTCAGCATTGTGGTAGCCTTAGTGCGATAAGTCTGTTCTCGCTGCTTTCTCACTCGAGTGAGCTTCTTGGGGAATTTCTTGAACTATGATCTTATTTATTTGTAGCCGAACGAAGACACTGTCTTTTTACTTTTACTGCAGACAGCTTAGGGAAGAAGTCTTGAAGTTACTTGAAGGCTGCAGACTTCTTATCTAGAGCTGTGACAAATTGTTTCATAAGGTAGTTGACGTTGTTCCTCCCCCACACTAAACTCGGTCTGCAGAGGTGTCCCAGATGTCTCATATCACGGAAACTTGGAGACCCATAAAGAAGGCCACCATTTTGAAGTCTCCGATAACCTCCTAACCGTATTCTTCATATTTCAAAGCATCTAGCAAGATCTTAACACTACTGCATTCCTCTTTGAACTGAGAGATGGACGCATGTTCAGGTTGTGAAGTAGTAGTATGAAGCTCTTGGATGGGCTGTTGATGAAAAGGCGCCATACGCTGATTTCAATTGACTCGAACAGACTGGTCACATTGTGACGCAAGTAAAGCCCATTTTGACGAGTGAAAAAACTTGAAAAACACTGATGACGCTTTCTCTGATCTGCAACTTGCACACTTTCATGCAACAAATTCAACTGCTTTAGTCTCGACTTTTTGAAACCAAGATCCCTGATCAGGTTGTTAAGGTCATTTTGGTTGCGGTAGTATGGATTTCTCTTTTCAACTGCGCCTCAATGACTTCACCCACTTCTGAATTGCTGTTCTCTTCTGAAGACGGCTGCTCTCTCTCTCTCTCTCTCCCACTCTCTCTTTGCAGGAATCACTACGAGGCGCTCAGGGAAGAGTGTGGTAATGGGGCGACTTATGACAGAAGACCTCGATATATGACAGAAGGCGTAATATTTCCAGCTCAACGGTTGGAAGAATCCACCATGCAGAAGAAGTAATTTTTGAGTGGTCAGTTACTTCCCTCCAAATTCATGGGATTGTAAATTTCATGGCTTTATTTCCCCCCTATAACATCCTGCAAAAGAGTAAAATAAAAATATGATTATAGAAATAAAAATATATTTCACTCGTTGATTGAAAAATTCTAAAAAATTACAATTTTGATTTTTGAATTTTCTAAAAATGGTGCGCTGGATATGTAAAATTCTGACTTTGGATCCCAATTAATGTAGCAAATGCTGCAAAAATACGGAATCTTGGATATTGAACATCGCTGATATCCTGTATTTCTCTTGTCAATAATCCAGTATGGAAAACATCCATGAAACCGTCGACACTCATGCGCAAGTGATAAAATATACACTAGTTTTGAAAAAATGAAAAAAAATATTTATACTTAAAAATACCACCATCTAAACAAGCAAAACTTTTCATTTTACCTTCTAGTGTTCTTTTGCAGACTTAGCAGGTGAAATGAGGTATCCAAGGTTTGTCATGATCACCGACAGGTATGCTTAAATATATCTTTAGGCGTCATACATTTTAGTTAGGTACCTCCATTCAATTTTTCGATACCTAAGGTTTAAAATAAATTTTAAAAAATGAAAAAGCATTCTTAAAGATTTTATTTTAGCTTTAATTGAAAGCTAAGGATTATATTTATTTTTTCACGTAAGTAAAATATTCTGGTGTGTTTCAAATAGAAATTATATAGATTGGAATGTCAAATATATACTCGATTTTTTTAAAAATTTCTTAATAGCGGCCATTTTCTTAAATTTTAAGAAAATTGTAAACAAAAAAATTTTTTATTTTAAACTTCTTCCTAAAATAAATTATATATTTTTTGACACGTTATTTGAGTAAAATTAGAAAATTTAAAGTTAAATTAATATGTTTTGAAACAAACAGTACTTACTTATAGCATAAAAATATTTTATCCAAACATTTCTTAACGATGTGTCTAAATTTTTTCATGTCTTTATTCACGTTATCGATGTTATCGAGATGTTAAAGATGTGATGACAGCTATTATGGATGATCAAATTTGACAATTTTACGTAGTAAGCGAACGCGTTTTTTTATTTTTAACTAGTAATTTTTAATATTAACATTTATTCAGCAATTATGTAATATCTATTTTTTATTTAATATTTTTTTTAATCTGGATTTCGTTTCTTAGGTTCTTAATCTTGTTATCTTATTTAATAACTTACTAACTTAAACAAAAAATTACTTCAATGAAATATGACCCAAACTAAAATAAATACTTAAAATAAAAATATTTAGTAAAAAGTAATTAACAAAAATTAAATCTAACTTAGAAATTTTGAAAGGGCTTTTTGCAAACATGTTAACGATGTGAAACAGAACTGGATATTGAAGGGAAATAATTGCAGTGCCTCAGACGACAATCAAATCACGTGACCTTTTTAAGGATTATGTCATGTATAGATTTCCCATAGATAGAAATTAGGAAGGTTTTTTTTCACTAAAAATTTAAAAAAAAATTATTTTAAAAATATTCGGGTACAAATGACTGTTATGAACTTTCGATTCGTAAATTTACTTTTCACTTAACGATATCATCGAATTGCAAAGATAAAATCAATGAAGAATTTTAAACGATTTTTGAAGTATTAATAATTTAATATTATATTAATAAAAATATCCTTAATATAACGTATTTACAAAAGCAAGTCAAAGCTTTTCTAATAAATGTCATAGATTTTTTTACATTTTTTTATAATTCAGAGCAAATTTTCAATGAAAGCGTTAAATGTTTTAAAAAAAAAAACCCCAAAAACTGGTGATTTACTTTCTATAAAGAGTCCTGTTTTTAACTAATAAAACAAATTCAATGCACAAAGATTTAATTTCTCGAAAATTCATGAAAATATGTAAGGGGGTGGAAACATGTTAAAAAATATCTTTTTAACAAGATTTTCTAAAAAAAATTTAAAAAATACTTTCATTCATTTCTGAATATTTCCTGAAAGTTTAATTAAAATCCGACAATTATTTCATTTTTGCAAGAATTTCCAAATCAACGTGTGTTTTCCTCGGGAAAAGCGCAAAATAAAACAAAACTTTTTTCTCTATTATTGCGCTGTCGTAAAAAAACAAAATTTTTAACCAAAATTTTCTACGTGCTAGAAAGGAATAAAAAATTTCAAAAGTAATAAAAAATACTTTGGTCTTTCCTCTTAATAACAACATAAACATATTGATGACAAAACCTTGTTTTCGTTGAGTTATGGGCCTTTCTTCATCGTGATATGCTGTTTTTTTTACGCAACCTAGTGGAGATACCTAATTTTAGTAGATGTTGCCATAGAGTACTTTTTCTCTGTTGTCTTTATAAATTCGCATAAGATATGGTAAAATGTGTCTACTAGATGCTTACAATCTCTCGATGTCATCTGTGGCGAATGCATCTATCAACAGAGACTTGTCTGCACTTGAACAGCTAGAAGTAAACTAAACTGTTGAGCCTATGTTCTCTGTACTCATGTTGCCATCTATGTTGCCAGAACGTTCTAGATATTTTTATAACTTTTAGTAACTTCTCGAAAGTTCTTGATACTTCTAGAAAAGTTTTCTTCATCAACTCAGCACTGAATCTGTTTGGAGTGTAATGGAAAATAGGTTACTTTCAAAACATCGATGTCAAGATCACAAAAACAAAGTTTGACGGGAATAATATTCATTTCCTTTGCTTTATAGACAGAAGCAATTAAGACATAATACTTATTCACCAAAGACAAAAATGTCATAATTTTGTTGCTGAGTGCGAATCGTCCACAAGTAAATTTATTTTTATTAAGAATTTCCTTTTGAAAGAACAAATAAAATAAATGCATCTACCTTATTGGTAAACATCTGGAATCAGAAGAAAAGAAATGATGGCGATCTATCGGATAAAGGTTAAAAGTATAATGCACCTCGTTGTCGAACAACAAACATCATTGCTTATATGGCATTGTATTGTATTGAGTTTGAATCCCACCGGGTGTTCACCTACACTTGTGGCCTTTTGTTGTACTAAGATAATTCTAGCAAATTTCGATAAAATCACTATTTCTGGTTTGAGGAAAATTTTGATTTTTTAGAACAATTCGACATTGAAGTTTTGAAAAATAGTTTATATTGATATTCAAAAGGAATTTTCTCAATTTTATGAGGGAAATCTGCTACCAAAAGTACATCCCAGATCACGTATAAATGCACTTTATTAATACAGAGGAAGTTCTGAAGATCATAACAAATTACAGAGGTATATCAATTTGTTTCATTATGGTAAAATTACTGATGAATATATTATTAACTAAACTCTCATCGTTCTATGAAAATCAACTACTAATAACCCAGTTTAGATTTTGCTGTGGAAAGTGGTGCAATGACGGCATACAAACATCTCTATGAAATGGCGTACTCATCAAATCTTTTAACAGTATATGATTTCATCAATAAAATCTTCCTTTTCTCAATCATCAGAAACTGTTTTCAAAACTATGACTTTCACTGACTGCTTTGGTCTAATAGTAGACAAAGTCATATATGTCTGGTGTAGACCCCAAAACCGATTCATTTTAAACCTCGTCAGGAGTCCGACAAAGAAATCAGAGTCCCAGTCTGTTTAATGTTCTTTAGATTAAACAAATCTACTGATAGAAAAATGCACTTTTGTTTTCCCTGTACCGAAAATAAGGAAAACGATAGTGATGACATAGGGGTTCATAGTTGCTATATGAATTATCTTGAACAAAGATCAACATTCTATACCAAGTGTAGTATGTAATCAACCCATGACAGATTTTGCACTCAATGTGACGTCAGAGAAGCCAGGCTTGTGTTGAACTAAGGGATGGCCTCATAACCATCAAATTCATATCCGTGCCTCACAGGATGCCAGTGGCTGATCCCGACAGCTATATCTAGAATCTAGGAGAAAATGGTGCATGACAAATACCAATATATGTATATAAACACCAATCAGAGAGAGAGAGAGAGAGAGAGAGAGAGAGAGAGAGAGAGAGAGAGAGAGAGAGAGAGAGAGAGAGGAAATCTTATGCATCCACACGATTCTTGATCATCACGTTTTGAGAGGATCACACACAAAACCACTGGTCGACAGTGACTGACGAAGCCTGAACTTGAAGAGAATATAATGTTACATATAAAAGGTTAAATATCGTGTTATCAGTTGTAATGTACAACGTTTCACAAGTTTTTCAAGAGTTGAGACTTCAGATGAAACCTTTTTAAAACAAAAGTCATGGAATGGAAGTAGTGATGGACCTACTCTGAATAAAAAAAACTAAGAGAAATAGAAAATAATGTTGAATTGATCAATTGTAAACACTTTAAATATCTCGTTTATGACAAATTTAGTATATGAAATAGAGAATTTAAACACAACTCGAATAGGTTGCGCTATATTACTTTGTTCAGCCCCGTAAGATGCTACAAAATCAAAATATTGAGCTGAAAATTCGTGTGCTGTTCTTAAATAACTTTTTCAGATATAGACTGTCATATAAATGCCACGTTTTTTCTCCAACTCATTCCGAAATGTCTAAACTATTATCTGTATACAAGGTAATCTCAGATCAGTGGTTAAAATGGCTTCAAACAAATGAATTCTATAGACGACTCTGCCGCTACAGAATCACAAGCGTTTGTATGTGTCCTGATATTAATCTTAACTAGTAATATCATCATTTGTCACTTCCAACAAAAGCAACGACAAAATGAGTAGCACATGTAACTAGAAGATAAAATAATGAAATAATCAAGATGTTAACTTTTTACAATACAAAAACAGTTTGAAACGAAGCTACCATCAATATTAGAAAGAACTATAACATTCAGTGAACTTAAAAAGTCTAATTTAAAATGTTTAATAAAGATTTTTATAAGTTTCAACCAACAGTAACACTAACTGTTCTGTCAATGTCGAATGTTTCCTGTGTGGAAACGGTTAATTTTAACATTACTATTGCTGTCTGGCTTGAGTTTAAACATTTTTGAAAATTAATATCTGGGAACAGACAAGGATCTTGTATTAAAAAAACCTTTATATAATATTATATTATGTATATTTTTACATGCAATCTCATTAATATTACTACTGGGTGAATTTTGTTGTTATTTCAGGTGAATGGCCAGACAAAAACATAAATTAAAACCTTTATATGGCAGGATTAAAATGCGCATATTTTCTTTTAAATATTTAAATAAAATACGCTGAAATATTTTTCAAATAGAACTCAGATAATAATCCAGTTTTGACACGAAACTGCTTTTGACCTTATTATCAAACAAGGATATTGTGGTCTGTTCGCATATATTATATAATCTATCCTAAAATAGTCCTCTTTTCAAATATTTGTTTTAAATCCCTTTCTATGGTCGAAAGACTTTTTTAATCAATGAAAAATATAAATGAGTATGTCATTAAAAGTAAAAGTTCTCATATTTCAAAAACATTTCTCACATCCAAAAATAAATCGTATTTAAATTTATGCTACTTCTACGCTCCAACGCTGGGAAATTTTCAGAGCTCCAAATATTAACGTGAATAAATTGTTATATTTTAATATTATCATACTATGATTTACGAGTCGGTTAAATGCTTTGATAAGATTTTCAGGCAAAAATTTTCTAATATTTTACTATACGAAAATGAATAAATTTTGGCCGATTTTTCCCATGGCTTCAAATTTCTTGTTTACTTCTATCATTAGGTTCGATCTGTAATTTCATGGACACTCCGACGTCAATGGTATTCGGCAGTCATCCTTTTTTTTTTTTACTGTTCATCTTAATTTTTTCTCATTTCCACTTACTCCACATATTTTACTCTTTATTTTTCTTCTATTCTACATCTATAAAAGGTTTTCTCTCCTCATTGCTGGTAATCTTCGTTCGCGGGAATGATTTATCGATAGCCAATCAAGCCAGTTTTCACTGCGGGGCGTTTCTAGACCAATAAGACAGCTTGTCATCCCAATATAGTGGCCATACTATCCAGGATCAGTGGCTAACTCCAGACAAACAACAGCTGTTGAGAAGAACAGACACGAAGACCCTCTATCCCAAGAAAGCCTGATACGTTTCATCATTTTGCGTCAACCTATGGTCATCTTCAACCATTGCTGGAAAAAGTGCGCAAAGCCTTCGGCATTTTTCACAATAAAAGCCGAGTTGAGCAAGAAGGCGAAATAAGGGAGTAAATTGAGGATATTTCGGCTGCATGCTGTTCAGTTTCGTACTGAAATAATGATGTAGTTTCTTGTTGTTACAGTGCACATATGTGGGTGTATGTGTATATGTGTGTGTGTGTGTGTGTGTGTAGGTAAGCATAGTATATATATAGGAGCTTGAATAAGAATAAAAACTCAATTATATTTCTATGAATATTCTTTGTAGACTCTGTGTGGTATAAATAACGAGAGATCATTAAATCCATAACCTGTTTTCAGCTGAACTTTCTTCTGAGTTTCTGACTGTTCACTCTATCAGATTTCATTATACAAGTCAATATTAACACCAAAAATTGGTATTAACCAACCAATAAGAGAAACAAGATATTGTAAACTTATTTTAAAACGATATTGCAAACTTATTGAGTGATGGAAACATAATACTAGGAATTACGGAAAGGTTGAAAACAAATCATATAGCAATCAAAAGAAATGGAAAACATTTGCCCGATAAAACTAGAAAAGAAATGATACGAAGAATGTCACAAAACAAAATTTGAGAAAAATTAAAAGAACTATGGATTAACCAACAAGAAAATATTCCAAGTTGCTGTTGCATACGTAAACAGAACAAAATGATGCAGAATATTAAGAACATTGACAACAGACATGAAAGCAACTAAAACTACCAATTCTTTCAGTAAATAACACAGAAAAATTGGGGAGAAGAAGTCGATATAAACAGTAATTTTGAGAGCTGAATCTATATTGAACGAATCTAATGATTTTAGAAGAAAGCAATGTGGAAGTGGACTAATGTTTTAGGCTCGTATTGTTGGTAGTGATATTATAAACCCCCTTTGAGGAATAATAGCAAGTGGTATCAAACAAGAAGCTTTAATCTAAATAGCATATTCTTGCAGTGCAATTTTACTTCACATTCTGTAAAGCTGGAAATGCCCACCTTGACTGCCCAGAATAAAAGACCACATTAATGGAACGATCCCAGCCTCTCCAGATATTAATTCAAGGGAAAACGTGTCCATCATTAAAAGGGATATATAATTATGTCTTCTGTTACTATAGTAAATTAATAATTTTCATCTTTAAAATAGGTGTTTTTTATCATGGCCATTTTATAAGATTGTCTCGCATCTTCCCATTCTCATTCGGAACTCTTGCTACAAATTATAATTAGTGATGTAAATGAGGCCAAAATGGCAAATGTTTCATCTGTAGAAAACACGATATAAAACATCCACTTGCAAATTGTTATTTACAATAATTTAAATGTTGCGAAGACTTTTGCACGGTATAATATTCAAGCAAAGAGTCATGGGAAGCAATAAAACCGATGTGAGTAATGTTGAAACAAAAAAGTTAACAAAAACAAAGTAAATGAAAGACTGATGAAAATTATAGAATGTCCAGAAGCCAATATTAACCTGTCAAATAACAAAATAATTTATTCCAATGTATGGAATATTGTGTTATATGTTTCTATGGTCTATTTTTTTACTGGTGTAAGTGTAGAAATTTATGTTGCATAATATGAAATTCGACACCTCAAAACAAGTTTTGTCAATATTTTTTTTTTATGAATATAGATATAATTTTTGTCTGAACTTTTTTAAGGAATTATCACTATGATCATCTTATTTGTTATACTGACAATATTTTGGCCGTTGTACTTTCCGGTCTTTTTGAATTACATTCTTTATTCATGGGAGATTATTGTTATTATTCTGCTTTCCACGCTTAGGACATATTTCATATCAGTTAATGCTCATCAGTGTCTTCCACTGAACCAGTGTATGTGACTTTGCAGCATTACCAGGGATTGAACTCACAATTACGCTATAATCCATTATTCTCGTGTTTTAAACCTAATGTATCTACTGAGGCGATGGAACAATATGAATATCCCGGCTTTCATAAAGTCCTAATACTTGATTAATTAGCATGGAAGCGTTAGGATTAAGTCTATTGATAGGGAATGAGGCTATGCTGAAGAATAAATATTTACTGATTTACCTACGCGTACCCAATGCGCGAGCGTACACACACACACACACACACACACACACTTTCTTTCTCTCTCTCTCTCTCTCTCTCTCTCTCTCTCTCTCTCTCTCTCTCTTGTACGTACGTATAAACATAAAGGAAGTTGAGGTACAGAAAAGTTCTCTGGTTCCAAAAAGCTGACCAACAGTAGAATTTGTTTTGAAGTCCCTTCTTGGTCGTGCCAAGAACTTTCCAGTTCTCCATAATATATATGCATAAATCTTCCAGATAAATGTTCTTTAGTGTTGTTAATTATTTCTGTCTCAATCTTATCGTCTTTCTATTTATAAATAATTTTTTTTTTGGTGTATTCTATTTCAATTCTGAATTTTATTCATATTGGAAAATCCTTCTCTTGAGAAACTCCCTCTCTGCGATAACCAACTTTTGATTTTTTTGGTCGCATATTTATTTTTATAACGTCCAAAATTTCTGAAAACGTTAAAACCTCTAATCCTTTAGGATGGCGGGTATCTTTCTAATGGCCTCGCAAGCTGCCAAAGCCAGAAAGAGATCTGTAATCTTGTTCTCACCTGCAACTTTGTTGTTTTTTAACTTCTTGTCCTTAAACTGGGCTGCAAAACAACGATTCCAAGTTTCTATAAAATTTGGTTTGTCTATCGGCGACGCCATGTTGTCTTCGAAACTGTAATTTATTTGTAGTCGTTTGACTAAGTCCATTTTGCATATCTCACAACAAATTGTCAATAAGCTGAACACAAGGTGACTTTATGTATTTATCAATCAAGTAGAATGATATTCCCTCTTTAACAATTAGATATCCAGTTGTCAGATAGCATTAATCGACTTCACTAAGTGAATATGATAAGTGTTCAATAATAATAATATAACTCATTGGTAAACAGAGGAAAATATGTTGTTGATATTTACTAAGCTCATATCTGCGGAGGGCTAATTGGGCCTCCGGCACAAAACTAAAAGGACCTCTGGTCCATGTTAGAAAACAGCAATGATAATTTTGAAGAAATAACTTTGAATTCCCCAATTAACTCCATGGAACTTCAAAACCTCATTTTAAATCTCATTCGGGATATAAGTTCAATTCCGGACAAAAGACCGATTTTGGCCGAAAGTATGATTTGGGCCGAAATTTCAATTCAGGACGAAAATTGAGTTCTTGAAATCATAAATTCTGTGGAACTTCAAAACCACAAGTCACAAAAGCCCCCACTTTAACTCCGATTCCTTGGCATTTTTAAGAAACAGTTTTGTGATTTACAAAGTTTTTGTGTTACTTTAAACTAAATATAAATTAAAACTTTTAAAATCACTATTTTTTTTAGTTATTTTAAAATTTGGATTTTTAATTGTAACCTCTTCAAATTTCAATGCTGGATGTTCAGGCACCAGATGAAGAATATCCTTCTGATTCCAAAAAGGTGTGTCTATGTAGATCAAGTGTGGCTCGAGTTAGAATGGTTTCAGACACACGGACGGGTAGACAGAATTTGTTGTTTATTCATTTAGATAGATATGTATTTTATTTATTGATCGCTACACATAGTTTTTGCCTTACCAGTTGCACCCTGATGATGATTTCAGAAAGAGATGGAAAGTATTTGAGAAATAAAAGTGATTCTGATTGTTACAGTGCATTACTTGCCTTATTTAATTGTAATATACGGAAAAAAATTCGTGTATATGAAAGGATTGTGATAAAAATATGCAGACGTAATGTTTGTAATTTTTTCAATCAGATATGCTTAAAATTCACACACACACACACATACGCGCATGATCGCAAGGAACAAAACAAAAAATCTGGTATTTGACAAACTAGGCCACAAAGATCTGTTAGAGCTGCTCAACAACCTTGATATATTCAGGAAAGACATCATAATAATGAAAAATCTCTACTGGCAGCTAACCATTTGTATACAGATAAAAAAAGAGTTCAGCAGATATACAAAAAACTAAATTTACCTGAAAGATATATTCTGAAAACTCATCAGAAAAAATTTATATAATTTCAATATTTCAAATTGCATATATGATTAATTCTATTAAAGGACATGGGAGAGGACTTCAAAATCACTTTATTAAGATGAGAGGATAATTACAAACATAAAAATTAAAATCCTTTATTAAGATAATAATTGAAAACAGAAAAATCCAAAATGACTAATAAAATTCAATAATTTTTTTCAAATTTTATGCATCACCATTTATCTATGAAAATTTTATACATTACCATTTATCTATGAAAAATTTATACATTACCATTTATCTATGAAAAAAAAAACTGATTGATGAAATTTAAATCAACATAGACACTGATTCTACTCCTGCGAATTTCATTCTTTGACAAATTTATATGATAAAACACATTTTTATCATAAAAAATTACAAGAAATAAGTTGGAAATGAACACTGATAATATCTCCTTCATATGAGCAATTATACGCACACTTTGCACAAATAATACGCAGGCTTACTTGGATTGATAGGCCAATAAAGGGATATGTGTCAATTAAATTGACTGATATACATTTCTCTTATGTACATATAATATATTTATCGTTGTTAGCATTTCGCTGTAAAACTGTGGATAGTGACTACAATGATGGGAAGATTTCTCTCCATTTCTCTTCCATTTTCCATACGCGGTCAGAGAAGATGAAGGCATCGAAAACCCATTAGCCAATAATGTGTTGTATTCAGTTGAGTGGGCCAGTCAGTAGTAATGTGGCCGGTGGGAAAGTCGCTCCTTGAGAAGCAGTCAGCTGAGACTAATATTACCACTGAACGGCGGCGACTCGCTTCTGCTGCGACTGACATGAACACGACCCAGTCACACAATGGTGCCGTATCTATATTACTCGCGACGATAAGTTCTTGTGAACACTCAATTCGACCGGCTTTCCAATAACCGATGCAAAGTTCTCCGTTTCACAATTTCTTTAAAAGGATTCTTATAAAGAAATATAATGCAACTTCTTTTCGTTCAGCACCATTGCAGCTGCATCGTCTGTTTCCTTGATATGAATGTTGAATAAGAATTTAACATTGTTATTGGATCAAGAGTAAATAATAAAGCATCATGGAAACGTTTCAGTCACAGGAGATGCACAAAGTTACAATTGAAGAGTAACAGTAAGCGATCAAAAATTCATATCGATAACACCCCCCCCGCACATCTACATTTAACTGAAATTATGTATTCAAATATTCCGACTATCGTCGGCGACTGGTCTGTTGTTTGACGAATATTATGTAATGCATAGTGCTTAGAAATCAATGTCCATTGTTCGAAAATCTTGTCCGATTTTTGCAAACTCAAAATTATTAATTTAGAATGAAGTTGGTCATAGTAAGTTCTCCAGATGAAAAACCAAATGATAAGAAAAAGACTTTTTTTTATTTTGATTTCCTTCAGTTTTTTTTTTTTTTGGTAAAGATGAAAACACCAAACATTGTAAACATTATACACTGACGTAACAACAATCATGGTATAAGCGCCCAGTAATTTGTACGAGCCTGGTGAAATGCAGTGTCTCGACGAAGTACCAATTTCAGTTTCAGAAGTGGTCGGAAAACATCTGGAAAAATATTAAGATATGTTATCTTGATAGCTGTCTATTCCTTGAAATTAGTAGGTACAGGATCTTGCAAACGTTTAGACCTTCCCACCACTTCACATAAGCGGTAACCGCACCATTCATTACAATATTGTACATTATCTTCCTGAAATAGCTAATCATTGTTGAGGTACATGAGGCAAAGCAGTGCAATGTACCGGCCATTAGTCAATAACGTGTTTAGGCGAACCAGACGGCCCAACCCAGATAAGGAAACATATTCCACGCCATTATGAAATAATTAGCAACTTGTTCAGAACTTTGTTAATAACTGGCGTTCATAGCTTCATGGGGTTTGAATCATACCCTAAGCCAACTATGAACACAAAAGAATGAGAACACAAACTCTGATTTTCATTTCATGTCTTAAGTGCTGAAAATAATATAGTAGTAAGACAAGAATACAATGGCGTAGTTTGACACAGTTATTACCTGCAGTTTAGGCTGAAATTTTCGCCATATAATGTTTGGCCCATATGATTAATGGAGACGCATTAACAAGAAAGGAGATTATGTTGAAAATATATTTGAATGCTTTTTCATCATTAAACTAAAACTTAGTGATGTACCAAAACTTTAAACAGAATTAACGTCGAAATGCAAATTAATAAACATATAAAAACTATTTTTATTTATGTCAGATTATTTTCGATATAGAATTATCATTGTTGTATGTCTCTGATATAGAATAAAAAATGGAAAAGCAAGCTGACCAACTGGGCTTTCGGCATGTACGATAACTCGCACAGATTATGGGTTCAACTCATCCATATATCGTAAGCCAACATTCACCTGACATTAGCTGAACTTCTTTTTCGCACAACGTCAAGAAAGGGATCGTCCGCTGCCTACAGCATAAGGTCAGAATCATGTAGTGATTCAGACACACCAACAGGCTATGTTTGGAATTATGAAGCACACTTAAAGATAGCAGTCACCTTTTAAGTAAGGCAGTAGCTTCCTTGAACAAGGACAAAAGAATTCCGGGGTTGTCTATCATACATACGGGTCACACCAGAAAAGATTCAGAGGATCTACGGTTCCTACAGTATCAATAGAGTATTAAAAAGCAGTTCAACCTTTCGAAGATATCTTCTTCCGAACAAAGTCTATCCCTCTTAAAGAAAGCACGACTAAGAACTTGCGTGTCTTCTATTCCTTTCAGTTGTAGCAAAAGGTATACAGGGGCAAAATCACCCAAATCACTAAAGACTAGGAAATAGGAACATATAAAACGTATAGTCCTGGGTCTCTCTCTCTCTATATATATATGTTAATATCAGACATGGCCAAATGCCAGCACATGTGGAATGTCTATTTTATCAGGAGAAAAAGTGCAAGTGACCTAAAATGTGAATTCAGCAAATAACCCTTAACTATGGAAAGCGTGATGAGAAAAATATGGCTCCATAGAGTGAAATGATTTGATTTAAAATTCTGAGAATGGTACCGCCATCATCCAACACTTGAAAGAGCCCAGAAAGTTCAACGAATGCAAGATCATAGCAACCAAGATGCGCAAGCCTATTCGAATTAAAAGGTATATACATTTTATTTAATTACTTTAGAGAAACTATTCCCGTTTGTTAGTTATTTAGAACTGCTACATCTTTTTAGTTTCTATAAAACACGACCATCATTTTGATATAATTTTCAGTGGTAACTTGACTCTTCAGCCATTGAACCAATACTACTCAGTTGAATTTGATGTCATTGTTTCCACCAGACTTCATGGTCAACATTTGTCAGCTTTTACACTGCAAAATTGAGTTCATCTTTGATAAAAAATGCAAAAAATAATGTTGTCCTTCATCTTTTATAGACCACATATCTTTTCTGTTATTCGCCTTCCCATCTACCCGGTCGCCTGCCCAGCCATCCGTTTATCATTCAAGCTATCGTTTCATCCTTCTTTGCACCATTAATCCTAACCATCTCAAATCACTGCCGCAGGTAATGCTCGTGCAGTGCGGGTGGGAAAGATTGAGTCAACATCACTGCAACAAGAACGACAGCGGAAAAGTTGAGCAATCAAGGGAGAGCACTCATTATAAGATCTCAGCAGTCGATGTGTACGCCGCAGCATGTATCGTTACTATATCCCCAGGCTAACACACACACACATACACACACACACACACACACACACACACACACACACACGCGCGCGCGCGCGCATGCATACTTATACACTCATCTATGCACACGTACACAAGCACTAAAATAATACGAACACATGCGCATAAACACTCATTACACATAAACGCGTTCTACTGATAGAATAATCTTTTATTTTAGTTTCACGTTCAAACAACAAAAGAAAAATTGTAAAAGAATAAACGAAAAAATATTTTGTGAATATTCAGACATCAATTATTTCAAAGGAATTGGTATACTAGTGTCTATATATGACGGGAAATGAGGAGAGAGTAACAGATAGATATACAAAATGAGAGATGGATTATGTCTGTGATAGACAGAATTTTCTAATAATTAAAAAAACAACGATAATTCAAAGGTCACGATTATTTAACTAGAGTCATTGAAAATTTGTATTTGTGTGTGAATGCCTGCTAATCAGATAAAACCTTTACCCAAGATAGTTGGAAATCATAAATCTATGAGGACAGATATCATTTTTGGCTGAGAAGACAAAAGATATGTCATGATAGTTTACTATGAGATAGAATAGTGAAAATGATTAACATGGAATCGCAATGAACGTTATCTGAAATTTAACAAATTTTCTTTATTTTAGATTTTAGATTCTTGAAAACTCTTCGAATCGTGCATAAAATGATAATTGAATTTATAAACTAGCTTCGTTAGTTTGAAATTTCCTTTTGTTACATGTGAATGTGTTGCTGATTGCTGTACTATATTGCATAGAGTTTTATCAATAATTAAAAAAAATGATCTTTAAAAAATTACACAAGAAGAAATGTTACTAGTACAGAAAAAGAAGAGATTTATTATCACATTAGAAATAATCGATGTAATTAAACGTTATGCAGTTTGTCATAGTAAATTAAACGAGAAGTCGAAATATTTGAATAAGATAATATTTTAAAATATGTAGACGAAATGCAAATAGCATCAGTATTTTTATGGATTGAACATTGTATTCTAAAAGTAGTAGTGCAGCAATCCCGACAGAGGTTTTAAAATTGTGAAGGAAAATGAAAATAGTAATGAAAAACATTTCTACATGTATTGTCTCTCTTGATTTCTTTCAAATCATGTACAATTACGACCAATGACTAAGGTTTCATGGAAGGGAAATTAGTTAAGGTTAAACTGTTAAAATTTTTATTCTTTTTATTTGAACATTTTGCTTTTTACAAGAGACCTTATATATTTTGTCATGAATTTTAACCTGAAATACACTTATTTTTATCTTAATAAATATATAAAAACTTACATTATTTGTTTCTATTGAAGATTTTCAATTTTATAATAAAGTCTTTAAATAATGATAATTTAGTTCTATTTCAGAATTATACAATCATTGATGGGATGCGATATTCGCAATGTTTGCAACCTCGCTGCAATTTCATTTATGAACATGCAACAAAAGACTGTAGATACACAAATTTTTCAAGCTGTATTTTTAACGTATCTTTTTACCAGAAGTTGAATATTGATTTCTCTGGAAGTTTTAATTAAATATGCTGACAAAAGATTTCCCACTAATAATGTAATTATCAGCTCCGATTAGGATTTCATTTAATTTTATTATTAGTTATTTCATTTATGAAATTAATATACTAGTCTTTTTAATCAAGTATCGATTAACAATTTCTCAAGCACAATTTAATCGTTTAAAAATGAATTATTTTTCTTTTGGGTGCGCACGCATATAGATGTCATATTCTGGGCAGACGTGTTTAAGAAATCTTGATTGCGTGGGTGTAAGTGTGTGAGAAATAATCTGGTAATAATCTTGGTAACAATACAATCATTTTAGTTGTTGCGTTGATCTTCGATGTGCTTTGCTGCAACATATGCTCAAAAGATATTTTCTTCATTCTTTTTTATATGAATTGATGATATACAGTAGTACATTGTCAAAATGTAAGCTTGTGGTCATTTGTCATTCACAAAACCAAGCAGTCTCCAGTCACATTTATATATATATATATATATATATATATATATATATATATATATATATATATATATATATATATATATATATATATATATATATATATATATATATGAATGAAAATGGGGATAAGTGTAAGCAGTCTTTGAGGACACGTGACCCAGTGGATAAAAGCGTTGGTTGGATCCAGTGACTTGACCCAGAGAGTTGTGATTTCAATACCTAGCTACTGCAGTGATGAACAAAGACTGGTTATAACCTCAAAAAGAGCAGTCATCAAATATTAAATGTAAGGGTTCACTTTTGCACATCTTAATTTTTAATTAATATTTTTATTCCAGCTTAATAACATTTTTTGAAAGTGGTTGTAACTGATCTAATAAAGGTTTTTCTTAATGAATATGTAGTTTAATTAAGAATTGTTGATCATCTGGAAAAAAAGAGACAATTTTTAAAATATTATCACTTACTTTTGCACAGCACTGCACAATCCTCATTACAATTTGTTTAAAAGTTCACCTTTCAAAAGGTTTCAATGCCTCAATCATCCTTTAATGTCAGTTCAATATATTAATAAAACATTGTCGTGTCGTGTGAAAGACTTGCAGAACTTTTCATCTTTGTTGTGATACCGAAAGTATGTTTTTTTTTTTCTGGGGCAAGTAAATTGTTTTCATGAAGACGTGAATCAAGTAGCATGGTCAATTTATCAATGAGGGAAAGTTAGAAATAAATGTTGTTTGATTTGAAGTCATTATCAGTAGATCGCCTGATGTCCTGGAATCGTAACACTTTAATTGGTGACTTCGTAATTCAAATATAAACAATTGAGATAAGCATCCAATAGCAAGATATGCAGGTTTCAATGTGAGGATACTTTTCAGGACATTGGCGAAATACTGGATTTTTACTAAAGTGGATTTCTACACACTGTTAATTTTGTGCATGTAAACTATAGCTTAAATCATTGCTTTATGTACTTTCTTTACTTGCAAAATTATGTTTAATCTGTTTTAAAATGATTAAATTATATTTCAGTACAGAAAACGACATTTTGTTGCTTATTAGTAAGAATAAAACGTGAAATATATAGATAAATTATTGATAATCAAAAAGGTGTTAATATAATTTCTTGGTTATGCGCAGAGAAATACGACTAGCTTTAATTACCAAAAATTCATCGATGAAGATGTAAAGTGATTTTAGTAAACGGTAGAATCCGGGCACAAAAGGAATTTGAATTCCATTTTGGTACTACACATCTTTTGAGGAGATTATCAGTTTTTGCAAATGCTCCATCCTCAAATATTTAAGATAAAATGTTAATATCGTTTAGCGCTTTCACAGAAGTTTAAATTCTACCGAGTCCCATAATTTGATTAACAATTTAAATTCTGATAACTTTTCTCATTCAAGCTTATGAACGTGATATATTTTTGTAAAAATGACTTAATTGTCAGATATTTTACTGATAAAAAGAGTTGGCCTGAATCATTGACAAGCACCATAACAAGATATTTCTCATTTCAAATGAAGAGAGCTTTCTTTCAGATGAAGTTTTAAAATGTAATATTTATAACGTAAATAAATGTTAAATATTTCTTGTTTTCCTCTTATATTAGCTTTACTGGTATTTTCTCGATAATTGTGTAGTTTTATATTTTATAATCTGCTCAACTGTAAATATTTATGTCATAATTGCCTTCACGAAGAAAAACGTTTTGAAAAATAAGACAGAATTTCAGAACAAGACACAATAAGTCTATTTCCAAACTTTGAATATCTCATAGATATAAGAACTTTATGTACTTTTAAGTTGTCCGAATTTACAAGTAGACTATATAAACAGGTCTAAATTTTCAAGAGTTCATTTCATGAAATAGCATAAAATTAATGCATTGTTAAGCTCAATATGTACTACGTTTAACTTAGTAGAGAAAAATTGCTTTTAGTACTCAGTATTTTTGCTAATTTATAACAGCTTTCATATTCGATAATTATCAACGAGTTACGACACAAATGCTACTAGACATTTGTAATTGAATTTTCTCATTTTGTGATTAATATTTAAAGTTGTCAAGAAACATGTGAAATATTAAAGTTGTGTCAATATATATCAATAAAATCTATACATGCAATTTATGCTGAAAGAGTTCTTATATATGCATTTTATCTTTTCATGTTTGCTTTCCTTTTTTCAACTTAGAGCTACCTATCCAGTTGAGTGTGTGTGTGTGTGTGTGTGTATGTGTGAGAGAGAGAGAGTGAGTAATGTTTATTTATCATTGAGTGATAGAAAATATTCCCTGATATAAGCTGGTACCCCGAGGATGTAAAACACGATTCTTTATTTGCCCAACCAGTAATCATACATATATCAGAGAAACTACGATTCGCTGGAAGTTGCCTGCCGGTCATAACGCTCGCAATCTTACTTGCCAGTTTTACATAGGCAGCTTCGACTCAAAAGCCGTTCACCGAATGCATGACGATACTTCAAAGCGCGTGAGGGGGGAGGTAGAATAAATAGGGATGCAGGAGATGGGCGTAGATGGCGTAAAAGCGGGAAGTATAAAAGAAATGAAAAGGAAAGAATGAAAAAAAAAAAAAAACTAAAAAAGAAATATAAGGAAAAACAAAACAAAAAAAGTAATGGCTACGATAGAGTGTGGAAAAAGATCCCAAAAATGAATATATAAATAACATTAATCAATAGATGTATAAGGGAAATTTACGACAACAAAAAGGTCAACTGGCCCGATTGAGGCCATGAAAAGATAGTGGGAAGGTTACTGGAATTTACTGTCATTTAAAGATAATTTTGACTATTATCTTGGGCACCTGTAAGTAAAAGAGAGCAATGATTTAGTCACAGACCACGAGAAGGAAGGAAACTGACATCACCACCAACGTCACCACCAAGTCGTGTTCCTATCGCCAGGGGACGTATCAATTCTTAAAACAAACGGTAACACTACTATTTTTTTATCTATTATATATCCTCGCATGCGCAAATACATATACAATTATGTACACTTTCATATGCGCACTCATTATTGCACGAAGCATAATGAAAACTGCATCCAACTGCCATCATAAAGCTTAATATTGTCTGTTTCAGTCGCAGTATAAGCATGAAGAAAAGGATGCACGCACCTTTGTTGGAGGCGTTATCGGGCGTCGTATGAGCAGACATTGATAGAGCCGGAAACGGAAGCTGTTGTCATCGCAGATCAAAGTGCATGTTATTGAACAATGAACAAAATCCAAACGAGCCTGTGGGACAATGGGACGCAGAAAATTTCTAACAGAAGATAATTTCAAATGTTCACTTTGTCTATTGATGGAAATGCATTTAACTCTCCTTAACCTTATGGCCAAAGAAGAGATCGACATATTAGCAAAATCTTGAAATAAAAAGAGTACACGAGAGTATACGCACGCGTACGATTTTAAGTAAAGGAATGAGAAGAAGAGAAAGAGTAAATTAAACAGCTCTGATTTCCGCAAAGAATCTTACTGCTGGCGATATATTCACTTGATCTGACTTTGGCTATATCTTGATGAATTATAACACTTTATAATCATATGGCATAAGTTAGGACTGGGCTATCATCCAGCGGTTCACAGTCTCTCATCAGTTTTAATCTTTATAGCAACATATAAAGAACTGAAATATTAAGCATAATCTAGATTTTTGTCCAGTGTATATAAATGTATAAATTTGATCTCCAATCAGCGCGGTAATTTTCAAAATAAATTCATATATTTTTACTTTAAACATTCTTTCTTTTTAACTAATATTTAGGCTCCAAATCTTGAGAATTTAGATGTATGTATAGTTCCATATTTTATTTTTATTTGTCAAAAAATGTTTGATTTATTTTGTATTTTTCTTATTAATTGTATTTGTATTTTTCTTATTTCAATTGTGATTATAAAACAGCGGGAAAACAGTAGATGGAAGTGTGAGAGTATCTTTAGTTTGCAATTGTCATACATATCTTTTAACAAACTGAACAAAAACAGATTTTATTTTCTCATTTACTTAAAAGTAAAATTTACAAGATTAAAAGTTGAAAAAAAAAACAAGCTGATATAAAATTCTCAAACATTTTCGTCAGATATCTCTATAAACGAAGGGTTTCTGAATTGATATTCTTCGATAAATTTGTATTCATTTTGTTTTGAGAAATATATTGTATCTATCATTTTGTTGAAGCCAATCTTTAGACTGACTTAGTCTAGAGAAAATTAGGTTTTCATAAAATCCAATTTCAACAGCTCAGATTAATAATGAAAAAAATAATTCTCGTAGTGTTTTTTCAGTGTTCAAGTAAATATTCATTAATTAAATGGACTCTTGCAAGAAACATCATGCATTCCACATAATAAAAATATAGTAAATATATTAGCTATTGTTGGTAGAGAAAATCAAACCTTATTTAATTAGTCTATGGCAAATAACTTCTGAAAAAATTAGCGAATACACATTTACGTAAGATTTTGCCAAATTAAAATTGAAGGATTTTGTGAAATAACAACTGTGAGAATAAAATATGATTAAAAGGAATATTTTTGTTTTACAGATTTTATTTCGATTAACAAAAGCAACTAACACATTAAAATAAGTGAAAATTTTTATAGCGAAAAGAATTAAATAATGCTTCAAAAGTCTATAAGCATTCACTTCCTGAATTTCTTGTCTTTTGTGATAATATCAGGTATGTTGGCAGTTAATATCCTGTCAGTTTGAATTGGCATGTCCCAGAGGATATTTACATCGTTATTTTGGGTAACTGTGTCTGGTTGGTGTTCATACCATCTCTCAGTGGTTTCGATTTTGTGCTTCTTGCATATCTTCCAGTGCACATATGTCGCTACCTTGTTATGTCCGTGAGTATATTCATTTTTGCTAGTTCCGGACATCCCGAGATAATATGGTCGATAGTTTCATCATATTTCCCGCAGATCCTGCATTTCAGGTTAGTTCCATTCTTGATTATGTGACAATGATAGGATCTGGTTGCGAGGCTCTGGTCCTGAGCTGCAATAATTAGTTGTTCTGTCTTAGCTTTTAACCCGGTGCTACTCAGCCACTGGTATGATTTCTGTTGGTCCACATCTTCTTTCGTTCTTTTTAGGTATTTGCCATGAAACACCTTGTTCTCCCAGTTTTGTTGTAATTTCATTTGGCTAAGTAGTTTTGCTTTCTGTTTTACTCGTTTGGCGTAGATGGTATTCGCTTCATTTTTTGTTGGCAGAATTTCATCTGTTTCTTGAAGAGAGCAGCTTCTTTGTTGATAGAGTGGATTTAGTGTCTTTCTGTTTGTAGGAGAGGGTCATTGGTTTTTATGAGGTATGCTTCCAATCCGATTGTTGTAGTTTTTAGACTTAGTTCAAGTTGGATTAGACCTCGGCCTCTTAAAGCTCTCGATACGTACAGCAGCTCATCAACATCTGATTTCGGGTGGTGCATGCTCATTTGGGTAAGCATTTTCCTGGTCTTGGCGTCCAATCTTTTAACGTCATTCAACTTCCATTTAATAATGTTGGAGCTGTATGTTACTACGGGTATAGCTTTTTTTTAAGCCAATAGCCTTCATTTTATTGGTCCCATTAAAATCATTTTCTAGTATCAAACACATATAATATCCTTTTCGGATCCTTTTGTTCATTGAATGTTGTATTCCGTCTCCTTCATTAATTCCTAAGTATTTGTATGTATCAATTGTGGTGTATTTCCGTAATCTTGTTGATATAAATGCCTAAATCTGCAGTTTTCGTTAGTTTGCCGCCTTTGAAGGTTGCATTAGCACATTTTTTCGATTCCGAACTCCATTCTAATGTCTTGTCTGAAGGTTGAGACAATGTTGAGTAGGTTTTTCTGCTGGTTGTCATTCTTGGCAAACGTTTTACGATCATCAATATAAAATAGGTGATTCAGGTAGTCAATCTGTGACTTGTATCCGTAGCTACTGTTGTTCAGTAGGTAGCTGAGTGGCACTAATTCAAGACAGAAGCGTAGTGGTGACAATGAATCTCCTTGGAAAATCCCGCTTTTGATGTTGATTGGTTTCAATGTTAATGACTCGTTTGTATGGTTTATGTTTAGTGTAGTCTTCCAGATTATCATTCTCTCTGTTATGAATTTGACCATTGTGGGGCATGCTCTGTATATTTTTAGGCTCTTCTCTATCCATGGGTGTGGTACACTGTCAAACACCTTTCTGTAGTCGATCCATACTCTCTATAAGCTTCTTTTCTTTGTTTTCACCTTTTTCAATATTGTTTTATTGATAATTAGTTGGTCCTTGCACCGTTAACTTCCTCTTTTATATCACTTCTGTTCTGATGGGAGTAAATTATTTTTCTCAAGTAAGTTGTATGTCCTTTCGGTTATGATAGAAGTGAGGATCTTGTACATTGTTGGTAGACAGGTGATGAGCCTATAGTTCTCCGGGTTCTGCGTCTTTTTTTAAGCCAATCGCCCAAGCAAGGCGTGAGTGCCACTAGCACGCAAGGGGTAACAGAGAGTGAGCGTAAGAGTAAAGAGGAGTGTTTGGGAAAAGGATAAAGAGAAGGACAGGGATCAAGGTCAAGGCATCAGAAGATGTCGATTGACATTACATTTGAAGATTTGAAGATTATAGCTATCAGGGATGCAAGTGATAGGAAGGGAGTTCTCCCCTGACGGGAGGTACGAGATAAACTGTTGGGGATTGCTGCATTTAGTCGTTTCGACAGTGAAAGGGTGGGACCGAGATGCCAACTTAATAGCACGCTTAAATCCTGAAGTTTGGGAACCAGTGAAAGCAGCCCGTCGGAGCAGTTGCCATGAAAGTACTTGTAGAAAATACACAGTGAAGCCACAGCATGTCTGTGAGATAACGACTGCAGACAGGATGCCAGATCAGGACCAACCACGTTGCATATTTGTCTCTGGATTTTGTCGATGATCTCGAGATGAATAGCGGGAACACCAGACCATATATGGCAGCAGTATTCCATGCAAGGAGGAATTGTTGATTTTTAGATTTGAAGGATGAGAACCAACTTTCCTTGGAACATCTACATTGAATCTATAGCTTTCTCAGCTATAGATTCAATGTAGATGTTCCACTTCAGGTCAGTGGACAGCGTGAGACCAAACAGGCGCAGAGAGGCGCTCTTGTGGATTTGGGCATCAGACATCCTTATGTCTCCGTAGGGAGGGTTCTCTATGGTGTCTAAGTGAGAGCAGTTTCGATTAAGTTGCATTAAAGTTTACAAGCCATTTCCTGCCCCAGTCAACCAGAGATTAGGAGTCCTTCTCGAGGCCTACAGCGAGGTTAATTTTGTCAACGATGCTGGATCTACTATTAAGGCAGGAGTAAATAGTAGTGTCGTCAGCGTCGATGCGAACTTGGAGTTGATGACATCAGGAAGATCATTGATGAAGATTAGAACCCAGGATATAGCCTTGTGGAACACCAGCGTTCGTGTGAAAGGAACTGGAGGAGAACCTGTTTTGGACGACCTTCATTTCACGGTTTGACAGGAATGATTTTATTAAGGGAAATAATCGTCCTGTAATGCCGTATCTCTGAAGCTTACGAAGAATGCCAGCGTGACAGACTATATCAAACGCTTTAGATATATCTAAAGCTACGGATCGAGCTTCTCTGTTATTGTCAAGTGCTTGGTATATAAATTCAGTTATGGTCGTGAGCACGTCAGCGGTGGACCGGGCAAAGCGGAAACCATATTGCTTGTCTGAGAATATATCATGGGATGTAATGTGCTTAACCACTTCGGCGTTGTTTAAAGCCTCGAAGACTTTGCCAAAGAGTGGTAGAAGACATAAAACGGTAGTTAGATGGGTCAGAAGGGTCACCAGAGTTCTTAAAGACAGGGACGACAAATGAGGACTTCCAACAGCCTGGAAAGCAAGAGTCAGTGAGGGAATAGTTATTTAGTTTGGAGAGAACTGGAACCAGTTAAGGAGCACATTTCTTCAGGACAACGGCTGGTATCCCCTCCCCGCCACTAGCTTTGAGGCGGTACTGAGGATTTGTTGTTGTTCATAACGCTCTTGCAGAGCCGCCAATTATCTCTAGAACCAAACTCGCAATATACTGTTTCATTTCTCCAACAAATAGTAACTTTGCTTCATTGAGGACACGCTTGCACTCATTTCGGGCAGAGACAAAGAGACGCCTGTTGCGATCAGACATGTCACTTCGGTACAGATGGAAGAAGTGATTCCTATGGGCAATAGCAGCTGAATAAATCCGCTGTGAACCAAGGAGATGAGCGAGTTTTAACTTTGTATTTTCTTACAGGGATGAAAGCCTCAATTGCAGCTTTTACACAGGAGGAGACCCCAGACGCACATTTTTGAACGGGGAGGATTAAAAACCACATCCCAGGGGTAGTACATCGCGAAGGAAATCACGGAATGATAGCATTCTGTTAGTAGGAGGTTCTTTGTTTGCTGCGGGAGGAGTAGAAGGAGATGTTAACAGACACTACGGCATGATCAGAGTTGCCAAGAGGGCAAAGCTGCGTGACACGACAGGAATCGGGGATGGAGGTAAAATAGAGATCGAGAAGGGAAGCCTTACCGTCAGGGTTACTGGGGAAACGCGTAAGAAAGTCAACCACTTATGTGAGGGATTGGGTGATTGAAAAGTTAAGGGTTTGTATGTCAGCGAGGTCAGTTATAGAGGTTTTAAGCCACGTGGTATGGTGGGCATTAAAATATTATCGAAAATGCTGTCGAGTACACCACAGTCTTGTGAGGAATGGGAACGGTAGGGAAAGAAGAGATAGCTGACAGAATTGAGGGGAAATAGACGGAGACACATATATGGATGGTCGGGATATTTAAGAGAGAGTTCCCTAGCGAGTGGGAGATGGTCTCGGGCCGTGCATGTAGATTTTACAGTCCTTTCTAAAGAGAGGTGGGTAACTAGGAATCGAGAAATGAGAGAAGGGGATTGATTAGCTAAGGATGGTCTCGCAGAGAGCTAGTCGGAGACTTTTCAATGAGGAACGATTCAACACTGCAGAAGTAAGATCGAATGTTACGGATGTTGGAAAAAGAAATAATGAAAGGTTTAGGCGATATTTTCAGAGCTGGTTTATGTTTATTTTTATGATGGTCTAAGGTCATTTTGAGTCATATTGGCCTAAAGTAATAGTAGCAGAAGGGCATCATATGTGACATGGAAAGAAAGGATCTGGCGCAGACTGCAACATAAAGTGGCCTCAAGGTTTTCTACCGGAGGTACGTGCAGGGATATCCTTCCATGCGCGACATGGCACTACAAACACCCCGATATTATGAAACTGTTGACCAGAGCAGCCGCTCAAGACACTACGCAAGAGTTAAGCCTCCTGACTACCAGTCAGGAACAGCAACCAGAGAACTGTCAAACCGATACCCTCAGTATGAAGAGACATTGCCACAGACCGCACACGTCACAAGAGATTCACGACAATACTATAACGGAAGCCAGAAAAAAAAAAGAAAAGATTCCGGAACCCCTTTCTAAACAGGAAACAAAGGATGAGCATCTCTACCGGTTCAACTAAAGGGGGAGGAGTATTACCCGGGCGATATGCAAGCCTATCTACTGCTATTACACGTACATAAAAAAGACAAATTAAAAGACAGAGACAAATAAGTAGAATAAGAGAAATCCATGAACAACGTGCATGGCACACAGATTTGAAACTTAAATATAAAGTTTCAGCATGCATTTGTTAAATAAGAACACTTCACATCCGTGACATGGAATTCCCATGACGTCCATTTGTATGAATTAGCAGAGAGACAAAAAAAAAAAAAAAATAAAACTCAAAGAACTAATATGATTTAAGATTATATTGTATGTCCGTGTTAGGTGCTAGATAAGTTTTTTTGTTATCCAGATATTAGCTATTCGGTCTATTCCTGGTCCTTTCCAGTTTTTGCTGCTTGTTTCAGTCATATTGATATTCGTCCATTTTGATACTTTATATGTGTGTGTTGTTTCTGTTGTTGCTCTTTCATTGTGCATTTTGCAGTTTTCCCACATCTTACACCACAACTCCCAGACTTCCTGGATATTAGGTGGGTCATTTATCTCTATTTTATTTTTTCGTCGTTCTCGATATGGTTTCTTGGCATCTTCTTTGAAGATCTTGTTTAGCCAGAAAAATCTGTTTCTTTTTTCATAACGCCTGATTCTCTGTACCTTGGTTTGAATTTTTTTGTTTCAGCTTCCCTTTTACTTTTGATACGTCAGTCCTATTCTTTATGTCAAGGCTTCGTTTCAGTTGTCTTCTTTTTTTTTTATTTGTAGCTCTTGTCTAATTCACTTAACATGACAATTTTCCTCGTAGTTTATTTATTTCGGTTTTTACTTTTTCTTTCCAGACTGGCATATTTCTTTATTGTTTACGTTGTGTTTTCATTTTTCTTTCCAGACCGGCATATTTCTTTATTATTTACATTGTTTTCACTTTTTCTTTCCAGACCTGCATATTTCTTTATTGTTTACGTTGTGTTTTCATTTTTCTTTCCAGACCGGCATATTTCTTTATTGTTTACGTTGTGTTTTCACTTTTTCTTTCGAGACCGGCATATTTCTTTATTGTTTACGTTACGTCGTGTTTTTCTTTTTTTTTTCAGACCGGCATTTTCTTTTCGTGAGACCGGCATATTTCTTTATTGTTTACGTTGTGACCATATTTTTTTATTGTTTTACGTCGTGTTTTTCTTTTTCCAGACCGGCATATTTCTTTATTATTTACATTGTGTTTTTACTTTTTATTTGCAGACCGGCATATTTCTTTATTGTTTACGTTGTGTTTTCACTTTTTATTTCCAGACCGGCATATTTCTTTATTATTTACATTGTGTTTTTACTTTTTATTTCCAGACTGGCATATTTCTTTATTGTTTACGTCGTGTTTTTACTTTTTCTTTCCAGACTGGCATATTTCTTTATTGTTTACGTTGTGTTTTCACTTTTTCTTTCCAGACCGGCATATTTCTTTATTATTTACATTGTGTTTTTACTTTTTATTTACAGATCGGCATATTTCTTTATTGTTTACGTTGTGTTTTCACTTTTTCTTTCCAGACCGGCATATTTCTTTTTATTATTTACATTGTGTTTTTACTTTTTTATTTCCAGACCGGCATATTTTCTTTATTGTCGTTTTTTTTTACGTCGTGTTTTCATTGTTTTTCTTTCCAGACCGGCATATTTCTTTATTGTTTACGTTGTGTTTTCCTTTTTCCAGACCGGCATTTCTTTTGTTTTTGTTTTATTATTTACATTGTGTTTTTTACTTTTTTATTTCCAGACTGGCATATTTCTTTATTGTTTTACGTCGTGCATATTTCTTTTTTTACGTTGTGTTTTTTTTTCTTTCCAGACTGGCATATTTCTTTATTGTTTACGTTGTGTTTTTACTTTTTCTTTCCAGACCGGCATATTTCTTTATTATTTACATTGTGTTTTTACTTTTTATTTCCAGACCGGCATATTTCTTTATTGTTTACGTTGTGTTTTCACTTTTTCTTTCCAGACCGGCATATTTCTTTATTATTTACATTGTGTTTTTACTTTTTATTTCCAGACTGGCATATTTCTTTATTGTTTAATCGTGTTTTTAATTTTTCTTTCCAGACCGGCATATTTCTTTATTGTTTAATCGTGTTTTTACTTTTTCTTTCCAGACCTGCATATTTCTTTATTGTTTACGTCGTGTTTTTACTATTTCTTTCCAGACTGGCATATTTCTTTATTGTTTAATCGTGTTTTAAATTTTTCTTTCCAGACCTGCATATTTCTTTATTGTTTACGTCGTGTTTTTTACTACTTTTCTTTCCAGACCTGCATATTTCTTTTATTATTTACATTGTGTTTTTACTTTTTATTTTCCAGACCGGCATATTTCTTTATTGTTTTTTTCTTTGTCGTGTTTTCTTTATTATTTACGTTGTGTTTTTCTTTTTACAGACCGGCATATTTTTCGTGTTTTTATTGCATATTTCTTTTTTGTTTTTATTGTTTTACGTCGTGTTTTTACTATTTCTTTCCAGACTGGCATATTTCTTTATTATTTTACGTCGTGTTTTTTCTTTTTTTCTTTCCAGACTGGCATATTTCTTTATTGTTTACGTTGTGTTTTCATTTTTCTTTCCAGACCGGCATATTTCTTCATTATTTACATTGTGTTTTCTTTCCAGACCTGCATTTTCTTTTATTTTTATTGTTTTTTCCAGACCTTTATTGCATATTTCTTTATTGCATATTTTTTTACGTTGTGTTTTTTACTTTTTTTTTCACTTTTTCTTTTCCAGACCAGCATATTTGTTTTTTTATTGCATATTTCTTTTTACGTTGTGTTTTCACTTTTTTTTTTTCGAGACCAGCATATTTCTTTATTATTTACATTGTGTTTTTACTTTTTCTTTCCAGACTGGCATATTTCTTTATTGTTTACGTCGTGTTTTGTTTACTTTGTGCATATTTTTTATTGTTTTTTTCTTTCCAGACCGGCATATTTCTTTATTATTTACATTGTGTTTTTACTTTTTATTTCCAGACCGGCATATTTCTTTGTGGCATATTTTTTTATTGTTTACGTCGTATTTTTTTTTTTTTTTCCAGACCGGCATATTTCTTTATTATTTTTTACGTCGTGTTTTTCACTTTTTCTTTCCAGACCGGCGTGTTTTTCATTATTTCATTGTGCTTTTCCTTTTTCTTTCCAGACCAGCATTTTCTTTTTGTTTACGTCGTGTTTTCACTTTTTATTTACAGACTGGCATATTTCTTTATTGTTTATGTTGTGTTTTTACTTTTTCTTTCCAGACCGGCATATTTCTTTATTGTTTACGTCGTGTTTTTACTATTTCTTTCCAGACTGGCATATTTCTTTATTGTTTACGTTGTATTTTTACATTGTGTTTTTTTTTTATTGTTTTTTTCTTTCCAGACCGGCATATTTTTTATTATTTACATTGTGTTTTACTTTTTATTTCAGACCGGCATATTTCTTTATTGTTTTACGTTGTTTTTACTTTTCTTTGTTTTTTTATTGTTTACTTTTTCTTTCCAGACCGGCATATTTCTTTATTGTTTACGTCGTGTTTTCACTTTTTCTTTCCAGACCGGCATATTTCTTTTTTGTTTACGTCGTGTTTTCACTTTTTGTTTACAGACTGGCATATTTCTTTATTGTTTATGTTGTGTTTTTACTTTTTCTTTCCAGACCGGCATATTTCTTTATTGTTTACGTTGTGTTTTACTTTTTCACCTATTGTTTCTGCGATCTTTGCGAATGCTGCGTATATAAGATGATTCATTTCTGTCAGGTTCATCTGTCTTTCCATTTCGTCCCTTGGTTTTTTAATAGATTCTTCCATTTATATCGGATGTTTTTGCAATCTCTGTTTCTCTCTCATATTCTTCATTATCTTCCTTTATTTGCTTGTCTACCTCACAGAGATTATTACAACCGGTTTCTAAATGTTCCTCTGCATGTGTCTTCTTTGGGTTGTTGGCATTTAGCCCCTCAATGTTAACATTTAATCTATTTTTGATGTTTTCTCAGATGTTTTCGAGTTCTATGTCAGGTAATCATATTTTTTTCTGATGAGGTCACGCCTGACATTGGCTAGTTTGTTGGCATAGAAGTTTAGTTTGTTTGGGTTTTTTTTTCTCGACATAGATTGTAGGTGGTTTTGGTCGTTATTGTCGTTGTTGGATTTATCATAGCGATGTAAAATGCTATCATTGTTCAATATTCTCTTCCCTAGAAGAGCATTTATTTATCGTCATTTTGTGGGTTATTTTAATGAATATAGCGGGCCTCTGTGAGGACTGTCCTCGGCGTAGTTCTAGTTCATGTTGGGTACAGTTTTTGTTCCAGTTGCAGACTCTTTTCGATCCTAGTCTGATACTTTATTGGGGATCGCGGTCCTTGTTGTCCCGCGTGACGACCGAGATGCCGTTTAGTAATATTCTTCGTTGTGTCAGCATTATAGTTAGTGAGTATTATACCCATACGTGGGGTCTGGTTTGTGGGCGCCAGAGCATATCCATACCACTGTGGACCATCATTTTCAGGGGGCGAGGCCTCCTCTTGTTATTTTGTTTTTTTAATATTGCTATTATTAACAACAACGGTAAAATCTTCATTTATAAGCGTTTGAGTCTCCAGGAGACACAACGTGCTTCATCACACCCCGACATAACTTCTATTTTCAACGGAATTTTTCTTTTTCTCTTTTATGTTCGATAATAGGAAACTATATTCAAATCTGCCTAATCCTGTTATTGCACGAATATATTTTACACATGGGCACAATTAATATATATTCTGTGTGCCTGTCTGTGTGTATGCTATTCCTGCACATGCACATTTCCCGGCAGATTTCTATGAAACTGTACACAGATGTTACAAATTTACCAATTTTCAATCTCCAGCCCCCTCCCCCTCCGGGTTTGGCAGAAAAATCGATAAAAGTGAAGGTGGGTACGACTTTTTGCTAAAAACAAGTTACACGTTAACAAATTTTTTACTGGATGAGCTGATGTTCTTTGCACTTATTGCAAAACAGCAGCTCATGTTACGAGGTTTTTATAGAGTGCTTCATAGTTCTTCTGTAACATTGGCTTCACACAAAAAATTGCAAAAAAAAATCAGGTTTTTCGTACTACTTAAAATAAAAACTTGAATAACTTCTTCATTTTTTATCCGATTTTCTTCAAATATTTCGCAAAAGAATTACCATTATTCAAGAAATAATATAACGTGTCTTTACTCCTTCTAACTTTCCCGCGAAACCACGAAAAACTGTTAAAAACCGTTTTTCTGCTATAATTCCCTGGTTTTTCATCCGATGATTTCCAAATTTGCCATGTAAATTACATATGACACACAAATTGTTTTGTGTGAGTGTTTGCTTTAGATTATATCAGTTAAGTGGACGAAATCAAACACTTGCAAATAACATACCGCAAAAAAAGTTGAGTGTGGGGAGTAGCTTAGTATACCAACGGATAATGTATGCAAGCGGGGATACAGGCAGACATTTCTAGACACTGGGTGCGGGTATACAGGAGGTGCGGTTATACAACTGCAGCCATGTACACCCGGGCAACGCCAGGTATCTCGGCTAGTTACTAATAATATTTAAAGAAAAGTTTTTATAAGTGTTTGCATTGTATGGCTTATAAAATAAACATTGTATATAAATTATCATTATTATTGTTATTGTTATTGTTATTATTATTATTATTATTATTATTATTATTATTACCAGTTTTCCTGGTTGATGCCTTTTACTTGAGACTTGAGGTAAAGGGCATTTTTTAGAAAGTTATTGAGAGAGTTTTTTTTATAAATATGTGACAGTTACTTATGAGCACAAACATCTGTATCTCAAATAGAAGTTTTCTGCGATTTTCAAAAATATGTGTAATCATATTTTTTATCATTCCTGGTGCTACAACTATGGTTGGAATAGTAATTATCTTTAAATACAACATTCTTGCAATTTATATTTCCAAGCCCTCATATTTTGAAAGTTTTTCAGTGTTTTTGCTAACTTGATTTTATCAGACGGGATTGTTATATCTGACTTCACCATCATCATCATCAACATTATTATTATTATTATTATTATTATTTCCTTTGGTTTCTGATGTATACTCATTTCTTTCAGGGTCCTGACCAGAGACCTAAGGTCAGAAACAGCATCATGACATTTTCCACTGAACAGTTTTGAAAAAAAATCGCACAAATTTTACATAGAAAAAGGCCTTCGAAAGGTGTGGGTCTGTACTTGTGAGTACAATGTTTTATATTTCTTTAAGGCAGAGATTCTTTTAATGAGTCTGTTGGGATCTTTTTCAATCAATCCGAGAGCTTCAACTACAACTGGAAATGTTCTCATGCGTCACATTTTGGAGACTTCGATTTCAAGGTCCTTGTATTTTGATATTTTTTTGAAGATCCTCAATGATACATTGCAATATGCACGGACTGCCATATCAATAAGGAAACACATTTTGTCTTTGTGGTATCTAATCACGATGTCTAGTGATTAACTGTGATTGTTCTGTCGTGTGCATTGTAAAGTCACATAGAATTCTTACAGGCCCGGTCTCCGTAACCAGGTCTAGGTGGTATACGAATTTCTTGCCGTTTCCTTTTCGTAAGTGTTGCAGATTATCCAGTGCAGATATTGGCCCACTCTCTTGTGCCATGTTTCATATTCAGTGGGTGCCAATACTACGCAACCTGATATAAAATGGTCAATTGCTTCTGGATATTTATCACAGAATCTGCATTTTGGACTAACACAATTTTTCAGTATGTGTGCTTGTTAATTTCCAGTTAGCAAGCATTGGTCCTGTGCAGCAAGAATAAAATCTCCAATTTCAGCTTTTAACCTTGCATTACGTAGTCACTGATGAGTACGGGGTTTGTCTACTTAAGCTTGTTTGGTACAGGAAGAGTATTGACCGTGAAGCGGTTTATCTTACCATCGTTTATGTATCTGGGCAGTTGCATTTGGTTTCTTTTTTTAAGTATTTTGCAGTTTCAGTGTATTATGCTTTACTTGTATTTTTTCACCCACTTGAAACTCTATTTTGAACTTGTTCGCTTCCTCTATTACTGAATAAAGTCGCTTACTACTTTCATGTTATTTGACACAAATCATCATCCAGTTTTCTGTAGTTTCTAGGTATCGTTGAAGGCCAATTATAGTAGTTTTGTTAGACAGTTCTAGTTGAACTAATCCTCTGCCTTCTTTAGATCTGGGCACATACAGACGATCAACATCAGCCTTGGGATGATGCATGGAGTGGCAGATGAGAAGATTTCTCGTTTTGCCGTTCAGCTGGGTATTCAGTACCAGACGCACACACTTGTACTACGCATTTCTTACCTTCTCCTTCATTTGAGTATGCTGTATTCCATCTCCTTCACGAATTCGTTGGTACCTATAAGCTTCTTCTTCTATCAGTCCCCTAATCTTTGTTCCGAAATCTAAATCTATTGAGTATCTTTCTGTAGTTCTCCCTTTCTTGAATGTTACTTTTGCACATTTACCTAATCCGAAATCCATACCTATGTCGTTACGGAAACATTTTACAGTAGAAGCAGATCCTTCAACTAATTATCGTCTTTGGCAAAGAGTTTGAGATCATCCATGTAGAGTAGGTGATTGAGCACTTTCTTGTTTAGTTTGTAACCATAGCTATTATTATTACTATTATTATTATTATTATTGTTTAATTCATGCGTAATTTATTTGTTGTTTAGTTCATGCTTAGTTCATTTGTTTATCTTTGAATCCATATGAACATCTCCTGCATTCCTTTTGTTCCAGCGGAAGAATGTTGTTTGTTTTGAGAAAAGAGTTAGTACGCTTCGTCATGACAGAAGTGATCAATTTATTCGTGGTAGCCTATAATTTTTCGGGTCATCTGTTTCACTTGTTTTTAGCATTAGATATATAATACATTAAGTGATCCATTCCGGGATTTCATTGGGGTTATTAATAAGCATTGAGAGAGTTTGTGTAAGGGTTTTATGGATTGATGAGAGATGATAGAGCCAGTAATTAGGCACCTTGTCATTTCCTGGGGATTTCCATTTTTGGGATTTCATTAGAGCTTGCCTAACATTATTCGTGATTATATTTTTCCACTCTTGTAGAGGTTTATCCTGCATTCGTCCTTCTTGACGTTGCATCCATTCTGCATTGGGGTTATATTCCTTTGGGGTGCTCCAAATATTCTCCCAAAATTTCTGACTTTGTCAATAGATGGTGGCTTTTTGACATGTATATCTGCTTTTCCAATTTCTCTGTAAAATTTCTTAAGGTCCGTTTGGAATATTTTATTTTGGCGATAGAACCTACAGTTATTTATTATTATTATTATTATTATTATTATTATTATTATTATTATTACATCTGGCCCATTAGCTTGTAAATTGTGATGAAGTCCTTAGTGGTGATTTGTATTCATACCAAAAATATAAGGAAAGTTATAATGTTGGCATATCTTCCAATAGAGGCATTTCCTACACTATTATGTCTCTAAATATATTTGGGGCTAGCGTAAAATTCTCAGGCATCAGAGGGTCAGTATCGTTTGTACAAAAGCAATATGCTGGCTGTAGCCCATTCATTAAAATATATGTCTAGTGGATCTTGTTGGCGGATCCATATGTTTCTGGTTTCAACCTAGAGTTCACCAACCACTGAAGAGTTAGATTTTTTATCAAATCAAGGTATTCAGGTCACAATGGATATAAGAAATGCAAGATTATTTCATTAAATGTGGCCTCTACTTTTAATATTTCACTTTCTATTTCATTTTGTTTGAATAATTGCAGATCTTATTTGAAATTGTAACATTAATAATTGAACATATTTTTTTTTACATTCATGGTGGTGAACAATCTAATCATTGTTTAATTTTAGTTTTAAGATGACTTTTAAGACTTATGGTTGTAGTTTTGTTTGTGAGTTCTGTTTGGGTCAATACTATAACTTCATCTACCTTAGGGATATAAAGTTGATCGGCATCATATTTGTGGAGATTCATGTTATACACGATTTTTCTGTGCCTTTTCTCTATTTTTGATATCTCTTCTAGATTCCAGTTTATCATATCGTGAGTGGTTACTTGATTCCATTTTATTTTTTGAATTTAATTTAGTTTAATTTATCTTAAAATATTTTTCTAATTTTTACTTTCATTTTTGCATGTTGGATTTTTTCTTTCTTTTCTGTACCAAGGTATTTATATATTTCTTAATCTAGTTCACAAATTACAGTCTCTTCGGCAACTTAGATCCCTTTTTGTTCTAATTTGCCATTTTGAAGTTTGCCGTCTCACATTTTTATAGATCAAATTTCACAGCAATATCATCTTCGAATCTAATTTATTATCACTTTTCAAAACCATTCCGAGGTGAATTGAAGAGACGTCTAGAAAAAGAAGAAAAGACGAAGTAACTCTAGGT
Source organism: Acanthosepion pharaonis (assembly GCA_903632075.3). NCBI lineage: Eukaryota > Metazoa > Mollusca > Cephalopoda > Sepiida > Sepiidae > Acanthosepion > Acanthosepion pharaonis. Next base: position 535,110 of record CAHIKZ030000816.1, read on the forward strand.
CGACTACACAAAGACCACACATACTTCCACCAATCATACTTGCTGAAGTATGAAGATCAACATTTAAATTATTTACATTGTTCGGACTGTTGGCTTCATCTTTATTGTCATATTCACGACTTTTCGGCCGTTGTACACTTCAACCTTCTTCAGGTGATTGAAATTTCAAACTGAACCCTTTATTTCGTCCATCGGAGTAGATTGTTTTAGTCCAACGTGCCATGCCTCTTCTGGATGTCTCAGTTACCTCCCTTTAACAAAACTCTTCAAGTTTTTGTTCACCACTGCAGTAGCCAGGTATTGAACACGTAACACTGTGGGTCAAGTCACTGGATCCAACTGGGCCATGAGTCCTTGAGGACATCAGTGTATGAATTTTGGGGACTTATAAACTTAATGTCTCAGTGATCATTTCTTTGCCAGAGCTCATATTGAAATTTTGTTGTTATTGACGCTTTTCTCTAGAACCCCGTATTACTAGTTCCCATATTGTATTCTTTTCTATGGCTGGCCGGCTTAGGAGATTTTTGTGGCCTAGCATATGTGCTGATTCCTTAAGTTTTCGCTTCATATGTGGTCAACTACACCTGATTTTTCTATTTCCCCTCGTATTACAGCTTTACGACGTTCTTGCAGTCTTACCTTTTATATATCATGAAAAATGGACTTTCTGTGAGGTTTCTTAATGTGTGCGTGTGTATCAGTATTTTCAATAATAATTCCCCGGGTACCTTCAGTCATAATTCTAGAATAATGGTTTCGTTTATTTTTTAATCAATTCACCCCAAGGTAGGTGATAATGCTATTAAGGCGTAGGGGACTACTTAGACTGAAAGAGAACGAGAAGACTTTAAATAGAACTTGAAACCAAAACCTAAAATGGAAACAAATGATAAACATTTACTTGTGTTCAAAAGACCTGGGAGGTGTGTGAATCGGACGATTGACAAACGAATCTTTTCCTCCGAATATTTGTAATTTCTATTTCCATAGATTTATATTTGGTATTTTGTAAAACATTTGTTTAATTTTTGTTATCTGGGGTTAAAATCAATGTCTATAGCATTTCTGTACTTTAAAGCCTTGTTTATGACTAGTGCGCTTAGTATTCAGGGTGAAAATCTAAGAGCAAAGAGTTGATGCCCTCAACTTTAGAAATTGTGGTGATTTTTGTAGTGAGTAATTTAAAATGTTGGCATATCTACAAGTGAAGCTATTATGACTATTTTGATATTCATTTGGTGCTAGAGTATATCAGCTAGACATTAAGTGATTAATAGTATCGTTATCACATGTACAGAAACAACACATTTGATCTCTTCCATTCCTCAAATATGTGAATGTTAAGATCTTGTTAGCAGACATTGATCGTGAGTGGCTAGAATAAAACTGAATGGATTAAACCCAGAGCACTGAAACCGTTGATCTGATGGTTCAAGTTCCGTCCATATCGCTAATTTTTTTCCCATTTGGTTTTTAGGTAGGTTAAACTCTTAATAAAGAACACGTTTAGTGATATCGTCATCAGATTTCTTTAATGTTACTAAGATATCTTCTAGTTCAGCATCATTTTTGGCAAAGAGTTTCAAATCATTCTTGTAGAAAAAGTGACGAATAATTTTATAAAATATGTGCTATCCACAATTTGGTTAGTTTGTGAGATGTTATTACAATAAAGATTAATAGGGATAAAAGAGTTTTCTGAAAATGTTCCATGTGAAGTTATAACATTTGCTTTTATTATTAAAAGTTGCTTGAGGATTAAGGTAGTATTCAATTTTTTCATATTGACTTTTGAAATTAATGAGGCGAAAATTTTCCGTTTATTCTAATTCATGATGCAATCATGCTAGACATTTATTAAAAGCTTTTTAATAACCTAGTTATGTATTGTTTAGTTTTATGGATCATTTTGAACGGCAGTTTTCCAACATTATCTTGTTGATAAACAACTGATCTTTACAACAATTTCTTTGTATCCTTTTTGTTCGTTAGTGAATTGGCACATTGTTTCAGTTAAAGTAGATGTGAGTGTTTTGTCTGTTGTAGATGAACATGTGATTGTTCGGCAATTTTATTATTATTATTATTATTATTATTATTATTATTATTATTATTATTATTATCATCATCATCAAAATTTTACTATTTCGTAAAGTGGGAAAATCAATGCTTTATTGAACCAAATTAAAATCGCGTAACATTTTAGCCCTTTAAATCAGAATTTCTATACAAAATTAAAATAAATAAATAAAAAAAACATCATGAATGACAAATAATACTACATTTAAGTTACTTTTTATATTTTTGTGATGACGCATTTATTAATATTGTTTACTTAAAACACTTAATGTCAGTGGCAGTGTTGAAATCTTTCTATTTACTTGTAATCAGGTATTTGTAAAGCGTCCTTTGATGAGGGAAATTTCGAAGTACTGGAAAACAAACTATAATCAATGGCTTAAATATGAGTGTTGTTCAAAATGCAGAGTCATATGATGGAAAAATATATTTATATTGCTTTTTGCCTGTAATATTTTTGGTGATATTCGTTACGACAGAGAGGAAATAAACTGCCAGTTTCTAATTATAATAAAAATCTATTCTTAGAAACAATCAGTTTAGTTACATTTGTAATCTGACATATAGTGACAGAATTAATATAGATATTTCAATATGTTATCAAAAATTGTATGTGAATAAGAATGTTTAAAGAAACCAGCATTAGAATCTTCTGCTGTTAACAGGATAACAAAAAAAACAAAAAAAAAAAAACAAAAAAAAACACATAAAAACATGGACAATGATAGGAGCGGAGACGTAGGCACTCATCTAGGAAACTCTGTCATTTTGTAAGTGATTGATCAATCAAATAGTTATCAGAGGTCAAAGCGAATAACCAAACGACTAGCCATAAGCATTCCTTTCGGAAAGGCAAAATTTGGACATAATGCATGACATTAGAATGCTATTAGTCTATGATCTTTAACTTTAGTTGAAATTACATGAGTGTACTTACTGGCGTTTTTTTCTCCCCCGGACACTGAATATAAGCGAGACAGACAAGGAAATAAGTCAAGAATTAAGAGATTAGTTGAACAGCCGTTTTATCTAGCCTGGAACTAAATAAAAGTTAGCTAAATTACAGGTATAAATGGGAATATGCATGTAGACATTGAGAAAAGACATTGAGTTGCTAAGATCATATGTAAGGAAGATGAAAGAACCTGAAATAGTGTAGAAAGTAAAAGCAACGGACATATGAGCACATCTAGCTTCATGAGCCAAACGTAATAATTTAATAGAAAAAGTGAGAGATAGAAAAAAAGATAGAAATAGAAAAGAAATAAAAAGAGAGAGAGAAAGAAAAAAGAAAGAAAGAAAGAGAGAGAGAGAGAGAGCGACGTATCGTTTATAGGAATAAAATATAGTTGAAAATAAATTTGTAACTTTTGTTAATACCGAATATTTTAAACGCTGAATCTTTGTACGTTGCATGAATAACTTATGTAAACCATTATATTTCGAAAACTCGGAACATCTAAACACATATTGTGTACATGAATACATGAAACCGGTTAAAAGAACGACTATAATTCATTTTTTAGCACAATATCTTTTATTTTTCTGGGAAAAATATTTCCTTTTCGCCAATCTCAATCGAACATAAATTATGTATGCAGGTCGAACATGGTAAATTAATTTTAATGCTTGGCTTCATTCAAAGACAAGAAATTCTGGAATAATATTAGGAGCAACAAGGCACAAACAAAAACATTTTTGTCATAAGCTATAGATACTGTTTCAGAACGAAATAGGAATAAAATACAATTACAAGGCAAAAATAAATCACACTCATGAAATAAATACATATTGTGCGTGCTGATCAAAATCAAACAATAAATCAAGGAATTAATGTGACAATGAAATCCAGGAAGAATGAAACACAGAAAGAAATCCAGAAAGAGAATAAACGCAGGTAAGATGAAACGGAAATTTTCTTCTTTAAATATTTCAGTAGCTTCTCTAAATATTGATAGAAGTTTCATTGGAAAGATCGAATGTTTTCATTTGTTTATACTGATGTAATAGGGAAATATGGAATATTTGCATAATGTTGCAGAGCGTTTATGCATTTTAGTTGGTAGAGTATACGTTAGAATATAATGGAAGACGCAAAAGTCATCGATAATTGTCTAATTTTCTATTCCCTTTTTTGCTGTTGACAAATTAATCTTAATTCATAAAGACTGTTTCTGCATCTGATGGTAACTGGTTACGTTAATTTGCGTGCCTATCTTTTATAAATAACTAGATATTTATGAAGCCAGTGATATGGCAATGATTTGTTAAATGTCAAAACTGTACTCTCATATTAACATACACGAAAGTGTAGAAAAAGTTCATTCTCATACTTACATATACGAAGGTTTGTGAAAATGAACAAACATTAGATTTTTTAAATCCGTTCTTGGTTAGGTAAAGAATTTTTCAGTTCACCAACTCAAATTCTGGCATTAAGGTAAAGTTAATCAATAAACACATTTGAACTTTAGTGTTAGCTGTATTTCCTTGAAGTTGCAGTAAGTGGGAAAGGCTTTAGTTTTTAATCGTGACCCACTGATTTTGCTACAATTCCACCAATCTCTTGATTTTACTTTAATTTAATATTTTGCCGGTAAGACTGATGATGGTTAAGCACTGAATTTTCTTATATTTAATCTGATGTTTGTTTTAGTAAGTTTCAGTCCTCAGATTTTATGTTTTTACATTGGGTATAATGATAGAAAGCATTGTCAGTGTCCAGGAATTAAAAAAGTGTAACTGAGAGAATAAACACAATTTTACGTATGATGAAAGTATTCTTTAACTCAATGGAAAATAATCTAATGGATTCATGAATTTTTTGGTATAGTAACTGTAATTTCAATACCTAGACAAGCAGTACGCAATATTCAAACTCAGTGTAAACACAGTGTGTGAAATAATTGAACAGTGCCACAAAAAACAAAACAAAACAAAAAAAAAAACAAAAAAAAAACAACAAGACGTGATAATCCCTAAACATTGATAGTGAAACGGGAATAATTTACTCACTAGATTAAATAAAATGTCCATTTCAAAATTCCCTGAAGATAACCTGGATCGACAGACATATAAAGAAGGCCGGAGTGCACAACGACCAAGCGTTCTTAAATTAACAACAAAAATGCGGATATTAGTCCGAATGTAAATAATGATAACTCCCCATCATAAAATCCAGAAACAATTGTATTGAAGGATTTTTATAATTTTCATTTTCCCTTCTTATCATTGTTATTTATTTTCGGATCAAACTCTTATAAATTTCAGTTCTAAAGAAAGTCAATGAGAATACAGAGTTAAATGATTTAAACAATCTTATAATCATATCTTATTTTCCATAATGAAATTTTTTATGCAATTATAATTTTTAATGTTGAAATTCAGGGCTGGCAAATTTATAGTTTCTTAAGTGGCAATATATTTTAATGTTAGCCAGTTCAGTTCTCGTAAGATTATGTTAACAAAAAAGTAACGAGTGTTGCTCTTGTGTATCTATTGATGTTAGTGTTTGGATAATCTTGCTGGCGTTTGTTTCATTAAATCTGTATTTATTACCTCGACCCACAAAGAATTGCAAGTAATCAACTGACCAATTTTCCTTCCTACCTTTCCTCATGACCACTACTTTTTCTTTTAATCCGACTGACCAAGTTTCTCCCTACCTGAATTCATTTAACTTTGTAATGAATAAATGATATCAATGAAAATAGTTCATTAATGATAACACGAAAAGAAAGTTTTCGAAATATTGGTAATGGTCGGTCTGGTAATGGAATAAAAAATCTCTTGAAAAAGAAGGGATTTTTATTATATTCTTTTCAAGCAACGCAATGATCTCGGAATAAAAGCATAAAAATGCGAATATCATATACACACGAATATCATAAACATACACGCCCACACTTACACGTATGTGTGTGTTTGAATAAATGTGCGTGTACATGCGGAAGGTGTTGCACACATACATACGTATACGCATTGAGCTAGAGAAATTCATATGGGATTAATATTTTTTAATTTGGCATATAAAATGGAGTTAATTGCCACTTACAGAAATTGGTATAATTATTCAATATTGGCTTAATATTATATAAGCGATTTGTTCGTTAAAATATGTTTTAACTTGTTCCATGTTTTCTTTTCATCAGATTAATCTTTTTCTAATCTATTTTAACTCTGTCTTTTCATCTGTCAATAGCACTTTCTAGGATTAATTTTATGAAATATTTTTTCTTTAAGTTTTCCTTGTTCATTTAAGAGAAAACAATAAAATGGTTTCAGCTATAAACGTTTTGTAATTACTGGCGTTTTGGTGTCAAGTGCAATGGCGTTTTTTCATTGTTAATCACCTCTTAGAAGAAAGGAACGAAAGAAAGAAAAAGAGAAATAGAGAAATATATATAGAGAGAGAATTTTGCAACTAATAGTTAGATGATTCTCCTTGCTTTTCTTTACGGTGATAAAATTGAATTGACTCTAGTTCTGAAGATGTGAATTCATTGTCTTTAATCAATGTACGTCGCTTGTTTCTATTTATTACATTATTAATACCTGAAATAGTTTCTATTTGAAAATCTTCGATGTGGACGAGAGGATTAAGTCAGCGACAAGACGGTGATCTAACATCGATCTTGCAAAAGGAGGGAAATGAAAGAAGGTAGGCAAGCAGAAATGAAGTGAGAATCGAATGAATGGAACAAACGAAAGAATTAAGGCAGACAAGTTAGAATTAAAGAAAGTCCTAATGACAGAAAGAAAAGAAACGTTTAAGTAGAAAAGAAGCAAGTGTCGAACAGTTTGACACGGAATCACAATGTAAGATGAGTTGAGAAAAAGAGATCTGCGATTAATGAAAAGAATAGACATCAACAAGTTATAATTTTTACTGACATCGCTGAATTAGATGAATTTTTCCTGATGTCGGAAAGTCGATTGTTCATATACATATACATAAAAATAAATACATATACACAAAAAACGTACATATGTCTTAAAATATACATTACTATGCTATAGAGAACTCATATTTAACGATTTTGCTAGGAGTCGGTGTCAAACAAATGCAAAATCATGATTTTTAATGCTCAGTGAATATGAAAAGCCTGACATGTGAAATTCATCGCATGGCTAAATTGAATCGCACCTAGTTTATAAAATGTCTTCATACTCTCTGTACAATATATTAAAACAATGAATTGCTGTGAGATATAATGAACTTCGGAAATAGATCTGATGATAATTTCAGCAGAAGACTATTGAAACCCATTGAAGTTTACTGCTGCGTTCTGTATTGACTGCATCATTGTCTTGATTAATTTCTTTTAAGTGCTTACAAATTGTTGCATCCATTTCTTTTCCCTTTAATAAGAATTTTAGATTCAGTTAGATTCTTTTCTCATTATTTGTTCCAGAAATTTTCTCTGTTTCTTTCTGATTGTAAATATTATTGCATCCAGCGGCAGATTATCTGATCCAGTTTACTTCAGATATCCGTTTTACTAAAGGAGTGGAAATAATCCTGCGGATATGACATGAAACATCAATGTTCTCCTTTTGGACCCTTGCAGAGAATACCAGTCACTTGCCGAGGAAAAAACGAAGGATCAGCAACTCTTGAATAACTTTTTGTCCTTGAAACTTAAGAAAATTAGTGTTACTAACGATAATTTGAAAATTTTGCGTGGCACCACTACCGGTCGACTTCGTCCCTTCGTTTTTGACAAGGGGTTCACCTTACGAAACTTCTACCGCTTTGTGAATAATACACATTTTCCTAGCATCTATTGATCGACTTTTCCGCTGGTGTAAAGCATTTCTCATAGCGGACAAGTCGGCATATAGACAATAAAAAATTATCTCTGAATACCACAGACAGAGGTCAGCATTTTGAATCTGATTCATTTTGTCAATTAATGAAATATTTCTGTCGTAATATAACACTTACCATTACTTGTCATTCTGAAGCAAACGACATCACACTGTAGTTTGAAACCAACCCCGTAAGTAATGTTGAACTACTCTAATTGGATGGAATACTTTTCCCTTGTACTGGGATTCGAACGAAATGTTTAGACTCTTGCAAACATGCTTTTTCACTCAACTCAGCAGCTACCTTATAGAGAACCATTCAAGATCCCCAAAAGACATCCCAAGTTATTTAATGTGCAAATTAAAAATGTAGACCAGAATATCTCTTTGATCAGGCCCAACTTTTTTGAATGTGTCGTGACTTGCCGTAGACATTCCAATAGGTTTCACCCCAGGTAGAGCAGGATGTGCCAAAACAAAGTGTGGCGCAGACTGGTTGTCAGATTTTCCAAACATCTGTTGTGTTAATATACTTCCGTTTCAGCTACATGATTCAAACACTATTTCTTTTATATTAATGCTACTTGACCTGGACTTACCATGAGCTTTTTTCTTCATTAGTTTTAATTATTTGATTTGTTCAATGATTACACATTTTGAGTATTGGTTTTCAAATTCTGCTGCGAATTTGGTCATGGCATGTACTCTTCTATATTTTGGTACCATTAATCTTAATTGACAAGTGTTTTAAAACTTATTTTGCTTGGGGGGCACTTGAGCCTTAAAAAATTGTCCGCTTGATTCAGCAATTATGCACATGTCAAAAGGCAATGAAATGCGTCATGTGAATATCTGGCTAATGGCACAAAGTGTAAGTTTTTGGCCAGTTGGAACCAATTAGTCAAATTGACATCACGCCTACTCCAGCTTTCCATTTTCTCGCCGTTTATGGCCCAGTTACATTGCTGATGTAAAGTACGACCAAATCAACTATTAAGTAAGACCATGATCTAGTACTCCTTTCTATATCTGCGGTTCGCGTATTGAATAAATTATTGTAGCATTCAAGTTCTGTGAATATGTAGATACAGTAATAATTTCACTCAAACATGTTATGCCCTAGTCTGTTTTTCACACGAACGAAGTGTAACCATGTTGCACTTATGTCAATGTTTATATTGAGATAGTATTGTAAATTTATTCCAAGAGTTCTATTCCAATATAGTATAGTTTTCTCTTCTCCCTTGTATGTGCTCTCCAATATGTTCGTTTGTCTCTGTAGTATTTTCTTTTTCTATTTTGATTGTTCTCTTTTTAAATTGTAAACGTCCTTTCGAAGAAATCTTCTGTCCTGCGATGCATTTTATCTTTTTATGCCTGTGTACAGTGTCTAAGTTTTATGATTTTCTTCTCTCGGTAGATTTCATTTTCTGCTTGCTTGCATTTATTTCTACTGTTTTTCATTAATAACCTATATTCTGTGTTTTTTCCTTGGTGTAATCCACTGTTATTCTTTAAATATATCAAGAATTTCACCAGACATTCACTACTTTTTCCCTAGCCTTCTCCTTTTACTGTTATTACACGTGTGTCCCTTAAGGTATTTCACTTTCAATTAATGACAGTTTTATATTTGTTTTTAACTTCATTTACATGTGTAGTGTGGTGCCGGAATACCCATTGTATGCAAATACCATCAGTCATCAAGGAAACCGGGCACATCAAAGTCAATCCCAGCCGCAGATTGAGGACTCATGTAACCTCCTACCGGCGATGACATGATTTTTTTTAATGTTATAAGAACAACCGCCCAATCTTAGGCATTCTGTCACATCGCAGACGGAGAATATAAGATTCGCATACAGGACGAGAACGTTGGACGCATACTACGGTCAAAATATTAGGGTGAAGATTAAAGTCTAGCATTATCATTTTGCCGGCACACCCACTTCATGAAATATTGGTGCCGTTTAAAAAACGGGATAGGACCCAGGCAGTTACCACGGGCGTATTTCTGACCTCCAACTGACAGTGCAACGTAATTGTTGAATGCAGAAATATCGGAGGTTTAAGAATTTCAATTGTGTCGCATAAATATTACAGCAGTTGATTTTGAATCGTCCATGAACATTAATTAGTTTTAACCAGTGTCCTCTTCTTGGTTATTAGCAACATTTCACTCGTTGTACCCTGTTGACTCTGTTGGAGTTGGTAGCTTTCTACGAATTTCATTACGAAGAAGCACAAAGACAAATTGTTCTTATTTGATTATTCATAATAGGAAAATAACTCGTATCAGTTGATTCATTTACTTAATTTATATATATATATATATATATATATATATATATATATATATATATATATATTGGTATAGCTTTTGTTTTTCTGATGGAAGTGAAGTATATAACTAATATCACGACTACCAATTTAACCAAAGCTTTTATCCACTAGTCTTGTAGGGAAATTTGCGAGCCTTAATCATCACTTCTCATAGGCGTGATGTTCGGATAGCATTACATAAGGACCGCTGTGTCAAACATGATAGATGCAATAATTATTTAAAGTATCGATTACATCCTCATATGACAAGGTAAGGCTCTTTGTAATTCAATTTGCCTTAATTTTTACGTTATATGACAAGTACCATTCCTCACCTGACTCACATCCTTTAATGGAGCACGGGAAGTTTCCAGATTTATCAAATGTCTTGATCCTAAGAAGGTCACCGGTGCGGATTAAATTGCTTTTTAAAAAATCCGCCTTCTGTTCTTGGCAAAACTGTTTAATCGCTGTCTAAAGCATAGGTGCTTCTCGAGTCTTCTGTTTTATGAATGCTTGTGAGCGCTCATCCCTGTCGCAATATCAACCCATTAGCCTCCTTTGAGTCATCATCAAGATCTTCGAATTTATAATCAACAAGAAGTTTTGTTGGACGCAAGAACAGGAAGATGAACAACTCGTGAGCGATAACCAGTATGAATTTCGCTCTGCTATATCCATAGATGATGTTTTAACTGTCATTACTTACAGAATCAGCGAGGCAGTAGAAAATACATTCATCACGAGGGCCATCGCCTCAGATATATCAAAGTCCTTTAACATCGGAGGTTGTTATATACACTTCAGCTGTGTAATCTCTGGAAAGGTTTCTTAATTGTCAGCATTTTAACAGGTCTCTGAAAGCTGTTGTTAAAGTTCAGTCTTTGGAAGCCCATGAGATCAATGCCGACGTTACTCCTGGTTATCTTCTCGTTTCTACTAAGTTTCTATTCTATATTACTGAACTGTCTAAAAACATACTCCGATCTTTAGTGAACGTCTACGCGGATGATACAAGAGAAGCACCTCCAAAAGTCTGGATGACCAGAACCTGACAGTTAATATCTCCTCTGACCTCGCTCTGGTGGATCAGTGTTGGAAGGACTGGGTTGTAAAATTCAATAAGTCCAAAACCAAACTGGTAACGTTTCACCAACACTGAGTAGACTCTGAACTTTTGTCTATCAGGATGGACAGTTGTTTTCTCAAGGAGGTTTCTTTCTCTGAACCTCTAATGGTAGGCAAGGTCACCCAAGATCTCGTGGAACTCTTATATCCGATCTATCGCTAAATAAGCTGGAAAATGGTCGGAATGTTCCAGTATGTATTAGACTCCCCTTCCTATACTCTATTTCAAAAGAGCCAGCTCACACCAAAAATGGAGTATTGCTGCCATATCTGGGCTGGACCTGCCCAGTCCTCACTTAGACAAATGCGTTTAAAAAAGTCTACGCAGCCTTGTGGGTGATTAGTTTACAACCCCTTTCCCACAGATAAAATGTCGTCAGCGTCTGGCTTCTCTATCGCGTTTTCCATGTCAAGTGTTCTCACGAGTTACATTTCTTGACTCCACCAATCCTGGCATTTGCGGCTAGGTCCCGCCATGCCACGTACACGATGATGAATCATCCTCGTTCCCTTTGTATTCTAATAGCAAGAATTACTGCTTTGTGGAATAGATTTCCAGTAGGATGTTTTCCCGATCACTAGCTTGACCTCTTCAAATCTAGGGGTAACCATTATCTTTCCTACAAAACCACATAAAACTGCACTTCTTGCCTTCTGTTACACTCATGCAACACCATACAGTAGTCCTCTACATTGAGTGGCTCTTGGATTTGGTGAATATTAGTATATATATCAAAAAATAATTATAGATAAAGCCGTCAGAAGAACATAGGTATTCCACTTAAAAATGATAACCAATTAAGATGGTTACTAAGCGTTGTATTCACTTTGCTACGTGGATGGGAAGTCAATGATCTTGAGCTAAATATAACTAATAATTGTTAATGATCTATTTGAAGAGTAGATGTAACTTTTCATAGACTAACAATAGGCAAGAACGTGCCTTCCTAAATTCATGTATTCTGATATGATGCTGTCATAGTACAATAATCTAATGTCAGCTGCGACAATTATTTCGCAATCAGAATTTGTTGATAACAAGTCAAATTATAGTAATTTCTTATTTCTTTCAAATATTTTTGGCATTCCTTTCACCAATGATTTTTCGTATTTTTAACGGAATTCAATTACAAATATTTATGAATCTAGAGAAGAACTGAACTTTTCTAGTATTTAGATGCGTTAACACACTTAATGTGGACTTTCTTGGGACCTTTGTCCTTACGGTCTATACTAGTATGTGGGTATTTAAAACTGGCCATGAAGAATGAGTATTTAAAACTGGCCATGAAGAATGAGTATTTTTCTTTACGAATGTTAGCTCCTAATTTACGTCATTCCAGAGGAAGAAAAAGTTTTGTCAGAATTAAAAAAATTTAAATAAAAAATATTCATGTCTACAGATTCCCGAAAAGATACTCTGCATTAACTTTTTTGTTTTTAGTTCTGTTCTGAAGCACTTTCTAACTACCTGAAAATTTGGTATGCAGTCGATCATCCAACTGTTATCAGACAGAGTTGTTACATCAGAACTCGTGTCCAAAGGAAGTTGTACTGCAATATTGCTAAGATTGAAATTTAAAAATTTTCCACGCGAAGGAAAATCGACTTTTTTTCTTCGGATTAAATTTGATTATATTGATTAATGACATTTTTCTGGACATTTTGTAAATTAATTTTTCTTTCTTTGGTTTTACCGTGAGTTTTTGTGACACTTAAATCAGATCATTAAGATAAAACAAATTTACGAAATTTACTCAGCGCATTACGAACATTCTTGCGATTCGGGTCAATTTTGACTAGACTTAACTTTTGCTGTCTTATTTGTTAATTTTTCAGTTTTAGCAGCGTCATGTTTTAAATTAATTACTCTCTGACATTTATAAATTACTAACTGCTAAGTGACTTTTTATGAATTTATCCTGATATTATCATCTCTTGCAGACCAAAGTCTCAAAACAGAAATGAGATATCTGAGTAACTCTTACATTGTCTATCTCTAGAATATGACAAAGTATTCACTAAGACACTTACAGGCTGCAAACACTGATATATTGTGTGGAACAGAGATGATTCCTCACAAAATAGTATGGCTCAGCGAAGTACAGTGTTTGTCATATTGAAATATACCAGGATTTTAGAGAGAATAACATTGCGCAAAAGTGTGTCTAACATTGGCAAGGTAATCTCACAGATGTACGTGTAACGTAACGTTTATTAGCATAGAAAAAGTAATTTGCGAACTGAGTTCAAACTTCGAACTAGTCCTTTACGTTCACATCGCACTTGGGAAAGGCATCAATTCATTTTTTCTCTCTCGTGATTGATTATGATGGTTGAATAACCCGGAATTGTGAACTTTTGCAATGGTATTGCGTTATTATGAGAAATAGGACGTTGGATTTGGCCTCAATAAGATTTCAACCTCTGGAAAGTTGGAACGTAGACCCCTCACATTGGTGTAGGAGATGGTATACCCGGGGTCTACTTTTTACGCTTGGTTTGTTGATTTTGTTCATTTTAGTTGAGTTCATGTGTAGATAGTAGTGTGTTTGACTATATAGTGAAGACTATATAGTGAGCCAGGCACACCCACAGCAGATGCATGCATAAATAATCTGGATTGAATTGTCTAGAGATTGTCCAGTCGTAACAGTACCCTTTATTATGTCATCGATGTGCTCCACCGGAGACTATTGTATGGTCCAGGACCTATTCACAAAATAATAGTAAAACCTGAAAAGAAGCATTTGAATAATAAATTAAACGGAAGAACTCACCTTATTTGTTGTGTTCCTGCTACAGGAACATATTTTGCAAACCTTTCGATATATTTATTAGAAGATTTTTGATACCTATTATTTAAGGAGATAAAGAGCAAAATAAAATAAATTTTTGTTATTGATTTGGATTTTTATGTGTTTTGTGTTTTTTCTAAGAATATTTTTGTGGCTTAACTTGAATTGCGATCTTGCGCTTTGTGTTGATCGTTGCTTTTATTCTGGACTTAAAAAAGACCAGAGTGAATCGCTCACCACATAATATTTGTTCGATTCCTGTGCAGATTATTATTTTGTAAAACAAAGAAATATTTTAGGAAAAAAAATAAAAATAAAAATGCACTTGTGCTTGTTTATAAGTTGTAGTAACACAAATTTGGTACTAAGCCAAATTTTAACAACACAAAAGAAGTAACTCACTAGCTTACGAGACTCGCCTTCAAACTGTTACTTATCCAAATCAAAGAATAAATTACAGGGATACATAAATGCGTGTAAATATTGCTATAGTTATTACTACTTCTATAAACTCAGTATTTCTTGCTTTTAAGAAAATGTAATTGCACTGGCATGTAAAGTTTTGAGTCAACTGCATAAATTGAATATACACCTTTATTTTATTAATAAATTAAAACTTTTAGCAGCATGCTTTTATCAGTAGTGTCTGTGGACATTGTGGATTGTAAAATAAGTTTTGTCTTTTTCGTAGGTAACATGTAATAGAATATACACCGTTTTATGCAGCTTGATGCTGAAAAACTGTGAAAACTATTGGGTGGGTGAATGATCTGAGATAATAGTGATGAAAGTTTCTAAGTAGAAAATATTCCATATTATTAACATGAGTGTTTTGGCAAGTCATTGTAGGTGAACATTAGCGCTTACTTTTTGCACTAAAACATGGATAACGTTTCTGAAGCAATAAAGATAAAAACAGTGATGAGGATGAAGGAGGAAGATGTCTCAATGCGAGATAGTAAGGCATGTAGGAATTTTCAGAAACAGTGTTCAAATCACCCAAAAGACCTTTGCTACTACTGGAAGTGTTTTAAGTGCAAAGAAAACCGGAAGACCACAAAGGTTAGATAAGAGAGATGAAAGAAAGATTGTGAAAGTCTTGGTAGGCAATCCCAAATTAAAAGCCAAACAAGTGAGGGTGAATGCAGTCTTAACAGTGAGCTTTCAGTTGATACAGAACACAGGGTATTACGAAAATCAACTTGAACATGCGAACAGCATTAAAAAAATATTATTAACCGAAAATAATCGGAATAGAAGATTGAAGTGGTCAAAATAACAGCTAACGTTGGATGATGGAATGTTCAAGAAGTAATTTTTAGTGATAAATGCAAAATAGAGTTACATTCTCATCCAGGAGAATATGTAAGAAGACCAATGGGAGAAAGAAACAATTCAAGATGCACCACAAAGACGGTAAAATTTTCTGTTAGACACGTAATGGTGTGGGGTTGCATCAGAAGCGATGGTAGAAGAAAACTAGTAAAGTTAAACAGCAAAATCGATATAAGTTTACTACGGTCTAGCCTTTTTACTGGACTACGAAAATGGAGAAATTTTTCAGTATGACGGTTTCTTGTGGATAAATATGTTCAACTTTTGGCAGAAAGTCCTGATTTTAATATAACTGAACCATTGTGGTGGGAACTGAAGAAACGAGTGCTCCAACGAAAGCCACGCAATTTAGGATCAAATGGCAAAAAAAAAAAAAAAATTCCCAACGAGAAAACCTGGACTTTGTGGAAATGGGTCCAGATTTTCTCATTGGGAATTTTTCCCATGAATGGAATTCAATGCCAAGCCGAATTTTGTACTTTCTTTAATAATAAAGAAGGCATTTTGCAAAAAAAAAAAAAAAAATTCTTTTTAACTTAAGAAAAGTGTTGAATTTTGAAATATTCGCTAGTGGCTCAGTATTTTTCCTGGCGCTTTTTTTCATTATGCTTAAGATGCTCTATCATCCACCATAGAACATTAACGGAAATGTAGTAACTTGTTTTCTAGCCCCCAAAAATCATAAAATATAGATAGAAAAGCATACTTCTAATCACTCTGGATTTGTCGGTAAAATTAACAAAAGTAATTAATTTACATAGGTAACCCAAAAGTTCTGCACGCCAGTGTATAATTATTGCTGTTGGCGTATTAATGCAATACAAACGATGATTGAAGAAATGTTTAGATGCAAACCGAAAGACTATATACATCTTATATAGTAAGAGTTAATCCTAATATATATATATATATATATATATATATATATATATATATATATATATATATATATATATTGAGTATCGTCTTGTATGGCCATATTCCTTTAGGACGTGGGCAAGTCATGGCTTTCCACAACTTCCTGTAGCACTTAGTAAGAATTTTCTTTTCCCCATTACTCCCCTACTCCCTGTTCTACAATTCATTTACACAAACTTGTTAGACATATTAAGCGCTGTTTTCCTCTGTCCTTCTTACCTTTGATATGTCTTGTGAGTGTCAAATTCTCTAAGATCTCTTTCTCAATTATGTGATCTAGAAATTTCAACTTTCTCTTTCTGATTTTAAATATAAACGACAGTTTTGTGTCCATTACCTATAAAACATCCTCGTTACTCACATGTTCAGTTAATGGGATTCTCATTATCCTTTTGTAGAACCATATTTCTATTGCTTCAAGTCTAGTCTTAATCTGTGAAGATATTGCCCAATTTTCCTATTTCTTAATGCTTTACTTAGCTTTTGGAAGGTATTTTTCGCTATTCTAATTCGGATTTTAGTGGCACATTTCCGTCCTCCGTTAAAACATTTTTCAGATATTTAAATTTTCGTAGTTGCTTGATTTTGGCAACTTCAATCCGTACTTCTTACTCTAGGCTGTTTCTGTTGCTGACAACTATACCTTCTGTCTTCTTACAAATAATGTTTAGTTCTTTCTTCTTATTTTCCTTTACTACGTTCTCTAGGAGTTATGGCAGTTTCCTTTCTCTGTCTGTTATCAATAATGTTTTATGTACTCTTATGTTAAGATTGTGTTCACCAATATAATTTCTGCTAATTTTCTCAAGATCACCACGTTGTAAAGGTTGAATAAGTTTGGTGAGAATGGTTATCCTTGTCTTACTTTCCTTTCTATTTTTATGTATTTATTGAATTCGTCATTGTAATAACTAAAAGATGGGAAATACCAATTTTCCGATCTTGGAATATTCAAAATGGTGACTGGATGGATTTGAAGTCTAGCCATTGATCCAGTGGATCAGAAACCTGTGATAACAAGGCGATTAATTCAGAAATAGGGAAAATAAAACCATTGATTTTAAAGACACATGTTGGAATTAATAATAAAAATGAGAGAGTGAAATATAGAGAAAAATGGGGACAGAGAGAGAAAGAGTGAATGAGAAGAAGAAGAAAACATCAGAGATAGACTTCTTTTTGGATTTCGTCTGTGTATGTTGGAATTGTATTTTTCAATTCCAAGATTTTAGATCATTAAGTGAAAAAGTAAAGGGAAGTTACTAAATTTATATGTATATAAATAACCGTTTTTTTTTTAAAGTATTTTTTTTGTGTTAAACCTTTTTTGCGTACATATACACATCAAAATTTTGTTGAATATGCGTGTTTAAAAACATTGTTCTTAATTCTGATTGGACAAATCTGTCAGATGGATGTTTAAATACAAATTGAAATTAATTACTTTTGCATCCCTTTTTCATACACTACCGAATATATCTTAATTTTCTGTGTGTCTATTCAATAATGGTAAAAGTAAAAATTATAGGATATTATCATTATGCAATTCCCCATGCATACAATATTATATTAATGATAGTGCATTAATTTCATTGCTATTTTAAGATATTGGAACGCAGAATACTGTCAGTAAATTTTTCACAACTATTTCGTTTAAAAATAGAAAAAAAAAGATTGAACGTCACTTCTTTTATTTTTCTATATTTTATAAAGTTAAGTTGAGACTAATGCAAAAAGTACACAACAGAAAGTATAGAATTGGTGACAGTTTTAAAAGAGACTCAACAACATTATCTTCCATAGTTTTTCTGATGGAAGTAAAAATAGTAAATTATGGACATTGGAAACTTGTAAGTTTGTAAGAACAAAGTAAATGCAAAAAAATAAAACAAAAAAAAACACAACAAAATATTAACTGGCAATGAGTTAATGTTTTATGTCACTTATTTACTCATATTCGAAGTGCTTAACTAAGGTCACTGCGTACTCGTTACTTGCATACTGTATACTTGGAAAAAATGGTGGTAGACGTATAATGTTGACATTTAAATAACGCTTCTCACTTTCTTCATTATCACAGAATCAATATTTTTATAGTTGGAGTTCATATTAAAAAATGAGTTTTAGATATTTGAATCTTTGCGTTGGGATCACCATTGTTCAATTTGATATTTTCGCAATGTTAAAAGTAAAGCATAGGTTGCATTGATCAAGATTTTCTTCCGAGAATTTTTACTTTTCGGATAAAGATATATTTTCGACCAAAAGCGCGAGCGCGAGTAAAACACCCCCCCCACGCGCACACACACACACACACACCCACACACACACACACACACACACACACACACACACACACACACACACACACACACACACACACACACACACTTATAACTCCTGCATGCACAAACAAAAGTGCATTAACATATATATAGATGTTTTCCACTTACTGTATATTTAACGAATTCCCTGTTAATGATTTTTCTTCTTTCTATCTCTGTCGCCATGTTTCTTTTTCACTTTACTCTCTCTCTCTCTCTCTCCCTCACACACACACATACTATATATATATATATAAAACATAAAAATATGTCTTTAATAAATAAATTGTCGGACCTTGTCCATTTCTTAATATATATATATATATATATATATATATATATATATATATATATATTATATATATATATATTTAAGCTATACGATATTTATGGGTTAAAGTACTCAATATCAGGGGATAGAGATTATGTAAATATAAAAGTGGACATTGAAGTCAAAATCCAGAGGCGACAGTCTGTTTAATGCTAAATGCAATCCTCAGGCCATGTGCGCTGTGTTTGTGCGCGACTATTTATATATACAAGTCATTGATGGATTGTGGGTAGTCTATTGCATTGTGGGTTGTCTATCGTATTGTTCTAACGGTTATTTTGGTGAGTGTTAATGGTTTCAAATTATTCTTCAGGAACAATAGTAGATTCGAATGTAGTTTTTGGATATTTATAGTGTTGTTAGTTAACTTTTGTTTATTTATTGCCGATTATTTTATTTTTCGTTGTTATTGTTGCGTTTTCTTGTGTTTATTTGTGCCTACGTGGTTAATTTTTTCATTATTTACTTATATGTTTATGATTAATTTATTTTACTTGTTTTGTTTATTTATTTTATTTATTTATTTTCATTTATTCCTGTTCGTTTTCATTTTTAAGTGACGTAGTAAAAATTTATTTTTGTGTCTGCATTTTGAGGTGAGTACTGATCGCTTATTTAGTAGTTGTTTGGGAAGGTAATTATAGGCATTTTTCTTCCAGGCAGACTTTACAGTTTTTGGATTCATTGTTGTAGGTTGATAGTCTTTTTTTATTTTCCATGATATTTTTTGTGTGTTTGTTTTTAATCTTCCAGATATGTTTAGAAAGTATATTGCTGTTCGCGTATTTACTATTTGTAAAGGATGTTTTGTGTGCGTAGTTTCTTTGTTTTCCAAGAGACTTCAGTTATACCTATGTATATTTTTTCTTCATTATCTGATGATTTTACAGTGGATTCGTATATTAGATTGATCTGCAAGCAATTGCTGTTTAAGAGACATTCGTTCTTTATTCTGCAGATACACATGAGTTTAATTTGCTCATGTGGTTTGTTGATTGTTTTCCTGTTGTGCTTTTTTGTTATTTTGGTCATGTTCTCGGTACAACTGTAAACTATATTCGAATCCAATATTTCCCCCATTCAATAGACCTCAGAATTGTTCGAAAACGTTAACGTCCACCAAATTAACCGTTAGAATAATACAATAGATTACCTACAATGCAATAGACTACGCACGATACATCACTGACCTGTATATATAAATAGCTGAGAAAAACACAACGCACTTTGCCTGATGATTGCGTTTAACATAAAGCAGACTGTCGCCTCTGAGCGTTGACATCCATGTTCACTTATATATATATATATATATATATATATATATATATATAATTATTTATTTAAAAATATGATTCCTTCGCTACATAAGAGTTCTCATGTTTCAAAATAAGAGCCGAAATCTTCATATAATTATTTGAATTAAATTGAATTAAAGTACCAAGCTCTGTTCCATCTTCAACGAAATTTTTGGAATAACTAATTCTTGAAATTTACGCGTTTTTATAAGCATATTCATTATTAAAATTAAAATTATTATGGTAACGTCTCGAGCAATTATTTTAAAAAAAAAAAGAGGGCGTAAGGGTGAATAATTTGTATCAATATGTCAGTTCCATTCAAAGAGGTCAAGTCAGGGTAAGGTTGGGGTGTCAAAATTTAAAGCGGAAGATGACATCGTCTAGTCTGGTTAAACGTTAAATGTCTATGGAGATTTATTTATTTATTTTATTTTTTTTCTTGAAAGGGTTTTGTGTATATAAATCTGTCATAATTAGCTAACATTTGTTTTTTTGACGACTTCTTAAAGGTTTTTTTTTATTGGGTAGGGCTTTTAAACTTTTTATTTAGACTATGGAGTTTAAAATTTGTATTTATTATTTAATTATTTGTTTTTTATGCTAATTATTTAATGTGAAAATTTGATGATGTCGGCAAAAAATGTTAACTCGTGTCTATTGTTTAATAAATTTTCATTATTTAGAAACTTGATAATGTGTAGTTTTTCATGTAGGCATAAAGGGCATGGGTCATCCAAAGTTTTACAAGTTCTAGTTTTGTTTATAATTTTCCATTTTACTTTTGATGTTTTTATTCATTTCCTTCAAATGCTAAAAATATTTAGATAGAGATGTCTGATTTCTGTTATTAATATTGTTGAGTGAGCTTTTATTCTGTCTCCACCTGGTTTTAAATTCAGTCTTCGTAGACCCAATGTATATCATATTAGTGTTAAGACTCTCAGTGGATGAGATAGTACATTGGTATACCACAGATTTTACGCGACATGTATTTTTCAATGGGCAGTGTTGTGTTTTTTTTTATTATACTTTTTAGATTTTCAGTGCAACTGTAACTCAATTTTACTAAGTCTGCTATTTGTAGGAAAGTGTTTTTCAATTAAGGCTAGGAATTTTTGTCCTAGCTTAATACCAACCATTTAGTTGAACGGAGGAGAATATCAAATGATTTTTCTTTTTCTGTTTTTCTTCGGGTTAGTACAATTGTTTCTATAATTGATGTTAGAATTTTTGTATCTGCTATTTTTTAAGGCTGCGTTATAAAAATTACTGTGTTGTTGGAATATTTCTTTATTAGTGGAGTTAATGCTGATTCTTTTCTCTATTGATGAGGGTATATGCTTAATTATGGATGGAGGGTGGTTTGACTTAGGGTGTACATACAAACTTGTATGTACATCCTAAAAATACTGAAGAACTTTGGATTATTTACCTACGAGTCCTTTCCTATTTTCTATATATTTTCACACACACACACACACACACACACACACACACACACACACACACACACACACACATATATATATATATATAATAAGCAAAAAGAACAGTAAGATATATAATCTGGTGTTCTTATTAATATTTTTATTTTTACAAAACAGTGATCAATGCATATCTACAGCGCATGAATATTATAAATTTACTAATTTAAAAATGTTTCCATCACCACACAGGAATTACCATGTTTCAAAAACAGAAGCTAAAAACTTAAAATTCAGTTATAGAGTTTAATTAAAGTCCCTAGTTCTGTTTCATTTTCAAGCGAATATTTGAAGATTAAAAAAGTAAACATTAGTAAATTTATACTTAAATATATACTTTCAAAAATTTTAAAATTATACTTAAATATATACTTCCAAAAATATAACCATATATCCAAACATCAGATTTTGACTACCCCGTATGTATGTCTGTCTATCTATCTATCTATCTATCTATCTATTTTTCCAATTTGTCATAGATTTTCCAATATATATATATATATATAAATTTATACTTAAATATATACTTTCAAAAATTTAAAATTTATACTTAAATATATACTTCCAAAAATATAACCATATATCCAAACATTAGATTTTGACTACTCCGTATGTATGTTTTCTATCTATCTATCTATCTATCTATCTATCTATCTATCTATCTATCTATCTATCTATTTTCCAATTTGTCATAGATTTCCCAATATATATATATATATATATATATATATATATATATATATATATATATATATATATATATATATCGACTTTATACATTCGAACGATAATTTTCTCTATATAATTTTAAAGGGACGAATTGCTAGGCTTTTAGGCTTCCGCGGTTGCTATTTCATTGTCTTTTGTGAATCTCGTTCCAACAGGCTGTATAATTCACATAACATTTTAAAATAAAAATGCTTCCGGATTAAGCAAGAATTGTATACCAAAAATACACTCCTAACATCGCCCGTATATTTAGCTGAAAAGCTATCATACAATTTTCTATGTAGTTTATTTTTAGTACATGTATAATTCTCTATTGTCAATGTATAATAACAGATGTAGCAAAAAGCTCTTTAAAGATATTTGATTCTACTCACCCTCAGATAAGCCCATGAACGCATAGAAATAAACGTATACAAACATACTCATAAAGACACGTAAATACATGAAACACACACACGCGCTCACAGACACACATACACACACATGCACGAAAATTGTCAAATGATTAAATTTTCAGAAGGGAAGCATCAGAAAATTTTCATTTGTTACATTTATCCATCCTGAATCTCTCTCTCTAACTCTCTCTCTCTCTAACACTCTCTCTACCTTTCTCTCTCTCTCACACACACACACACACACACACACATATATATATATATATATATATATATATATATATATATATATATATGTGTGTAAAATTTCACTGCGCCTTCTTGGCCTCACGTTTTTCACTGACTTATGGCGAACAACTATATTGAAATGCATCTATCGCAAAAAAAAATTTGTTCTCTGTGTTGTACCAGACGGTTTTTTCTCATCTAACTCCATCCTACACATCTGCAAATCTACTATTCGTCCATGCACTGAATACCATATATGATCTGGTGCCATATATGGTCTAGTACCCCCGTTGTCTATCACGATCTCCTCGACAAAATCCAAAGAAGGATCTGCATTGTAGTCGGTCCTGACCTGGCATCTCGACTCCAATCACTTTCTCATAGACGTGATGTGGCTTCCCTCTGTCTTTTTTACTAATATTTTCATGACAACTGCTCTGACAAACTGGTACCCCGACTACATGAATTTAATCGTGCTACTAGGTTGGCATCTGGGCCCCACACGTCTACTGTTGAAACAATTAAATGTAACCTCCATTTCTACTCCAACAACTTCTTTTCTCGCACTTCCCGGCAGTGGAACCCTCTTCCTCTTACTTGTTTTCCTGATACAATCTTCATAAATTTAAATGCAACTTCTGATGCTTTGATCTCTGTTCATTTTATCCTTTCAGCAATTCTCCTTATACTCAACTCTTTTATCCTACTTTCAATCTCTGTAGCCCCCTGCGTACTAGTGACACTCCCAACTTGCTTGGAGTAAAATGATTATATATATATATATATATATATATATATATATATATATATATATATATATATATTATTATTATTATTATTATTATTATTATTATTATTATATTATGTGTGGTGTGACGGAAAAAGAAAATCCGGCAGAATTACACACTTGCCCAGTAAGTAGGAGACGTATGTCTGATATTATCGAATTAAATTTTCATTCTGTTATTTACACCTAAAGACTTAGTAACTGTTTTATGATAATTCACATTTCCTTCGATATTACAATATATATATATATATATATATATATATATATATATATATATATATATATATATATATATATATATATATATATTGACTTTATAAAGAGTTGTGAGTTCAATACCTGGCTACTGCAGTGGTGAACAAAAACTTGGAGAGTTGAGTTAAAGGGAGATAACTGAGGGCATCTGGAAGAGGCATGGAACGTAGAGTTAGAATAATCTACTCCGGTGGATGAAATAAAGGGTTCAGTCCGAAATTCTAATCACCTGAAGAATGTCATAAATATGGCAACAAAAGATGAGGACAACAGTCCAAACAATGTAAATAGTGCAAATAATAGTGTAAATTTCTTCTAAGAAATATTGCAGATGCCATATTTAAGATATTTTAACTTGTTAGAGTTTTGCTCTTTAAGGTTTGCATAACTTCATAGGTGGCTTGTTTCTACGGTGTTGACTGAAAATTCCTCGTCACGGGTAACTTCCTGAGCTGACTGTTTCGGTTTTGAAAGACATATCAAGACTTACACTTTGAATGATAAAAATAAATTCGACACTAAACATGTTAAACATTATTTCGTATGTCCCATGAATAATGTGAAATTTAATACCAATATTTCTTTTACTGTGAGAGCAAAACAAGCACAACTTTATCTGATTTTTCTCATCATAATTACAGGAATTGATCTGAATTACGGGCAAGCCGTGTATAAAAGTTCCGTCAGAATTTACATGGATTCGTTTCCACAGCTAAGTGAAGCTAAAATGTTGTCTAAAGTAAGTGACCGCAGAAGTAAACAGAGAAGTCATATTCTTTATATCTCTTTCTCTCTCTCTCTCTTTCTCTCTCTCTCTCTCTCTCTCTGGATTCAAGCTTTGATCAAAGAAGATGAAACAAACATGAATCTAATTCCTAACCCTTAGAACAAATTAAAGAAAGGATGACACATTGTGCCTGTAATTTTTTAAGGGGTTATTCTTTTGATTCTTTCCTGTACTGGGATGTAAAGTGTTAGATTCTTATATAGGGATTAAGATAAAACTTCATTGTCTGTTGTTGTTCTCAAGACCATATTTGTTTTATTCCTTTTAAAGGCTTGCTCTTGCAGTTATTTTTCGCGGACGGTCACTTTTTGATTGTGATACCGCCATATCAATGATCTTCCAATTTTAAATAAATTGTTGCACAGTGGAGAAGTTTCATATGGAAATGATGTCATAAATGCAACAATGAAAGCATAAAATGGCAAATCATTTCCATATATAAGATAATAACCTGATTAATCCTGAAGGACGAATAAAAAATTCATAAAAATGTGATTATTAGTATAATTGGTTATAAATACGTGAGCAAGTTAGTCTTGTTCAGATATCATTGTAATCACTCGCTAACAGCATATTTGTTTGCTTAAAGTTTCTTTCTAAAACCCGAATGAATATGTGAAGAACGTATTCATTGAAATCTAATAGCAATAATAAAACTGAATATAAGATTTAAGGTTGATTTTTTAGTTTATAATGAGGATAATAATGATGGTGTTAATATATACGATCAATGTTAACTTCTTCAGACCAAGAAGAAAAATTAATTGTGTATATCAGGAGTTTTATAACCTCAATAACATCTTCAGGTAAGACAGTTCATATAAAGTTCTTTGTTTGAATACAAATAATACACTTTCGTGTATTCAAGCATAAGTAAAGATTTTTCATGTATAATTTCTCTTTCATCTTCCTCTACTTTTCCCTCTGCCTTTCTCCGTCTCTCTCTGTCTATCTATCTATCTATCTATCTATCTATCTATCTATCTATCTATCTATCATTATATTGTTTAAGATTTACTACATTTATGAGGAAAGAGTGTTCAATTTCGGGAATAGAGCGTTTTTAAATATAAACAATGGGTGAATATAATATATAAATTTCCATATATCAAAAAATGTTAGCCAAATGAATGACAAAGTGGAAAAAGAATTATGTAACGCGTTTGTCCTTTTAGATGACGAAACTAGTTACATAAAATTTTTCCACTTCATCATTCAATTATCTAAGATATAAACATTGTGTGCAGAGAAATCAAAACTGCATGTTGACTGTCAGCTTCACACATTAAGCGATCATCAGCACATAAACACATACAGATCTCTCTCTCTCTCTCTCTATCTATCTATCTATCTATCTATCTATCTATATATATATATATATATATATATATATAAAGACATACAAGTGCAGGTTTGTAAGATTTACGTATTGAAATTTTTTGATCTAACGTAATGGCTGATGTTATTGCATGGGTTTTTGGTCAGAAATACCAGAGAGTTTGAAATTGAATTAAAATAAATAGCTTGTATTTAAAGTAAATGTTTGTATCACCACACCAATTTAAAAATAATCCTATTGTTAAATTTTTCATTTTCCTGTATACCTAACACACTATCCCCAACGGCCATCTTTCATTATATCTTCCTCTTTTATCAAGAATTATGTTTACTGAAGTTTTCTTTTTATCATCATCTCTTGTATTCATTCAATCTTTAATATCATAAATAGAGGATAGATCGATTTTGCAGATAACAAAATTAAGTATTACTTTCAGTGGATGCTCTCAAGCGTACTAAAACTTTTAACGGAGAGATCTACGGACTGACACTCAACAGATGCACTTCGCATTTCAATGAATAACGTTAAAAACTCACTTAATATTTTACCCCCCCCCTTCTCCGAGTACATTATTGCTAAACCAGATTTTAATGGCAACGAGAATGGCAAACCTTATATGATATTGAGAGTATAATAGAACAGACAGAAGTAAAATGAAATTGAATGAATAAATGGAAAAAAAGAATTTTATTTTATATGATTGGATGTAGTTTAAGTTTTTTAAACGATAAATTTCCGAATATTGCATGGATCTATATTATCAAATTTGTGTGTTAAGAGAAATAAACATTTTAATGCACATTTTCATAAACATAATTATGCACATTAGTGCCTGGGAATTTAGGCACTCACATTGAAAATATAAACTATATGTAAAAGAGGTTTTCATGAGACAAGTGACATTACACGATCAGATATATGTACATATTTAAGTAAAATAATAATAATAATAATAATAATAATAATAATAATAATAATAATAATAATAATACCATCCACACAGACAGAAAAATTGAAGCAAATAGGCCGGACATTATTGTCAAAAACCAGAAAGAAAAAACTTGCCTACTAATTGATATGGCTTGTCCAGCGGATTGTAACATAGCAACCAAGGAATTTGAAAAACTATCAAAATACAAAGACCTGGAAATTGAAATAGAAAAAATGTGGAAATTGAAAACAAGAATAATACCAGTGGTAATAGGTGCACTTGGAATTATAAAAAATGGAACAAAACAACACATTGAAAGAATCCCTGGAAACCCCAGCTTAAGAGACATACAGAAAATTGTCTTATTAAGTACAGCACACACACTAAGGAGAACTTTGTCTATGTAACGCTAGCAACTTCATCGGAGAAAAAAAAAAAAAAAAAAAAATTAACATGAAATGTGGCCATAACAACACACCACGACCTGCCTTAGGTCTTTCCGCAGACTTGGTAGGTAGTGTGTCCATAGCAGAAATCGAATGATGATGATGATAATAATAATAATAATAATAAAGAATTGTGTTGACCTCAAATGCAGATTCTGTGATAAATTATCATAAACAATTGATCATCTTGTATCAGGTTGCACAATGTTAAAACCAACTGAATATAAAACTCTGCATGATAGAGTGGGCCAATATCTGCACTGGAAAATATGGAACTTTTACGGGAAGGAAAGTGAAAGAAACTGGTATGAATATTACCCAGATCCAGTTAGAGAGATAGAAACTGTTATAATTTTATGGGACTTTAAAATACATAGAGACAGAACAATCAAAGCTAATCGGCCAGAGATCGTGTGATCAATTATCACAAAAAATGAC
Organism: Acanthosepion pharaonis; assembly: GCA_903632075.3. NCBI lineage: Eukaryota > Metazoa > Mollusca > Cephalopoda > Sepiida > Sepiidae > Acanthosepion > Acanthosepion pharaonis. The sequence goes on from CAHIKZ030000816.1 coordinate 563,279, forward strand.
CTTACTTTTTTAGTGACATGGCAGTTCCTGCAGATTATAATGTACCTTTGAAGATTTTTAAAATACTATCAAAATACAAGGATTTTGAATTGGAAAATAGGTGACACATAAGGATATCAATAATTTCAGTTGTAGTTGGAGCCCTCGGATTGATTGGAAAATGTTCCGATAGACTCATTTTTGGTAATCCATTCCTTAAAGAAATGCAAAAAATTGTAATCACATGTTCAGTTCACACATTACAAAGAGAGTTATCGATGTAAAATGAGTGTAATTTTTTTTTTATAGGTCTCTGGTTGGGACCCGGACGAAATGTGTATACTACCAAAACCCAAGGAAATAATAATAATAATAATAATAATAATAATAATAATAATAATAATAATAATATACGACCATATTTTTCGCTTTTTTTCTCTGTTTTAATAACTGGTAGTTGAAAGCGTATCTTGGTCACTTATAAATTAATCTGTACTATTGTAGTATAGGAACAGATAGATTGATTGGAACGCAACTTCTAAAATATGACCTTAAGTTTAAATCATTTCCTAAAAACTTAAAATTCTTCTCACATATTAACAAAGTTAAAAAATGTTTATTATATTAGTGTATAATCTAGGTACAATGAAGAAATTGCATAGAAGATACAATTTATGAGACATTTAATTTTACTTCATCTTTTGCTTTTGAAATGGTTAATATTGCCGTCAAAAATTGGCATTTCATTATTTAAATTGCGGCATTAACAAGTCACATCATGGAATAAATCACAAACTACAACAGTAACAACAATAATCATTATAATCATAATGAACTGGATTTTTCGGAAAATAAAAGGAAACATTTCCATGCGTATATATAATTCATACTAAAAATTCTTTATCACGTTCTCTTTCCCTGTCTCTCTTTCATTTCCTCTTTCTCTCTCTCTCTCTTTCATTTTACAGTGCAGAAGAGTCATTTGGAATAAATTTTGGGGAGAAATGACCTCGCTACACAATATCCCGAAGGAAAGAATTACGAGGGGATACCGTAAATGTTCTCGGCTTGTGACCCATTTTCCAAGCACGGTCCAAATGAACAAACACTTTTTAAAAAATGTCTTCTTAGTTGTTTAACTAAAAAAGGAAGGTGTATGGAAAACATATGTAAGATCGCATAAGATCTCATTTTATATGTCCTGGAATATTCTTATGAAGTTCTTGCTATTTCCTTTCCAACATTGTATCACAAGCGGAACAACAACGATAATCTGTCCTAATCGTCTGTTTTCAACCGAAACTATTAACAATTTGCTGTTTTAAAAATCATTAAATTGTAAATGAATAGAAAAAGTTAATTTTATATTAAATTATTAGAGATATGCTGTCTGCCTACACCCAATCGAGTATACACATGACACGAATTAAATAGAATGCGTATATTTCATTTTTCTGAATGTAAATTTTATTGAACATTCAATAAGATTATCAAATACAGCTTGAAAAAATCGGTAGTAATGTATTGTCTATTGAGTACTACCAAAGAATATTGCGTACATATAACGTTATTCAACAAATAGTTAATTATATGCACAAATATTCATTTTTTCATGTATCTTTAAATTTGTGCACATGTATTTTGAGTAGGTTAAGACTCATGATTGTGGTTTACGATATTTCATCTTTGTTTTCAAAGAAGAAAAAAGCACGCGCGCACAATCATAGGGATACATAATGTGATCTCATGCGTATATTTGATGAATATATTGTGTATTTATGTTCGTATTTAGGCTATTATATAATGATGAATACGTTTATGCCTGTGTGCGATCCATAAACAAAATCTATCACTAAAAATTATGATAACGAAAAAAGCTGATTTTTTTGTTGTAATTCTCTTGGCAGAAAACATATGTAATCTATCATTTTTTTCTCAAAAAAAAAAAAAAAAAACGTTTGAAAATTATAAAAATATTTTACTAGTCTATCAATATTTTATAAATTTAGGATTTATTATTTATTTGACGATTAGAAATATGAGAAAATTTTAATAATGATTGAAGATTTTTTACTTGGCTAAATATTATCTTGGTTTTATTAAATATGTAAACAAAAGAATGAAATAATTTAGTTTTCTTTTGTTTGAAGGTTGCATACATCTATCAATACAAATATAAGCATAACTGCAAACCAGAACTTGTCCATATCTAAACGATAGCAAAAGGACATAGTTGCGTGTAGACTAAAGTGCATACGTGTATAATTGTAAATATATGCAATGATGGACCATCAACAGCAAATAAACAATTTTATTGCAAGTATAGGTCAAAAATTATGTTGAATAATAACCTTTGATTTTGTTTTTTTATATAGATTGTAATGCGAAATGCTTTTCGTAAATAATATTATGATACAAAAAATGAATCGTTTTTATAAATAATAATTATCATAATCAGCATGTAAATAAAAACGCAAATTAAGAATTAAGCATTAGTTAACGATTAAGAAAACAATGAAGTGTATTAGTATCATAATCATCAAACACAACAACAACAACAACAGCAATAATAATAATAATAATAATAATAATAATAATAATAATATCCCCGGCACGTATTGTTCCAACGAATTTTTGTAGCATGAACCAATAATTTCATCATCACTTTAAAGCAATTCGTTCTCATAATTTCTTCTTAAATCATATAAATGAAGCAAATATATTTTATAACTGTTGGTACTATAACTATTGATAATATTAAAAATAAATAAATTTCTGAAAATAAATAATGAGTTTCATGATAAAGTAAAAAACAAGATTTTACAATACATATAACAGAGAATCAGGATTTGAAGAGTTCTTTTCAACATTTGTATACCATGTTCTTAAGCGATAAAATTGAAATCAGCCTAAAGCAGTTTGTAATATTAATTTTTAATAGTAAGTTGTTGATTAAATTATAAAGAGGTGATGCAGAAATGTTCTTGGCCTGAGTAAGAACTGTTTTCAAGAAATTCAGATGTTTGGTCAGATTTTGAGAAATGTGATGAGCCAAGAACATTTCAACACTTATTGTATTTTTCAAGGATTTAGTATTGTTATGTCCTTAAAAAAAATAATCTATTTAGAAACATTTTTAATTTTGTTATATGGTAGTTGTAGAAATAGAAATGTTATTCTTGATATAAAATTCAAATCTTTTTTGTTTTCGCTTACATTACACTTAATTTATAAAGATTTGGTGAACAAAAGAAAACAGTACTAAAATAATTCAAATGGAAAAATGAAGTCATATTTTAATGATTTTATAATACGATTTTTCTGTAACATTAAACATTGGCAATATTCGCAACAATTCTTAAACGACTTGTTGGTGATGAGAGAAACGAAATAGAATTTAAATCTTTACCGATCAGGCTTTTTGTAAAAACATAAATATATTTTGGGATAACGAAAATATTATTATTGTGTCGATTATAATCGAAATAACTTCCGATGATAACCGCACACATTTCACATGAATCATAATAAATAATGTGCAATGGGGATTTAACATTTTTCCCCACAAAACACTTGTGCTTTCCATAAATCCATAAAATTATTTTTGTAGATGAGTAATCATTGTGTTTCGAAAATACGTTTAAACTACAATACAGAAGACTTCCTCAAAGTTACTGATTATTCCACCGATTTCTTCGGAGATATCTACAGATAAAAGAGAATAAAAAAAATGTCAACTCGTGCAAGACATTTGATTGGCTTGCTGAGGAAGCGGATTTACCGGCTGCCGTAAGAACTAATCTCTAAATAATGCTCATTGCATTTTTTGTAAAGTCGATGGAGGAAGCCTAAATCCCCGTTAAAACGTCAGAGTTATTTTTTTACAGCCCAGATTTCTCTTAATCCTGCTCGATAATGTAAAGGTTAGTTTTAAAACAGCAATTGAAAAAACAATTGACAATCTTTTTAAAATTCTCTAATCAAACATCACAAAATGGTGATAATTATAGCAGTTTCCTAAAACATTGCTTTGGAATTACTTTGTGCAAAAACAAGTTTTATACAAAATAATTAAAATATGAATTTAATCGTATGGATTATTCAAATAATCCAAAAGCAAATATGAAAAATATTAACCATTCTTTTTAAATGCAATATTTTGGAACATGGAAACAAAAATATTTTAAAATTAAAAACTGCGGCAAATCTATGTTGAATTCTCAGTGGCATAATTTTATTTTATTTGGACTTTTCCCTAAATTTTATAGTTGATAAATTTCAGGTTATGACCAACACATTCATCTATATTCTACTTGAATGAGAATAGGTCAACTCCGAGGCCTGCTACAGATGAAACCATAGTAATTTACAAAATATCAAAAATGTCTCTCTACCACCGTACACACAGGAAGTTTGCAACTTTATTTAATTGTCCAGTTGATGCGTCTCACAAGGACACATATTTCCATAGAGATACAGTGTCAAGAATGTTGGAATGGCATTTTTTCTCTACACCGTCAACCATCATGACATCTCAGACAGAGCGCAAGGAGATTTGGATTCATGCCTTTCCCAAAAGCATTAATGCGAAGTGAAGCATAATTAGCAAAAATATGAATTCGGATCACTAATATTCCGACATATGATGCTATCGAAATAACTATTCTTCAACTTCACACCATCTTCCGACATATGATGCTATCGAAAGAACTATTCTTGTAAACTTTACGCCATTCTTCCGACATATGATGCTATCGAGAAAACTATTCTTGTAAACTTAACGTCATTTTTCCGACATATGATGCTATCGAAAGAACTATTCTTCAACTTCACACCATCTTCCGACATATGATGCTATCGAAGAACTATTCTTGTAAACTTTATGCCATTCTTCCGACATATGATGCTATCGAGAAAACTATTCTCGTAAACCTTACGTCATCATCCAACATCTGGTGCTATCGAGAGAAGTATTCTGTGGTTTTGAATAAGCATGAAAACATTTTAATCATCATTATTTAAGATAATTGGTGTAAAATGATTAAATGAAGATCCTTAAGATTTTTAGAGAGAACAATAAAAAAATAAAGCATTATGGAAGACAATTTCCATGAGCCAGAAAACTGAATTCATTGAATAAAAAATCCAAGGGTTGACATTGTTCAACAAATTAAACATTATTACAATCATGAATAAATAAATAATAAATAAATAAATAAGCACAAAGTTCAAATTGGTAAATTCAAGTCGATATTCCCATATTTTTCTTATCATGCTGGCAATTACCAGAATGATAGTATATCAAGTAGTGATAATGATAACAAAAATCATAGACTGCAGGAAAACTCGAAAGATTCCGTAATTCTTGGTCCTAATTCTAAGTATCGATGTGATTGGAAGTTGTGTAGTAAATATTGCCTTGGTGTATGTTGGGTCTACAAATTAAAAAAGTAGGGTCTAATCGGCTGGTAACAGTCCATAGAAAGGCTAAATTAAACTATTTTAAGCGATAAAACTCAATAAAATTGGTTATTTTAAAAACCCTCCTACCTACACACATACGTACAAAGTGCCTATTCATTGTTAGCTCGTCTCACAGCCAATTCGTTATTGTTGTGAGTTCGACACTCACTGTGTGGCCAATTGTTGTAATGTTCCATTAAGCTAATATTAATATTCTTGAAGAATGGGCGAAGAGGTCCACCTACGAAACTCTGGAGATAGGATGTTGAAGGTTACTTCAACATATTCGCAAATAAAAAATAATTTGAATGAAACATAACTTTTAAGGAACTTTCAATTTAATTTTCCAGTTTTTAAGACAATAACTCAAGATATTGTTTATCCATTTTTTTCGTTTAGTTGATTTTTTAAAATGTTAATTCACTTCGTAACAAAATTCTTGAGAATATTGTAACATTTTAGAGGTTCTTACGTATTTGACATTTGAAGTAATTCAGTATTAAATACAACACAGTAAAAACATATGCTTTTTAATTTTGTCTTTATTTTCATTGGATTCTTATTTTATAATTAAATAATTATAGATAGAATAATGAAATGAAAACAGCTGAAAAGCAATGACTGGAAGAAACAACGTTTTAAACAAAGTCAATAAAAACGACTGACGTTGCAGGAAAGTCAATTTTTCAACTAAATATCAAATATCAATTTGTTTTTTGTAGCTGATTCGAAAAGAAAAAAATAAAGTTGAGGCAAATTATTTTAGAGTTAAATAAATAAGTCTTGATTTTATTAAAAATAAAATGAATGTAATTAGAAAACAAAGTATAGTCTCTGTGAGAATATATATATATATATATATATATATATATATATATATATATATATATATTCATTTTATAATATATATTGATATATAACAATAGAGAAATTATAAGCAGTTAGGGTACAAATGGGTGCATATATTTAAATGTGCATATTTGGAAAATATATATTTGCAATCAGACCACCGCTTTACCGGTCGTAGAGAAAAATGACTTAATGCCCAGCCACCGGTTGAAGGGTGTGTAAACAATTGTAACTATTTTTATATCTACCCTGAAACATTACATACCAATTATTTGCGTATTTTGAATCAGAAGCTCATGCAGTAGGGTTAAAATTGTTCAGGAACGCAGGGCTCATAGAGTTAAAGGTACATACATAATCATAAAAATATCCTATTATATTTTTGGACAGAGGCAGTTATTTGCTTATATATATATTTGCAAAAATGCGTGTATTTGTGCTTATTTATTCAGATATATTTTTTCAAATATAAATATATCGCACAAATTATTTTGTTATAACACTTTAACTCAAAGATACGTACATAATACTTGTTGGCATAACTTCAATTTGTAAACTTATAAACGTACGGACAGAAATTTATGTATGTGCATGTGTGAATATATATATATATATATATATATATATATATATAAACACTAATGTACATGTACATATGATTGTATTTATATATATATATATATATATATATATATATATATATATATATATATATTATGAGAAGTGGATCGGATCGAAAGCATTTAAGCATCCCTTCCTGTATAATTTATATTTTGGAAGCAGTATTTCATTAATACATTTTTCATTAAAAAATGATAACTAAGGTCTACTCTTCAAGTTATTCTCATGATGCGGAGTTATGTAGACATGTTTTCCCCATATTCATATAGTTTGAAAAAATTAAGTATGAGTGGGATTTTATGCTTATATCTTTATACCTTTATATGAACAAGGTGGTGCAGAAAAGTTCTAGAAACAAGTAAGGATGGATTCTCAAAAAAAAATTGGTCAGATTTCGGGAAGTAGGTGGGTCCCGAGAACTTTTAGCTTTTCCTATATATATTTGAAAGTAGATAAATACACACACATGGTTACGCCGAAAATTTATTTTCATCATCCCTTCGTATATATGTATGTAAATATGCATGCATTTAATTATGGGTGTGTTTGTGTGTGAAAGTGTGTGTGTGTGTGTGTGTGTGTGAAAATGTTTGTATCTTCATGTGTTTAATAACAGTTCAATAAGCATTTGGAAGCTTTCTTTATTTAGGAATACCGACAAAATGCTGATCTATAACATTTTCATGAACAATTGTATTAAATTGTAAATTGCTAAACGCTATTTTTAAGTGAAAATCGTAAGTAAACCTCTCACTCCAGGATAAAAAGTCTTACCCTCTCTCTTTCTCACTCGATTTTTTATATATATATATATATATATATATATATATATATATAGAAAGCGAGTAAATATATATATATATATATATATATATATATATATATATATATTTATTTAAGAGTAATACTCTTGCATCATCATATATAATGAATACAAATTTTCCGTCAACTTTGCTCGGCACCTGAAATTTATTTCATCTTATTCCGGTTAAATTAATGCGGTCGCGTAAGTTTATTTTTTTATTATAATGAACGCATCTAACATGCAATATGCGTGTACGTCTATTTCCAGTCACAAGTGAATTGTGTCAACGATTTTAGATATACATATGCGTGAGTAGATAGATAGATAGATAGATAGAACAAATGAGATTAATAGATAGAAACGATGAAACTAATATATATATATATATATATATATATATATATATATATAGGGAGAGAGAGATAGAAACGATGAGATATATATATATATATATATATATATATATATAGAGAGAGAGAGAGAGAGAGAGAGAGAGAGAGATCTATAGGGGAGAGAAATAGAAACGATGAGACTATATATATATATATATATATATATATATATATATATATGTATAGAGAGAGAGAGAGAGTGAGAGAGGGAGAGGGGGAGCGATAGATAGATAGACAGATAGATATAAAGTATGATACTAATAGATATATAGATATATAGAGAGGATGAGACTCATAAATGGATAGAGATAGGAAGGATGAGACTAATATATAATATATATATATATATATATATATATATATATATATAGATAGATAGATAGATAGTTTGAGCAAATATTCATCACTATTTATAAATCAATAAATGTATAAATTGATTAACCTAGTTATAGCAAGATATATACAAGTATAGATCAATAAGTCTGTATCCAGACAAGTAGTTAGGTGAACATTTCATACAATATTTTATTTGTATCATGTTAGATTTACGTGATTAATGGAGAAATATTAAATTAAGTTCATTGGCATGGGACCAAATTATTTTGAAAACTAAGTATTTTTTCAGAATAAATTATTTTTTATAAATTTATTGATATCTTTATCTTGACAATTTTCCATTCGAAATATAAAATAATTTAAGTAAATTTTCCTGGGAACAAACAATAAAACTTTTGATTTGATTTAAATTGATTACTTTGATAATTTGATTTATTATGCAACAATTTATTTTGAGAAAATTAACTTTTTAACAATAACAGACATTTTTACTTCCTACCGAATAATCATACATGTGGATGTAGAGTAGTAGTTGAATGTTAGATTGTGTACATTAGTTTGCTTGCATATTTTTCTTAATCATAAAAAGACAGTTCGGGTTTTAAATTAAAAAAAACAATTCTCAAAAACAGAAATCTAGTAATTGCAAATTCCTCAACATTCATAAATCTCTATTCGTTCAGATCTATTCTAGGTATATGTAATAATTATATTATGAATAGATATAAATAAATATCTATTGCTATTGAAATGAGTAGTGTTGTAATTTGTTATAAAAAAAATAAAATTACTGCTGAATAGAGTCACTCTACTATTGTCTTGAGGAATGAGTTACATAAATATATGAAACAGAAAACTTTCACTACTTTCCGCAAAAGAATATTTTGAGTTTAGTAAAATCACTTTGGTTGTGTTTATAATATGTAAAAGAAAAGGGATCATACGAAGATGAACAAATGCCACAAACAATAACACCAAAGATTTATCGTAATTTCTTATGTTTTTATTAGGAGTAAAGGCCAAAAGATTATTATTATTAAATTATATTTTTCAGGATTAAAAAAATTTCAGAATGTTCGAAATTTTGGTTAATTTTTTTTTCTTGTGACCATAAATTGATATGGGAAATTCTAGCGTCTTTTTACGTTGCAGAACATATCGATTTGGAAATTCTTATCTTAAAAAAGGTAATAATTGTCGGATTTTAATGAAACTTTCAGGAAATATTCACAAATTATTTTAGAGACGTTTCTTTTTTAGAAAATCGTGGAAAAAATAGTTTTTTTTTTTTCATCAGTTAACTCCGATTTAATTTTATGAAATTTCGTGAAATTCACTTTTGTTACGCTTTATGTTCATATTAGTTATAAGTTCTTAGAGAATTGTAATCATCAATTTTGTTTTGTTAGCGAAAATTTGCTCTAAATCGTAAAATAAAAAAAAATCAATAAAAACACAAAATGCATTACTTAATTAGAAAAAATTTTAATTGCTTCTATGAATAAGATATATTATGGACACTATTGTCTTAACAAATAAAAAAGTAATTTCGATGAATAATGAATTTTTACAAGAATTGTTTTCATTTTTGAAAAATTTTAATTATAATAATTTACAGAGTTTTAAATGTCTGTATAAATTTGTACTGGTTAGGTGATATCGTTATTAAGTAAAAACTATATTTACTAATCATAAATGAAAAAGCTTACTATAATTCAGCGACCCCCAGTATTTTAAAAATTATTTTAAATTTGTTTTGTGTGTGTATAAACGTGTCGATTTAACACACACACACTCACAGACACACACACACACACACACACACACACACACACACACACACACACACACACACACGCGCGCATATATATATATATGTATATATACACGTTCATACATACACACTCACAGACACACACACACACACACACACACACACACACACACATATATATATATATATATGTCCATACACGACATTAAAAACACAACATCAGAAAATAAGACTATAATAATAACTATAGTAAATCTAAAGCCAAAGTATCTAAAATTCAATAAAACTTTACTTTTTCTATAAATTACTGCCTAGTTAAAAGAATTGTATAAAAAAGGTGCTCACGTTTTTTTTTCATATATATATATCACTTTTACAGTTATGTCCCCCATAGAAAAAATCCCCAAACCTGACTCTATCGAGTTGTTAACACCTCATAATAACACCCACCTCCGTATTATGAAATTCTTTTCTGCTATATTATAAACTAAAAGTAACTAATATCTGTTTCAAATCAGATTATTTAAACTTTAACTCACCTAATCTTCCTCAAATAGAAGTTCAGAAAAGTGTATTTTATTCTTGAAAGATTCTTTTAATAAAGAGTATTACGTTGTGCTGATAGATTTATAAATATTGCATACAATGGTTAGAATCAGCCAGTTTTAACAATTTAAAAATAATACCAATCAATTTAAACTGATTTTGAAATGCAGAAAAGTGTTTGGTTTATTGGAAATATTAAATGTAATCTATTAGCTTGAAATTAAATGTAAAATAAAAACTTCAAGAAAGATTTTTATTTAAAAATAATTAATTTTAAAACTTTGGTATCTCTTTTCTTTGGAGATACTTAGTATATTCTTTATCGAGTGAAATCAAAGTATTGCATAATTCTTTTAGACAAGTATAATCAAATCTTTCTTTTCTTTCTTGGGGAATATATACAATTACATGCATATGTACGAATGTGAAGTGTGCATGTCATTATTGTTATCACACTCATAATCGCAATCAAATATAATTATTACTATAGAATCTCTTACTTATGTACGAGGTTATTAAATAAAACCTATTTTGCTGGATCAGAAGAAAACCTGATAGTCTATTATTGATTCTTTTGATTATAAAGTTGTTTAGCTGATAAAATACAACAAACATTTTCGGAAATTTCAAACTAATATGTTACAGGAAATATTTAGCATATTTCCTTTAACATATTAGCTTGAAATTTTCGAAAAGGAAACTTTTGATGTATTTTATCAGTAAAAAACAACTTTATAATCAATCTGTAATATTTTTGAAAAGCATTATTGATTCGTTTAAATTAATTTTCTTTAGTTTGTCATCTATCTATCTATCTATCTATCTATCTATCTAATTTGGACTTTATAGTTACTGTTCGTCAAAAATATGTTTCTGCTAAAGTGACCCCATTAAAAAATATTTTCTCAATATAAATGTCAAATCTATCTTAGAAAATTTGAATTGTAAAACTATATTAGTTTTCTTTTGAAAAATCGATAATCACATTATATCAAGATTTCCCGTTGACAAAAATAGCATCATCAATAAAAGCCCCAATGACAACAACAATAAAAATAGCAATCTCCTAAAAAATCCAGAAAATTTTATTACTAGACAACTTCGATAACATCGTGTGAATAAATATTATACAACCTCGCATTAATGCTATTAGGAAAACTTAAATGATGAAAAAAATATCTTCAGGAGGAAATTCACTTAAAGTAAATAAACAGAAAAATAGCTCCAAATGTAATGCAATTTTATTTATTTCTCAGATTTATATAATCAGATTCTCTGTTGATTAAACTCTTTGTTTCCCTGTATCTTCATTTCAACCACTAAATCGATCTTGCAAGAATATTTTTGGAAACAGTTATCGTAAAACAAAACAGTTACCACAAAAGAAAAGTTTCGTAAAAAATCAAAACAAATGAAAAACAACAACAACAAAACATCCTAAAAATATTAAATTACCGACATTTACAAGTAAAATGTATTTTTTGTTTGGTCAAACTAGTTTTTATCTATCATTTGTTTTTTGAATTAACATTATATATGTATTTAAACAGCGCAAAGATAGACACGTTAAGTATAAGTATGTGTACGTTTCTTATATTGGCTTCCTATTTACGGGCGCAATTGTTAGGTATGTATGCAATTGAAATTTTTTTCTTAGTTACAAAGCAATATAGGCTGAGCTTTCATATGTGTATTTGCACATACTTGTTTATATCTGGTATATTTGTGTATTATACAGTTATATTATAAATCGGACAGAAATTAAACGTCTTAAATGTGATAATATTTCTAAATCAATAAACGAATCATATATACCTAAGAATTATATTTAAGATTAGGTACGTATATGATTGTATGGCGCCATATAATAGTATGTCTCGTTTTTTTCTGTATACATATATATATATATATATATATATTATACATACATGTACGGACAATTACGTGTGAGTATGAATGCATATATGTTAAGTGTACCCTCTCACTCTCTCTCTCTCTACTTTTTCTTTCTTTCCATCTCACGTCTTTCTGTATATCTCCCCCTCATTACACCCACGCACACACTCACAGCATGTCGACATTAATATCATTTTAAGGTATTTAACGTCTATTCCATAATTGGTTTTATCAAATGTTATCGACTGTTAATTTGTGTTGTTTTGTCATCTTTCGTGAGGACCTATTACAAACTGTGACAATATTTACAAACTTCTAATATTGTACTTAACTTCTAAATCCCCAAATTTGTCAATGTTTATTTTATGTAAACGTTTGCTACGTTTCAGGATTGGGCTCTTGAAACACCAAAATAAACCTCTAGGAATAAAAAAAGAAAGAAAATGAACCGTCAGAGTAACAACCTGAATCCAAAACCTGACACGTTTTCATTAATAAGTTTCAATGTTCGTTTGTGCAATCACTAAGCTTGTAATCTTTAAAAGACGTAGACAAGTTAAAACATTATTTTCCCAATGCTGCACCTTTTCTTAGTTTTCTGCCATTCTCCTCCATAGGCATATTACCCGCACCCTTTACTTGTTAATGCTCATCATCTACCACAGCAAGTTAAACGTCGATTCCTTATGCCCACGCCACAACATTCACTTAAAGTAACTACCCAATCCTTTCTAACGGAAGGTGCCACAAACACACATATATTTCTTCTGTTAAACAACCATTTTTACTGCAACTACCATTGATAATATTCAGTTGGACAGAAAGGGACAAGGAGTGTGGTCGAAATGAAGCGTAAAAAAGAAAAAAAATGTGGGATACATTGTCACTAAACACTAATCATTGATTTTTAGGCCAGGGACGTCCCTTGGTCGCTTTTTCAGCTTGAAGATTAGTAAACGCCACGATTACAAATTTGAGCTTCTTACGTGTGATGAACTCCTTTCACTTTTGTGTTTATGTTTGTGTATATCTTCTTTTGTGTGAGCACTTGTGTGTGTGTATATATGTGTACGTGTGTACGTGTATAGCCACCTTCCCTCACTCCATCTTTATATTTTGCTCTTTTGCACTCTTCTTTTCCCAGCCACTTCCTTGTCCCACCATTTATATCGTTGTCATCAGTGTTGTCTCTCTGATTCTTACATATACCCCTCTTTCTTTCTATTTTTCGCGTCCTATTATCGCTTCGTCCTCAACCATTGGCCGCATTTAGTCCCCCTCCTCTTTCTCGCTTTCTTAACCTCCTCCCTATTCCTCTCCCATGACTCTCCCAACAATTACCTTGTGCGTGTATGTGTTCTCTGATGTTTGCCTCAACATATCTTTGCATCGATCTCAGCAATCAATGGAGAGCTCTGCTATTGTGGTGCTGGTAACATTATTTCTAGCGCACCTGTTCTTGTTCTCAGCCATTTAAAATCGGCCCTAGGGCATCATTCGCTCGGCTACAACTGTCTTTTCTCCAGTCAACCCAAAGCTGGAAGAGTGAGGTGTGTTTGGCGAGTTAGTAGGGCTAGAAGGACGTACGTAAGGAAGGGAGATCCTCATGGAGACGGAGGATGAGAACAGACAGAAAGACAGAAAGCAGAGCAGCAAACATTAGGGAAAAATTTGCAAGAGAGAAAGAAAGAAAAATACGGAGAGAGAGAGAGAGAGAGAGAGAGAGAGAGAGAGTAAAGAACACACAATATCTAGAGAAAAAGAGAGAATGTATAAATTAGAAGAACGGAAAACGAGTTAAAGGATAAGGTGTGAAAATGCGTGGAAGACATAGCTTGCTGTGAGGTATACGTATTGCTTTGTTGTTCTAGAAAAGACGATAAGGCTTAAATAGTTGTCGGCTTTAGATGATTTGTAAAGAAAATCTCTTTTCATCAAAAGATAGGGACTGATAGAAGAATGAGAGAGAAGAAAAGAGAGAATGTAATAGAAGTGAGGAAAGAAATACAGTAAGTTGATGTAAAAAAAAAGCTTCACACCCACCCCTAGAAAAACATATTGAAAGAAGAAATCAGAAGTTGAGGTGAAGTAGGAAGGTTACTTGTAATCCATTCTTTGAGGGAGGGACACGTGCAGATAGTGGAAAGTAAGAAGAAAAAGAAGTGGGAGGAGAAAGCTAAAAAGAATAGTGAAAGTGAAAGTAAAATTCTTATGAAAGGCAAAAGGAAATAGAAAACAACAAAAAAGAAGAATGCGGTTTCAACGCTGAAAGAATTGACAGAGACAGTCAAGGGAGAAAGTATCTGTGTGTGTGTGTGTGTGTGTGTGTGTGTGTGTGTGTGTGTGTGTGTGTGTGTGCGTGCGTGAGAGAGAGAGAGAGAGAAAGAAAGAGAGAGAGGGAGAGAAAGAAAGATAGGGAGTGAGAAAGAGAGGTGGATCCGATGGAGGTGAAGTACGAGGCTGTTAACTGTTACCATATGACCGAATCGACACGCGGTGGAGATTTTTAGTTTAGGCGCAGCCATCAAGCTGATAGCACGTGCTCAATGTAGAAAGGAAACAAACAACAACATAAACAAAAATACTGATGCAACGTTGGTGACAGTTTAGTAAAAACAACAGTGATCACAAGAGCAGCAATAATAAGAGGGTTAAAAAGCTAATTTACGACCCTACGCCTCTTGTCGATGCACACGAAGATTATCTGTTTGTTCAGATTGGCATTTTGTACTTGACTAATTGACTTTAGAAAAAGAAACCAAGACTTGGAAGGAAATAATCTTTCAATTTTACCTTTTTGAAAAAAAAAAAAAGATTAAAAGACTTAAGGAGCAGGATAAGAGAAACATTTATCGAAAATAGTCCAGAATTTGACCAATTCCTTTTTGCTTTTCTAGTCACTTCTCTCTCTCTCTCTCTCTTTCCTATTTCATTTTTTTTTACTTCCTTTTCTTTCTTTACTGAGGCTGTTTTCACTGACCGTCATCCGGAAGTCCCCTAAAGATACGGCACGTGTATGCAAGGAATTATGGCAACGAACAGGTCCACTATAGTGAAAAGTGAGTTATAATGACTTTCTTCATCATCGATGTCCTTGTCATACTTTTCTGACTTCGCTTATTTTCCACTTTTTACTTTCAAACATCATATTTCTCTTATTTGCATGCTTTCACATCTTGCGTATCTTGTGGTATACATTAAACAATAGCTTACTGCCGAATTCATTCTCATAATGCATGTATTATGTTTCGTGCGCGAAGTTGTTCCAATCAAGAATCAACATGATTCTCTTATCTGTTTTTCATAAAGAGCTTTTTTCACACCTAACACTAAACAGAAGAATGAAAGTGAAAGTGAAATTGAAAAATGGATACTTTAATGAGGAATTTGGGAGTAACTTTCATGTCATAAAAGAATTTATGAAGTATGTTGTTCAATGCATAAATATAAAAATGCATAAAAATAAAAAATACATGAATTTTCTGTATTTTACTTGGCGAGTATACACAAATTTATTCATTTGAAATAATTTAATATAATAAAAAGTACAGAATTAGACACATATACGCATGCATTAATACACATGATAAACTTATTTAGAATATGTCTAAATAACACACATACATACATACACACACACACTCATATATATGCGTGTGTGTGTGCGAGTGTGTGTTCGTATAGAAGTAAAGTTTCTGTTTTTATAAATAAACTGTGTTTGCTTCTATAAGTAAAATGTTACAATTATTTTAATATTTGTGCTTTTAAATGACTAATTATTCAGACTTATGTCAATGAATGTTTGATATATATGTATTTTTTCATAATTAATATGAATGACAATTCAGTACAATCTTAGATATTTCAATGGTATGGATTTCACAAATCTAAAATGTTTTCTTTACCATATCTTCAGGTAAAAATATTTTTTTAATTCTCTCGTTCTGCAGTCAAACAAAATAACTTGATTAACATTCCACTCATCAGTAGTAAAGTACAACTGTATAAACCATTTTAATTATTACTACACTTTCTTCATATAAATGTATTTTCGATTGTGTTATCTATAAAAAAGAAAATTATAGTTGACATCTAAATAAAACAATATAAAAACAGAATTTTACTGTGATATTTTTTGTGAATAAATGAAACTGTCACTCGTTGCTAAAACTAATATTTTAATTTAAAAAATGATAATTATTCATAATAATTATGAATATCAGTTGTAAGTGATCAAATGCCTTTAATGTTATATCTTACCTACCATTGATAATCAAGTCTTCATACTTAATTTCTTCTCTAACCTTGGCTTATTTTTAAAATTGATAAATTCATCTTCTGCTTCAGAATTAATTATAATATAAAATTACCTGATATAAATATGAATAAGAAGACGTTAATAAAACCTGATGTAAATGGAAGTGTCTACAAGATATCAGATAATAATACAAGTTTCTTGGTAAAATAAAATACATAAAACATATAGAAAAAAGTAATTAGGAATCTATCTATCTATCTATCTATCTATCTATCTATCTATCTATCTATCTATCTATCTATCTATCTGTGCCCCTATGCAATTATGTAAGTAGGCAAAATGAAGATGTGCCTTTCTATATATATATATATATATATATATATATATATATATATATATATATATATATATATATATATATATATTAATAGTTGTATAATTTCTTTTCAACTGTTGATATATCATTTTTAGCAAAAAGAATAAAATTTAATTTAAATGTAGTATTATTTTTTATATATATATATATATATATATATATATATATATATATATATATATATATATATATATATATATACATAATAAAAAACAAAAGGGAATCTAGTGTTTTTTAATAATGAAAGCTTCTTTGCTTGAAGTAGAGCGACACTTTTAAATGCGCAAATGACAATCTCGTAAAGAAAAAAAAGAATCATGATTAATTTATGACAAACTAAATTCTAAACCCTTTATGCTTAGAATTTTAGAACTGAAAGTCTGTACAATTTGTTTTAATCTCGACATACAAAATCGTTACCAATTCTATGTAAGGTAACATTTGCATAAACATTAACGATATCTTAATTATAGAATTCAATCATTGCTGTATCCTTTCTTACAAATTATGCAATATCTAGAATATATGAATAATCGCACGGTAAATCTTTGAATTGAAAGGCTATTAGAATCAGTTGATATCAAGATAGATTTATATAAATGTGCACCTGACTAACTTGATGCAGAGTGAAACTTAATCTCCGTAAATCGCAGTGACTTAACAAAATAGTATGTATTTTCCACTTTAATTACCAAAGAGTTAAAAAAAAAAAACAATTCATATGTAATTTATGTGAATATTTCAGTAGACCTTTGAATATATCGCTCGTTATTTGAATCATCCTTATCTTGCCACCTGTAGATAATTAAAGAATTAGCAGACAAAAAGAAAATGTTTAGGATGATGAAGAAATTTCAGATTTGTTCCAAATAAACTAACTAATGCTTTATAAATGAAAAAATGGATTAGGTACATGAGAAAGTCAAGTTTACAGTCAATTACATCTTTTCAATTACATCTTTTTTTTTTGCGCACGCTCGCACTACTTTTTGAATTCTCCTTGTTGACTATCTTTCAAAAAGAAATCACAAAGAAAATAACCCGTCAAACATGTGTCATAGTCATATCTTCTTGTCTACTACTGAAATTGTTGATTTAAGATGTATTATTTATCTTGAAAATGACTCCAGTAAAATTTCATGATTTTAAACTTTCTTTTTAAATTAAATTAAATCGGAATTCAGTTTGTCCTTTAACTTAACTATTTTATTTAGAATTTTGAATAATACTGAGTTTCTTCATATATTTGTGAAAAATAGTTTTTTTTTTTAAATATGAATGTCTTATCTAATTTAGTTTTGTGAGATGAATTTAAATTATATATTTAAATTCAAAATTTAAGACGGATTTGAATTTTGAGTAGATTTGTATTTATATCAGAAAACAGCATGTTACAAATTGTCAAAATAAAGGAGTGAATAAGACTATAATTAAAAACAATACATTTTACAGTAGCCGAGAGATAAACTACGCCTTTTTTAGCACGTGTCATTCTTAAGTAAATGTTTAGATGAAAATTTTCATATTCATTCAGACGTTACCTAGAATGTTCTGATATTTAAATGACAAATGGATTCAGAATTTATAATTATCCTGTGTATTTTTAAAGATAAAATTTAAATGTAATTTAACTTTATGTTGATATTTAGCTATTTGTATGTATTTATATGTAGCTGTGAACATAAAAATATACATATTTATCTTCATGCGTGAGTGTGCATAAACGCATAATACATACACGCTCTCTCTCTCTCTCACACACACATATATATATATAGTTTAAAGGTATGCTATATTTATAGGATACAAGTTCTCAATATCTGGGATGGAGCCTGTGTAAATACGTGTGAACACTGATGACAGCACTGAATGATGACAATTTGTTTGATGCAGTTTTGAACTAAAGATTGCGTTCAAGAATGAAAAAAAAACTGTTGCCACTCAGTGTTGCCACCAGTACCCATACTTTATATATATATATATATATATATATATATATATATATATATATATGGTGGTACTATATAATTTTCGAAAAACTTCATTTCTCTAAATCCGACCAAATTACCTAACAGATTTATTAGCGCTTTTTAGTTACAAATAACTTTTCAGCACTCCTTCGTAAACACCCTTCTCTTTTGTATGTGTGTATGGGAGTAAATCTAATCCCTCTTTTTTAAACAGTTCAACTAAGATTTGCATGATTTTAATAACACTGAGATCAATAATTTGTAATTATTAATATATCTTTACATCGTTCAGACTGTTGACCTAATCTCAGAAATATAGACAGATAAATTTATCTTATTAGTAATTTAAAATTTATAATTGATCTAAAACCTTTCTGTCCAACAAATGCTTATTTTATGATTTAAAGATTATGCTTTTAGAAAGATGTGAATTCAATTTGACCATTTGAATCCAACAATTATATATCAGTTGTTTTTTAATTAGCATTTATTTGTATTTTATTTATTTTTATTTATTTTTATTAGCTCAGTAAATTACGATAGAGGATATTGGCAATTCTGGTTTGGAATATAACAATCGAATTTTGCATGCACACTGTATGGAAATGGGAAAATTGTAAAAGCACACTTGTATAATAATATTTTTTATTTGAGGTCATTTAATGAACTTTCGAATTGTCAATTTAAATTGATGAATTTATTAAGAGAAATCATTTTAAAGCAATAATGAATGAATTTACAAATGTCAATGTCATCAGATATTTAATGAGAAATCATGAAAATTAATGATGTTCGGATTGATTATTAAAAATATGTAGAGATGTTTGAAATTAATATTTCCTTTCTGTAGTAAAGTAAAATACTTGGTATAGAATAAACTGATTATTTATTTCTAATATTTTAAGTTTATTATTTACTCGACTTATAGTTTTTACTTTTAGATTTAGTCTTAAATAATCGTAACTTTTAAAATGCATGTCATAATGCTTTTAAAACTGAAAGAAATCAGTGTTATTTTTGCTTTTTTAAAACCCGGAATTTAAAACAAATTTATTTTATTATTAATCTAAAAGTGATATATATATAAGAAAGCATAGTGACGTGATTTTACTGCAGCTTTGCTTCCCGCGAAAGTTATGAAATACGCTTATTACTAGAGTTGTCAATTACAGTGTAAAATCTTTTTTTTTCCATTCAGTTAAATGCTATCTAATCTTCTCGCAAATAATTTCATTTTCTTTTTTATTCTGTCATACAACGAATTTTATTGTAGGCTTAGGATTTTTTATCAGATGAGCACCTAATTAAATAAAGCAAGCAATCTATCGGCAAATGCATGGTATAAGAACGAATAGGAAGCGATTATTACTCAAATGTTTTGCTATGATAAACCATAATTTCCCATAAAGGTTTATTTAAAATAAAAATTATCTTTAGCTTGCATTTTTACATATTTCAACATTTGTCCTAACTGTTGAATGCTGATAAACACATGATAAACCCATTTTTAGCAGCAGATTTTCCTGACTTTCAACAATTTCTTACTTTAACTCTTAAATTGTCAGTCTTTGTTTAAAGAATTTTTTAATTTATATACTAAATCTAAATTAAAGAATTTACAATATTTTTAAAAATTCTGTTTTACAGAATGAATCTCTACGGGGTGTTTACGGAATAAAAACTTTAAAACTCCAGTTGGGGAAAATGTATTTCACTATCGTACATAACGAAAATTGCATTTCATGTGATATTCCTTTAAATTTCATTCAATAAAAATATATATATCTGAATCAGTCATTTCAACTAGCAAACAGTTTTACCGCATATAAGATAACAATTGATATCTAGATGAATTTTATTTATTTTACGTCTCTGATATTTTTTTAAGTGCGTTCACTCCGACACAAATAGAAAAATTAGAAATATTTGTTGAGTGTTTATGTACAGTTTTTCATCGTCTATTTATCATTCTTTCTTTTTGTCTTTTAAGTATATATGCAAAACATCACAACTATACAACAAACAAAATAATACCATATGAAACTAATTTCAAAAGAAAAACCAAAGTATTGTTCATATAATGATTTTATCATTTTTACCAATTAAATACAGTGTTTTTTGTATTTATATTAAAATAAACGTACTTTTTTTTTAAAAAAAGTATATTTCTTTTGGTACGATATTTATGCAACACACACAGCGTCATAAAATGATTATTAATATCAAGTGAAAGTGTGAAATGATGAATGTTAAATTTTTGGTCTCGACATGTTTTCATGAAAGAAATCAATGTTAAAAATATTGTATTTAACAAGTAACAAAATAAAGAAAAAACGATTTTTCTATGACACCTTCAAATGAGTTATTACTTTCTTAAGAGGGGTGGAGAGGGGTTGAAAGTTCCTCGACCTGATCCACTTCCCAAAATCTGGCCAAATGACCCAACATTTGATTTTCTTTGATCGGTCAAGCAAGAACCTTTCAGCACCGCTTGTTTTTCATTTGATGTTCCTTTTTACTCTCGTACAATTTCTAAAAACGTTAAATGATCTTTTAAAATACTTGATATCCTTATCTTTTCCTCGCGTCTAATTTAGACCAATTTTTATTTTGCTAGAAAATCATATTATTTTTTTTTTTAAATAAATTCTTTTTATTTTAGCACAGATCAATAAATCCTGATTTTAGTCTTTAGTTTCGGCAGAAGAAAAAAATCGCGTTGAAAAGGTCAAACTTTCGGTGTTACGACCTGTTGGTCTTTGGAAAACAAGTTCTTGTTGAGAAAACAAAACGAACTTGAGACAGTTTTGTTTTAATAAAAAAAAGAGTAAGAAGATACATTACCAGAATAAAACTACAAGAAACGAGTTCAAGTAATGAAGTGCACATTAACATTGAGAAATTATATGCGTATAATGACTACTTGTGTGTGTGTGTGTGTATATATATAAGTATGTATACATATATATGTGTGTATGTGTGTATATATATATAATGCATATATATGTATATGTGCACGTATATATATATATATATATATATATATATATATATATATATATATATATATATATATATATATATATCGTTACGCACATAATACGTATGTAGGTTCAGATAACATTTGATAGTCACTATTGCTTCAGTTTTCTTTTACTAAATTACAAATTGCTTTTAAATATTTTGACAAGTGCAAAAGCAGAATTTCATTACCGTCAAAATATCATTTTTATTCGAATGAATTTATTTTTTATGAGAACGAAACGTTTATTTAAAATTGTAAAACTGATTAAAACGCGACATATTTCTATGTCTCATTTTTTCCATTTTCTTTCTTGTTGGCTTTCATTTTTCTTTTCTTTTTCTTTTCTCTCTTTGTATCTTTTCATTTTATAAATTCTTTCTGAATTTTATATCCTCCCGTCAGTTGATATTTCTCTTTTCTTTCAAATTCGGAGTTCCCAACGCTTTTTAGATTACATATTTTTATTACTTTTAGATAAACATTCTCTTACATAGATTATTATCATTTTCATTTTGAACACTAATCTATTTACGATTTTACAGTTTTACAAATTATTTACTACATAATTATTATTTAATTATTTTGTTTTATCGCAGAAAGTGAATTTAATTCTTGAAGAGAAATTCTTTTTAAGAATATTTTACTAAATTTAGAGAGGGTATATTTGGTTTGCTTTTAGATAAATGAACACTTTTATTATACAAGGCAACAGAAAGAGAATAACTAGAATATGTCTCTCTCTGCTGTATAAAGAGAAAGTAAAGAAGAGAGAGAGAGAGAAAGAGAGAGAGAGAGAGAGAGAGAGAGAAATTAGTGCCTAAGTACTGTAAGTCTGGAGGATGACATGCCTGAAATAAAAAGTTTTCCACGCGTTTTTGTGTATTTAACTGAAAAACATAATTGTGGCTGTATATCTCTGTTTAGTTTACCTAATCAACTTAAAATGTCTTTAGAATTTCACAGCTCATTCTCTAAATTATTTAGTTATTCAGGCTGCAACGTTTCCCGCTATACATTTCGAAGAAGAATGAAATCGGTAGAAATGTGACAAAAACAACAACGATAAGTCAGGCTAATTCATGAAAATACTGGGTTCAGATATCAGTGTGTCGATTTGTTGAACCAAGCGTGTTACATATTCTTTAACGGCGCGTTAATGAAGAGGTGGGACTTTTTGGAGGGCGGGGTTAGGTATTTGAGCGGGGGTGGGGAGTGGGGGTGTGTCTGCGTTACATACAATGTTTTGATTGCCGTCAAAATTGTTCTCCGTTTAACTTTAACAAAAACGATCTTTGTGAAATGGCAACAGATTTAAAGCTTCTTGCTATTGCTAAGTTGAAAATACTTTGTTGATCTGGACAGGGTAATCGTGCTTGATGATGATGATATTGTGTGTGTGTGTGTGTGTGTGTGTGTGTGTGTGTGTGTGTGTGTGTGTGTGTGTGTGTCTGTAGGTCCACCTGTCGTTGAGTGATGTCTAGCGAAATAGAGTTGCTGCATCACTGGATACACGACAAGTATTAGGATTGCTTAAAACTAAATTTATCATTGTATCAACAGAACTGGACAGATTCAAAAACAAGTGACAGGGGGTTGTATTGCTCATGAGATTTCATAACTTTAGTTTACTAGTGTAATGCAGGGAAATAGAATTAGGAAGATTGTGTTGCGCACATATCTATGAGAAAGACCGGTTTAACTACCTTGAAAATCAATAATCGAAATCCTGGTTTACGAACAACGATATATATATATATATATATATATATATATATATATATATATATATATATATCTTCAAAAAGAAACGCGATACTTAAAATTTAAAATGATATTTTAAAAATGAAAAGTTTTTCTTGAAGCTTTTATTTTAATTCTAATTAAAAGCTAATAAATTAAATTTATTATTTGCAATGAGCAAAATACTTTGCTGGATTTCAAAACTAATTTCAATTGACTGAATGGATTTTCTTTTAAACCGCTAAAACTCGCTGATTTTAGCGCCATTTTTAGCCATTTGTTAACAAAATGTAATTCCTTTTATTAAAAAATCTTTCAAAAAGAAAATATACTTTTCTGAAACTTTATTTGAGGAATGTAAGCTTTTTTTAAAGTTTAATTAAAATTAATTGGAAACAAATATTCATTTTAGTTTAATATATCAAAGAAATGCATTTTTAACGTGTAGGTAGGTATTTGTTTAAGGTATTGACAGGTTGACTGACAACTGGAAATTTATTTTTTCAAGGGGGGATAGATATGTAAAATTTATTTGAAGAATATAACGTGAGCGCCATTTTTCTAAAAAAATTAACTACCCAGTAATCTTAAAAATTTAGGAAAATTATTCGAAGTATTCTAATGTTTTATTGAATTTTAGGTGCTTCGGTTTTAAATTTACTATATTTATCGCGCTTATAATACCGTGTTTGGACGTTTGTATTTACGAAAATTGACATGTTTATAAGCACACAAAAAAATCAAAAGCCTTTTTAAAACATGCGGTTGGGCGCTGAATTGTAGTAAGCTTTTTCCTTTATGATTAATAATTATGGTTTTACTTAATAACAATACGACTTAACCGGTACAAATTAATACAGAAATTTAAAAGATTTAAAACTTTATAAATTATTCCAATTACAATTTTAAAATGAAAACAATTCTTGTAAAAGTTTATTATTGATCGAAAAAATGCTTTTTCTTAAGATAATAGTGCCCATAATATATCTTATTCATAAAAACAATTAAAAGTTTTTCTAATTATATAATGTCTTAGTTTTATTTCATTTTTTTATTTTACAATCAGAGCAGATATTCGCTAATTGTTTTTTTTTTTTTTTTTAATGATTATTTCCTCCCGTATAACTACAATGTATATAACTCGCGGTACAAATTAATTTCTCGAAATTTCATAAAACAAGTGTGGTAGTGGGGGTGGGGTATAACGGATGAAAAAAATTACAAGATTTCCTAAAAGACAAAGATTTCTAAAATAATTTAATTCATTTGTGAATAAGCTCTGAATATCTCATTAAAATCCAGCAATTATTTGATTTTTGCTAGAATTTCCAAATCAATGTGAATTTGAACGTAAAAAAGACGCTAAAATTTCTTATAAAAATCTTTAAAAATTTTCAAGGTTTTAAAAAGGATTAAAAAAAAAATACTATAATAAATAAAAAATCCTTTGGTCTTTCCTCTTAATAATAACAAAAATATTTTGACGATAAAACTCTGTTTTTATTAAGTTTGGGGCATTTATTCTTCATGTATGGTCATTTTTATCGACTCCGTGGAGATACTTGTAACGATTGCCCATTTATATATATATATATATATATATATATATATATATATATATATATATATATATATATATATATATATATATATGCTGAAATATTTTCAGTCTGACGCACTTCCCAATATCTGGCCAGACATAAAATCTTTTAGGAAAATCTATTCTTGGTTGGGCTGAGAACTTGAGAACTTTTACCACTCACACACACACACACACACACACACACACACACACACACACACACACACACACACACACACACACACACACACACACAAAAGCCATTTTTCAGGACATTGCAAGACCCAATGTCTGTCAAAAATTGCTAGTAATGGGCTCTTATCCTGTCATGCCGGTCCATAACGTATTGGCACAAAATTTGTTTTTCGTCTTTTTTCATTGGCTACCCTCACAAAGACTAAAGAGACCAATGTCCTTTGCGATTTAACCGATAGCTTGTAGGTATGTGAAGAAATGGATACATACATGGTATTCTCAAGGGCAGCAATGTGAAATGAACTTAGACCTCCAATTCCATTGTGCGACACATACACACGCGCTCCCTCTCTCTCTCTCTCACACACACACACATATATATGCTCTATATCATATTTTATTATGCAAATCAATGTTTTTACAATAAAATTGATATTAATCAATGCTAGTAAAAGTTTTCGGTATACATTTATATAATGAATATATAAAGCGAACTTCAGATTATAATATTAGAAATATTTACCGTAATTTATTTGGTGTGAGATTTTATGATGTTACGCTATTCATTTTATTAGAAATAAACATATGCAATAATATAGTTATTGATATTTTTTAAATTTTGGACAATAATGGAGATGTCACCTCAAAAAAGTTATTGTAAAATTATTGAGTGATAGAAGCATATTGTTGCGAATAGAAAAGTTGAATAAACGTCAACAGAGATAAAAGAATCTGAAATCATTAGCAAAATTAAAAAAATAACTGGTTTTATGAACAGATTTGTACAATATTAAAAGACAATAAGCAAGAAACGTGGATTGACCAGCAAGATCCGTTGTAAATGTAAACAGAGAAACAATTTAGAATATTAAAACATTTTCATGAATGCACTCAAGCTAACACCTTTAAAAAGTAATATTTAAGTTAGGCGAAGGAGTACATGAAAACTAATTTCTCATTGTTAATTTTAGGGATGAATATAGAGCTACATTAGATGAACCTGATGAACTACGCATGAGCTTGAACGTTTTGTGTTAACCAATACGATTTAGAATTAAACTGCGCGAAAGCGGAGTAATGTTTTGGGTTAGCAATAAAATTATTGGCTCCTTCAATGATAATAATGATGTCAAAATAAAAGTTGAGAATTGTTGTAATTTTCTTTACAAGTTTATTTTGAGAGATGCAAATCACAATAATCTTCATTAATGCAATGACCCTTTCACATTCTGCAAGCTGATTATTGATCCCTTTGCGAAAAAAAAGGGTTTCAAAACACCAAATTAATACAATGGCTGCAATTCTTCAAGCTATTAATCCAGCATAAAACTTGTGGTTTATCATTACAAAAGAGGATTATTAGAATGGAAAACGATGTTCAAGTAAAGAATAAAATTGTTCAAAGTTAAAACAGTAGAAAAGTTAAAATCACTCTAAATTGTTTCTCTGTTTACATTTACAACGGATCTTGCTGGTCTATCCACGTTTCTTGCTTATTGTCTTTTAATATTGTACAAATCTGTTCATAAAACCAGTTATTTTTTAAAAATTTTAATGAATTTTATAGAATCAGAAGGAGCCCACATTAGCTGAATGCATTTTCTTAGAAATTAATTTATTCGGGTATATAGAATATTTTGTTCAAGTATGATTCATGAATTATGTTTTCATAATAAATCTGGCACCACAAAAAGTATTTTTACAATAAGGTAAAACTTACATAATATATTGTTCATATAAATATAAGTATATCCTGAACGTTTTACCAGCCTTGCTTGTTTAATACCAATTCTAAAGTGCAAGAGTCAAGTCGATTTCCAGAATAAAATATGAAAATATGACGAAGTATATATATATATATATATATATATATATATATATATATATATATATATATATATATATATATATTAAATTCCCGAAAATACTTAAATACTTATGCTTTATCATAAGTATTTATATAAATTAATAATAAATGAATAATAATAATACATTAATTAATTAATTAATAATAAATTTGTAATGAAAACGCAAAAAATAGATTTGAGAAAGAAAATGTATTTGTTCGGAAAAAGTTCATTTCAGGTTTATAATATTTATTTAAAATGATCAGAAAAGGAAAATAAATGTGTATTAAATGACGATTCAACCTTATATTGAATTTGATAGCGAAAATAACGTGCATACCTTTGGTCCGAAAATATATCCATTATTTTTAAATAAATACAAACAATATTTTTTCTAAATAGTCTCATATTACTGCTTTACATAGATTAGGTCATTGATAACGTTACAAATTGAATTGAATTTATTTTCTATCTCGGATTAAATTTTTGAAAGTCTAAATATGAAAAATTATATTTAACTTTAGAATAAGACAATACGTAAGAAACTTTTTTATTTTTTTACTTATGGTGTACAAAATGTTTTCGGTAGTTATGTGTTCACAGAACGAGAAAAAAGAATGCAACATGCGTTTATAGACAGGCACAAACGCAAATTGTATTTTTATAACCTCATTTAGTTTTATTAATGTTGTATTTACTCATGGGATTCTAATATCTGGCTTTGAGTTGAAGAGCATCGCTATAACAGAATTGATTAATGGTAATTAATTAATAAAAATGGAAATAGACTTTAATAAATGCAGAAAGGTAGTGCGGAAATTCAAGTTAACTTGCCAAAGGAATTATTTATTGAAATTTTCGAATTTAAATAATTATTGACAAGATAAAATTTTCCTTTACACATTTTCAAATAAAAATAAGCCATTTCGAAAATTAAATTAATTATATTTAAGGATTTATCTATCTAGTCTTTACTTTGTATTATCTATTAATACATGAGTTTCAATTTATTTACATGTTTTATTAATACAAACTATTTATTAATATCATGACAAAAGGTTATTGTTACATTTTACATTTGATATACTTTACATTTACTTAAAATTTAAGTAGTTAAAAGCAATCTTTTTATTGAGTCCTGTTCACGTCATGAAGTAAAAATTAAAAATATATAAAGATCTTTACTATGTTTTAGCGATTTCCCGAAAATAATGAAGCCAAGTTTTTTTTTTTTTAAAGGAAACTTCTTTTGATATTATCACTTTATCGATGAATTCTTTTTTGTAACACTTTCTGAATGTAGCTATGTTGTTGCATATAACAGTTCTCATTGATTCACACAGCAATCCGTCATAGATAAATCTGTTTCTATATATGCTTGTGAAAACTAATATTTCAAATGTTCTTTTTTAAATTTGTTTCAATATAAATAATTTAAAGAGATTTTCTTCTAAAATTATGCAAATATTTACAGTTGATTTATTAAATTTAGCGTCTGTATTAACAAAAACACGGTGTATATAACTGAAAAGAAATTAAGAGAAGATAATGAAAAATGTTCCCGTCTCGGCCATAAATCTATTCATGAGAAAAAAAAAATCTTGATAATTTGCTCTAATTTCGGTGCGCACCCATACGCGTCTATAAAAATATATTGAAATTGTATTGAAGGCAATTTTATCATTTACATATTTTACACTATGTAAATAACACTTTTACATTTACACTATGTAAATAACACTTTTACATTTACATAATAATAAATAATATATAAATAATAGTAGTTTCAGGAAAATAATAAGGAAAACGTATGGAAAATTATTTCAGAATAATCGAATCGAATGAACATTCTCGTAATCTTCACTGAATTCCGCAAATTATTACAAAAGAGCGCCTACACATTGCAAATAGAGAAATGACGGATATTTCGCTTTTACGAACTTTTTATTCATAAACACACACACACATATATATATTGGTGTGTGTGTGTAAATATTTATATATAAATATATATATATATATATATATGTGTGTGTGTGTGTGTGTGTGTGTCTGTGTGTGTGCATGCGCGCGTGTGCGTGTGTGTATGTACACGAGAAGTGCTAAGAAGTTCTTGTACAGAATTACTTCTTAAAATCTGACTGAATATCCAAACATCAGAATTTTTGGAAAGGTTTCTTGGTTGGGCCGAGTATTTTTCAACATTTCTCTCTCTATAGTTCTATATATTCAACCACATCAAGTGCAACGAATTGAATATTTACTCTTCTTATTGGGCCAATATTTGTTTTTAACCTTTATTAGAAATATCGTTCATTTTTACAGAAAATATCCTTTTTATTGTAAGTTTTTTTTTCTGTTCGTATTTAATCAATCTATATAAATTGACAATAAATTCGAAAATTTATATCAGTAGATAATTATTTATTGTATTATTCAATATCAATTCATAGTTTTATTATGTAAAATTATAATCGAAGTTATTAAAAACCATTAATTTCAATGAACTATCCAGATCATATTTATGTTTTCAGTGACATTTCATAAGTATTTACGCTTAAAATCAAACTTTAACATAAAATTTGACTAGTATATTTTTTATTTTCATGCATATTTTCTTAGATTTCTTTGTAAATATTATGGCAAAAATCCTTTCATTTTTGTCAATATATATATATATATATATATATATATATATATATATATATATATATATATATATATATATATTAATCTTTGTTAACCTAAACTCTTAAAACGACGTTATTGAATTAAATAACTAACGATCGTTATTAATTTAAATCTTGTACATTTGATATTTGCTTGAGAGAACCAGTAAACGAAAATACTCATTCTTATTTGAATGAAAACTTTAAACTGAATGAGAAAGTATTTAGAAACTTTTTATTATAATTACATACATTTACTATAAAATTGTTAAGTTATTCCCGAAACTTTACATTTTCTGTTTGTCAGCAATAAAAAATAAGAATTAATAAAGATAATTTTATCAATTTTCTTGAATCTGATTAGATTTTACGTGTCCAAGAATCAATTCTTAACCGTTTTACCTTGTTTTGAAATAAAATTTTGATAAATATCCAAATAGTGATTAAATGTCCTCCTGGCTCTCTTCTGTTGAAAGATACAGTTATGATGATGCTTTTTTTTTAAAAAAAGCATCATCATAACTGTATCTTCGAACTGTATTAAGTTTTTAGTTGCTGTGCAAAGAGAATTAGTGATAATTAAGCTCAGAATTTATTTGTATTTTAATAATTATATTTCAATAAAATGTCCCAAAATAACTTTTTATAATTAAAAATAAATGCTTAATTTGTTCATAAGTTAACTATCGAAAGTTTGTTAGAACCGAACATCGAGAAGCCAATCGATTTGGCTAATTTTCTTTACCTTTGAAGCTTTGTATTTGAAGAGTTTCAGGATTCAAGAGATATACAAAGAAAGGAATATAATTTGGAAATGTAAATGTATCATACAAATATTTCTATTAATAATTAACATATACGGTTTTGGATGCATACATAGGATACACGATTAGTTTCCTTTAGAGATTGTCATACTTTTACATTCTTTACCACTTTAATTTTGTGTTTGGAGGATTATTTTGAAAAGGACGTGTAAAGACTTAGATCAATTTCCATAGACAACTAATGAGTGTATTTATATTCAGAAAATACCACATTATCAGAAAAGAATAATAACTGTATTTTAATTTCTGTCTGCATTTCTGGTATCAGGAATTTCATTATTTACATACGAACTAATGTCCTAACCGCTTGTTATTATCACCACGTTTCAGCGTTTGTGTCCTCTTTAGACTCAGTGAAAACGTGGCGACAAATAATAATAGGGTTCAGTTTGAAATTCCCTGAAGGTTACCCGGATCGATAAGCATTTGAAGAAGGTCGGAAAACACAACGGCCGAAACGCTGTGATAATAACAACAAAGATGAAGACATTAGCCCGAATATAAATCGTGTAAATGATTGAAGTTTACATGAATTGAGTTTGTTTCCAACTAAAATTTAGACATGATGCCAAAATTAAATATATTGTTAAATTTTAATAATTTCTTTTTTCGTTTCATAGTTTATAATCACTAGAATATTATCTATATGGAAAGTCAAGAAGCTGTAAAGTTTATTAGTTTTCAATAAATGACTTTTATTTGATGTCCTCGTGGCCACTGATAGGTTCAATAAAACTGTGCAAAGAATACATTTTTCTTCTAATTAAATTATTAATTTATTATTAGCTGAATATAAATTCAAGAAAAAGACTTCCCGAAATTCTTTTTCGAACATTTGAAATCATACAGAATATTCAAAAATATTTTGAGGTTTTCATTATTGCTAAGATATTTGAATGAATCTAATAATCTTTTAAGACAAACATGGAACATAAATGTATAGGTTTAAATATTCTTTTCTTTTATTTTTACCTCAAAATAAATTTTTTGTTATAGAGAGTATGAAAACCTAATTTTAAACCTGGGGAAAGATTTTGTTGATCACTGCAAAAATTAAAATGTTTTCTCATATTAGAAAAACACATAAAACTGACATTTTTAATTAACTCTTTGTACATCAGATTTATTGTATAAAAAACTGGATTGTTATCATTACTAAATAGTCTGATAAAAGAAAAAATGAACTTGGAAAAAGAAAAAATATCACCAAATTAACTGCAGAAGTCCTTTGATCTCTATATTAAATTATTAACGCATTGTCAGTAAAAATGATTATTATTAAATGACTAATACATAAGACAAGGATTTGTCAATCACTTTATCACAAAATTATGATGTATTAATTTATATAAAAGTTGATATAACAATTACACAGTATGAAAAAATTGTCTCCCTTGATAAGAATATTTTTTATTGAATGAAACTTCAACTTCCTTAAGAAGGTGTTTAAAGGACACAAAATGCTTTTGCAGCATTTAATTACATTTATATTTTCATAGAAAATGTCAGTTGAATGAGTTAAAATATTTACTTGATAGATTCTAAATAAAATATCGAACCCATCAATCGATGTTACAGTCCTCAAGTCCAAGGAGACTAGCCGCATTGAATCTTCTGTAACATTAAGTATGAAATATGAGTCAATTGGTGCAAAGGAATTAATGTCAGATGTTCAAAATGATTTTGTCTGTAAAATAAAGTAAGTGTCAACAAATAATTCTTGTATGAACAAAATCAGCTGTTGTTAAGTCGAACATAAAATTTAATTTTTTATTCTAAATTTCAATAATTTTTGGTGACTAGCAAATGAAAATTTTAATGTAACGATTTAAAATATTTTATAAGATATTTTAACCATTTGATTTTGAAATGTTTTTAGAAGACTAATTTCTAGAGGCTATACAATGCACATAACTCAACGTTCCTAATAATATATGTAAATATAAAACGATTTCTGAAGCTAATTGAATACTGATTAATGTGTTGGAAACGATAAATTTGATATTTAATTTTAGTAGCATTTCTTCCTCAGCAATGGATTAAATTAAATAGCAACAAAACGGGACTCTCTAACTTTGGATAAAAGCGAATCTAGGAGAACAATACTGAATTCGAAAACGAAATGGGAAACCTGCCGGCATCTTCTCCAAGAATTTATGTCAATTTATAGATTTTAAATAAAAGGAAGATACAAGGACCGATGACTGCATACATACTGAAGGTAGCTGGCGTAGAAAAGAACAACAACAAAAAAAGCAAAAAAACAAACAAACAAAAAAACCCTTATTAAAACGGAAGTATTCTGGTTTTGGAGAATTTTAGTAATGGACATTTCCCCAATTTTTTACGCAACATCTTACTCCATTTCTTTGATTATTACAAAGAGTCATTAATATTTATTATATTAACCATATTATATGCATTAGGCGATTTCTTGTATTTAACACAGGTTTCTCTGAGGTGTGACTGACGATGTAAAAATCTCTGTTGCTCTTCTAAAAATGAAGAAAGTCAGATTAGGTATGCATCGTGCGAATCTGAAATGCACGCCTTCTTATATATATATATATATATATATATATATATATATATATATATATATATATATAAAGAAACAATTATAAGATCCTTATATTCGAGTTGTTGTCAGATGGAATATAAGGATCTTATTATTCAAGGAATTGATAATAATTTAATGGTCTCATTAAGTTTTGTTAGCGAAGTGATTTCGCCGTTGATCACATTAACATTGCTATTTAATTCTTTTGTTTCTTTAGGATATAATATATAAGCAGCACACTAAATATATATATGTATATATATGAGGGGGAGAGGGTTTCAGATTCAGACGATATTATATATATATATATATATATATATATATATATATATATATATATATATATATATATATATATATGTATATAAAAAAAAGAAACACACTATGAAATTTTTTTAATTAACATAGTTATAAATTATGAAAAACTTAAAATACAATATTTCTACGCCATTACATAATGCTGCAATATGCAAAAAAAAAAAAAGAAAAAAAAGAATAATTAGAAAACTTCGTTATAAATGAAATTGTGTCATTTATAAAATTTTGAGGCAAAAAAAGTATTCGTACAAAATATGTCTTTAATAACAGTAGGCTTAAATGACCTTTATTTACATAATTCTTTAAGTAAGATTTTGCTAGATTCTTCCAATTATCTTATTACCGGAACAATCTAGAACATTCCGTATTCCTTTCTTATATAAGGTCATCTCTGCACACAAATCATACACAATAATTATCAACATCGGGAAAGCAAGAAACTATCAAATTCGCAAAAAGAATTGATCATTAAACATGGGAAGGAAGACAAAAGCTATAGGAAAATAGCAGATATCCTAAATATACCATTTACTACTAAAAGTTCCGTTATTGCTAACTTGCTAACTAAAGGTGAAAACTTTTGAGAACAAATCGAGATCTGGTACATCACGCAAGATTTCCCCCAGATCGAATGAAAAGAATTCAGTACAAAATTCAAGAAAATCCAATGACTACTCGAAGAGAAATACTGGAAGAATTAAAAGCATCAGGTATTATCGTTACGAATCGAACAATAAGCAATGAACTTCATAGAAGTCAACTAAGATTGCGTTCTCCAAGAAAAAAACTCCACTACTATTGAAGAAATACGGATGTCCGGTTAAAATTTGTTCGTGAGTATAAGAATAAATCTGAAACACTTTGGGAAAGTGTTTTATGGACAAATGAAGCAAAAATTGAACTATCTGGACGTAATTCAAGGACTCACGTTTAGAGAAGAGCCTTTGCTTCGAAGAACACAGTCGCAACAGTGAAATTTGGTGGTGACAATATCATTCTTTGGTGATGTTTTTTCTGCTAATGTTACGGGTAATTTAGATATAATAGATAGCAGAATCAATTCAAAAATATACCAAGATGTTTTGGACTCTAATTTGTTTGGGTCAGTAGTAAAGCTTTTGTAACAAGAAAATGGTCCTAAACATACGGCTAACTCTACGAAAAAATGGCTTATTGAAACAATGTCAATACAATCGAATGATCACCTTAGACTTGAATCCAATAGAAAATTTGTGGCGTTTGTTAAAAATTCAAGTTAATAAAAGAGCCCCCCCCAAAACATCTTGAACCTAAAGAGAATATGCAAAGAAGAATGGCTTAAAATACCAACGGAAACAAATCATTGATTAAAAGCTACAGAAAGAGACCGATTGCTGTTGAATTGAGTAAGGAATATTTTACAAAGTATTAAATAGGTATTAAAATGTACGAATACTTTTTTTCACCTTCAATTTTTTAAATTCCATATAATTTCATTAATATAACTAATTTTTCTAAATTTTTTGCATATTTCAGCATTATGCCATGTTATACAAATATTATATGGATTAAAAATTATTTTATAAAATCTATGTTAAATAAAAGAATTCATGGTGTACGAATATTTCTTTTCTCCACTGTATGTGTGTGTGTGGGGGTATTTGTGCGTATGCGTGTGTGTGTGTGTGTATGTGTGTGTGTGTGTGTGTGTGTATGTGTGTGTGTATGTGTATGTGTGTGTGTGTGTATGTGTGTGTGTGTGGATGTGTGTGTGTGTGTGTGGATGTGTGTGTGCAATTCAGATACCAATTCTACAGATATTTTCATGGCTATTGCTCTGATGAAATTTATCTCCCCCCTGGTGCCCGGAATATGTAAATTTAAGCTTGCTACTAACCCACCCTTTTACTCCAACAGTTTCTTTTCTCATACTTCCCGTCTGTAGAAATCACTTCCGTTTCCTTGCTTCCCCGATAACTACAATTTTCAAAAATTTAAATACCGCATCAATCGCCATCTTATCTTCTTGAACCCCGTTCAGTTTTTATCCTTTCCTTGCTCCCTACCATACCTAGTCTTTTCTCTAATCTTCACTCGCTATAACCCCCCTGCTGCATATTAGTGGCATTCCCGCATTGCTTCGGGTGAAATGACACCCCCCAAAAAAAAACAACCAAAAAAAAACATAAAAAATAAAAATAAGATGCGTCTGTAAAGGCAATACAAGTAAAAGACAAAAAGAAAACATTTCTGTACTAAAGCGTTTCGTTTATTGATAAAGTTTCTCATGGTACGAAACGCGTTGTTTGTTCTATCTATCTATCTATCTATCTATATATCTATATATATATATATATATATATATATATATATATATATATATATGTGTGTGTGTGTGTGTGTGTGTATAAAGATCTAAGAGATGAGTAGTGGCTCTCTTTCATTTCTGGGTTTCGACCGAAACGTATCAAAATGTTTTTGTAATCAAATTATTTTCGCCGATATAAATAAAATAAAATAAAGATCCATAGTATACGAATTATATAATATACGTATACATATACACATCGTATTAAATTAACTGAAACATTTTTCTCTCTGCAAATAAAATTTCTCTTAAATGTTCGCAATTTCATAAATGTAAAGCCAACCTTTAACTATCAGAAGCATTTACTTTTCTACTTTCCTACTTTTCTACTAAGATTGAATGATTGAACAATAAATTAAAAGGAATCTTAATTGTTAAACAAAACCGTGTTTTTTATTTGTGTCGAATTTTAACGATTATCTTTATTTGTACTCATGTACGAGACTAACATAATAAAGAAGTAATATCCCTCTTTATAAAAATTTAATTTTATTGTCCAAGTTTTACTTGAGTAAAAGTTCAATTTTATTGCTTGCGTCATTCCTTATTTTCACTATTTAACTTGTTATGCTGTAAGCAAAAATTTCCCATGTTTTAAAGAAAAATTTCGAGAAAAATTTTTTAAGAAAAAGCATTTTATTATGAGTGAATAAATGGATTAGAAAATGTTCTTGACCATTTCTTGTTTTTGGATTACATCCCAGGTAGCTATTAATTTCGGGAAATTATAATAATATCTAGAGTGAGAATAAAATGTTTTTATTATTGGCATTCAAGAAATGCATGATACTCATTACAGTTCTTTTGTCATATTCGTTTTGATAGGTATTTATTCATTGTGAAATCTATAGATTTATGTTATATGCTGGTTGTTTCCTCACTCTAGCCAAAACGCTATAAATAAAAAAAGAAGGCAAACTCATTTTCACATGAGACTTTATTCTGATATGATATAAAGGACGCCTTCGTCTTTGTAGTGGATCTGCTGTTTTGTTACACGTCATAGAGGTGGCCATGATGATATGGCAAATAATGAATAGTATAATTATGTAGAAGTGGCTAGAAAAGAAGAGTGAAGGACGTGGAGGTGTATTTGAGTTAAATAAGTGGGATACGGGCGATGGTCTGTGTCCGCTCACATGGCTGCTCTTATTTCAACGTCGATTTGGGGGAAAAAAAAACTCAGTACAGATTCACTAACAATTTCAATTGCTGATTAACTGATTCATATTGTGTTGAGCCTCTTCTTGGACAGCAAAACCTGCATCGCCATATTAATGCCTTCTGGGAATACTCGGCGGGTTAAGAGCATGACAAAACAAAACTGAAACGTTCATCTTTTTTTTCCTAGTTTACAAATCCAGATTCACGTGGCATCAACAGATAACCAAAGATTATTTCATGGCAATTTGATTTTTCGTAATTTGTAATACAAACACACATTGAAATTCTATATAGGTCGAATTCTGTACAGCAGACAAAAGTTTATATAACTGAAATCACTTGTTTTTTTAAGAAAAAAAAATTGGTGTATTTTTATTAATTTTGCCTATATTAGGAGCAATGTATTTGGCATTATCCTACATGATTCATTTAGAGCTTACCTGATTAATGATATTTAGTATAAAGAATAATAATTCTCGACTGAATAAATTTAACTGTTCTACCTTTTTTAAAATAATTATTATGGTGTTGTGTCTCAATAGCAATCTCTGTTGAAATGTCAACCTTATTTGACACCTTCATTCACTGGCGATTTGACTGGGCACATTCAACCGAATCTCATTGATTTCAACCTAATTTTGTTTTTGTACCTTGTTGTTCCGTTTGTTCTTTTGTCTGTAGAGGAAGTGAAGTAGACTATTTAAGAAGGCTTGGAAATAAAGAATGAGTGATTTTTGCTTGACTGACAATTGCAATCGTCAACTCTGAAAACAGTCAATCGACAGAACCGAAAATGGAGTCAAGTAGGCGTGTAGATTTTGCAGAATCTGTCGAAAAGATGCCAGTGACGTCAACGAAGATCGACGAGTCACAGCTCAGTGAGGCGTTTAAAAAAATGTCTGGAAAGTTTTCTCTGCTTCAAAGCTGGATAATTTTCATTTACGCATACACACACATAAACATCCTTTCTCCCATAATTCACTTCGAATATACACATGCACACACATATCTATCTGTTCTGATTCAAAATCAACCATGCATGTAGATACTTAGAAGCTTATTCTTGCACATTTACGTAACCATTCAAATGAACACTAGCAAATAAACGCATAGATATATAAATAAATTAGGTTGTTACATATATGAATATAGACAGACACAGTCTTATTCTCGATCAGGCAAGTATATGCATGGTCACCTAGATGCTTCAGTCGCCTTTTCACTGTTGCGATTCAACGCTCGGATAAGTTCAGCAATGAATATTGACCAATAAATATTGGAACAATGTATATATATATATATATATATATATATATATATATATATATATATATACTTCTGTGTATGTCTATATATTCGTGTTTATGTGTGTGTGTGAACGATGACCCTCAATGAAATACCAGACAAAGCAAATCATGAGAAAATATCAGAAGAAAAGTGTGTGCGATTTTAGAAACGAAAACGTATCCTCCTATTACGTTTATTAGTTATCCATGTAAAAATTTAATCATAGGAAAAAACTAATGGAGCTTCAAATGATTTCAATTTCCGAAGGAAATTATAGGAACTTTTGCTCTTTTCGAATTTGGTTCAGTTTAGATTTATATTTTAACATAAGAATTCATTTGCATAGTTTATTTCAGAAATTAAGATTGAAAAATAAATTATCTTGTTAGCGCTGTTTTAGTGTTGGAATATAGGGATTGGATATTACTGGGAGAATAGTTTACCTAACCACTCATCATAGTAATGAGTGAATTTCAGATCAATGAATTATTTTAGAAGAATTATAAGGATGAAGAATTAATAAGAAACTCAAGATGAAAAGTTGATGTTGGTGTCATGTGCAGCTTTTTAATGAATTGAGTATGCTCATGTAACGGAAGACATTCTAAAGTTTAGAAAGGAGTACATTCACTTCGTCATCAATGTATAAGATTTACAAATAGTTACATTAAATTGAAAGTATTTCATGAAGTGATTATAAATTCATAAAACCGATTATTAAACCCAGAAATACTCATTGTTAAATTATAGGATTAGCAAACTTGATGAACAATTGTATTAAAACCGTTAGTAAGGACCATCAACTTGTAATCTATTAATCCCTCTCGTACATTTTAATATGCGTCTCGTATTCATATTAACATTCTGTTTTGACATAATGATCCATTACTCATTTCATATTCATTTGTCACATTTGTCTGATGAGTCGAATAACGCCAGATCATCAAGATGTTTGACATTATCATTTTCCACCCACTCGTACTTTGATAAGTAAACATTTGACAATGATTGTCGGAATATTTTAAATCTGAGCAGCGATAAAGAAATAAAGTAATTGTAATAATTATCGTTGATTTTTATTTTGAAACATTTTCGAAGTAAACACAAGGAAGACTAGATTAAAAGATAGACAGCTTCTGACTATTTTTCTTAAAAATTGTAATTTTGAATTCTCACTATATCGAAAAGGTTGTTTTCTTTTGTTTTTTTGAGTTATTTTTGTTCACGAAAATCAATAATAAAATTGATTGTTTGAGAGACTCAACATTGATTGTCTCAGTTTGTTATTCATCAATATACATGACATGTATCCATGAATTACTGATACCCTTTCTAAATGCCATACGTGAAATTAAAACACATTTTCAATAACTTCCTTCGTGTTATGATTTTATTTACCAATGATAAATTGTATATTGCGTTTTAATCGCTGATAAAGAATAAGATGAGCTAAATTGGGGGTTATTTCCCCATTTTTCAAAAGAAAATTATTACATATGTTTTTTCAAGATTTGCTATTTTAAATATATACCTGGACTCTATCCGAATATATTGGAGACAAGAAAATCTGTTTCTATTATATTGAAAAAGATACATTAATAAAAGTAGTAATTAAAAACGAATACGTTCAACTTGAGCACGGAAGAAATTCTAACAGTAACATATTTTCCCATTACAAAAAAAGCAGAATCTTTATATATTTATCAACTTTTTATTTATACCTTTTTTGGTAAATAATTGTCATATTTGTTAAACAAAATGTTTTATCTTAGTTTTGTCTGGGTCAGAAATTATAATCAAATTAAAGTGAACTTAATAATCCAAGATGATTTCTATTGTATTAAATACCTGTATACTAATTATAAAAGAAATTATTAATTATAAAAATCTAATACGGTTTGATTAAAGCAAAATCCAGCTTGTACTTCTGTGACCAAATACTCAATGTTGAACAAAAGTTTTGTATAGTCAACTTCATTTTTGCAATTGGTATTTTTATGAAACTGTAAATGTTATTTAAAATGATTATTAATGTTCTCTGGGCAATTGAGTGAAACAAAGAAAGTGAGAAAGCTCAGCTATTAAATTTATTACATTCGACATTAAAAAGATTTGCCTGTTAGTATAGCCATTCACTTCAATGTTAAGTTATTAAATTTTATGAAAAAAAAAAACAGAGTGAAATTTTACCTTCAATTTATATTGAATAAATTAAAGTTGTGGCATTCAGTTATAACTGAAGATGATCTTCATGAGTCATTTTAGAAAATTGAAATATTTGCAGTGTCAAAGATTTAAAATATCATACATAATTTCCAAAGTATTCATTGAAAAACAAAATTAGAAATTGTTGTTAGGTTTAGATTAATTTGAATTGTTTTCTTCGATTCTACTAAAACTTATTGTTATTTCTTCATAAAAACTAGAAACTACGGATATTAATATGTGCATCTTGGAAGGTTTTGCTAAGACGAAAATGAGATGATCAACGAGTTTCTTAATGCTTACAGTTAAGTGCAGTCGATATTTTGAAAGTTTTGATAATTAATCGTTCAATTTTCACTCGGTCATGTATTTTCATCCAACAGTCGATTTTATCATGTCTGAGTTGTCATATCAACAGAAATCAATTTTCTATTCTCTCTGCGATATATCACGTGAGATTGTGGTTCGTAAGTAAACGATGATTTTCTTCTCTGAAAGACGAATAAAATTATCAATTACATGGATATTAACTTGTAGATTATTTTTCTATAGGGATTATTCATTACAAAATTCTATTACAAGATTATGTATTGAAAGCAATGGAACTTGATAATAATATGCAATAGCATATATATATATATATTGGAGATTTGAAGCTCAATTTCACTTGTCAGTTACCTTAAGCTTCATTGCTACAATCTAATTTAGGCAGATTTCTGACTCAAATTTTGATCACAAATTCTTTCTTTCTCACAATCAAACAGATGCCAAAGACATGTGATACTCCTTAGTTATTTCTTTCATTAGAAAGGATAATAGTTAATTATCCTCCCTATTAATTCGTCTATAATCAATACTGCAGTTTATAGAAATCGTAATTAAAGAAAAGAAAAACGTTATTTTGATTTGTGAGTTAGATTGCACAAACTAATATATGGTTATTTTATTTGTGTCATTCATAATTCACGTTAACCGTGGATAAAACACTCTTCTATATCTACATAATAGGAAGTAATCACTGTAAACATGTTACACCTATTGTCAACTTGGCAGGGTCGGCATACATATACATAAAATTTGCTGATGCAGGAGATTATTTTAAACAATGAATGAAAGTATCATACTTTAAAATAAAGAAAATTGTTCAGAAATTTGAATTCAATTACAAAGAAGAGAAAAAGGCTGAAAACATAACCAGGTACATATTTAGATACGATCATTTGTACTTGTAAAAACGCGTCACTTATAAACAAGTAAACAGTACATTTGTTATGGATTGATGAAATAAAACTGATTTATTTTAGAATAAAAAATAAGCTTTGTAAATAAATAAATAAGGTAACGTGAATAAAACCAAGGTTTTCAAGCAAACATTTTATTCATCATTAATTTCATTTGAGTTAATTGCACATTGACTGACTTAAATTTCAGTGGATGGATGAGAAAATTATACCATGAAATCTTATTTTAAAACAAATAAGTGACCAAATTCACCAAACCATTTTTATACACTGAAACTAATCAATGCATTTAAAATATAAATCATAACTGCATGTTGATTTTGTGAAAACACACTTATATTATCATCCAAACGGGAATTGCTTTGGTAGGAATTGCCGTATTTTTTAAT
The DNA here is from genome assembly GCA_903632075.3 of Acanthosepion pharaonis. Taxonomy (NCBI): domain Eukaryota; kingdom Metazoa; phylum Mollusca; class Cephalopoda; order Sepiida; family Sepiidae; genus Acanthosepion; species Acanthosepion pharaonis. The sequence continues at coordinate 605,937 of CAHIKZ030000816.1, forward strand.
TATAAGTAGACGGCATGCAATGTTATTTTAATGATGAATCATTGTAAGAATGTTTTTTCATAAGTTGATTTAACGAGTTGCTTAATAAAATTTTAATCGAATATTTTAAAAGAAAAACTGAGACCCTTTTAGTAAGTCATGCTATAATGATTGTTTTAAATAACGATTTTAAAAAGATGCCAGCAAAACAGGGCAGCTGTAGATATATTTTTCATAAAGTGACAACTTGGTCTTTTCTGACAAGTACATTTAAAGTATAAAAACGTCTCCATATTCATTCGTGTAAGCATTAGAAATAAATTGATAAATAAATTCATGTTCTTTCATTAATATGCTTTTCTTAACGATATGATCGCGGTCTGAATTTTATGGAAAAATGCATCGCATATGTTCTATTTTTATATTTAAATATATATATATATATATATATATATATATATATATATATATATATATATATATATATATATTTATTTATTTATTTATTTAAATATATATATAATAGTTTTGTATTAGAAAATCACAAAGTACCTGTAAAAATGATTGTATTTTTTACATACGGATCGACACTTTTGTCAATGATTAGAGGATCAGTAGTTTCTGTCTAGGATCAAAGTGTCGCTTCCCGGCCCTTGTCTAAATATCAGAGTTTGAAAGAGGAAAAGAGTTGAGAAAATTAGCTTTAAATTGATATTTTAAAAAGTAAGCTGAAACAAACCCACGCACTCACAAAGAAGTAGAAAAGAAGATTTTTTGCAATATAAGAGTAAATAGTGAATATTTCGAGGAGGAAGAGAAAGGTTATGGAATAAAGTTAGAGAGAGGAAGAGAGAGAGAGAGAGAGTTGTGGGAGATTTCTTTCTTTCAGTTCATTTTTTGTTCTGTCCATTATGGTTGGCACCAAAATATTGTTGTTTGCAGGTAGGAATCAATTTTAACGTTCCCACCTCTCTCTCTCTCTCTTTCTGTGTAATTTTCAATTGATTACATTGTATTGGGAGTGGGGGGTATTTTCCGTATGTATATTTGTATTTCTGTACTTTTATCTACATACTGCTAAAGTTGATACACGACAAAACTCTATCAATATTCATGTCAATGTGAATATCGATAAAGATGAAAATATGTATTTCTATGTCTAAAAATATAAATACTAGAAGCGATTCTAATCCACAGATATTATTATTGCTTGTGTTGATAGCGACTATATCGAGTTTCTTTCTTTAGGCCTCAAGCCTTTGTCATTGCACCAGATTAACGGACATGGTCCAGTGACAGCTTTCGTATATAGCAACAACAATTATGAAAGTAAATAAAAAGTAAAATAACATAAACTAGTGTTTGTATTTACGCTGTTTATCTGAACATGAAAGACATTCATATAACGCCAAGTGAGGTTTAAGTTTTGTTAATAAATATTTATGCATGAACTTTTAATGTTTTTATTCTATTTTCAAGTGCATGTACATATATATAGATATATATAGAGACAAATAAATAATATTCGGTACGTGTATATGATTACGTGCCTACATCTGTATGTTTTTCATTAAGTTTTGCTTCTGCTAGTTGTATATGAAGAACATTTGTAACATTTTCAAGTGGGATGCAATGGCATCGTAAGAATATTAATTTAACTTCATATAATCACTCTGTTTTTGCAGCAAATTATTTGTTTTTATTAGAAATCCAATTTATAGTTTCGCTTGTGCTGTAGATACCTATACTGTTATGGCAGATACGGAACTGGGGGTAAGGAAGTTGTGCCTACACATGTTTTGAAGTAAATATGGTTTCTTTTGAGAGAGAAATGTTTCGATCGCCATTTTGATGCTTTAAGGGCCATGCCTTCGAATGATCTCAGTAAAGTCAGTAAAATAATTAATAGAACATATTTTTCTTATAATTAGTTTCGTTTAAGATAAGTTGTGGTTTCTGATAAGTTTATTTAAGATTTATTAAGATTTCTATAATAATATATATTTCAATATTATATCAATAATGACCATTTTATCAGTTAGTGTTTATATTCATAGTTTTGATCGATTAAATAATAGTTTCATGTTTTCACATGGTCACATAAAATATCGTGTTGGCTTGATTTCAGTTATTAATCCCAAATACTTCTCTGAACTTATAATGACTGTGCTTTATTCATTTCTTATACAATTATAAAAGTTTATGTCCGATTTTCAAGCTTATAAGCATATAGCTTTATATGACTTTACATCAAAAAATGTCATAACTATTTCGAGATAAATGCTTAAAATGATAGACTCTGTAAACTGAGACCGTTTTGTAACTCCTGAAAAGTAAACTTTTTCAGAAACCATGAATATTTCAAGGAAATACAATATATTTACTTCAAATATTATTGTTTACTTTTTATCGCTGGAGAATGTAGCATATCATTTATTTATTCAGTCTTTAATTTTGAATACATAAAAATTTCCTGCCGGTCAAATATTAAAATAAAAAAATTGTTTGCTGATTGGGCCATAATTTTTCACTTCTTTAATATAACTTATGTTAAATGTCAGTGAATAAATCATTTTAATATACTGAAAATAAACGGCCAAAAATGCAAGAAAATTAATTTCTTTTGTGAATCCTTCGTTATCAAATGAACTTAATATATGTAAAATTTGGATATATTCATCAATGACGAGACACGTACACACATAAACACAAACATTTTATACTGTCATATAAAATATTAAGCGATGCAAAACTGCTTGTTATTTTGCACACGAATTGAAACATTACTTCGATGAATAATGTAATGATCCGATGTTAAAACTCCGGCTATGACCGGATAATCTGTTTTTATGATTTCGATTCTGTATAAAAACACGAGTAAAAATCGGGTGCTGAAAATCATAAAAACGGCGATAATTGATATAAGTATTTTTCTTTTAGTTAATTTTAGACAGTCAGGTGAAACAGTGAAACGATTTAAAGAAATGGGTTGTAATCTTTCTAAATCGTCTCTCAATACAACATTCATTTTCCCCTGTTCACTGAACTCGTTCAGGCTAAGTACTGGCATAAATTCATGCAAGCCGTGTTACTTTCTCCATTTGCTATATAGGCTATAAACACATGTTTGCCAATACTTGTTATTGTGTGATAGAGTCTCGAGAAGTGGTTTTGCTATTCTCCGAAGGAGAACAATTCCTATAAAAACATTGTGAACAAATAGGAAATAATATCCATGCAAAATCGATTGTGTTTCATCACCAGATTTTCTTGATCACAATCACGTGGCAATGTTACAGTAGAATTTTAAACCTTGTACGTAAAAGACAGTTAATCAGTTTGGCTGATGGCGCTAGTAAAAAGTCATACACTTAACAATTAAATGAAAAATTTCAATTTTTTGTTATCACCACCAAAAGTGATCTGTGCACAAATTTAGTTTACTACATGTCATTACTATGCAAATCGCTTTTTACGGTGATTTTACCGTCATTTTGACCATGCAGAATGTCTTTAAAAAAGCTTTTCTTCTTAGATTGTATTTTTAACAAATTCAAGTTGTAGAGAGTTCAGGTAAAACTAGATATCTACCATTAAGTACATTTTTCTTTGAGTAAAGAAACTTAAAACTCTCTTATTCGGTAGAAGAACTTTGACAACGATATTTTTCTTTCGTAACTAGTGTTTAAGATTGTTTTCCTACTTCTCGGCAACATAGAAATTTCATTTTTCAGTTAAATGAACGATTTTCATTATCATTTAGAGGAATTGTCAAATATGTACTGTTTTATACTGATTTGTTTAAATATAAATTCGATTTTACGAAAATATTCTCTTTTACTCTTGTAGAATTCTTGACTGAACAATTTATGCGATTGAAAAGTTTACGACTTTTAAAAAATAAACTGAAATCATTGAAAGAAAGGTTCAAGATATTTTATCATAATCTTATAGCAACAATGAAACACACACACACACACACACACACATATATATATATATATACAGAAATATATGTTTTCAATGAATATTAAAGAATAATGGCTTTGAAATTAATGATATAGTCTTCCGTTTTGATTGGGGGATAATGCATTTAGCTTTTGCAAATGCATTTAATTTCTTGTTGAATAAACTGGAAACTTAAAAAATGAGTTGCTTATGATTGGCTCGATCATAAACCTATTTTTATAAAGAAAATATATAAAAGTAAAAATATAAACAATATATAAAAGTAAAAATCACAATTAAATCTTTTTTGAATTTGCATATATTTAATTTGTATTTGTAATATTTGACACTTGATTGCTATTCTTGTATTTTAATATTGTTTTGAAGTAGGGAAGCCAGAAGAATGAGGTGCCAACAGACGTTTTCAAAGGCCATACTTCAGGATTACAAATGGAAAAACCTTCTTAGTAATAATAGAAATCATATTTTGCATTTCCAGGTTGACAATGACAATATTGCATTACTCACATATAACCTACTTCCGTTTTTTTAGGTTTTGTTTATGAAATCAAAAGATTTGACATGATTGACTCCGTCAAAATAAACATAGGAGAGTTTGAAAGAATCTGAGACAAAAATAAATTGCAACAACATTGTATTAAAAAAAGCCGAGACCCCTTCGCCCTATTATCAATTTTGTCCTGCGATACATGTGAATAATAAGGTGGAATCCCGCTGATATACATTGACACTTTGTCCGCTCACTGATGTTCCCTGCATCGCTAACTTCCCTTTGTCGATTGTGGCTCTTATCCGTTGTAACAACCCAGATGCTTCTTCAAACGCTCGATAGATTTTCTCTTGACGCTGTCCATTCCTGTCCCAAGATGTTCTCCTGTCCAGTTCTCCCACTGGTCAGTCGATGATCAATGATGAAGAGAGAAAAAAATTTCAACTGACGCGAAAAAAACAAACAAAAATAACCCAAACAAGCAACAAAAAACCCCAAAAAGAACCCCCCCCCAAAAAAAACAAAAACAAAAGCAAAATCAACACTGTGACAGTCCGATAATGATGTGACAAAGCTAACAAGCCGACCTGACATATTGCCGCTGGATTGTTAAGCAATATATGTATACAAGCTATGTTGTTTTGGATCGATATATATTATTTACTATTTTTTTCTTTTTGAAAAGAAAGACGCGATATACAATTCAATCAACAAGAAAAGCATACATTCAGAGGCAAGCTGCTATTTGAGTATATAATCTGTTGATTTTTTTTACTTGTAGAATATATCTTAATTTTATTCGTCCACTCCGCTTAAATGCTATCTTTAATATCCACATGAAAGTTTTGAGTTATAGAAAGAAACATTTTACTTGTATTTGCAATATCATATTTGCATACATCATGTTATAAATTGTCTCCAGATATTTCATGTTTACAAATTGATACATTTTATCAAATTCTGTAACAATGAAGTAGAATAATATTATCTTGCAAGTAAAAAATATTCAGAAATATGAAGTCTACTATAAGTTCTTTATAGAAGAGATAAAATATAATTTAAAATACATTCGACAAAATTATGCAAATCATTTGCAAAAAAGTATTAAATTCTTTTTTTCGCTACATCAGTTATCCAATTGAATATTAGCAAGTAAATATAAATAAGAGATTTTGCATTCGATAAAAACAAAATCTCTTCTTGTGAAAGTCGGTTGAAATGCATTTATATAAAAGAAAATGGAAATTGTTTTTTTACATTGCCTCTGCTCTTGGCAGACAGTGTCCCAATTAAAGTAGAGAATAAGATTCTTCATAGTAAGTATACTGTTTCAGCTAAGCTGGTGCAATAAAAGACAGTTTTGAAAAACATACCATTGTAGAAAACCCATTTGCGATATCGCCATGACTGTCATTGTTAGGCTTCAAATCATAGATACTATAGGCTAAATTGTATATTTGACAGCCCCTTCGCACTCACTTTGTAAACTGAAATTATACAACCCTATGTATAACATGTTCCTGCTGGCATCAAATTAGCATCTACATTCTATTATGAAGAATAGCTCAACATACCAAATCTTCAAATCTTGGAGCATGAAACTCAGCCGATCAGTTTTTCCAATTTAGGTAAGGCAATTTTAGTTTTGTTAAAGTCGTCGCGGTTTGAAGCGAAATTGGAACTAGACAATCACATCTCATTTACCGTGCAATGAATTCGTTGTTTAGAAGTATGTAGCACAGATTGAATATACATAATAATAATAATAATAATAATAATAATAATAATAATTGGGCATTCCGCGAAGAATAATGGAAAAAAACGTGTTTGTGAATGAGGGTCGATAACAGAAAAACAATATAAAATTATGAAGATTTGTTGATTTAATCTATTTTTAGCTTATATATTTATTTTATTTAATTCTCCATTATTAATAAAAATTAATACTAGTTATATTTTCTTGATACAAAAAGAAATCTGATAAAGTTTGATAAAATTATGAGTGGTCAATGTATTTAATACATTGACCGCTCATAATTTTATCAAACTCCCAAAATTTAATTAATATAATAATTGTTTAAATATTGTTTAACAAGTTCTCGTTCAAATATCTTAAGCAGATATCATTCCAATAATATTGAAAGCACCTCAATATATAACAGAATGATAAACTAACATCGATATTAGCCATTGTTGTTGATGACAGCAATAGCATCAGTGGTATTTGTAGCTTCACGATTGTGGAGTGAACAAATTAAAGCATTTACACCATTTGGAATGCAAGTTCAAAGATTTCAAGTTACAATTCAAACACGAGGAGAAATGTTTATGCTTTACTGGTCTTAGTAATGTAAATTACATTTTTCTTCTTTTAAAAATACATGATTATTGTAACATCTTGTATTTAATTTAGCAAAACAGTTATATTTTAATTTCATTTTAAATAATTAAGAAAATCTGACATACTGCAACTTTGTTCCTTCTCATGATTGGTCAGAAATCTATTAAAACTTTTATGAAATATATTATTTGATGTAATTATGTTTTTATATTAGCGCAGAATTTATAATGAATTCACATTGTAATATCTTTTAAGGAAATAAAATTTCACACTAATTTTTATAATTTCTAATGAGCATTAGCTAGTTCCAATATTTTTGAAGAATACAAAATACTACTTTAATTGAAGAATTAGAAATTTGATTAAAAGAATATACATGTTTCGTGTTTTAAATGAAATTACTTTTATTTAGTAATTTGGGAATAAAAACATACAAACTGTAACAAACTTTAGAAAGAGAGTTAGATTTTTTAAACAACTTTGCAAAATTAGCAATTATTAATTGAACTGAAGTGGCGTTAACTGCAGTCCCCTATATTCAAATTATAACATTAATTAACAATTCTTCTTCCTTTTGAAGAAATTAATGTATCTTTCTTTACTCTTTAATTTTTCTCTTAGAGTCCATACTAGGATTTGTGCCTCTATTTGGAACTAGCAAGGCTGGTCGCGCGGAATTGTTTTAAAAGCATGTAAATAAAAACAAAGTCGGGATGGATCAAAGGGAAATTTAACTGGTTGATGAAAAATGGTTAGATTATTAAATGAAATAATTAATTCAAATCCTGATTAGGCACAACATTTGAGTTACCGTCGGCTGTAGTTTGTGTGCTATTCACATTTTTATGTTTATACAATAGTGAAGTATGTAGAGCCAGCGATGCACTTTGCCTATACAAAGATCAGCCATAAAACTAAATTTAACATGAGTTCTTATGTTGATCGTATGTTTTATGTAAATGTAGAATGTTCCTCCAAAAGTAAATATCTCTTAATGCACTTCAACATTACAAAAACGTGAAGTATTTACATGAGTAGTAAATGTTAGGCATTGCCACAGTAGCTCTGGAGTCGTCTTTATATTTGTGTTGAATTTCTTTGTTTCTTTATTAATTCTCTGAAAGTTATAAACATAATTTATTCCATTTAATTTTGAAACAACAAATACAAAACAAGAAAAAAATGTTCTGCCTATCTTTCGATTTTCTTTTTGGAAACATTAGAAGTAATGTAAATTATCTAATTTATTTGTAAGTAACATTGTTTGACAAGAAAATTCCAATAAGAATAAAGATTATTTTACAGAATCAAGATAGAAAATTAGAAAATGAATTGTACAATTTGAAGAAAATTAATAACAAAACATAAATATTAAACGAAAAGGAGAACAAAATGAAAATATAAAAATCACAGGATATGTAAAAGCAATTAAAATAATGGGATTAATCTTTAATTGGCTTTCACTAAAGATTGGAAATGTTCTGTAAAGATATTGAAAGGATATTGATGCTTAGTGTATTGATTGTGAGCATTTCAATTATTTCGAACCAATTAGTAACTTTAATTGAACAAATTTATTCAATCAATGTAAAAATCTGACATTGACATATTCTAACTGTATCATTTTGCCTGTATGCATACAGATATACGAATTTACATAACATTATACGTACATATTTTCTGATGCAATATATATATATATATATATATATATATATATCTTCTGAATCTGAAACCTCTCCCCCTCATATATATATATATATATATATATATATATATATATATATATATATATATATATATATATATATTATATCATAAATCATAAAAAACAAAAAGAATTAAATAGCATATATACTGCGTTTCAAAGTTATCAGGCATTTTCAATTTTTCATAATTTTAGGAAAAATTAATGAATGCATTCAGAGAAATATTTTGTCTATGAAAGTGCAAGTTATTTCACATGATATTATTATGTATAACATATAATGTCACTTTTACGATGTGGCAATAGTTTAAAGAATTTTTACCCGATTTTCTAAATTTCACATTAGCCAACTGACTGAAACAACAAGAAACATGAAGTTGTAATTAAAAATTAAGATTCCTGAACGTGCGCAAAGTTAATAAAAAAAATAAAATTTTTTAATTAAAAAAATGCTGAAAATAATGTAATTTTAATGACCATAGAGTTATAAAGAATATTAATGTGAAATATATGCACCATGTTTTGAAACTAGTTTTAGAAAGGATTCATCCATTAATGTGGTCAATTGTATTTCTTCATATCAAACACACTGCACAGCACATCCTGAATAATATTTCAAAATTCATTTTTACCGGTAAACTGTCGTTCACCAATTTAAATGTTACTCTTTAAAATGCTCCACAAATATTCAGTTGGGCTAAGATCGAATATGCTATTTATGTTTTGAAACCTATTCTATTAAGATCATCAGTAGCTTTCTTCCTTGAATCTGCATAAAATATTACCGAGCTGTCTATATCATCTGCAGCATCCACTCGGCATTGGCCTTCGCATTGCCACTTATAATCCCACCCGCCAAAAATCACTTCACCTAAGATGTATTGGGGTCATTGTTTCCACTAGTAACCACCAATCATCTTCACTATTTGTCTGGCTTACATAGGGTAGAAATGCATTTTTCTGGGCAAAGAACGGTTAAATAACTGATCTTCATGCATTCTATTGCCTATTTCATAATATTTTCTTTATGAATACCTTCTAAATGAGGCCTAGTAATCAATCTAACATGTCTTTCACTTGATTTAGGACCTGAAAGTTTCGACAATTCCTCGTTGAGACAAAGTTTAAAAGTGTCATTACTTGACAAATCCTTAACTTATTCATATCAGAATTGCATTGCAATCCTTAAGTTTCTTAACATCTGATCAGTTTTACAATTTGTTTTACTTTGACAAGCTTAACTTATCAAATATTTCTCTTTATTCATTGGACTTACGACCAAATTTAAAGTTTCAAACTTCGCAAAGTAGTTATAATTTAATTGAAGGAATTTCATGCAAATGGTTAACGTTTTTTGACATCGGGACAGAAACTGTGTGCTGATAGAAGTTGTTGTCATTCAGCGGATAAACATTTAGATTCCAATGAGTATTTTATATATTAATAAAGTATGAAGTGGGTGATAATGGGATATAAGACACAGAATATATATATATATATATATATATATTTATTAAAGACATTTTTATGTTTAACGTTGTTATTTATAGATACAAGTATTTAAGCAAATGCTCTATTTATGATAAACAGTATTAAATAACATTTACCGGCCTGAATGTCCGAGAAATTTTCATAGAATATATTCGTTCTTTGACAGGATTCGAACCTGCATCCTATACGGAACCGTCATATACGCTGACGTGCCTTGACCGCTCGGCCACAAAGAACCTTACGGTAGACAAGGTCGAATTTACTGTTTATAAATTTATAAATGTTTATATTTACTGTCTACCGTAAGGTTCTTTGTGGCCGAGCGGTCACGGCACGTCAGCGTATATGACGGTTCCGTATAGGATGCAGGTTCGAATCCTGTCAAAGAACGAATATTTTCTATGAAAATTTCTCGGACATTCAGGCCGGTAAATGTTATTTAATACTGTTTATCATAAACAGAGCATTTGCTTAAATACTTGTATCTATAAATAACAACGTTAAACATAAAAATGTCTTTAATAAATAAATTGTCGGACCTTGTCCATTTCTTAACATATATATATCTGTGTGTGTGTGTGAATATATATATAGTATATATATTTATATATATAGTTTTAAATATGCAGTGGGAAAGAAAAGAAATGAACAACCCTCAAACAAATCAAATTAATTTGACGAAGCGTTAAGTATTTGAAAATCTACCTTCCGGAATAGTGTTGGCCATTTGGAGCTGTTATTCAATTTGTCATATTCTTATGAACACAGTACAAGGAGATATACAGACCTAATCAAGTTATGATTCTAAAAAGGTAGGCAAAATTTATGTGCCACTTCATTAAGATACTCATGTTAAATGATCAAACACAGAATACATGACATTTGGAGCCTTCAAATTGTCCTTTTACTGCAGTTGATTTAAGTTTCGAAATGGGAAGAGTAAGTTTGGAGTAGAGGATGAATATTATCGAAATGTCATAAAGAATGCCAACGTGCAATTGCTAAGGAGCATGGAATATCGAGACATACTGTTCAAATCATCCAGAAAAATCATGCAGATGTGAACATTTTGGATATAAAATGACTGGTCGAACTTCAAATTGAAACAAACGATATCAAAGAGAGCTAGTGAGGTTATCAGTATTTAACCTAAAATTAATAGCTCCTCAATTAATGGATGGAAGCAGCATTATTACTGAGGGTTTAATTCATATAGTAAGCAGGGTACTATTTAATAGTCATATAAATTAACATATTACATTAAAAACAGCATCAATAATCAAAAAAGAAAAATCAGATAAGATGAAGACATTAGGCAGAATAACAACTGTCACAAATGGGCAAAATGATATATAGTGACGAAAGCAAAATAGAGCTGAATTCCAATTTAAGAGATTATGTCTGAACAAAAAACAATCCAAAATATACGACAAAGACAGTAAAATTAGGTGATGTGGGTTTAATAGTTTAGGTGATATAAAAAGAAATTTGATAAAAATCAATTGAACACTGAACAACTATTAAACTATTAAAAAGAAATTTGATAAAAATCAATTGAACACTGAACAAGGAAAAATATATTTTATCGTAGTACTGTAGTCATCTTTCACTCAGTTGTTTTCCTGAAACTGCTTTTATTGTAATTATTAAGTTTCCCACTATTTGTCGAATTCCGTTTCGATAATGGGATATACAGACATATAGACAGATTTCAATGTGTAGCCCTTTAAGTCATGAGATGGCTAACATATTTATGGTGTTTATGAGAAAAGGCTAATTGCAAGTGCCAGACAACCCAACTGTATGTACATTATGTGGGTTGATACATCTTGTGTGTTCAATAGTGAATTGGAAACTTCATGAAGTTTTAAATCGTTTGCACCTAGCTCTCTTGTGAGAAAAAGCTATGTTGTTTTAACATTTTTGGATGTTTCTCTACAAAATACTAAGTTTGTTGTATCTGTATATCGAAAATACACGTTTATTGTATTATACACTCGCTGGAACTCGTCTTGTCCTAGACGGCATAAAATTAATTTTATAAAGACCTTAGTCCATGGTGCCTTTATAATCTGTTCTATGAATAAGTTAAAACAGGAATAACAATTTATTAAGAAATTATTTGCCAACAATCGTTATCCTCTGGATGTGGTGCAAACTAGCATTAATACTGGAGATTACATTGTCCCGAAATATCCTTTTGTCCTGAAAGATTTTCGGTATATCTTAAATTGCCGTGGATTGGTGAGCTTAGTATGAGAATTGCTGAGCAAGTCTCTAACAGTGCCAGTCAATGTCGTTTTTCAGTTAATTGATGCACTAATTTGTCTTCTCGGCCAATGGTGAAATCAATTTATGAATATGACCTACCTATTTTTCGAACAATTTAAGTGTCAGTGTGAAGCTGACTATATAGGCAGGGCCACTAAACTTCTAGAGAAGAGAATTGCATTGCCCAACATATACCATCGTGTATTAGAAAAGATTCACTAGAAAATTTGCATAAGCATTCCGCTACATTCGAATTTTCAATCTCAGAACATATTAAAAATTGGGTGTGGGGAGATGTGCATAATACTCCCTTGATCATATTTCATCTATCATTTAAAAGCTCCCGAAACAATTTATATTAAATAAAGACCACTCTCCTTTTGTTTTGGTTGTTAGTGTGATAGTTATACATGTGTCGATACATTATTTATATGTGTGCATTATCTTTCCTCATATTTTCCATATTTTTATTCGGTGTGCACCATCTTTTAATTTCCTCAGTCGGGGTCTGACAAGTGAGGAGCGATAACTGATTAGCGATAGCATTTTCTCTTTTCATTTTTCCTTATTGCTAACTATTTAAACCCGATAAGTCAAAATTGACACATCTAAACTGAACTGGCGTTTTCGTAAATTATAATAAAATTAGTGTATGTTAATCACTTGGATATTTTACAGTGACGTATTCTAAATTTCGATACTGGAATCGCTCGATTAGTGCTGCTAATGTGTATATCGGTAACTATAAAAAAATCAGTTTTCAATTACTATGGTTAAACTGAAGAATGTTTTACCGCATTAACCAAATATTATGAATGCACTAATCGAATTTTGGTATATAAATTTTTAGCGCAAACGAATTAATCGAATGCGCATGAATGTAGGCATTCCTGTATTTTTCAAAGAATCCATTCGAAGTAGGTACAGACTATTTATTTTAATCTAATTAACGCGTAATTTCAAGAATGTCAAAATTTTGACTTTTTGTAAGTGACATAATAATATCTATTTATAATGATATAATGGTGAACTTTTGAGATGCAGGCGTTGGTGCATAAGTGCACACACATACGCACAAACACACATAATACGCATACATTAAATATTAACTCTGGACACACTGGCAATAAATCACTCATCAGAAAACAGCAATCAACGAATTAAGTTTGCTGTTTAAAAAGAAAAATGAAAAAAAAATAATTTGTAATTCACAAATAAATGCGCTTAACTTTATTTTCACAAGCCGTTTCTTTTCATTGTGTGAAGAAATTTTAACATAAATAAAATATAACGTATTGCAAAACCTTTTCACGACATCAACAAAATGGGTAACGTAGAGAATGCAACAAATCAAGTATGTCATATTATTTCGTTCTCTAAAAGACAATAAATATTGTAGGTAAATATTTTGAATCATCAAAATTAACAATTTCTATGCTTCATTTATAAAATGCTTCATAATGCTTTATTATGCTTCATAAATAAAAAAAATCTTCAGAATGATCTTGATATAATTTCAAATTGTTTCCAATTCTAATACTTGAGTACACACATAGATCTATGTGTACGTACTTGTGTAGATACGTATATATATATATATATATATATATATATATATATATATATATGCAATGGCATCTGCTGTAGAATAATGTTAGTGAACATCTAGTGTTGAGTTATCATTGGGTGCGCATGTATTAGATATCTATCAGATATCTAATACATTTTCTTTATAATATATGTATAGGATATCTATTGTTTATATATATATATATATATATATATATATATATATATATATATATATATATATATATACATGTATAGGATATCTATTGTTTATATATATATATATATATACACATGTATAGGATATCTATTGTTTATATATATATATATATATATATATATATATATGTATAGGATATTTATTGTTTATATATATATATATATATATATATATATATATATATATATATATATATATATATATATATATCTATTGTTTATGTATCGATTACGAAAAGAAAAGAAATTTGTTAACAATACAAACCCGCTTTCTAAATATCATTTCTGAATGATAAATCTATTCCTCAACACATATTTTATCTTAGATCATGTGTAATTGGATGAATTTTGTGCTTCAGGTAGAAGGTTATAGTGGAAAATTTTATATATTTATGCATAATTATAATTTATTACGCACACACACATACACATGTTAATCAAGAACGGTATTTTGAAATGGCCTTTTATAAATAAATGATATAGTATCACAATGCATCTCAGATTTTGTTGACGATCGACTGTTAATAGTCACTTTGTTTAGAGTATTTTCCATCTTCCTTATATCAACAATGCTAAACATCCATATACAGACCTATCATCTGCGAAATTTTTGTTATTTCATCAAACATCTGACCCAATTTCAAATATACTCGACAATAATAATTGTTTAAAAAATTATTTCAAAAGAAGCACATAATTTGCGAAAAATTGCGAATACAATCTCGTGTCAAAAATTCTATCTTTACAAAATAAACTGTTTTCATAATTACTCTCCTCTGTATTTATCCTCTTTAGACATATAAGTTCTTAAGAAACTTGAACATAATTTAAACGATCCTGCAGTTTGATTTTTGAATTTACGCAAAAGTTTAAAAAGTGGTGGGTAAACTGTTTACAATTTGTTCACGCACACACACACACACACACACACACACACACACACATATATATATATATATATATTGCATTCCCAAAAGAAATCCACTGTTAATAATAGAAAGCAAAACCCCAAAACATTTTACAGATAAAAATGACACAAAATGAGAAAGAAGTAAAACAATTTGATAAATAAGCAAAAATCAAAAATGAAGAAATGTTAAGAAAATAAAATAATATTTTTTTCAGTAACTTCCAACTACCTTGGTTTTGCCAACAACAATATTTGCCAACTCGTTACATTGTGTACAAAGCATTGATTTGAGCTCGGCTCAAATATTCCTTTCCTTTCTAGAAAAGACGAACGCCTCTCAGCCGCACTTTTTCAACCGACAAACGTTTGTCTTTTACCTTCCGCCCTATGATCACAAGTTTGATGTTCTTTTTTCAAAACTGTTTTAATAATTTATACCAATTTGTCTCTGCTGGCAAATTTCGCTGTTTTTTCTCCTCTTTTCTTCCTTTCTATTTGTCTCTCACATTCTATGTCTCCCATTCCTTTTTTCCTCTCTGTCATTTTCATCCGTTTTGCTGACATATTACCCAGTTGCTCGAGGCGATCCACTGAGCAATCGAGCGGCTTTACAACCGGGCTATACATAGGACCAGCGCTTTACAGAGAGTAACGTTTCTTTTTCTTCCTTTCCCTTCCACTTTTTCTTTTTCAGAAGACTTTGATTCTCTCAGTAATAAGTGCTTTGATAGTGAGACCACGATTGCCGAGTTGTTTGCACTGTCACAGTGAAGAAAATTCCATGTGAGTTCACCAATGAAGAATAAAAAGAGGAAGAAAAATAATGGAGGAAAAAGTTGTCTGGCAAATTAGCAAAATGATTGGCAGAGCCTGAAATAGAGACCATATTGAAGCATCCCGCTCTGTGAAGCTATTGTATTAAATGGGAACCTCGCCATCTTGTGTCGAGAGCTGATGTTCGCTGTTATGGCAAAGTTGCAGTCATTAGTTACAGTCGACACAATAACAGAATGAACATCAGCAGCAAGCGTTTGGCGTTTTTTATTCTTTTTTTTTATGTCATCCATTTTTTGTACTTATTTAAAAATAATATTTGAAAAAATAATCCCACTCAATCTATCTCTGTCATCATTTCTTCTTCTTCTTCTTCTTCTTCTTCTTCTTCTTCTTTAGAAATGTACAGATAAATGTGCATACATATATACATTTGAACACTTTCAATTTCTTCCCGTAAAATTTCTTTATAAAAATTTATTATTTTTCTTTAATAAAATCAGATTTAGGCTTTGTCTTTCTCTTGTCTAACACTTAGTTTATTTTTGTGTATTTTGAAACAAAAGAAAACAATCGTTTTCAAGTCGGATAAAAATGTTGTTACAATATTTACATCCTGTTTGAATCAAGTCGATTGGCAAAAATCAATCTTCAGGAAAAGGAAAGCAGCCGGTTGTTGTTCGCTTGACAAAAAGTTATCCACAATTCATTGCACTCGCTTCTAATTTGATTGAAGTAAATAAAATATATATATATGAAACTACAAGAATTGCTGGTTCTTGGTTAAAGAAAAAGAAAAGTCTTTAAGAAGCGTCAGTGAAAGAGAACAGAAATTCGGATAAAAATAAACACGAATGGAAAGCTGAAAAGGCTGAGAGGAAACTAGAAATCAATAAATGAAAATATTAGAAACAAAAAAAAAAAATGAAATTGTACAGCAGGAGCAGCTCAAACAGCATCAGTTTGAATCTGAAAAATAATTGCTATGTGATGTGAGTCAAATGCTGGGGCACTGTTGAGTATTCCAATCCTTTTAGAATAAAAAAAAATAATAAAACCTTTCTGAACTTTTACTAGTATTCACGGCAAGACTTATTTAAAATGTTTAACTATTTTGACTAAAAAACATGATGCTTGGTCATTTAGTCAGATTTTTGGGAAGTAACTCAGAACTTTCCAGCTTTTTAAAAAAATACATTGAGCATTGTTCAATCTAATTGTAAATTAGTTTAATTTATTTTTTATGTTGAACATTTCAACAGTTAAATTATTTCCATTTGCCAAATTATTTTTTCCGTTCTATTTTTTCGGCCTATTTATTTTTATTTTCCCATGTTTTTCTCCTTTTTTTTTCATCCTTTCAATTTTCATTCATTCAAAACAATAGAGCGATGACATGTTCGGTTGACAGAATAAAAACATTATAATAGAAAGAAATCAAATGTAAAAAAAAAAAAAGAGATAAAAATTGATAAAATGCATTAACCACAAGTGTACATTAAAGGACAAAGAAAATTGCAAAAAGCTTTTCTTTCGGGAATCTCTTTAATTTGCGTTATTTATCTGGTTTTCGAGATACATATATGCAATAAAATTGTCAAATAACATTTACTGATGAAATTTCTTGAGTGCTTGTTTAAGAATAACGTACAATAAAAATAACCTCTTGAAAATCAGGGACGGTTCCTTGCATGCTAGATGGATAAGATCATGAGTAAATTTCATCTATCAATTAGAAGCATGTCTACATCAAAGTTCCTAAAAAGAAAAATACTCAATAACTTTTATTGTTGTTTTAGATAGCAAGTGACAAAGAACAAACATTATCAGTGTGCAAATCGATTTTCGGTTGTCTAATGCTAAAAAATGACGAAGTAATCTGTGACAAAATAGACCAAAAGCAATTTATACCATATCAACAAGTGAAAAAAGTTGAAGATAAAGAAATAGTCTTACAAATAGTTTTAATATGAATTTCTAATTTACTTAACAGTAAAAAATAAATTCGGAAAGGAAATCGAAAAGATGTAATCGTCATAAGATTTTGGGGTAACAATTTTATTTTTATGTTTATTTGATTTGAATAATGTAAAAGTTAAAAAATATGAGTTCAATTTGTTTTTATTTTCTATTCTATGTTCATATATCAAAAATATAACTCAACATTTTTGGTAGTAGTTTTATTCATTGCCAACATTGAAAATACTTAAAAGAAAGTGTTTCTCAATCTAAAGTTGTAACCAAAGTTTGTCGTAGTTCTTCATAATTTTGAATTCCCAAAATATACATTTTTAAGAGAAAGTTAAAAAAGAATAAAAAAACAGAATAAACAAATCTTGCAGCTAGAATAAAAATACAATTGTCTTTATTCGCGATCATTGTCGTATTTGTTCATTAAGCAATAAACGGTTTCTATAAAAATAAGGTTAAGGTAGAACTGTATTCACATAAATTTTTCAGTTTTTACTTTTTATTAAGAATTATTTAAGTAGATTTTTTTCTTAAAAACATTGAGTACGATTTCTTAAAAACATTAACCACCAAAATGTTTTTATAGATCTAAAGTGTTAGATTCGTTCAGTTACATTGTATCAGTAAAAGCAAATAAATAATTTGTCTCAAATCTACAAAACCAAAAATTTTGATTATAAATTAAACATAGGGAAAAATATTAACTTATGGCATACAAATATAAAGTGGAATGTTTTACTGTTTACAGCACCAGTTAGATATGAGTAACTCACAACTATCAAAGATTTGACAAAATATAGAGAAATTGTTTATGAAGATATTACAATGCTCTGGTTCGAAATTAAACTTTACATGTAAATCAAATTTGAAATAAAACAATTTCCGTAAATGATAAATAATCAGGATTATGTTATATCATTTTGTATTACGCCCGCATATGTATTGATTTATTATTCAGGCCGTGCATTTCAGTTATATATATATATATATATATATATATATATATATATATATATATATATATATATATATATATATATATATATCCATAATCAACGAATAAATATCATTTTGAAAATAAATTTTGCAACATATTTAAGATGAAAATATCAAAAAGTCATTTGAAGTGGAAAGCCATAGCTTTGGGCCAAGAAGAGCCAGAAGCATTATTCTAAATGATCAAGGCATTACCTGAAAGTGTTGGTAAATATCGATTTGCCTGTGACCTGTTTGGTAAGTTTTTAACGAAAAAATAAATCATAAAAATAGAAGCAAAAACAAAAAACATTAGCCGACTATTGTAACAGATAAAACTATCGTAATTATTGGTAATTTTAGCAATTTCCAATTTGCTTTTAATGAAAGTCCCTTTGATAATCGTCCTTGCGAAATGCGAATTACTAAGATTCCTACAGTTAAGCGATAGTGAAAATATTTTGCAACAATATATAACGCTTACTTCCATAACAAAACTTTGTATTTAAAATTATGAATTTTAAAGAAGTATGCATAGATTTAACAGCTTAGAAATGCATTTTATTTATATATAACATCCATATATTATTGGTTATAAATGAAATATTATCAACCTATTTCCAGTATTTTTCTGGAATTAGACCACAATTCTTTTTGTTAATGCAGCTCAAAAGAGACAATGCAATGTTCAGATCCAAAAGAGACGCTGTTGAAATGCATTATCACAAACTGACGTTGACTTAAAATCATGAACAATTACTTTTCTTTTCTTTGACGCATTAAAATTACTAATACGCCTAAAATGTGAATAAATGTCGAATATATTCATTAATTTATCATACTGATATAACTTGGTTGAAATAAAATAATCTATACGAGAACCTCAAACTTCTTTTAACATTACAAAAACATTCAAAAGAGTCATAAATTAATGCGTAGAAGAATTCTATACACCCCAATTCTATCAAAGAATACAAATAGATATTCTCTCGCAAGATTTTTATTGAATTATTTAGATCAGCGGATTAAGGATTCACTATGATGCATTGTATTATGCTAATCAATGTTTATCAATGTTTGGTGTTAAACAAGCGATACAGTTAAATTTTCAGGATATATTTATATTCATATGAAGCATTTTTCTTAATTTTCGCATAAAACTTAAGTGTAAAATAAATGCTTATTAATAAATCTAAAAGATATAGACCAAGGAACCGTATTTGATTAACACAGTATCTAATACTACTAGTTATTTTTTCTTGTTTTACAGATTAATATAAAATCTTTGACATTCTATAATGATCATCGGACTTTCGTCTAATGATTTTGTAAATGTTTCTATTATATTGTCTTTAACAGTAATCGTATTAATTTGTCTTTGGTTGTCTCTATTCTCTCATCTTATTTCAATGATGGATCACAAGTTTTCTATTGGATTAGAATGTAGAGAGGCCAGGAGCAAGTATATTAATTTGATATCTTTAAAACCTGTTTTCGCAAAATGGGCAATGGTAAATAGAATGGGAATATTATACACCTTGTTGCAGAATGGAAATGATCATTGCAGAGGGTAAAGAAGCAGTGTCTTACATGATTTACTTTTGGTGTATGCTTTTTGGTTGTAACCTGCATCATTAAAAAACAAATAATGTCTTATCCCAAAACTTTTTTCAATATGTTTTCGGCCTGCAATATTAACACCAAACGTTATTTCATCTGTCCCCTTTTGTCTTCTAAGCCATATTTGATGACAAATTCCATAACAGACTCGATTTTAATTCAGCCATTAGATCAATTTAGTGTATCACGACGTTTCTCGGTGAAAATTACTGTTAAGAAATCATATTTACGCATTTCTTTTTGTAAATTTTCTTAAATGTTATAATTTGGCTGATTTCACGTCTTTAGCCATTATTCTTAATATTCTGAAAATCTCTGTTTACAGTTGCAACACCAGCTTCTTTAAATATCTGGTCATTCCACATTTCTTCTTTTTTATTTTAAAAATTTTTTTAAAACAAATTTTGGGACATTATTGAAATCAGTTATTTTTTCTTGTTCTTCTATTGCCATTATTTTCAATTTCCTTTTTTTAAATTTTTCTCTGATCTCTGTTCAACGTTTTCATATTTTCCAAAGCTGTGTTCCCATGACCCAGTCACTTTATTGTTTCACTTTTCAGGTTACATCTTTTTTACAAACCAGTGCAGTCTTTATATATATTAAATTAAGAAATAAATATCAATACATATGCTACTATATATTTTTAGTTACAATATGGTGAGTAGCTGTGGAATTGCATATTAAAATCACATTATGCAATATGTTATTGCAAATATTTTTCATAAAATAAGATATCATAAACTGAAATTTAAATGGTACGAATTTAAGTAAATACTAAGTATTTTATCAACATTTTTTCAAAACCAATTTTATTGTGAAAACATTGACATAAATAAATCTTATACACAATTAGATTAGAGAAAGTAATGAAGCTATTGTTCTGCACTCGAGGGTGAAAATGGCAGGTTCCTAAATGAGATTAATATTGCAATAATGATCCATAAAATGTCAAAATGAAACGAAGAAAGAGCTCTCTTCTGCATTCCTTTACTCTTTTTAGTTTCCATAAAAGTAAATGCCTTTCCTTACAGGTAATATTGAAATATTATCTGTAATGCAATATATTTGCTTTTATGAAAACTCTACATCATTCATTCTTTCGAATTTTCTTCGATTTTTAATGTTCGTTATTAGGAGTAAAATTCCTGAATTGATATCTTGCAAGTTTGGATTTTAGTTTTACCTTCATTATAACTCGAACGGGCATAATTAGCGAGGAAAGAAGCACTGTCGATCACCATATCTTACTTTCCTAATCTACAAATCTTTGTCAATGATTGAAAGATTTGTGTTTATAGCTGATTCTGAAAACAAATTTCTGTCCAATTTTATCTTTTGAAAATTTGAACAGATTTTATTGGAAATAAAATCTCGTGACTTAGAGAAAGTTATTTAGATTATTTGCACATCATCTGTATAATTTAATATCAATTATATATATAATTGTTGTGGTAGGATCCACCTAATTTGCATAGTGGAGTACCGACCATATAAATATGGTTTGTACCGGGAAGAGAGGGGGGAATCAAGAGATTCAACCAGAGACTCTGCCCGACTGCGACTCAGTCAACACATTCTCCAGGAACGGTCTTACCAGGAATAAACAAAAGACTATATGTAATATATAAAAGACTATATGTAAATATTGTGTACACTTTCTTGTTTCAATACATTTTGTTCTAAGTACATTTTGTGTTGCATTATTATTATTCCATGCATTAATCAAGTTTCAACAATAATGAATATTTCCACTGAAACAATTATTATTATACAGAAGCTCATTTTTTCTTGTCAAGACAAACTATACTTAATCAATTCATCTACGAGAATTTATTGAATATAAGCATCAGAATATTTCCGTTTCATTCATGTTTTCCTGAAAGTGTTTTAATCTTTTGACAAGTTTCCAATTATCGAAACCATAAAACAACTTGTAAACAATCCCTTTTCTAACACACGGAGATTATGCAGGCCAGCGATAATCTCAGGCATCCCTCATTATTTCTATCCTAAACCTGTGGGAGTTGACATCTGTTTGCTTTGATATATAGGTTTGAGATTCTACTTCCTACTATATTTCTCATTTTGTAACCATATTCACTGTCGTCAAGGTAATATTCAGCTGGGGTTAGATCAATGCAATGTACTGGGAAAAGAGGCGACGAAAGGTAATTAAGCATAGTGAGCCGGAGATGAATGTAAAGAGTCAACAGAACAAGTAAAGATATTGCATGAAAGATCATCGATTTAAAGAGCAACGGATTCAGAAAAACTGAGGTTGGTGATCAAAACTTCCCCAAAATTTCATTTGCATTTTCAGATTTCTAAATATGACAGATTCACTGACTTGGATTATTATTAAACATAATTCTTTATAAAATATGTGTAATAACTTTAGTGCACACACACACACACACACACACACACACACACACACACACACACACACACACACACACACACACACATATATATATATATATATATATATATATATATATATATATTGGTAGGGAGATCTATGACAAGCCTTGGTTATAACTTTAGACTGAGAAACACTGATAATACAGGGATATTTATTTTTGTCTTTCAGAGTTCCAAATGTTTTGATTTCTCGTAGAGCAGTTATTAAACGTAAATATAAATGTGCCCATGTAGAGAGTAATGACTCTTAAAAAGTTTAATTTGCAAACAATCTGTTTTAGAAATCAAACAATCTATTTTCTCAATTTAAAATAATTCATCGGCATTTAGAATGGCATTAAACAAGGTCTAATCGATTCTATTTAACTCTGCTTAATGCTCCACGGAAAGCTGGACAATGGTGTCAAAGAAGCCATTACTGTGTTAGCTATGAACACTTGATGTTGTCTCAGAAAATTGACTGTGTCTTCTCCGATGAATAATCATCAGAGTGGCTAAGGCTCATTACAAACTCTAAAAGCTGATGAGAAATGCTTGCCACGACACAGAACGCACAGTATTAAATCTTTAAAAGAAAAAGAGAAAGACAAATTAAGAAATCGCTGTCGCCATTACGGTGGCCATTGAAGAAAGTCCAGCTGATGGCGATACATGCGCAATTCGGTCGCAAGAAAGCGAAGTCAATTGAGATCGTTCCCACTTGGATTCATGCACATCAATTTTTCATAATACTTCTTGCTTCAGTCAAAACGTGCCATACGTTCGACACAAAAATTTTCTCATACCATCAAAGACAATCTAACGATATATGAATGTAGCACTCCGGGTGGTGTGCCGATTATATTTTCCCTGCTTGTTGGCCGGTGCCCGATCGATTTGTGCCATCACATTAAACTCGACTGGGATGCATTATTCGAGGAAGTAGACAAACACAGCACTTTGGATGGGGGAATGGGTGTCCAAAAAATTGTGTGTAAGAAAGAGACTTGAACAAATACCCGAAATTTATTCATTTGTCCCAAGCTCCATGGATTCCTAACTAACTGAATATATCTCATGATATAAAAAGTATGTATTCGAGTCAATTTGTGTTAAAAAAGCAGAAATGTGTGAGTTTTCATGTTATTTCATATTATTTTAGTATATATATATATATATATATATATATATATATATATATATATATATATATATATATGAAAAAATAAATAAATTTAGAGTAATTACAATTTTTTATTCAAATATTATGTTTATTTCATCTACCGGCCTGCGCATTCGGGAAAATATAATAATGGAAATGCACCGACCTGCAGGAGTGGTACCTACGTCCAACTTTGTAGTAGGAACCATCGTCTGATCTAGTATGCTTTTGACGACTACTTAGAAATTGGTTTGTTAACGTTTCCGATACGAAACCTAGCAGAAAACTTCGGGAAAACTTTGCCCGAGAAAATTTTACTTTATTGCAGATAGAAGGTTTCTTGGCTGTGAAGCGCTCCGTAGCCAAGTCATCTAAAGTACGCCGGATCAGGCAGTGTTGCCTCCTATGAAGTGGTCATTAGGTTATTGGAGGGCACATTTTCTTTTTTTTTTTAAAGGAACGTTCTACTCAAATACATATATCCACTAAAAATAACGTCTGAAATAAGTCGAATTAAAAATAAAAATACATTAACTATATATATATATATATATATATATATATATATATATATATATGGGGGAGAGAGAGAGAGAGTAATAATATATATATCTATCTGATATATATATATATATATATATATATCATATTTAGAGTAATATATATATATATATATATATATATATATATATAGATAGATAGATAGAGAGAGAGAGACAGACAGACACACACACACACAAAGAGAGAGAGAGAGAGAGATAGAGAGAGAAAGAGATAGAGAGAGATAGAGAGAGAGGGTGGCCGGTGCAAGTGTTTCGTGTTCCCACCAAATCTATGATACAGCACTCCAATCTATGATGCGACCCCCACTCTACTACATCTTACATCTCAATTTTAATAAGGTAGTATGGATATAAAATACAAATTTTATTCTAATCTAATTATGTACAATAATGAATCATATGCAATATAGGCGAACAATGCAACTAGAAAAATTGAAAATAAATACGATGTATCTAAAAACAAATTAGGGTCATATCATAATAGCTCATTTCATCTTAAATAAATCAACGATGTTTTGCGGCAATTTTTAACATCAACTTGAGATATTTCTTGTTAAAAAGTTGAATAATTTTAACACATTCAACATTATGTACATAAAATAGTGAATTTTCAATAGTGTTTTTTGAGACGTGAGCAAAACAAATTCACGGATTTGAACAAAAATAAAAAGATGCCAAAATCTGCGAAAAGTTTTCATCCTTTAATAGTCAGTTGTGCTTAGTTTAATTTCTAACGTATATAAAGGTAGGTAGAAAAAACAAATGAGATAAGGAAGGTCACAAAACACTGGTCACAGCCCCCAAACATGTGGAGGTCTAAGGATTTGGTGGGTAGTACACACCGGTCATGTATATATATATATATATATATATATATATATATATATATATATATATATATATATATTATTTTGAAGAAAATTTTTTCGAGTTTAATCAAGTTTGGATTTATAAAACTGATTAATGAAAATATAACACCAAACGTTGTCCTTTTGGAATAAAACGAATCAAATTAAGTACACTTATCTATGTGTGTGCAGATATATCGAAGTAGGTAGAAAGCAAAATGAATCTACATTTATTTGTATCTACGCTTAAACAAGAAAGTGTTAAAAGGTAAATTCTAACATGCACACATACGTACGCAAAAGGACAAAACATTTTAACAAGCACACACACACATCGTCTTATAATCAGGACTTCGGGGAATACGGTGTCTTTGTTCAGAGATCGAATTCAGGTAAGGATTTACCTTGTAAATCACGTGTATAAAGAATGTATACATGCAATAATTGATTCAAACAACACTCATTAAACGCGCGCACACACACACACCTACTCACTTAGTACATGACCAGAAATAAGTACCTCATAATATTTCAACCAAATTCGTCGTTTAAAAATATTCATAAATCATTCCTTTTTCGTTCATCGTACTGCATTAGAAATTAGTAAATGTCAATTAAAGCAGGAAAATGTTATATTAAAAATATATTGATAATAATATGGTTTTTAATAAGCTGGCTTCCTGAGCATTGCTTGATGACTTAACAGAATATTTGAAAATTCCTGGGGATGACCCGTTAGTGGATCATTCGGAGAACGCATCTGTTGAAATCAACAGCTAATCAATAAGCTGTTACAACTTATCAGACTGGTAATTGACCAATAATCAAGATATATTTTATACAACAATAATCATTTTATAGTGTGTATGTACAAGAATATGGAAAATAACAATATTACGAATTAAACATGAATGCCAATCCTCCTTACAAATAAAAAAAAAAGATCTATTCTTTAATATAAAACATAATATAACTTTATATGTTTATTAGCTGGGCAACCTATTTAGAAATGAGAATTTCTCTTATTATGGTAACACAGATGCCATTCTAGACGAATGGACGGTCTTGCCATTAGAAGATTAGGTTTAATAAAACATTGCTTTGTGTTTCCTTTGTTTCGTGTTAACTTTCTTTTGCATTGAATTATAAATTTAAAAAAAAAATTGAAAGTGTACATATATATAATTTTATATTTCTTTCTTAAAAAACGTCATAACAATTCAAAATACGATATAATAATAAATTATAATTATATTTTTCCTTCTTTTTCTTTTTTCACTTTCACTCAAGTGATTCAA